>JACMZG010001908.1:27879827-28089827 GCA_018340805.1 Microvelia longipes | reverse complement strand
TCTTTTCGTTAGTTGCATAATCAAGTGGCGTATAACCGTTATAGTTTTCAGCATTTACGTAGGCTCCTTTCGACAACAGCCATTCAGTAACTAATTTATTATTTGCTGATACGGCAGCATGAAGAGCCGTATAGTTTTCTTTTGTTTTTAAGTTTACGTCTGCTTTATAATTTAAAAGCAATCGAACAATGCCGAGATGATTCCTTTCTATAGATCTTATAAGGAGAGTTCTGCCACTCCATATACTATCACGGGGTCTTGCGTTTACATCACCTCCACTCTCTATCAAATATTTAGTTACAGCGAAATTCCCCATATTAATAGCACTCCACAACGGCTCGCTTGGTATCCTTGCTAGTAACGGTACTATTAACTTTACAATATCGATATTGTTAAGCGTTGCTGCGTACCACAGAGGCGTTTTGAATAAAACATCGTGTTCTAAATAGTTCATTTTCTTACGGCCCATAGTAGATATTTTTATTATGGGCGTTGTTGCAAGTAACCAGTACATAGCTTTTTCATGGCCCCTCTCAGCTGCTGCGTGAGTTAGTTTTCTATAAAGACAAGTTTCAGTTTTAATATCTGCTCCCATTTCAACTAAAATTTTCCCACATTCCACGTTACCAGTTTCCATCGCTGAATATAATGGACTCCTACCTGTGACGTCTTTAAGATTAACACCAGCCTTTTCTTTACATAAGTATCGTGTAATATTTGTATTGCCATGGCTGACAGCTACGTGCAGTGGTGTCTGTCCATTAATATCTGTTGCGTTTACGTCAGCTCCATGGTCCACTAAAAGTTTGACTGTTTTCAAGTCCCCCATCTCTGCAGCAAAAAATAATAAAGTTTTCCCGCCACTTCCATTTAAATTTATGTTGATCCCTCTTGAAATTGTTAAATTAACTGCTTCATAAAACGCAGGTTTGACAATGGCCCAAGGATCTTCATACTGTCTCAGTTCAAACTTTGGTTTGTTCGTACGGAGTTCATCTAAAAACATAAACAATATCTTATAATGTTACTGATTTATTTGTTTAAATCTATATTTTAATTAATAAGAGCAGAAATGAATATAACATTGAATATAACACACAGAAATATGTGCCTAGATTTCCGTCAAATATTTTTCTAGATCAATAAATATTTAAAACAATATGATCTATCCTATGATGAATAATGTTTTAGATAACTGGTAAGTTCAATTTTATTGACAATGTTCAGGACCGTGATCTTTTAATTGGTGTTACCTAAAAAAGTCCTGATGTATTAGGGTTGTTCAATTAATTTGATGTGCCCTGAATTCAATTTAAAAAGACAATGACACATACATACTTGGTATTTGTCTTGTTAACCACGAAATACCTAAATTTATTAAATTGTTACCGTTTACTTTCTGATACTATACAACTGTATTAGTACCAATTAGCACAAATATTTCACGACGAATATTTGTGCAGATTTGATAAAGTTAAAACAATTTTGGTGAATATTTCTTCCTTAATGAATCGTCTATAAAAATCCATATTTTGAACATTCTTTTTGCAGCACACCTATCCTAATCTATTAAACAAATCTGCTGGTACTAAAAACTAACCTATTACCTTTATAAAAAAAAATCTGGTACAGGGTATCTCGATACTTTCTCTCATAACATCGGATTCACTTCGCTCATCCTCCCAGCTTCGGACTTGCTAACTTTATACTGCAATACATCTTTGGACTCGCCTCGATCGTCCTCAGATAGTTAATACATCCGTTTTATTCACGCTCGATGCTGCTTAACTTTTATCATTTAACAAAAATCATTGTTATACTTGTCGTTTTGAAAATAAGTGCACCTATTTATCACTTGAACGAATACACATCTAATAAATTTCAACTCAATTAGACGATTTTCTAACTTTACGAATTTTTAAGAAATGTTCACAAGTCTTTTGATAAAAATTGATCTAATATTTGTCTTATACTTAGCTACATGCGTGCTAAATCTCAAATTCTTTGCAACATTTTTCGGTGACGAACATCGTAAAAGCATTAATTCCTGAATAGCACAACTACATGTATAGATTGATTTTTGTACGAAATTTCAACTCTCTAGCATTATTACACTGGGAGCTATGATGATAACGCACACACTTACCCCCACACACACACACGTACAGACCGAGAGCTTTGTGAAAACTGCTCAGGAGACCTTTAAATCACCTGAAAAGGTGTCATCCCGGTTTATGATTTTTTTGCAAACACAATACTTTTCCTATATAGCTACGGTATAAATGAGGAAAAGTAATAACACTTAAGAACGACCGTTCTTATGTTTTATTTAGCGTCAAAATGTTTAAGTTAAGGGCTCTTACACCTACCGCATCTTATAGAATATTTTAAGATTTGTAGCTCTAAAAATGTTTATATAGCTAGTATAGAATAAAGTGAGGGTTTATTTAATCCCCTACTTCCTTCATGAGAAACATAGGATCATCTTGGAACATCTTTTGTCTCCATTTGTTACACTTGTATAGCAACAGGAGTTTTTCATCGATATCAGTTTATTTTCTTAGCCTTTTCTTTGCTCCTACGAATACATTTATTTGTCATTCATGTTTTTCTGTCAGTTATACAATAAATATTACCTATTTGTTGAGTGTTTTCTTCAATCCCATCTGTGACAATTGGTAGGTAAATTGAAATGTATATTAAACTCACTAACATTTTGGTGATTTAAGACTAATTGCCACTGCTTTTGTATGCATTGTTTTATACGTTTCCTTGAACTTTATTTACTTAAGTTATAATCAGGGTTATAATTAGTTGACAGCGTGGGAATGTATTGTTGAAGAACCAATGAAATTAGTCCAATGTGGAATCGTGGACGTGGTTTATTATCCAGGACTAACCGCATTGGCTCCTTTGCATCACTTTCCTACGTTGACAACTGATTATAAGCGAATTACTATATTGATACACTGCTTAGGATCCAAAACAAATAATTCTATGTCAAATCCAGGGTTGTCGGACTTAAATGGAAAAGATAGTCAACACCACCTATCATATAACCTACGTAAAGATTGTGGAGTAAACAATAACAGCTTGTCAGCAAAGGAAACGACTGCAGTGTTAGCGACTAATGAGTTAAATTCGTCCAATAACCCCGCTTTTTAATACTTGCACATACACTAAAGCTTGTACTTTTATATTCTATATAAAAGTATTGAGCTTTTATAAAAATCTAAATATCTTAGAAGCTCAATTTGTTTTTGTTTTTCACTTCTAAAAGACTTCATAGTGAACTGAGTTAGTATAGATATTAACCACAGTTAAGATATATTATCGGTATCTTATAAGATAATAAGTGCCAAGCTGATAAAGTTTATATTGTTTAAAGGGTTTTAATGAATGAAATACATTTTTTTGACATGTTAAGTTAGAGTTCGGAATTGAGGTCATTACAGTCATTTTTCAATGTTGACCGCCTATACCGATTCCTGCAATGACGTCACACGTCATTCATAAATAAGTCAGTTTATAACCTCCGAATTCCTGCGGTTTGTTCTCATCAAATTAAATCACCTTATAAATTTCTAACATTTTGACTAAATGCACCGTCAAGTTAAACAAATAAGAACAGTTCAATAAAAATTTTATGTTGAAAACCATCTCTATTTAGTCTGACACACCTCTGTCAACACGTATTCATACTCATTGTTATATATTTATTATATATTTACACTGAGTGGACACTATGGTGGCTAAAAATGTACTATTTATATCAAAAACTTTATAGCCATTTTTCTTCTTTAGAAAATGGGTTCATCTTTGTTAGTTTCTGTGGTTCAAATCGCTAGATGACCGATACAATTATTTACAATTGTATTTTTAACAATAATTGTTAAAACATAATTATGACTATTTTTTTTTTTTCGTCCAAAAACTAATGCTTGTTAACTTAAATTGACTTCATGTATTAAACGTTGAATTGAACTGTTATTATTTCATTTGATGCTATCGAGTTTTGCAAGACATGAATAGTTGACAAAATATATATCTTTCGCACAATTATATTGTGTCAACTGTTAATATTTGATTAAGTTGATGTGCAAATTTAACAGTCATTATTGTTTGCTTTAAAAACAATTTTTTTGTTACAATGCTTCATTTTTTGTATTTGTTTATTTTATAAGCATACCATGTTAAAGGATCGTGTGATATGTGAATATCAAATAAATAGATAAAAGTCATTCGTTTCTCTAAATTCTTAATGAATTCATTGAAATGTAAAAAACCTCTACCGAAAGTCCTCCAAGATACTGTCGAATCCTGGGGCGTCGAACTTAAATAGAGAGAGTGGCCAAGACGTAAAACTGATGTAAAAATTAGCTATCTATGTAAAAACATCGATGTACTTTAAATCGGTTATTTCTTCTTTAGAAAAATTAGATATTTCAGCTAATTTTGTTGTTCGAATTGCTGGGCAGTTTTGTGCAATAATTAAGTCGTTTTTTTTGGGGGGGGGGGGGGGATAGATGAAGAAGAGGAAGTCTACTCACACTATAGAGATCCTGTGTGAATAAAAAGAGACCTCGTTTCTTTGGTTTTATTTTAGAAGCAATGCTCAAAGCTGTTTTATCGGTCAGAATTGTTATATTTATAAAATTTTAAGAAATAATTACTTATCTAAACAATAAATAATTTGTTTATGTTAACAAAGACATTTGAATGATTGACTCAAAGATAAGTTTTTAATTAGCTAGGAATGTGCACAACAGCTATGCTCGATAGTGTAGTTCGTCCTTGTGTTTTCGAGGAAATGCTTCCACATCTTCTTCAATCTTCCCTCAAAATGACTTGAGAATTAGATACAAATTATCGTCAATTAAATTATTAATTAAAAAAGCTACCGACCGAGTTGGCTTTTACTGAATAAGGACTTCTTAGTCGAATTTATTAAAGCTTTTTCTGTAAGTAACTAACCCTTGTCAAATCTTCTAAAGCTCCTTGTAAACAGGTTAATGGGCTTAAAATGGTTGTTTTTCTGTAAGAAGGTAATGATAAACTATTATGCGCTTGTATATAGCCATTTGGCACTGGCTCTTATGCTCTTTCCAGACAAACCTTTAACCTTTGAGAAAACTATAAAATATCAGTCATTACTTAAACCGTGGGTACTGTTTTAGTCTTCTTTACTTGCTTGTTTTTATTGTTCTACTGATTTAAGAATAAAACTTTAAAAGGATTCAAAATTATTGTTCAGCATTTTTTAAAAAAGTCGGGAACAGTGTTTCTTGGTAATTTTTTGAGATACCCTTAGGACTCACTTCTCTTGTCCTCAGAATATCATAATTACTTCAAGTTTAATGTAATATTACTAATAATACACCCTATAAAGAGGTTCCCATATAAATGAGGTGACATAGTGTTAGCTTAATTTAGAAAATTATTACAGTAGATAGGATTTCAATCAAATAATTTGGCTCATAATTCTTAATTAGTATTAAGAATTGTGTATTAAAACACAATTTCTTAATGGTACTATGTAAATTGATATATATAACCCATGTATAAAAATAAATGTTTAATATCTTCATTCGTTTGTTTATCGATTGACATATAAGATAAATCACGTTTTTCACGAATATATTGAAAAATTCGCACATTTAATTCCAGTGATTTATGCAAGATTTGAAACCAGAATGATGCTAACCCAATATATATATTATATATATTATATAATATATATATATATATATAATAATTATATATATATATATATATATATAATATTATTAATATATATATATAGAATATATTTGAAGCAATTGGTACGAGCCAATTTCTACCAAAAATATGAGTCGTATGCTCTCGATCATGTAATTTATTGTGAGTGAAATGTACTAACCTAAATTTTTGTTTTTTAGGTAAGGCTGATTTTTTATTGCCGTATGATCTACTCTCTAACAAAGGTATGATCATTTTTTACTTCTTACTTACTAAGGTAGGTCATTAGAAAGAGTATTCTGTACACCCAAAATATCCGAAACCGAGATTTTCATTAAAATAAATAATTATGACATTCTGAGAGAAAGCGACTTGGAAGTCATAACATGCTGAATTTCTGATCAGCTTTCGGTTGAGCGTAAAGAGACTTATAGGGTAATCATACTTTTAAAAATTTATTTAAAAAATAAAATTTTTAGAGCTATGAATTAATTAGATATTTATTTTGCTCTTATTTTATAGAAATGTAAATACCTCAACATGAACGTTAAAAGCTAAAAAGGGTTGGTTTGATATTATTTTTGTTATTAAAAATCATATTAATTAATATTGATCTGATGCGTGTTGTCAGTATATGAAAATTTGTATTTTTATCTTCATATTTAAGAACTAAAGTTAGTAAAATAATTAATATTATACATTGCAAGCTGCTTGTCTTTAAAAACACAAATTCTTCTTTTAAGCAAGTAATCTACAACAATAAATGCGTAATGTTTATTATGAAGTGTTTTGTTTACTGAAAGCATTGCCTTCCAGGCTTGTCAAGAATGAGGTTTGCAAAGTTTTAAAATGTGCAAATATGTTTTGAAAAATGTTTTTCAATGTTTTTTAGAAATACTGGAAACTTTTCTTAACTTTTTTAACTTTAGTTCTTTAACCGCTTTTATGGTTTTGAAGAAAGCCGTGTATTTTTCTTATAATATAAAATATAGACTACTTATCCGACTTATAGATTGGGATCAGTTTCAGAAAGTACCCACAACAACTGGACTAGAATTCCCCTTAAACACAGACATAGTTATTTACTGATCTAATAAGATATCACGAGCAAGCTATTTCAACTTTACCCACTAATCTATGTAAGCTAAAAAACGAGATAGCATTAAATAAAAAAGCACAGGATATACGTCGGATAAACACTCATATAACATGTTTATAAAACTTATGTACTTAATACGATACAACGACAGAGACAATTTCAAAAACTTTTCTGAGAACCTATATGGCAAAGATTGTTCCCTATAGAACGATTCCTCTCTCTTAAATTTATTCCTTATCCTTAAAAAAAGCAATCACGTGGGTACTTGGGCATAGTCAGAAACTGATAAGTTAGAAGTTTTTGCTTAACACCTCAGACATTATTTTTCCTCACCAAAATATCCACGACCCGCAAAATATCCTTGCTTTGAAGACCCCACCCCCAACTGTCACTATAGCCTTTAACCACCCTAACGTATCGTATGTATATCAAAGACCTTATTATTCTGAAATCCTAAAACTCTTTTCAAAATTAATATTTTTCTCAGCCTACGTATACAAATTAGTACTTAGAACTACCTAACTCCCAGCCAATTTAAAATTTGCTACAATTATAATGATTCTACACTCTTTCAAGCCTACATATCTTTATTCTACTGGCCTATATATGTCTTCTTTACGTCATGGGTAATTCCTGCTCTGTCCATTGAAGAAGTGGGGAATTAAAATAAAAAAGAAAAAAATCGGGTACTGGGTATTTCGGAACTTTTCCTCATTACATTGGATTTGCTTCGCTCATCCTCCCTACTTCGGACTCGCTTCGCTCGTCCTCAGATAGTAAATACATCCGTATCATTCTCAGCAGTCATCATTACCAGTACGTATCATTATCCATGAATTTGTATGATCTAACAATAATCATGGATAAACTTGTCGTCTTAAAACGAAACTCAGTGTACTGATTTATTAGGTAATAATACACACTTGTACCAAATTGCAACTCAATTAGACCATTTTCCATTTTTTTAAATAACGTTTTGCATCATTTTTCCGGATTTAATGATTTTTCGAAATTATTGCGGGTTAATGACGTCATAAAAAAATTCCGAATAGCACAACTACAGTGGTAGATTGATTTTTGTACAAAATTTCAACTCTTTAATATGAATACACTGGGTGCTACGATGATAACAGACACACACACATATAGACAGACAGCTTTGCAAAAACCACTCAGAAAGCCTTTAAGGCGCTTGGAACGGATAATTCCGGTTTCATCCCGGTTTCGGATTTTTTTGCAAACACATTACTTTTCCTATATACCTACGATATAAACGAGGAAAAGTAAAAAGAGTCTATGTAACTTAAGCTCTTTGTATTGATATTTATCTTTCAGTCATCTCCAATCGAGTTCAAATTCCTCATAGGTTTCATATTATTATCAGCATTAGTTCATTTTTTATCGAATGACTTATATACTTAGTAAAAAAAATAGTTTAATTTCAATGCGGCAAATATGTCAACAAATTTTGTTGGATTATAAAAGGTAAGCTTCATCGACCGAGGATAGTGCCTAAATTGGTGTCAGCTGGGAAAAAACGTATGTATATATTGGACTGGGGATGAGCAACGCGAGTCGTAAGTAGTGAGGATGAGTGTAGCCTATCAGTGTGGTGAGAAATAAACCGACGTACCTGATACCTGATTTTTTGTTGCCATTTTGTACGTAAAAACATTTCTTTATAAAGACTATTTTACTTAAAACAATAGCTATTGGTAGAATAGCTTTTATAAAATCGTTGAATAGTCCAGACTAAGTAAAACTCAGATCATAAATCTTTGCTTCATATTCTATTATCTCTTTGACCTGATCCCTTTTCCATTGTAATAACTCAGGCTTAAGGGGAAATGACTCTTTATAAAGCCATTAACTTTAAACCTAAATTATTACTTAAAGATTTGCGAATTTAAAGTTCTTTTTCATTTTTATAATCGGAATGAATTTTATTTTCAATTTTAATCTTTTTCGTTAATTTCGTTATACAATTAGTTTTTTGAGACATTATTATTATGTTTTTTTTTCTCAAAAGAAGCATTGCACAGAATCAAATATTTCTTTTGGTTGGAAATGAACTTTAATAAATCATCTATTTGTTTTTTTTTTACTTGATTGTTGGTTGATACCAAAGACGTATGGTATATACCAAACGTATGGTACGCCTTGGATTATTTTGTAAAAAATGGAGTTTTGTAGTTCGAATATAAGGAAAAATAAGAAACAAATCTCTCGACTGATGTAATAGTGTATTGAGCTAGCTTTGAAACTCAACAGCCCATACCCTTAGACAAATCAGTTCATTAAGCCTGATGAACTTTTATCCCATAAATAAAAGTTTATCGCATAAAAGTTTATCCCATAAATAAGTTTATTTATCGTTATGATGCTTGTAATGAATTGTAATTCTTCCTTTATATTTTTTTACTATTGTGTATTTACTATACACTATTTTTACTATTGTGTATTTACTATACACTATTTTTACTATTGTGTATTTACTATACACTATTTTTACTATTGTGTGTTTACTATACACTATTTTTACTATTGTGTATTTACTATACACCATTTTGTATAGTGTTTGTAAGATTGTATTTTAATACATTGTTGGTTAGACAATGGTAATAGACTGTCAAGTCTGAAAGCTGGATCTGTCATTAAATTATAACATCACAGAGGAGTGTAATTTCTTTTTTTTCTGGGATTAATTATTTCGGACAAAAGGTTTAGTTTTGTAGCCAGTTAACTAGAGCGCTAATGTAATTTGTTTCTTTCAATATTGGAACTACGAGAATGTGCTTCTGTCGTCTTTTTTTAGCAAACCTTTCCTGTCTTAACACTGATTGATTCCAATATTTTCAATATTTAACAATAGTCAATTTTAAGTAACAATTCCTCGTTAAGTAATAATTTAGAAAAGGGGGAAGATTGATTATAGTAAGGAACGTTAATTTTAAAACTGCCGCTAGAGATCTGTAACGTGTTCACACCTATCTTCTTTGTTACGTTCCCGTACTTCTTCCGACATTCTACACCTATTATATTCTTTGGTTCCATAAAATAGGTTACGTCACGGAAAAATATGCTAAAAAGTTCTCACTTGTTAAAATAATTGGTGTCAAAGGTTCTAAATAAACAAAGAAAATCATATGGGTTCAACCTGTTGTGACCCTGTTTAACGTGTTGTAATTCTAATTACCCTTCTAATATCAACGATGAGAACTCAAGTTTTTATATTTATCTTGACTATTATTTTTATTTAAGATTTAATTATTTGTTTTATTACTTACTATCTCGGGGTTTGTAAAAACTACTTTCATAAATTAATTTTGTTTTGCTTTCATCTAGTAATTCGTGGGATAACATAAAAAGCCATTAAATATCAACTTATCCTGGAAATCTGAACCCAGGACCTTCTGAACAAAACATCTGGTGCAGGAAAAGAGATCGCGAGCCGGGCAACTCTTCTTTAAAATACGTACTTCCTCGGTCAAGATTCTGTTTTCTGCTCGAGTTTTCGGTTTATGCTTTCTTGTCGAAACAATTAAAATTGTCTTGTTTCAATATAAATTAACAAAACAAAAACAGATATACATACATATTTAACATATAATATACATAACATATTTAAAATATTGAAGTTATAATAGGTAATTCAGAAACTTTTGCAGGAGGAATGTTTTAAAATTAATATGTGAAATTTAAATTATTTTTATCATATTATTAATAAAGAACATTATTAAAAAAATATGACTGCTATAAATGTTATACAAAACTATTCTAGTAAGATTTTGTTTCTTTTTGTTTTAACTTCAGTATTATTAATGTTGTTTAATAGAGGAGGGTATGTATATGTATTAATGTTAGTATGACTTATCATAAATATAATACACTATTTTTACTTAGAAATTTTATATTAGGATAAGTTTACATACAATTCAAAAACTATTATTTTACATAACATGCTATTTACTTTTTCACTAACCGAATATATATCGGTAAATAATGTTGTTGAAACTAAAAATCCCTACCGAGGTGTCATCATTCTTACAATCCTTTTAGTATCCTTATGACGTTTTAAGTGGTTTTCATAATGCTGTCTATGTCAGTGAGTTTCCATTACGTAAAACTCCTGCTCTGTATATGCTAGAGAGTTGAAACATGGCACAAAAATCAGACATAAGCTCAAGTAGTGCTGCCTAAAAAATGAAATTATTGTAACCACCTTAATCCATTTGGTTGCGACACCGAAAATGTTTAAAAAAATGTTAAAAATAAAAAATGGGCAATCGAGTTAAAATTTAGTACACATGTAAACTAATCCACTATTTTATTTTAATATTGGACTCAATTTTGAAAATATTTACTTATGAGTTTTAAAGCACTGACGGCTCAAATCCAAAGCCATGACATCATTCAGTTTAATTCAATACTCTAAGCTATATTCTCAGGTCGAGCGAAGCGGGACCAAAGAAATACTACCTAATGATTTTGATAAGCATGAAACTTTGAGGACAAGTTGTAAGAAAAAGTACGGAAGTACTTTATATATATTTTTATACATAAGTATTATATATATTTTTTTATTTCATATCTTATTCTTAATTTGTTTTTAAATTTAATTTATTCATATACATATAAATGTATGTATATACACATAACTATTTTACTCTATTATATTTTATAATTATTTTTTATTGCAGTATTTTTTCTAATTTAATTCTGTTTCTGTTTTCTGCGGTTTTATAGTCTTTTTATCGCTCAATTATTTCTCTCTTTTTTGAACAGTACTGTTCAATGTTAAACAGGTTTCAATAACTATAATCTGATTTTTAAATTTTTGTATTTTTTTTTGTATACTTTTAGCGAATTTCCTTTGGAAATTCGGCTAATGGGATAGGCGTCATGGCGGAATTCGAACCTCGGACCACGACACATATCCGTTTCAGAGATCCCTAATGACGAAAAAATACATTTCGCGAGACTTTATATATATATATAATATATATATATATATATATATAAATATATTATATATATATATATATATATATATGTATATAAATATACATATATATGTATATATATATATATGTATATCTAGACACTTTCTTGTAAACACTCTATCTTTCGAACGGATTAATATTTTTTAACCAAACTTGGTACAAAAATCAACCTTTGGGAGGACACGAACCCTATTGAAAACCAGGTTTTTGTGACGTCATAAACCCGGTTTGCTGAGTCAGCAAAATTTTCAAAAAATCGGCAAAATTCAGAGTTAATATTTTTCGCCGCAAAAAAGGTCAATATTTATGTTTTTTGAGATGCTGAATCGAATGAAATTGGTCCGAAGTCGATACGACCACTCTAAGTGACCTAAAAATGAAAAAACCATTGTAAATTACCGAAAACCATAATTTAGGTCGATAAAAAATAAATTAGTAGGGTGTCGTTTTCTATGTATTTTTGGGCGCTGAATCGAATGAAACCGGTCCGAAGTCGATGCGACCACTCTAAGTTACAAAAAAGTGGATAAAACCATAAAAATTACAGAAAACCAAAATTACAGTCGTTGAAAATTAAATTTCGAGTAGGGTGTCGTTTTCAATGTTTTTCGGGCTTCTGAGTTGAATGCCAGTGGTCCGGAGTCAATACGACCACTCAAACTCAGGGTACCTGGGTTCACATCCTGGAAGGGTCAATAATTTTTTATCGTTTTTTTTTTACTTAATATAAGTTTACAACTAGAAAATAATTCTGGCGCGGTGGTCCGCATGTCGGGCGAATTTCCAAAGGAATTTTCCAAAGGAAATGCGGATAATTATCCAGTTGGCTGTACAAAACTATGCCTCTAAAATGAGAAGTATGCACTATTATTTGCACTAATTTAAAGATTAGTTACTTATCTTTAAGCTTAGTAAGTTATCTTAAAAGGTTTTAGCGCATTTCCTTTGGAAAATACAGACAAAATGAGTTACGAGCAGTGCTTGACAATTGAGTAACTGCTTAGGTTCTAAAGTATGAACCGGAACCACGCAATGGGCATGGTTCTTGCATGAGCAAGAAATGGGTTGTTTAGCACGGAAACACGCATTCTACATGAAATTCGCCCGACAGCGGAGCACCGCGCCAGAATTATTTATTTAGTAGTTGTAAACTTATATAATGTAAAAAGCACGGAAACACACATCCAAAGGAAATTCGCCTGACATGCGGACCACCGCGCAAGAATTATTTTCTAGTTGTAAACTTATATTAGGTAAAAAAAACGATAAAAAATTATTGTCCCTACTAGGATGTGAACCCAGGTACTCTGGGTTTGAGTGCTCGCATCCAAAGGAAATTCGCCCGACATGCGGACCACCGCGGCAGAATTTTTTATTGTAGCGTCACCACGTGAAATCAACACAGGTGAAAACCCGTGATATCATAGAACCATAGAAAGAAGAAAAAACCCAGATCTTTGGCTCATTTGGTGCAGCCATATTGCCACAGTAGGGTGGTGAATTTTCCAAAAAATGAAGTTTATTTAACATTTCTTTGACAGCTAAAATGTCTGTATTTTAAATTCTGCATAGGGTATGATTTTTATTTCGGTGGCGTTTAAAAGCTTAAACTAATTTTGAATAAATGGATTCTACATACTTTTGGATTATGTCACAAGTTTTTATTATGAGCAAATATAAAATAAAAACACTAATATCTCTAGAAGCCAATATTTAAAGTTTTTGGAAACATTCGTAAATAGAGCTTAAACAGTCAGTAAAATGTCGAAAAACTTTCATGTTGGGACCACCATGGGATTGGACACAGTAGCGCATAATGTGTGTAAGCTATGTCAAAGTGTAAAACAGTCACTTTGGTTCGGTGTTTTGCCTTTTAAAAAATGCTGGCGCGGTGGTCCGCATGTAGGGCGAATTTTCTTTGGATGCGTGTTTCCGTGCTTTTTAAATTATTTAAGTTCACAACTACTAAATACATAATTCCGGCGCGGTGTTATGTATTTTTGTGTTATGTAGTTTCGAATGTTAAAATACTCGAAACATAAATATTGACCTTTTTCGCGGCAAAAAATATTAACCCTGAATTTTGCCGATTTTTTGAAAATTTCGCTGACTCAGCAAACCGGGTTAATGACGTCACCAAAACCTGGTTTTTAATAGGGTTCGTGTCCTCCCCAAGGTTGATTTTTGTACCAAGTTTAGTTAAAAAATATTAATCCGTTCGAAAGATAAAGTGTTTACAAGAAAGTGTGTTAATAATTATTTAATTTAAATGACATTGAAAATGACAAGACAATTTAAATATTGAATTTTAATTTAATCTTGTATTTAATTTGATTATAAAATAGTTTGTGTTAAAATTACTGAGTTTTTAACCTTAGTTAAGCAACAGTTTTTGGTCCTTCGAGCCGGATCACCTCTCTTTTTGTTGGCTTGTGACTTACACTTACTATTCCCTCTCTTAATCGATTAAATTTCAGTTCATACTTAAGTGTATCGTTCACTGGATCCCACCAAAGCCCAAGTACCTTTCCTTTCACCATCGCAATTTCTTTCTTGACAGTACTTCTAGCATCATCCGCTGCTGTTCCTATTTGTGCTGCTGCATCCAGAACTCTCCTTGAATTGCTAAGCCACTCGTGCATGATGTAACCTCCTGACGCGTGAATGTGGGCCACATTCTTAATCCGCTCTATAGCAGCTTCCTCTGAGTCCACACTGTCTAAATAATCGTCCATATAGTGCCTGTGGCGAACTGCGTGGGCTGCTTCAGGACATTTTTCTTCAAATGCGGCTGCATTGAGATTTCTTACTTCTTGAGCTGCAAATGGTGAACAAATTGCTCCGAAAATCATTACCTGCATTACATAAATACTGGGTGGCTTGTCTCTTTCCATCTCTCTCCATAAAAACATTTGTGCTGGCTGATCTTCAGCTATGATTCCAACTTGACAATACATTTCTTTGATATCTCCGCTTACAGCTATTTTCCCTCGTCTGAAGTTCCACAAAATACTCAACATCGAATTAAAGTTGTCTGGACCTTTAAGTAAGGAATTATTCAAGCTTACTCCACTTACCTTAGCCGCCGCGTCAAATACGATCCGTAATTTATTTGGCTTGTTAGGGTTTATAACAGGCATGTGCGACAGAAACCAGGCTTTTCTTGAACTTGTCATAATTTTTATTTCATCTGTTGATAATTTTCTAGCATATCCTTTGGTAATAAAATCTTGCATTTTAGCTGCATATGTCATGGCAAATTGTGGCTCTCTATCCATTCTTCTTTCTATAGCAAGCAATCGTCTCAATGCTGCAGGCTTGCTTTGAGGCATACAAACATCATCTTCTTTCCACAACAATCCTGTTTCCCATCTATTTGCTTCCTTTTTCTTTGTAGATGCCTTAAATATTTCCCTAGCTCTTCTTCTTCCATACTATCATTGCGTTCTTGCTTCATTTTTACACCGATGTCGTCCAAAGCAAAGGATGCTTTCACAATTTCGTGTAATTCATCATCCTTATTTACCTGAGTACACATTATCGTACTTCTTCTACTCTTTAAGAATGAGCCAACCATACGACCATGAACTGTCCACCCTAGTCTCGTTTTTGTCGCGACCGGCCCATCATCTGGCCCCTCAACTACTTCTCTTGCTACTAACATTCGCCAGTTGTCTTGACCAATCAATACCAATGGTTTGGCATTGACCATGTCTTCCATTTTAATACCCTTAAAATGAGGCCATCTTTCAATAATTTCATTCATGTTTAGAGTTTGTTCAGGTAACACCAGGTTTGGAACTGCCTTTACATTTTTTAATTCAAAATAATTTTGTTGTCTGGTTCCTTTGATGCCAACATTAACATTATACGCCTCCGTAACCGTTGTGTGTCCATCTATCCACTGCAGTTCCAGTGAAGAATTGGCTTGACTCTCCTTATTTAAACTACAACCCAGCTCCTTTGCTATGTTAACATCAAGTATTGTCACTGACGACCCACTGTCTAATAGAGCATACGTGTTTATATAAGTATTACCTACTCTGAGGTTAACCGGTAGAATACTTAAAAGAACAACATCTATGGTTTTAGCCAAACTACATACTTTAGGGAGCTCGTCCAGTTTGTCTAGTTGTTTTATTTCCTTTTCGTTGGGTTTCTCTCTTATTGGTTCACTGTCATGTAACAGTGAGCTATGTCTCGAGTTACAACCATTCACACCGCACCTTCTCCTTACTCTACACTTAGCTATCACATGAGCACCCCTGAGACAGCAATAGCATAGTCTCTTTTCATTCACCCAGCTTCTCTTTCTGCTACTGACAACCCTGTAAAGACCTTACAATTAATTACCTTGTGCTCCCCTTTACAATACGCACATCCTTTCTTTTGTACCTCCTGCGCATTAAAAATTGGTCTAGCAGTCGACTCATCGTGCTCCTGATCGTCATCGCTCTTGTTGCTCTCTTCATTTTCTAGTGCCTTGTCCTCATTATTGGTTACCAACACTGTCTGCACTTTCTTGAAGCTACTTTTATCCTGTGAAAAAGCAGGGGTTGTAATTAATGACAGAGCATTTGCTTTCCTTTGCATCCAAGCATTAAATGCCCTCAAACCTTTTTCTTCTCTATCAATAACATACTCTGCCCATGCCAATCGTAATCTAGGTGGCAATTTATTTATTAAATCCTCTAACAACTGAGGGTTATTTAAATAATCAGGGCAATTTAAATGTTCTAACGCCACAAATATATTTTGAACTGCTATAGCATAATCTAACAAAGTGTCAAGTTTGTCTTCTTTAACTTGACCAATTTGCTGTGCATTACTAATAAGTCTCTTAATTATATACTCCGGTCTCCCAAACCTTAACTCTAAAGTCTTTAATACTGTTGTCACAATTAGGGTAAGGCAACAAGCCTTCTACTGCTTCCTGGCTTTTCCTTTTAGGGCCTTCTGCAGTCTTACTGCATTCTCTTCTGGACCAAAATTGCACGCTAAAGCTGTTCTATGATAGTGGGCAATGAATGCGGGCCAATCAATTGGGTCACCTGAAAATGGTAATAAATCTTTAAATCCACTTTGTCTAGCCATCATATGTCCAAATTGACCACTCATTTGTTTTACAGAGCCGCTATGGTCACATTTTACTGTGGGTTGTTTTAGATCTGTTCGTAGTGGGTTATTTAGGACTACACTTGTATTGGTACCCTGAAATGGCTGAGACGATACAAAGTTACTAGGACCGCCCTTCAACACCCATTCCTTTGTTCTTTCATTTTTATCTACAACTGGTGCTAATAATTGTCTAACTACAGAGTGACTACCACTAGCACTGCTTACCGACCTTTGGCTCCTTTGAGATTTCAGCTCCTCGATTTGCTCTCTCAGTTGGTTCAAATTTATCCGTTCAGCTCTTTGTCTAACTCTCTCAGCTTCCTGCCGTAATCTTTCTGCCTCTTCTTCAGCTCTTAATCTCGTTTCTAATAACCGTCTTAGTTCGGTGCTTGCAGTAGATCTTCGTGATCTATCAGATCTGTAAGAACTAGCAATAATTGAAATAGGTACCTGGGGTGCAGTTGCTGGAATCTGCACCATTCCAATAATTTCATCTACTCCCTCTCCTGTTTGTGGTGCAGCTCCACTTGCATGTTCTTGCTCGACCCCTATTCCAACATTATTTTCTTGTATCATATTTTCTTGATTTTGTGCCATCATAGCTTGTAACCTTGTGAGCATCCTATCGCGTATTCAGTTAAACTCGAAGGACCATTCTGAATGAGGTTAGGCAGAAGTATTGGATACCAAGACTACGGCAAGTAATCAAAAGAGTAATCAGTAGCTGTGGCTATTGTAGGATAGAGAAAACCAAACCAAAGCAGCCACAGATGGCACCACTTCCAGACTGCAGGTTAGCGCATCATGTGAGACCTTTTTCGTTTACGGGAGTGGACTATTTTGGCCCGTATCACGTGTCAGTAGGACGTCGAAGAGAGGTGCGATACGGAGTGTTATTTACATGTTTGACGGTGAGAGCTATTCATCTCGAAATCGCTCATTCACTGACTGCTGACAGCGCCATTTTAGCCATTCGAAGATTCATCAGTCGGCGGGGAGAGCCCTTAGAGTTTTGGTCTGATAATGGAACAAATTTCAAAGGAGCCGATAAAGAATTGAAAAAAGCGATTGAGGAGAACCATTATGAGCAGTTAGAAGAGGAAAATCAAAAAAAAGGAATTAAATGGAATTTCATAACTCCAGGTACCCCGCATATGGGAGGGGCATGGGAAAGATTAGTTCGGTCTGTTAAAACCGCATTAAGAGTAACCCTTACTGAACGCGTTGTGAAAGATGAAATGTTAAGTACGCTAATGGCAGAAGCCGAAAACATTGTAAATAGCAGGCCGTTAACCGACGTCCCAATAGGGACAGAAGACGAGGAAGCTTTAACACCTTTTCACTTTTTGCTTGGGACTGCAAGTGGAGCACAAATACCAGGGATTTTACTGATCAGGATTTGGTGGCTAGAAAGCAGTGGCGGATTACTCAAAGACTAGCGGACCACTTTTGGTCAAGATGGATTCACGAATATTTACCACAACTGACTAGAAGAGCGAAATGGCATAATAGAACGGAAGAATTGAAATTAGGTGATGTAGTAATAATAGCAGACGACAAGGGAAAGCGAAAACACTTGGCCCAAAGGTATTGTTACTGCACTGCAAGCAGGCATGATGGTCAGATACGCACCGTAGAGGTCAGAACAAGAACAGGGACATGGCGGCGACCAGTGTCACGCATATGTAAAATTGACGTAGGAGAATAAAATTAGCAAGACGACCATTGCTGGCCCTGGAATGTTAATAATTATTTAATTTAAATGACATTGAAAATGACAAGACAATTTAAATATTGAATTTTAATTTAATCTTGTATTTAATTTGATTATAAAATAGTTTGTGTTAAAATTACTGAGTTTTTAACCTTAGTTAAGCAACAAAGTGTCTAGAAATACACACACACACACACACACACACACATATATATATATATATATATATATATATATATATTATATATATATATATATATATATATATATATATTATATATATATATATATATATATATATTAGTCTTGCGAAACGTATTTTTCGTCATTAGGGACCTCTGAAACAGATTTGTGTCGTGGTCCGAGGTTCGAATTCCGCCATGACGCCTATCCCATTTGGCGAATTTCCAAAGGAAATTCGCTAAAGGAAGTTGAACCCCAACCTGCGGATGCTGGTGAAATTAATGCCAGAAAACCCACACCGTCTCCCGAAGCGGTTGTTGGATTTTAAAGTAAATGTATATATATATTTATCCTATCGCTTATACAAAACTATAGCATTCTATACAAAACTATTTAAAGCTTATTTTACGCTAATTTTTAAAAATATTTTAACGTATATTTGAATTTCAAAATTACCGATATTAAGTAAAAAAATAATTATGCTACTGCTTAGGTTATAATGCATTAAACTGAAACTTAAGCAATAAATAAATTGATGGGCAAGCAGCGCGCTTCCTGGGCGCGTCTGGCTAATTTCTATTGAGTGTTGTAAAGGAGACGCTATATATTTATTTTTTGCGAACTCCCGTACCAGAATTATTCTAAATGGATACTACCTGGAACATTCTAATCCAGAGATAGAATATTTTAAATGTCAGCATTTAATTCGGACCGATTTCAATATATTAAGCGCCCAAAAACATTGTATACAAGTCTTCACTCTAAATATGTTGTTTGCCGGCCGTATTATAAATTTCATGGTTATTTATAATATTTATAATCCATGGTTTTTTGGCTTTAGGGACCCAGAGTAATCGTACTGACATGCAATCAATTTCAACCGATTTATATTGTGACTGGTTTATATTGGGTTTACATTTCATATTTTGCCAATCTTAGCAAAATTAT
This sequence comes from Microvelia longipes, assembly GCA_018340805.1. Lineage (NCBI taxonomy): Eukaryota > Metazoa > Arthropoda > Insecta > Hemiptera > Veliidae > Microvelia > Microvelia longipes. The sequence goes on along the minus strand of JACMZG010001908.1, from coordinate 28,070,044 downwards.
ATATTGATCATCTTTATATCCGTAGTGTAAATTATCGCCGGTACCAAAATTCGAATATCAGAACCCCAAAAATAAAATAAACTCTCCTAAAGGTAACCACAAAAATATAGGTGTTATTGTATTAAGTTCCTCAGGTTAAATTTAGTAAGATAAGGAGCAAAGTTTCGTTTTAACTTTATATTATAAAATAAATAAACTAGTGGTTTATCGTAATCTTTTGATTGGAAATGTTCGGCTCGAGTTTCCCTATGCTTAATGTTAGCTTCTACGTCACCTTACAGAAATAATTTCTCTTATATTTTGATATGAAGACTGCTGTAATTTTAAGCCTTAGAGTAAATCTTTGCATAAATTAGTTTAAAGGAGCTTTATAGAGAACAGCTAATCTTATAAAATCCTTTAACTTAACCGTGAAATAAATCAATTTAGTTTTAAATTAATATTTTTGGATTCTACCTCTTGTGTAAAAGCTTTGTCGATTACTTTTTTAGTTCTAAATTTATATGAAATTTAAAAAGTATGCAGGTTAAAAGCAATGTTGTTACCAAAATCCAAGCTTGCCCAGCTCAGTCGGCTGCAGTATGGGGTGGACTTAAACTAAGGGCTTACTGATCCTAAGGTGACCAAATTTAGAGTATTATTAAGTAAATACCTCAAAAGTCGGCCGCAATAGGCAAGGTTCAGCTCTAAAATTAATATTATACAGACAACAATATTTAGCAGATTAAGTAAGTGTATAAAAAATCAATATATTTAGCGTTTAAAGAAATAGTACATGCACAAAAGTATGGTAATCATAAACATATAAGGTAATCACTTAACTACTACTGTAGTGCCTAACTTTAGTATTTCGTACCATATATAGGACTTATAGTCTAACTTAGACTTCAGATAAACGTATTAAAATTAATAAATAATGTATACTTAAGTAACTAAATCCTAACATGCATTTAAACAGAGGTAAAAAGGTAAGTAAAAATATAAATAAAATTAATAATCAGGTATAATCAGGTAACTAACTACTCAAACCGACATGCAGAGCTCTGGGTACGATCGAAATCCTTACTACAGAGGTAAGTACAAAATATAAATATAAACTTAGCCAGAATTAACTTATTTTAATGAATGTATGAATAAACTTAATACTAAGACTTAACTAAATAAAAGGTTAATCCGTAAGCAGGCATCCAGTGGTAACGGTCATCTCAGGTAACTTTATATCCAAATAATTAGCACATCTCAGAGATCATCATCAGGTCCATGGAACAATTAACTTAAAATGTCTAACGACTCCGATACTGAGATAAAACATAAGTTCCTCAGGTAAGCTATGGTTTTAATCTTAATGTGACACTACATAATTTCAACATAAGAATATCCACGATTACAGGAAAGTATGTTATAGTTATTTTACTCAACTATACACAACGTCCACTTAACCACTACTTTTTAACTAAACTTTGACAAACAGACTAACTGACTTAAGTTAAACTAGACACACTGAACCTTACTAGGCTTAAGGGACTAACTTAAAACATGGGACTGAACTAGGCGTCCATTAACTACGCCTCAAACTTTTAAGGTAGTTCAGACCACCTGGCTCGTTCTATACGCAGCCCAGAACTGCCGGACACGTAGATCTCGTCCACGAGGAACGCTATCCACAATCAAAGGAGGGAGTCATAATCTCAGGGAAACCATTGTTTATAAACAAGCCTCTGCCTGTAATACTAAAAATCTTTAAACCTAAACAAGCTAGGAACAGAGGTTTTAAAAGACCGATCACGTCATACATCCCAACCAGTTTAGATCCATATCTAAACTGAATATACAACAAACAAACAAACTAACTAATTTAATTAAAGCTTAAATTGTAACAAGAAACTCCTCCTTCGGGAAAAGGGAGGATGAGGTGACTGATTGGGATAAGTATTATAAGGCAGAAGGTAGGGCAAGAATAGATAGGAAGATAGATAGATAGATAGGTAATAAGTAATTAGGTAGATTAAAGGATAGGGGAAATAGATATAAGTAGATAGATAATAGAGTTAATATTAGAGATATGATCCTAAGTTTATTATGACAACCTAGAGTAGTTACGGTGAGTCTTTGAGGTCCTTGATATGCCAGGTGCCAACGAATTTACCATCCATGTCCTCAAGTTCATAGACTAGTGGAGAGACTTTCGCTTTGACTCGACACTCGACATATTTTGGAGCTAATTTAGCAGAGAAATGTTTGCTGGCATCAGATAAAGGATAAGTCTTACGCCATACTACATCACCTTCTCATAATTGCCGTGACGTCTAGTACGGTTGTAAGACGAAGCACTTTTCTTATGAGCAGCGACCAACCTCTTTCGAATCTCATCGTATATTTGTTGTAGCTGTTGAAGTCCGTCTTCTCTGGAGTCTTGACCTTCTTCTTCAGGTAAGGTAAGTTTGTGCTGTTTCCCGGAACTACAAATCTTTCTTCCGAAATTTAGGTATGCTGGAGTGTGTCCTGTAGCCTCATGATGAGCAGAGTTCAGAGCAAACCTTATCTCCGGTAGAAATTTGTCCCATTTACGATGATTCTCTCGAACGTATGAACTTATCGCTGTCTTTATTACTCTATTCACCCTTTCTGTCGGATTACACTGAGCAGTGTAATGTGGAGTATACTGGATGTCTACCTCGTAGTGAAGCATCCGTTGCTTAAAAGCGTCGCTACGGTACTGAGGACCGTTGTCACATATTAGGGTCTCAGGGACACCAAAAGTGAGAAAGACATCTTGCTCCAAGTGACGTAAGATGGTGGAAGTTGTTGCCGTTCGGAGAGGATAAAGTAGCACAAATTTAGTGAAGCAATCAAGAACTACCAGTAAATACTTGTTTTGCTTAGAAGAGGATGGGAATGGCCCCATAAGATCAGTACTAACAACTTGCCATGGCTTCTCAGGTACTCTATTTGTACCCATTAAACCTTTAGTTCGCCGTTGTTCTGGTTTAATGGAGAGACATGTTCGACAGCGAGATACGTATTTGTAAACATCAGATGCCATGCCGGCCAATAGTAGTTTTCAGCAACGCGTTGCATGGTTTTAAAACGTCCAAGATGACCAGCGTTGGAAGATCGTGGTTCTCACAGATGACTGTAGGTCGCAGTACTTTCGGAACTACTGTCTTCCAGGGATCGGTGACATGTGAAAATCTCTTATCCACCTTAACGTGCTTGTAGATTTTACCATCTTTCACCATCCAAAGCGGGTACTTAGCGGGTTTCTCTCGGATGTTCTTAATCATTTTCTTGTACCAGCGATCATAATCATTCTCGGTGACGTCAACAGCAGTGAGTTTTCCAGACCAGCAGGGTTTTCTTCATACAGAGGAGCTCTAGAGAGAGCATCTGCTACCTTATTTTCCTTCCCGGCTCGGTGTACAAGAGTAACGTCATACTGCTGCAATTTCAAGGCCCATCGCGCTAAACGCCCCGTAGGTTCCTTGAGATTTTGTAGCCAAAGTAACGACGAGTGGTCAGTAATGACCGTGAATGAAGTGCCTTCTATGTAGGGACGGAACTTTTCGACGGCCCAAATGACTCCTAGACATTCTAGTTCTGTCGCTGAATAATTTTTTTCACATTTGGTCAAAGATCGGCTCGCATAGGCGATCACTCTTTCTCCTTCTGGTAGCATTTGAGACAGGGTAGCTCCAAGTCCTACGGTGGAAGCATCTGTCTGAATAAAGAAGCGCTGATTGAAATCGGGTGGAGTTAAAATAGGAGCTGTGACTAAAGCTTCTTTGAGATGTTGGAAAGCGTCAGCACACTCTTTAGACCACTCCCACTTCTTATTCTTTTTTAACAAGGATGTAAGTACCGAAGACAAGGAAGAGAATTCCGGCACAAACCTGCGATACCAGGATGCGAGACCTATAAATCTCTCAGTTGTTTGGTGGTCTAGGTGCAGGAAGTTGATAATAGCAGCAACCTTATCTGGGTCTACCCTTAAACCATTGGCATCAACTATGTAGCCTAGATATTTAAGTTCCGGCAGGCATAGTTTACATTTGTCTTTGTTTAAGGTAAGACCTGCACTCGTGAGACGCTGTAGGACTTTCTCTAAAATTTCCTGATGTTGTTGGAAATCACTGGTTACGATAATAATGTCGTCAAGGTATACATAGACATAAGGTTCAAGATCAGGTCCTAGGACGCTATCTATGAGACGCTGCCAGGTAGCGGGACTATTGTGTAGACCAAATGGAAGTCTGGTGAAGTGGTACAGTCCTCTTCCTGGAACGGTGAATGCAGTCTTCTCGCGTGACATAGGATCAACGGGCACCTGCCAATACGCTGACTTAATGTCCAAAGATGATAAATACTTAGCATCACGCAGTCGATCTAAGATATGGGTCACATAAGGGAGGGGGTAAGCATCCTTCTTTGTGACAGAGTTGACTTTTCGGAAGTCCACACAAAATCGCATGCTGCCATCCGGTTTCTTCACCATCACCACCGGTGACGACCACGGACTGTTTGACTTCTCGACAATCCCTTCTGCTAACATCTTATCTAGTTCGCTGTTCATTACTTTTTGTATGGCAGGTGACACCGGGTAATACCGTTGTTTTATCGGTGCAGCGTCTCCCGTGTCTATGACATGTTGAACTAGGCTTGTACAGCCGATTTTTCCTTCCTGGTTCGAAGAGCAATATTTGTCCATCAGGTCTTTTAGGATCTTCTCCTGGTCTGTTGTTAAAGAATCTCTGGCCTGAAGTCCTTCCGAAACTTCAGCTGAACACACTTGCTCACTCCAGGTCCAAGTTCCTTTAGACAAATCAGGTACGATTTTCATTTCCCTCCAAAAATCAAGTCCTAGGATCAGCTTGTTTTTCAAATTAGGCACGATCAAAACAGGTATAACTTTCAGTTGCCCTTCAAGATGGAACGGTACATCTACTAGTCCTTCTACATTGCAGATACCTCCGTCGGCAATCGTTACCTTCATACCAGAGTCAGCGTAACGACTTAGACCTAAATTTTTCAAGAACTTCCAACCTTCAGCATTTACCAACGTTCGAGAGGCTCCAGAGTCTAAAAGTCCTTGAAATTTACGACCCATCACCGAAATATTGAGGTAAGGTCTTTTATCACCCGGTATTGAGCGTAGTAGTCTATCCGTAGCAGCACTGATCTGTACTTCAGTTAGCCAGTCCGTCCACTCTTGAGCAGCTGTTTTTGGTCCTTTTGACTGAGCCGAAGGGGGACCTACCTTCGACTGCAACGGGAGTTTAAACGTTTTGACATCTTGTCTGGGCATGGAGCACATTTGCCCTCTTTCAGGTCTTTGTTACCACACCTAGTACAAAACTGGATTTTTAAATTAGGGCAAGTCTGAAATCTATGCCCACGATTTCCACAGTGCCAGCAGGTAGAAGAGGAAGCGCGACTAGTACTAGGAGTGTTAAGGTAATCACTTCTTTGGTTTTCGCGACTTTTTGAGGATCTGCTATCTCTGCTGGATGTCGTACTACGAACTTCGACTTCCGCTACTTTCTCGCGTCTAGGAGCTGAGTACGCCAAGTCCGGTTCTAAAAAAGATTTTCTAGAAGCTTGTGGTGGGGGTTTAAACTTTTCGATGTGCTCTCTATCTTTTTGAATTTTCCTGCCAGCTTGCAGAAGCTGATCAACTGTTTTAAAAGTTTTGTCACAAAGTCTTTCATAGAAATATGGATTAATATTCCTACGAAGAATTTTCAATTTCTTGGCTTCAGTCAGTGGAGTTGGCAGACGAGCAAAGTATGTTTTCATCACTGCTATGTAGGTGCTAAATTTTTCATCGGTTCCCTGGGTACGTGAATGAATTTCTCTAATGAGTTCTTCGCCATACTCATCATCTTCAAATTCTTCACGTAGCAGAGTCTCTAACTCCTTCCAGGACCGAACATCTTTGTATACAGATTTGTACCACACCAGAGCAGGTCCAGTAAAGAAGTCGATGGCTCCGTCAAACATATCAGTGTGGGAAGCATTGCGGGCTCTTCTATAATGCTCTACATCATCTAAAAAGGTTCGTATACTACTACCAGTACCATCACCTTTAAAGGTTATGTTCCAGTCTTTGACTGGTACTTGACTTTTAAATATGGTGGTCTTATTTTTATTTGTTTTCCTTTCAGGTTCATCTTCCGACTCGGAGGAGCTACTAGGACTCGGTGCGCTATCTCCATCGCTTCTGTCACCATCACCATCATCATCACCTTCACCAGGGTTAGGACAAGTGATTGAGTCAAAACGATCGAGGAGGTTTTGAATAATATCAGATTTTTCTTGAAGTAACGGTTCATCCTTAGCGTCAATCCTCGTAGCACGTCCCATAAGATGTGTCAAAAGAGTGTTAAGTTTTCTATTAGACCAATCTCCAGCAGCTAACTCCTTATCGAAAGTTTCTATTTTAGTTTTAATAGTATTTATCTCAACAGCCCAGTCCATGTTAGCAGGTACGCATATGGTGAATTTTCCTTCCTTCTCTAATTTCATCAACTTACTTAACTTATCTCTTAAGTCCTTTAAAAGTCCAGCGGCTATCACACCACGTATCTTGAGTTCGTACTCAACTTCATCTTTAGTAAGGCGGTGGATATCCATGATGACGACGGGTAAGGTAAAAATATTATTATTATAACAATTATACAAAAATATTTCCAAAATTCCAAACACAAACTAATAATAAATTAACAACTTTTAGATTAATATAAAATACAACACCAAGAGTACAACATACAAAGCAAGATAAACATGAAACATAGGAATAGTAATTAACATCAATAATATTACTACAAGTGTAGTATTGTTCTTTTCTCTATCTTTCAACGGATAGAACTCCAAATTATGGTAATAAACACCAAAACAGTTCATTAAATAGAACAAAATATTTTAAGTATATTCCTTTGAGCGCCACCTCGTTTTTAAATTTAAAGCAAAATTGGCGGTAAAACGAGGAAAATCCAATACTAGTGATACGAATAACAAGCAAAAATATCAATAAACATATCAATGGTAAACATGCATTAATAAATAGTATACAAAATATTAAACTTATAAATATAACTTTCGGTGATCCAAAAAGGCTTAAATCTATTTTAATTCTACAATAAATAAAGTAATAATTATTTAAATAATTCAGTATTAACACAATAAAAGTTATAATAATAATTGTAGGATATAGGAAAACCAATACGTAAGACAAAGTGCATTAAAATATGTAATAAGGTATAGGGATAGCAATAGGTAAGAAGTGATGTGATATAGGGGATTTTAATAGAATACGGAGGTAGAGGGAGTATATACTGAAAGGGGATGAGTAATATATGATTGGATCTTAGGGATAATGAACGGTTATAGTTAGGGGTTGAGTATAGATGTAGTTGGATCCGATATACTTTTCCAAGAAAGGAGTGGGGAGGAGTCTCCGGCGGCTTTGGCGGCTCTTACAGCGGCTCTCTCTATTCACTCTCAACTCACAAAACTCGGCGGCTATCGTGCTAAAACAATATACTACAACCTTAATATTAAATCTAATAAAATTATATTTATCAATATATAGATAAGGGCCAAATAGTAATCTAATGATTAAACAAAACAAAAACAAAGAGATAATCGTTTTGTTATCTCTATTTCTAATGACAAAACAAAGGAAATATTTAAGGAAACTTTGAAATAACTTTGAGATCTGCCTGAAATAAAAAATTAAATGAGATTTATTTCTAATCTTAATACTTTTAAATAAATTTTAGGATTAGTTTTATAAAAACTTATTAATATTTTCTAATCAATATGTAATTAACTTTATAATAAATAATATAGGGGTTAATAAACAAATAGGTTTCCCCAGATATGACTCACTGTTAGGCATAAAATGACTCTAAAAATATTTGTAAATAATAAACAAACTCTAAATTTAAGAAAATGAAAAATGACTTAATTTTCGTAAGATAAACAAATGGACCAAAATAAAATTTGGGCCCCACGTTGCAGGCGCTAATTGTTACCAAAATCCAAGCTTGCCCAGCTCAGTCGGCTGCAGTATGGGGTGGGACTTAAACTAAGGGGCTTACTGATCCTAAGGTGACCAAATTTAGAGGTATTATTAAGTAAATACCTCAAAAGTCGGCCGCAATAGGCAAGGTTCAGCTCTAAAATTAATATTATACAGACAACAATATTTAGCAGATTAAGTAAGTGTATAAAAATCAACATATATTTAGCGTTTAAAGAAATAGTACATGCACAAAAGTATGGTAATCATAAACATATAAGGTAATCACTTAACTACTACTGTAGTGCCTAACTTTAGTATTTCGTACCATATATAGGACTTATAGTCTAACTTAGACTTCAGATAAACGTATTAAAATTAATAAATAATGTATACTTAAGTAACTAAATCCTAACATGCATTTAAACAGAGGTAAAAAGGTAAGTATAAAATATAAATAAAATTAATAATCAGGTATAATCAGGTAACTAACTACTCAAACCGACATGCAGAGCTCTGGGTACGATCGAAATCCTTACTACAGAGGTAAGTACAAAATATAAATATAAACTTAGCCAGAATTAACTTATTTTAATGAATGTATGAATAAACTTAATACTAAGACTTAACTAAATAAAAGGTTAATCCGTAAGCAGGCATCCAGTGGTAACGGTCATCTCAGGTAACTTTATATCCAAATAATTAGCACATCTCAGAGATCATCATCAGGTCCATGGAACAATTAACTTAAAATGTCTAACGACTCCGATACTGAGATAAAACATAAGTTCCTCAGGTAAGCTATGGTTTTAATCTTAATGTGACACTACATAATTTTCAACATAAGAATATCCACGATTACAGGAAAGTATGTTATAGTTATTTTACTCAACTATACACAACGTCACTTAACCACTACTTTTAACTAAACTTTGACAAACAGACTAACTGACTTAAGTTAAACTAGACACACTGAACCTTACTAGGCTTAAGGGACTAACTTAAAACATGGGACTGACTAGGCGTCCATTAACTACGCCTCAAACTTTTAAGGTAGTTCAGACCACCTGGCTCGTTCTATACGCAGCCCAGAACTGCCGGACACGTAGATCTCGTCCACGAGGAACGCTATCCACATCAAAGGAGGGAGTCATAATCTCAGGGAAACCATTGTTTATAAACAAGCCTCTGCCTGTAATACTAAAAAATCTTTAAACCTAAACAAGCTAGGAACAGAGGTTTTAAAAGACCGATCACGTCATACATCCCAACCAGTTTAGATCCATATCTAAACTGAATATACAACAAACAAACAAACTAACTAATTTAATTAAAGCTTAAATTGTAACAATGTTAATCAAACAATGGTAAAGTTTTGCACCTGATGATTTTACATTAAAAAAACTCTTGCTAAACTTAAGGTCAGGTCTCTCATTTCATCTCTCATTTAACACTTTCTTAATTAACAAATAAAAAATAGTAAGATTATATATATTTTGCTACAGTTTTATATTACATTTCACGTTAAATAGAGACATGGACCTACATTAAACTTTAATGTAATAGTCTAAGAGCCAGGCCTGAAAAAATGTGACTCATTTTGTACCACTTGAAACCAATGTTTTCTAAAATATACCTTAAATTATAAAAAAACCTTGACTGCGTATCCAGAATGGAGCCCTTCATATGATTGCGCATGATCAAAATTGTATAAAAGCACACTAATATCAGTTTTCTTGAAATAAGTGGTCCCCTGTAGGCAAAACATGAACAACACGTTTTAAAAGGTTATAAAATGTTCTATAAAACGAGTGTTTAATCATCAAAATCGGATGACTGCAACTAAAATTATGGCTCTTTCAAAAAAAAAAAAAAAAAAAAAAAAAAAAAAAAAAAAAAAAAAAAACTTATTACAAGAAAACTGGAATTTGTGCGATATTTTAAGATTTTAAGCGAGCGCATTCATATAAAGGGCTCTGCTCTGGATAAGAAACTATGCTTTTTCTTTATCATTTTAAGAAATACGAAATGAGTCACATTTATTAGGCCTGGCTCTTGAACTACAATCATTAACTACTTTTAATAAGTTTTAAAATAGTCGTGTTTATTCCTGGTTATATTTAAGCTGCGCTGTAACCATCCAAAGATATTTGGGTTCGGTTCGGTACACGCGAAGCAAAACTTAAAGTGGACTTAATCAATAATTATTGCTACAATGAGTACGAATGTCTAAGCATTGTATAAAGACGCTCGTGTTCTTAAGTAAATTCTAAATTGATATAGACTCAAACCCAGGACCTTCTGAATCACCGGTCATTTACATATGCATTGATTTACATCTAAGCATCATAGATTTTATCCCAGCAATGCATCTTAGTCCAACTGGTTTATACAGAGAATCTGTTGGAGGTTTTCAACCTTCTTTTATAAGAGGAGAGGTTTTCAACCTTTTATGTTTTGCGACCCCCACCCTCTTAAAAACCAATGAAACTTCACCAATGCAAAACCAATGCACACTCCCTCTTTGTTTATTGACAATGAATCAATGAACAAAACGGTCATTGCAACAAAAACTGCCAATTTGCATGTAGGTAATATTTTGTTTTAAATCCAAGCATATCTTAAGTGCATATAAAAATCTATCATTAACACGTGGAGTTTAATTGATGTAGTATATTGGTGTCTTGTCTAGGCAAGCATAGTAAATCATACTTTTCTCCTTTTTTTAGAGAGCAGTAGTACACTAGGTAATGCTATTCTTAAAACAAGAGTCATTCGGTCTATTTGCCGCTCCGCGCTCACGTTGTTGCTGTCTTATATTGGTCTATGTCATATTACTAGTTTTTTAAGTGGAATAATCCCGTTAAATGGCATAATCCGACGAGTTTCTAAAAAGAGAAACGTGATTGTTATTTATAACACTGTGTAGGCCAATCAAACAAAATTAATAGTGATAACTATAATATATGATTTCATTATAGTACGTGGTATACTAACTTCGTCTTCTGTTTGCCATATTATAAGTAGTTGCACATTATTATTAGCTTACTTTATTTTTTTATGAGTATGACTTTTAAAAAAATAATTAAAAATTTCGAAAAAAAAACAATTTAGATAAAATTTATACAATGTATAAATATGTATCCCTTTATGCTATATAAAAGTATATTAAGTTTTATCATAATACGGCTTGTATATCTAGAGTTTTTATTGAAACACTGATGTTAAGCAGCATTGAGCTAGGTCAGTACCTGGATGGGTGACTGTAGCGAATAAAATTGATTTTATTTCTGTAATACTGCAATATTACGTCCCAATTTATACTTTTCATAATTTAAACTGTTGGTACATTGAAAGTGTTTGCAAAAAAATCTAAAACCCGGAATCTGAAAATTGTCTGTCTGTATGTGTGTGTCGTGTCTGTTATCACTGTAACTCCCAGTGTATTAATGCTTGGAACATTGTACGAAAATCAGTCTACAGTACTATAGTTGTTCATTTTACTATAGTACTACTTTTTGTGGCATCATTGACCCACAATGATGACGGGTGTGCTAAATTTCATCTCAATGTCAGCATTAGTTTAATTTTTATCAAATGACTTGTGTATTTTTAAAAAAAAATATATATAATCGGAAAATAATCCAATCGAGTTGAAATTTGGTACTAGTGTAAACCTTCACGTATAAATAAGTGCACCTAGTTTCGTCACAATACAAGTATATCCAAGTTTTTTGTTGGAGGTGACCGCTGGGTTGAAACGTATGTATATGCTATTTTAGGACGAACGAAGCGAGTCCAAAGACGTGTTGCAGTATCAGTTCAAAGATTTGAATATTCTGAAGACGAGCGAAGTGAGTCTGAAGTAGGTTGAATAAGCGCAGTGAATCCAATGTGACAAAGAAAAGTTTTGAGGTACTCCGTACCTAATATTATTACTTAACGTTATTAAATGGGGTTCTACTTCTTTCGTGTATAATTTTGGAGGCGTTCTTGCCTAGAATAAGTATCTTATATTATGTTCTTGTACAGAATATATATAATATCAGGTGCTAGAGATTATATAGATTTTTACCAAACCTTTTATTTTAAAGATTAATTTAATATGTTATTTAAGAATATTTGTAGCCCAATAAGTTGGCATTTGGACCCCGTTGCTCAGTATGTTGGTGCGAATAATTTATTGCTCAATTTAAGTACTGATTTATAATATAAGTAGCATAATAGATTGTTAAAGAGAATGTGAACAGAATTTTTCTACGAAAACACAATATAGTAATAAGATACTCAGGTGTTTTTGATAGGAAAACTTCTTACGTGATTATAAACCAAATTATTGTAAAAAAAGTAATAACCTTTTTTTTGTTTTTCAGGTTAGAGCGGTCTTTTATTGCATTATGATCTACCTAATCGTTAACATAAGTATAATCATTTTATCTTTTTTGTTACCTATTATTATATGTACATAGTTAGAATACATAGGTACATGCAATTTCTAAGTGGTTGACGTAATAAATTGTCTGTTATGTGTGTGTGAGGTTAAATAATTTATTTTAATTATTTTATTATAAATTATGAAAATTATTTATTATAAAAGTGAGTTAAATTTTGGCACTGTAATCAAACATTAGGACTTGTTGTGCTGTAATGAAAATTACATTATCAATTTGTTTGAAGTGACCAAAATGTTAGAAAATCCATTGGATATTACTGAAAAACAAAATTACGGTCAATCCATTTTAATTAATCTATTAAAAATTATTATTTTGATAAAATAATAATTATTTTAATAATTATTTTGATTAATCCATTTTTGAGTAAGGCACCATTTTCAATATTTATTGGGTCGCTAAATCGAATAAAACTGGTCTGAAATCGATTTGATTATTATAGTGACCAAAACCTTGAAAAAAAGGTCCTCAATTACCATAAAACCTATTATTACATATTTCAAGTAGGGTTCGTTTTCGATGTTTTTGAGCTGGTGGGATAAATGTAAATTGTTCGGAGTCAATACATGCGCTCAAAGCCAGGGTATCAGGATTCGAATTCTAATAAGGACGACAATGTTTATCGTTATATTTACATTGCATAAGATTATAACTAAAAAATAAATCTAATCGTATTTTCTTTGAAATGCGGTTGTATAACAAACATTTTTTTGCTTAAAGGTCCGGATTATACTTTCAGCAATTACTCTATTATTAAGCACTACTCGTAACTCATTTTTCTATTCTTTTCAAAGAGAATACGCTAAAACCTTGAATGATGTGGACTGCCAATTTTAGATGCATAGCTTTGAATAACCAACAGGATAAGTATGCGCATTCCCTGCGAAAAATTCAGAAAAAAATAGTTACGAGTAAAGCTTGATAATTGAGTAACTATTTAAGACATAAAGCATAAACCGGAACCTCAAGCAAAATATGTACTTTTTGGCCCCTGCGATAGAATTATTTTGTATCTGGCTTGACATCTTCTGTTTAAGTCCTAGATAATTTAATTCGGTAAGGATAAATTAACATTTTTAAGTTGATTTTTATTTTGGCTTTTCGGAGACTTTGGAATACGTGCACGTAATCTTTCTAGATGCTCTTCTGATGTTTCCAAAAATGTTTATATCATCAAGATACAAAAAACATTCTAAACATTCCATCAGTCCCCTGGAATGTAGCAGGAGCTACTTTTAGTCCAAAGGCCATACATTCATACTCAAAGTTGTCATTTGTAGGATGTTAAATCTATCTGGAGTATTATTCTTTATTAAAGCCACTGGAGCAGCCCAGGCAGAAACCAATGGTGTTAACTTCTCTATCCTGTATGCATCTACTTGTTTTTGCGTCTTTGCCTGCTGATGGCAAGTTACACTATATGACCTCTTTGCATCACCACTCATCAATTCGCTAAATTTAATTAAGACAACAGCGTATGGCTTTCTTCCTTGTTTTGTGAGAGTTTTTAACTTCTGCTCGACTTTTAACTTAACTCTAATCTCTGGCCCAGAGGTAGCCCGTTCGGCACCTCGGGCAAACGGTAGGGGTTCTGTACCATTAATTTAAGTTTTCTGTACCAATGGGCTGTTATGTCTAATATCGATTTATTATTTGGGCATTTTCATTATTATTTTTGAGCATTTTCAAGATTATACGCATGGGATTACTGAGTAACTAACACCTAACACACCTTTCTTAATGACATCTTGCACTCACTCTCTCCCGTACGCGTATCATCGCAGAACTTTTTGACCATTCCTTCTTTCCTTTACGCAGCTTCAGCTATTAGCATTCTATTATTAGAGAAATAAAATATTTAATTATTTATTTTTATTAATAGTTTTAAGTGCCTCTTCTAAATTAGTAATTAGTTGTTGTGCCATAGTAAACCTAGTTTAGCGTCTAGCGACTAGTTAGAAGACTCTTAATCCTACCTCGTCAATAATATGCCTTTATCTGTTGGTCACTGTTTCGAAGAGATAGTGTTGCCATCCTACTTCAACGACATACCTATCTGTAAAACTTGAGTAATTCTCCCACTTGTCTTTTCTTTGATTGCTCCATTGCGATGCTTTTCACACCTGTGTAAGTGTTCTTAATTAAAAAATAAACCTTATCAAAAGTTAACACAAAGTTTTATTCACGTGAAACTAACAAACAAAAAATGCGTAGTAATCAAACTTACATAAACGAAATTAATTATCCTGTCAATTAATAATTATCGTCAATAATTATAACAAAATGTGTTGCTAAGCAACTTTAATTAAACATCAACAATATTTAAAATATAAAAATGCTTACATATTAATTAAAAAATAAAAATACGTGGAATCCTCTTAATGTGATTAATTTAGGACTTTAAACTAATTTATTAGAAAAAGTGATTCAATTTTACAAAACTTTTACTTAATTATAATATTTTTGAATTAAAAAAATGAAAAAAATTGGATGCAGAGTACCTCAGTTTTCAGTAGTATATAAGTAAAAAATTACAGCCAAATCTTAACACAACACTTAAATGTGTGTAGGGTCGTTTTTTGGGTTAATGACGTCACATATATTTCATAAACAATAGGGTTCAGGACATTAACAAGTTTGATTTTCGTTCAAAGCTTCATTTTGATCCAAGAAAGTGATCAAAAATAATTATTTTATCCCATGGAAACGTCTAGGACACAAAAATCTTGAACATATATACATAATAAATAAATATATATATATATATTATATATTATATATATATATATATATAATATATATATATATATATATATATATATATATATATATATGTGTGTGTGTGT
Organism: Microvelia longipes; assembly: GCA_018340805.1. Classification (NCBI taxonomy): domain Eukaryota; kingdom Metazoa; phylum Arthropoda; class Insecta; order Hemiptera; family Veliidae; genus Microvelia; species Microvelia longipes. The sequence continues at coordinate 28,054,727 of JACMZG010001908.1, read as the reverse complement.
GTGTGTGTGTGTGTGTGTTGTGTGTGTGTGTGTGTAAGGTAATTTTTTTATACTTTTATACTGACCTATATTTGGTAATCCATCAAAGACAGAAACTCTTTAATAGCTGTATTTTTAGAATAACTTTATACCAACACAAAAAAATCATCTTATGAATATTTATTCCAATTTAACTTTAAATACATTTTATTCAGATTAATCCAAATTTATGCGGTTAAAAAGAATATTTTTGATAAAAGTATTATATATATTTGTTAGCTCTTTTTCTCATTCCAGATGAAAATATTTTGAATTGTACAATAATAAAATTCCTGCTATTCATATTTAGGAATTCCTTTGATGACTCATATGTTTTTTTAAATTTATTCTACATAGAAAATTTCATTACATCTGTATATTTTATATTGCTGTGTACTTTTTATTAACAAAATTACATTAAGAATTTAACCACTATTAAGTTTTAAAGACGGTAAGCTTATTAAATTATAGTTTATAAAGAAATTTTTCAAAAAAAATATTGAATGTATTTTCTTCTATATTACATTATTTTAAAACTTTTCTTAGGATGACGCCTTTTAAAGTTCACGCTTTTTAATTATAAATAGTTATACTTTATTAAAAGCTTTATAGTTTAATTTTCTCTAAGCAAGATAGTTAAAATCAAAACGAAGCTCAGGTTTCTTTAATGAATTGCTTATACTATTTTTTTACATTCAAAATCTAGTTGTATCATGGTAATTATTGTGAAATATGTTTAAGCTTCTTTGGCCCTATAAATTTCAAAGTTACCCAAGAAATGCATTAAAATTATTTCACCATTGACTTTGAAATAATCATAATAGGTTATGCTACCCGTCTGTCATGTGTGATGTTAATATGTCTGCTTCATTAGTAAAAGTTGTAAGGAAGATTTAAGACGCTTTAAAATCGTGTCAAGGAGACTTTAATTTTTACTTTTCCACATTTAGATCGTAGGTATAGGAGATTTAATGTGTTTTAACTTAAAATCAGTTTATGGGATTTTATCTGAATAATCCGTTTCGGATTTTCTACAATTTCTTTGTGGTTTTCATACAAATGTTCTTTTATTAGTATTAAATTCAATCACTAAATTTTTATTACAATATTTGTCACCTTCTTCAGTCATAACATAGCTGCCTTCGTGATCGGGGACGTTAGAGTGTCAGTATTCAAACTAACTTTTTTACGCCACGGAGTTCTGAAATTGCATCCTAGATTGCACTTTCAGTTTATATAAGATATAAATTGTCAATTAAATAATCGCCAACCGTAGATTGCACTTTAAACCTACCTTTGGCGCTTGCCTTTACCGCCTGAGGTGATTTCCGCTGGGTCTATCCGTTGCAGCATAAATTTTACGACTTGTACATTCTGAGGACGAGCGTAGCGAGACTGACGTGAGAGGAAAGTTTCAAGACACACTTTATTTTTAATAGGATACGATAAGTGCTGGAAAATAATTTGTGTGATTAATGAAATGATCATGTTGTTAAATAGCTTAATAAATAAGTGTTTTGATCTTATTCTATTTGAAACGATATTTAGTATTTGTTTTTATGTATGATTGGTTTAGCCGCATAGATATTGTTGACTCAAATTGACACTTGTTTTTATCTCAAAATAATTTTGTGTCAATTCTAATAAAATCAAGCTAGACAGTTTTAATATTAGAGACTAAATTAATTTGACCCTAACAAGGTCACTTGTTATTACTAGGGTTGCAATTATATTCATTCATGACTGCTTTCATAGCTCCAGGGCGTCTGTATGTTTCCGGAATATAAAGTAGAGCAGTGTTATCTCTTTTAATATTAAGTATTAGGTCACTAGGTGACCATTTAATACTTTATATCATTTATTAAATTTTACACCTTATAAAATCCTTTAGTGTTTGTTTAGACTAAAGTTTTTGAAGGAAATTAATTTTTTAATTAATAAAAGACAAAACTATTAATATGTATTTGTTTTATTTTTTGATTGTTTATTTCAATATCATTGTTTATTTTGATGCAAAGACAATTTTTTCCAATGACCTGACTTTATAAATTTCGTTTTAATCACCATATCTTTTTTCTTTGCTACTTCCAGTTCACTAAATGTGTTTTAAGATGTGTATAAAGCTTATTATAATGCATAATATGCTATAAAATATCTTTTTGTACAAAATAGAGGTTTGATATAATATGTTCAGGTAAATGATTAAAAATAATCGGAGTCCCAGCAACAGCGTACCGTTGCATGAGGGATGTTTTTTACTTAGTTCTCACTAATCGATTCTGTTTGTTTCTAGTTCTATGATTATAGTTGATACAATTTTTCGTTTCATTTAAATATTTCAATAGGACTTGCTTAGTAAATAATTGTTTAACAGTAAGAATAGGAAAAAAAGTAAGAATAATTGTTCCGTCAAGTAAAGTCTAGGTTTCTTTAGGATTGTCGTTGGATGTGTAGGATTGTTGATGTTATGCTAATTATAATAAAGCATATTGTAATACCAAGATTGGTTTGATTCAGAAGTGAGGTTGTAAGCATTATCACTGGAGGCATGCATGTTTAGGAGTTGAGAAGGGTTTATAAATATACAAATGTCTCTTGTATAATAATTTATTTTGTCGTTTTATAATCTTTCTATTATAAAGCTTTTCCATGCGTTATATTAACAAACAAAATATGGGTACATCATTTCTGTAGCAGCAATATGAATATAAGGCTCTTAACTTGGCTGTCGTCTTTAGAGAATAATATTTTAAAATAAACGGTTATAAATTTAAAATTTTAATATCTTCCTGTATCTCAGTTTCTTCATACAGCATTTACTTCTTTTAATCTAACCTTAATCACAGAATTTTTCTTATTTTTATTAGTCAAGCTTGGCAGTTTTAATTAAATTGAATCTCTCTGAAATTTAAAAAAAAATAAATTAAACATGTTTTCAAAAAAATTTTCCAAGACATATTTTATTAAATAAAACCTAAGTTATATTTAAATATAACTTATTTTAATATAGTTATATTTTAAATATAAATAAGTGCAGACAGAATAACACTAAATGTACAGACAGACTATTTTTTCTGGAAAATACTTTTTAATGCAAATCTAATTAAATTAGTATGGGTGCTTATTTTACATATTTTTGCAAGGAACGTATATTATAGTTTAATCTCAATCAGTTAATTTGAAGTATTTTATATTCCAGAGTCGTTAAAATGATGAAAATCGATTTTTATTCAGACAAAGGATATTTTTAATCAAATTTTACGCTTACAGTTCAAGATAAGTATTAAATAGATTTAAAGTAGTGCAAATAATGGTGTACACTTTTAATCGTAAACTAATTAGCGAAGTTTTGCATAATCAATATTATAAACATGCGTAATACCTTTAAAAAAGCAATAAAAAGTGGATTAAAGAGTAGTTATGTTGCTTTTAGGATTTTAAATTATAGAACGGAACTTGAGTATGAAATTGATTATTAATCAAGGAAGCGTGTATTTCAATACACCCCCCCCCCCTTTCGTTTTGTTATCTAACAAAACGGTGGATATCTGCCCAAGAATTTCTTATTAATTAAAGAATGTTTCTTTTACTTACATATAACCAATCTTTTACGTCATTAAAATAATATCCAAATATGAGTCCTAGGATAAGGAGACCAATGTGAGGTATGTAAGTCATAGACGGTATATGAACTTCTTTCTGTAGTAGTGATATTAGTTTTAACTTCTTACTACTGTATGGAGGGTATCTACAACTGAAAATAAATTTTAATGTAGAGCATAAATTGCTTGAATCGTAAATTACTATTAACGATTCAAGCAATTTATACCCTAATTTATTGCTATATAAACCACGTTTAGGGCATCGCGATATGTCTGGATAAGCTGGAGAGTCAAAGACATTCTTTTTGGACACCACTTTAGGTAGTAGTGACAACTGTTTATTTTATTCATAACTTTCGCTTCAAAACTATCAAGCTAATAGAATTTATAAGGTGATTCAATAGGAGGGTTTTTATAAATGAAATCATTTGTTTTTGACATGTTAGGTTATAGTCCGGAATTGCAGGAATAAACAGTAAATTTTCAATGTTGACCGCCTATACAGATTCCTGCAATGACGTCACACTTCATTGATAAAAAACTCAGGTTATAACCTCTGAATGCGTTTGGTTTGTTTACATCGAATTGAACCACCTTATAAATTTTTAACACCTTGTAAAACTATACAATTCTATGGATAATAATTATTACCAAAATTTGTTAACTTCATTTTGGACTTTAAATGCTAATAGTAATATTTATTTGCACAAAGACTGTCTTAATCAAAAGCGTAACAAATGGCTACGTTTTTAAATAAAAAAATATTATTCTCCATAATAAAGATTAAAGGCTTGTGTTGGTGACCGCGTCATTATCGATTATTTGTCCGACTTCAGGGACGTAGAAAATCCTAAATTAATACACACCGCTTTACAAAACAGTTCAACGTATAGAGCGTTTTGTGTTTTATAGAAATGCCGTGCGAGATCATATCTATTATAATAAAAAAATTCAATTTAACGAATTTTGTTTTGAAAAATTTCGCTAATAAGATGGCTTGTGGTGCTAGGAGGTGTCCAAAATCTTGTTTAGAGGTCTCTGATCACAGAAAATACGTTTTGCGTAACTATGTATGAGAATATATATTTATATACTCCTGAATATTTGAAGTCCTGAATCAAATAAAACTGGTTCGGAGTAGATACGACTACTTTAAGTTGACCAAAATGTTTCGGAATTTTTTTAATAACCTAAGCAGTAGCGTATTTGAAATATGTCTTTCAAATATTTCATAGAAATTGCGCTAAAAACTTAGCATAAACTGAGCTTTAAGTAAATGCAAATAATGCTGTGCCATTTAATGTATCATCTTTAGAATAAATATACACATTTTCTATAAAAAAAATCTAAAAACATTTAATAATAAGATATTTATTAATGACGCTACTGCTCAGGTTATTAAAAAAAATACCAATACTTTGGACTGATAAGGAAAACTTAAACTGATAAGCAAGAAAGCATGCATTTAAAATAATCGCCCCGCTTACGGTCCTCCGCGCCAGCAACATTAGTGTTAGCGTGTTGCCTAAAAGTGAACAAACTGCGTTAAACACACATCCATAAATGAAGAAGTCACACACACTTATATATGTGTATCAGATACGCGGTTTGTTCAGGTTAGTTTGGTGCTTAGTACTTTAAAATATATTTAATAGTCCAAAAGCCAGGCTTAAAAATTTACTGCATCAAACAAAATTTTTCAAAAATATACCTTAAATTATGAAGTAAAAGCATGGTCTGCCTATCCAGAGTATGCCCTTCACATGAATGCGCTCGCTCGAAACATTAGAAAATCGCACAAATTCCAATTTTCTTGCAATAAGTGGTTTCCTGTAGGTCGTGTGCAAAACATGAAGAGAACATTGTTTAATGCTGATAAGTGATAAGTGTTTTTAGTCAAATTTTTTAAATAACCAAAAAAAATAGCACAAGAAGTAAATATTTTTTCAATGAAATTCGCTGTGTTTGCAAAAATTAACTATTTTTTGAGTGTTTTGTAAAAAGCCAAAACTTTGGTTATAGTCATCCGATTTTGATGATTAAACGCTCGCTTTACAGAACATTTTATCAGCTTTAATAAATGTTCATGTTTTGCACTCGACTCACAGGGAACCACTTATTTCAGAAAACTGAAATTTGTGCGATTTTATAAAATTTTGAGCATGAGCAGTCATATGAAGGGCTTCACTCTGGATAGGCAGACTATGCTTTTCCTTCATAATTTAAGGTATACTTTCAGAAAACTTTCGTTTGAAGTAGGACAAAATGAGTCATTATTAGTATAAATAATGGATTAATTTATGATATAAAGGAATTAGTTAAAAAATAAATAGTAGTTATTAAACTGTGATACCTTTCAAGTTTTTGCTGTATGGGGTTGTATGATTTAATCAAGCAGCTCTTAAAATGTGAAAATGTATCGAACGTGTATTTGCCGTTGTAAGCTCCCATCCCACTGTTTCCTACTCCTCCAAATGGAAGTGTATTGGCTACATAAACAAGAATTTACTTTATTACTTATTTCTTAATAAATTGGCATATTGACCAGTAAAAGGCTAATTTGTCCATAAATAAGTACAAAATAATTTCCGAAATTTGTAAATCTCAAATAAAAGGAATATGCAATGCATGGTTCTTAGACCAGTGGCGGCGATAACGCCGGGGCGCCGCCCCGGCAGTTTGGGGCAACAACATTGACGGGGGGCATCATAACAAAGGTTTCATCCCTCCCTCCCAAAACAAAGTATACTAGAAAACAATTTATAATATCCATAATCCATAAAAAAGAACAGTAGAAGGCGTACTAATAAAGACAACAAGAAAAATAACTGTAATCACGCCAAAGTCGATCCCAAGTCCGAATAAAGTGAGAGGGATTTTTTTCTTAGAAGGGCACAAAAACACCCCCCCCCAGAAGTGGGGGGGACTGATTGAATAGGGGGCATCATTTTAGTTGTCTGCTCCGGCAGGGCATCATACTTATCGCCGCCACTGTCTTAGACCCCTTTATGGCCGGATCCAAGAGGGTCCGTGCGCTAGTAATTAAACTATTATATATCAAAATTAGTGAATAATTATTTAGCTTGACACTTCATATGCTTTACGTCTTTTTTGTATACTATATGTATACAAAAAGATAGGGCCGAGTAACATTTTTCATAAATAGGGGTCCGCGGGGCTCTGTGATTTAGAGCACACAGTTCAATGGATTTAAAAATTGGTGAAATAGATCAACACCTATTTCACCAATTTTCAAATCCACTGTACTGTGTGCTGAAGTTTAACAAGCCATTTAGCTGCAGTCAAATAACTTTAATTCTTAACTCAGATAAGAGTACGTTATTTTATCAAATTTTCCTTATATTTTATTTATTTTCGTGATTAAAAGATTCCTGGAGGAATTTTCATTGCCAGTAATAACAGGCACACTGCACACTTGAATACTTGAAAGCATAGAATTGGTTGTACACAATTTTTTAGGCCATTCGCAATTAAAACATACACAAACTATCTTGGGTTAGTTTGTGTACAATAAAATATTCTAATCAAAATACCGATAGATAGTTATATGACGCAAGAAAGGAAATAAGATTGATTAGCTTATTTTAGATAATTGAGTACAAGCAATTTTTTTAATAAAAAAGGCCTTCCGCCTCTTTGCTGCTTCGCGGACTCGGCGCTCAGGAGCGCTTCGCGCCGTCATGCCTCCCTGAGGCCGCGGCCACATGGTTGTTGTACTTTATCAGTTCGTCATATTACTGGTTTATATAAGTGGCATACTGCCACGATATAAGCGAATTTTCAAATGTATTATAGTTTAACACATGGCTAAAATCAGTTGACAGCGTGGGAAAATAGTTGAAGGAACCAATGAGGTTGGTTCGACCGGAATGTTAAAAAACGTTTAACATCCAGGAATAACTTTATTAGCTTGGTAATATTTTCCCACGTTGTCAACTGATTTTAATGGAGCGTTACACTATAGTGAAAAATTTTGATTTGTTTGCATTGTGTCAATTAATGACATAATGTTTTGATTGACATATATATGTCAATCACTATAACCTAAACTAATACTGATAATAAAAAGAAACTACGTAAGTTAGTGGATTATTCATAGTAATATTTGTGTATCAAATATCAAAACAATCAACCCAATCAAAACAATATATGAAGATTTGTGTTTTATAAAATGTTTTTGGGTCATTTCTGTGGGTTAATGAGGTGATACATATTCCATAAGCAATCGATTTCGGGATGTTAACAAGTTTGACTTTGGTACCCAGTTTCATTTTGATCTAAGAAAGCGTTCGAAAGTTATTGTGTCCCATAGAAACGCGTCTAGGACACAAAAATCTCGTACATACATACACACACACACACACACACACACTCATTTCGCTCTGATATTTCGCTTTCAATGTGGGTAGCTTCTTTAGGGATGCAGGACATCATAAAACCAATATGATTTACTTAGTTGATTTCTTGAGGGCTGTTCAGTTTCAATTAAGTTTTATTCAGTATTGTGTATTCATGGATGATGTCTCGAAAATACTTTAAATGCCTCTCACCATGCAAGCGAAACTACAAATTCATTATCAACATTGACGTACTCGTAGTCTGCCGGAATAGCTAAAGCTTCGTAAAAACAACCTCGGAAGCCAGTTTATATACCTGATAGTTGAAGCATTGTATCGTTAACGCACACAGAGCCAGATGAAGTGTTGTTTATAATCATTTCCCTGGTTTTAACGTTGTTTGTAAATACATACAGCGTCAATGGACGTTCCCTAAAAAATTATGAATAAATTATTTCTTTTTACAGTTCATCCTTATCAATCTCAATAATTTTAATATAATCAAGTGATTGAGAAATAAATTAAGATCTACTTAATTAGATCTTAGGGCCTAATAAACCTACAAAAACAAAGTGTAAATTTAGCATGAACCATTAACAACGTTTTTTGATATAACATATAATAATAATAGAACGAAAAAATAAAAAGTCTCTCTATAGTTAAAGATTTTATTAAAACTAAAGTAGAGTCCTTTCGACCTAACAAGAGGTCATCATCAGTACCTATTAAACAAATATGACAAAAAATGTCAAAACAAAACCTCAACATAAAATTACAAATTATACCAAAGCAAACAGATAAATTACATTAATTGATTGATAAATTAATAAAATATGAATGAATAAATAAAATATAAATTAATAAATAAAATATAAAGGCATAAATAATATATTACCCGTGAGCAGAGATTAAAGTGGTGGAAAGAGTAGTTATAAATATAAAACAAAATCAAGAAGGTTTGAGTAGGCTTGTAACAAGACACATACTGGTGGATGCAGGGTGTGGCGCCCGCAGTAGCGCAGTGATGAGCGGCGTTCTCTTCCCTTTCTCGTTTAAATTAAGATCACTAATAATGTCCTGACTTCTAAATATCTCTGAAGTTCTATAAAGATCTTATAATACGACACACGGCTAAAATCAGTTGACAGCCCGCCAAAATCTCAATGCTTTCAACCCTCTTTCTTTAATAAAAAAATCCCTTCTTTTATGTAACGAAAAAATTCCCTACTCTGGCAACACTAAAAGTCAGGTTATGTTTTGAATATTATTATTTGTTTTTATTTGATATCGTATTTTTTTATTTTTAAAAATTATTTATTTACTTTTTAAGAAGGAATATTGTTGTATCTTATAAATTTACCAACTAAGTATTGCTTTAAATTTGTTCGGGAAGTATGAATTAAGTGGAGTTAAAGTTGTTAATTACGTAATGCAATGGATCATAATAGTTCTTTGATAAAAGTTTGACGATTTAAATAAATTGTCAGCTATAATTACTTTATTCCAAAACAAACTGCTTTTTTGTGTCAATTTTGTATAATTGAATGCGTATTGTTTCATATTATAAAAATAATATGACACAATATGCATTCAAGACTTAAAAAAGTCATCCAATGCTGTCTTTTGGTTGACAGAGCACAGAACCTGCGCTGTACTCAAATACCAAGAAATGCTTGAAAAATACGTCAATGTACAAGCGTCAAATATAGGCACTCAGATCATATTACAACTTCGCAATAATTGGATAAATTGAACAGATTGGAATGAAACGAAACGAAATCAAACAGATCAATATGCACAATGAGGGAAATAAAAGTGACGCGAGGTTACAAATATTTACAACCAGTGTTGCCTTTTTATGATTTTATTTACGAAAAAGGTATTTTTTATACCGAGGTTAGCATGAGGTGGAGGGGGAAAGAGCGGGGTCGGTCTGAACCAATAGAATTCTTTCCCTCACAGATTTTTGGCGCGCTGTCAATTGATTTTAGCCGTGTGTCGTATTATAAATTTAAACGAGATGTCATCAGTCACGGTCCCTTCGACCTAACCATTTATTAGGTTGAAAGGACTCTACTTTAGTTTTAATAAAATCTTTAACTCTGGAAAGACTTTTTATTCTTTCTTTCTATTACGATGAACTCCATTCATGCTCATTCTAAAACAACATAACTATAATAATAATAATAATAATAATTATAAATATATATATATATATATATATATATATATAATATATATATATATATATATATATATATATATATTATATATTGCATTTAATTTCTTATAAATATATAATAGATTTCTCGTTTGTATTTATTTATCTCATAACAAATGCATTTATAAACTCTTTATTCATTAATTTTTACTTTTCCTCACCAACAACCGTAGGTATATGGAAAAGTATTGTGTTTACCTTAAAATTTAAAAACGATATTTTTTAATAATTTTTTGGTAGTGAAGAAACTTAGTAGATTTTAGAAACTTTAAAGATTTTTGCTGTATCTATATTACCTATAGTGTCGCATTTTTATTTATAGAAGTTTTACTCCGTCAAAATGGACAATAGACTTTATTTGCGCTGACCTAATAATAAATTTTTATTTTTGTCCTTCAAGCTCCAGGCAATATATAAAATAATTAGTAATTTAAAATTTAATTTAAATTAAAAAATTGGGGTACCTCGGAACTTTATATATCAATATCATACGCTTAGTGTATGATATTGACGCAAGTGTATCCCTTTACTACGTAAAGGGATACACTTGTACCAAATTTCAGCTCCATGTGATTATTTTTTTTTAAACCTATACTTGCTATTTAATACAAATTAAACTATTGCTCATAATGTGACACATATTAGCACATATGTTGGTTTTAAATATGACTACATGCTTGACAAATCCTTAACCGATCGACAAATTTTTCCACGTTTATTAAATTTCTTCCTGAGTAATTTTTGCGAGTCAATGGCACCATAAAAAATATTTCCCTGATAGCACGACTGGACTTAAAGATTCATTTTAAGTTTTAACTGTTTAACATAAACACACTAGGAAATACGATGATAACACACACACATATACAGACAGAAAACTTTGTGAAAACTACTCAGGTGATATTAAACACACCTAAAACGGATAATTCCCATGATATCCCGGTTTCGAATTTTTTTTTTCAAACTTAATAATTTTCCTATATACCTACAGTATAAATAAGTAAAAGTTAAAATACGTTTTTAAGCATGTTTTTAACCTCTAGAAGAATACTTATTCAGAACTCTACTTTACCTGGAGTTAATGAAGTTAATTGCTTCACCAACTGTATTTTTATACATAATCGGTAGTATAGGTCCGTATATTTCCTGTCGCATAACAGCGTCCGTTGGCTGAACGTTTGTGATGATAGTTGGTGAAATAAAATTATCACAAGCATTTATTTCTCCTCCGACCACTATTTCACCATCTTTAAGTAACTCTTGAAGTCTCCTGAAAGATAGGTTTGTATCTATTTAGTGTTAAGTTTAAATAACTAAGATACTGAGTAATGTAGTTAACTCATAAAGCCAATCAAAACACCGAAATCTCCCCACAAAACTTTTATTCTTTACATAAACAGTGCCGGTAAGATCAGTGATAAGATGATCAGATCATTAGTGCTATGTAGACGCTTCAATCAGACCTTCTGACAGAGTCATGTAGCGGACTCATAGCATGGCACTGATAATGATTGAGCTTTCAAACGCCGGCTATGTTCATGTAAAGAATAAACGTTTGGTGGAGAGATTTTGGTGTTTTGTTTGGCTTTTTAAGTATAAATGTTAAATGGAGCCAACGACCCATAATCTGAAGATACATGTGTCCTATTTTGTATCACTTACATGAGATGTCTTCTGTTTATAATTCTTGTTAAGTCAGGTGATTGTTGAAGATTATCTCCGTACCATTCTTTTAATAACTTCTTTGCTTCTTCTATGAATTGTAATGCCACGTCTTTAGTACATATCAAATAGTCCGGGGCTACACACGTCTGGCCAGCGTTAAAAAGTTTCCCCCATAGTATTCTCTTTGTTGCTATCGGTATATTGACTGTACTATCTAGATAAACTGGGCTAAAACAAATTATAGAGGGTATTTATTTAGTGTAATAATTCAACATAAAAAATAGCAAAAAACTTGTTAAATTAATTTTTAGATCTTTACATACCTAATAAAAACCGTTAAGATATTATATTATTGTTTTGTTTATTAGTAAAATTTGGTTTATTAGTAATAATTTATATCATTATAATTAGTAATGCTTTCTTTAAATTATTTTTTAAATATACTTGCTCCGTTTTATCAAACACTTCACGAACTTCCAATATTTTACTTTTCAAATAATTAGGGTTATTTAATAGTATCCTTAATACAGAATTTTAATATTGGGTGTGTCTATGGCTTAGAAAGATATTTTCTTAATTTTTTTTTAAATTATTCTAATTCCTATTTCCTATTGATATGAAAATCAAGCCTGAGCAAACATTTGTTGTTAGCTTACAAGTCTTAGGTCCTTAAGGACTTTAGCGACTTTCGAGTATATTCTCAGGTACGATCATTCTCCGTTTTTTTCAAACACTTCGTTGACGTCTAAGCATTACATTATATTTTAATAATATACCAATTTTATTTCTTATTGTTGTATAATATTTTCGTGTAATAATTGATCACCTTTTGCCTCCCAGTTCAAGGGTACAGGGTGTCAGGTACTTATTGGCTGCAGCTCCTATAATTTTACCTATGGCTGTTGATCCAGTGTATAAGATGTAATCAAACTTATTCTTTAATAACTCTGAGACTGATTCAACTCCTCCCTCTACTACCTGATAACATTCCTGAAATAAATTGCGTAAGGGATTAGGATATGCATTTGTGATTCTATCCTAGTATTACAAGTACTAATAGGATGAGGAGGCAAATGAGTTACGTTGTTGCTCATACAAGTCTTCTCCACCTCATTCTAAACCAGTATTATCGTTTTACTAATAAAATCATTTCTACTTATAAAGAATATATTTTTAAGTAAAAGAAAATATTTTTCCTCGTCTAGAATACCAGTTATGAAGATTCCAAGGCGAATTGATGTATTGGTCTTTCACTCTGCAAACACAGTGAAAAGCAGATGAAGGAAGATCTCATCATCTCACGTCTTTGGCCCTTGGAATATATCAAATATCTGCAAACTGTCATTTTTCAATTTGTTTAACTAACAGCAACATGTTGACTATAATAACGAAGTTTTTAAGACAACTTTTATGATGGGATGTTTCTTTTACGATATCTGATTTAAAAGTCACTTAAAACATCTGTGGCTCCAGTTTTATGAGCAGTTCACAATGACAAATTAGATTCGTAAGAAAATCTCCTAAAATAGTTTCAAGTCGTTCAATGTTATTGGGAATACTAGTTAAGGGATAACAAAATAAGTGAATCAGCGTCGTGTACAGTCATTTTGACATTACAGCAGTCGTCCATTACAGAAATGTATCCAGAAACCGATTGGAAACGTACATCTAATAATCTTTAGAAGATTAATTGATACCTCCTAAATACTTACTTGAGAGAAGATAATCTATTCAGTAAGAAAGTGAAAATCTCTATCGTAGCTTGACAGTGAATGCAAAATATGATGCAGATTTTAGGATCACGAAAATATATAAGTCATTACTTTCCTGTCATTTTAAAGTATTTATAGTCACTATTCTAGATTGAGGCAAAATAATTACCCTGCATTTAAAATAATGTAAATCTATTAAATGATTTGTGTTCTTAAGCCAAAAATTAGGCACTTTTATTCTTGGCAAATTCGTTCTAATGTCAATACACAAGCTTTAGTCTAATTTTTTTACTTTAGGCACCTATTCTCGAAAAACCAATACTCTGAGACAAAAGTATTCGAGAGGTAAAATGTCTTTTATTTTTCACCTCAACCCAAAAAGCCAAATAAATGTTTTCGTATCAATTTACTTTTTCAATTTAGATTTTTTACACAAAAATGTATTAATTAAGTTATAAGTCACGGTTTAAAATTAAAGACGATGGCGGGGTACATTTGGTGTACCTTGTGTATTCATAAAGTCAGGAAACCTATCCGGATTGCTAACCTCTACTATTATCTCTTTGTTCGATATCCGAACTATCTTATTATTGTCATTTTCTGATAAAATTCGCTAATAAACTCTCCTTAAAGTAACCACAGAAATATAGGGGTTAGAGTTTTATGAGTTTCAATGTGTTAAAAGGGTTAAATGTTTAACTATTGTAAATTATAAGCTTAGTTTAAACTTTTTATTGTAAACTAAATTAACTAGTTGTGGTTTAACGTGAGCTTTTAATGGGAAATGTTTGGCATTTGAGCTTTCCTTTGTTTTGGGTTAGTTTTTATGTCATCCTGCAGAACTTCTTTCTCTTATATTTTGATATTAAGACTGCTGTAATGTGAAATCTTATTATATCTTTGCTAAAATTTGTTTAGTGGAGTTTTAAAGAAGATATATAATCTTATTAAGTCCTCAAACTTAACCCTTGACGTTAGAGCGTGAAATGAATCAATTTGGTTTTAAAATGATTATAAAGAACTTTTATAATGAATACAATATTATGATGTACTTTTTATGATACAACTTATATAATATTATAAGATATTTTATTCAGTTGCTAGAGGAAGGCATTTAAAACAAAGTGCAATACATTGAGTCTATGTTTGAGTTGCTAAATTTATTATAATAAAGGCCGTAATACTTATTGGAAGTACACACATATAAGCGTATGACATATAAGCACTAACTCAAGCGGTTAAATTTTATTTTTTTAGTGTTTTAAAGAATAGCGTGTTGGTATAATAATGCAGTCTTAGATACTAGTAATGCGTTGCATCAAGAACTCACGTAAGAAAAATACATCAAATAAAAGTATTTATTAATAGACTCCCTTCTATATAACTAGATAGAGTAAATAGGGAAACATTTGCACGCAAAGTATGTTAAGAATTTTACATTGTATAATAGGCTAGCTTCGCCCGCTATGTTACTTATCTTTAAAATTTTAGATAGTATTAAATACATAATAAAAAAGGCTTCGCTTAGCTCGCTGCAGTGTGCATGTTTATAATAATAAACATTAAATTAGGGCTCGCTTCGCTCGTTAGATTGCGTGTCTATGGAAATTTATATTGTAAAAAAGGCTCACTTCGCTCGCTAGATTGCGCATGTTTATAATAATAGACTTAGTGTATATTAATTTAATATTAGGCTCGCTTCGCTCACTAAAATTGCGTATGTTAAGAATTTTACATTTTACAAAAGGCTTGCTTCGCACGCTAGTTATCGTATATATACCATTACCCATAGTAAAAAAGGCTCGCTACGCTCGCAAGAGAAGCGATGCTTATTCTTTTTCAACAAAATAAGCACGTAACAAATTATAAATTTGCAAGCGATATATGCAAGAAATATCTGTTTAAGTAGGCTTTTTAGCAATTTAAAAAAAAAAAAATAAGCTAATAAGGTTTGTGTCATAAAGGAGGGTACTTTTGAGGTTTCTCTCTCTTTCTCTACTTTATACTTACTACTTATATATATATATATATATATATATATATATATATTATAATATATATATATAAATATATATATTATATATATATATACACACATATTTATATATATTATATATATATTATATATATATTATATATATATATATATAGTAATAATAGTAGATATCTGTTGTGGGTATGTATGTATGTATGTACAAGATTTTGCTCCGGTACGTTTCGATGAGTCACTATTCACTATAACCTTTCAACGTTATCTTGGATTGATGAAACTTGGTACCAACATGAAACTTGTAAATTTCCCGAACCCCATTGTTAAATAAACATGTGTGATGGCATGAACCCACATTAATGATTCATTAAAAATTTCAAAAATTTCAAATCTTAAATTTGTCTGATCGGGCTAAAATGTTTATACACATTTATTACTACTATAAAGCCCCTATTTGGCCTTTCCCTGAATATATCTTAGATATACACAATTTAATAGGCCAACAAAATGTATAAGTTACAGATGTAATGAAGAGCGGAAGACAACAGTCAAATAAAAAGGGGTATAGCCGACCCAAAGTTCTTATCAATATTCATTCAAGTTTAAAGTTGATAAAACTAGAAAATAAAGTTAATTGAAATATTTTTGTTTTATTCATTTTTTTTCAGATGTATGTTTGAATAAAAATATATGTTTTATAAAAATTTATTTTAAAATATTGTGCTTTCCTGACTGAAATCACTGGATTGTTTCTCTTACATGCCTTATCAAGCCTCTAAAACTGTATTAACTCTAATACTTGTAATAATCATCTTGTTGTTGTATTAGTCTATATAAATAATAAGAAAAAAATAATGTACATACACTAATAGGCTTCTCGTGACGCAAGGGCTAAGAATCGCTGTAATTATTCATGGTACTCACACTATCCAGATATTTGGTTACAAGTCTTGCAATAAGTCTAGATGAAGTAGGTGCGACTTCGGATGGCTTGATAACAACTGCATTTCCAGCAGCAATGGCTCCAATCAGAGGTAGGAAAATAATGCGAAACGGATAATTCCACGATCCAATAATAAGAACAACACCACGAGGTTCGCTTACTATTATCGATTGGTCAAATATTGTCACTATCTTTCGATCTGCCTGAAAATAATGATCGTTTTAAGTCGTATCTCTTGTCCTATTGAAACAAATTATTTTAAAATAATATGAAAAGTTTTCATCCGACAGTTGGCGACGATTTCATTCATTGTTTTGTTAGATTTTCCTTCTACTCTTAGTATTTCTGTTGAGCTCAATCCAGGAGAGAATGTATTAAATGCGTTTCAAATTTATACAAGGAAACTGATGTGTTGCCATTCAAAAATGTATAGCAATTTATTGTTTTCAAATTTTACTCGATGCAGTATAGTATAAATAGGAGTTAAGCAAGAGAATCAAATTCGTAGGGCAGGTTGACAAAAAGGTGCTGTCACTCAATACGGAACATACCCTGACTGGAAAAATAATCGTTGTCAAGTGTCAAGTTAGGGTGTCTTGCTCGTTCCTGTTTCTCTTTAACAAATACAATTGTAATCTTTTATATTAAAAAATCACAAAACTTCATAAAGTGTTTATATAAAGCTGAAATGTTTTACACTTGTACTACTGTGACCATATACACAGTAGTACAGTGACAAAATATGAATTTAAGTTTTATTATCAGTATTTGTTCTGGTTTTATTGATTGACATATAAAACATGATGTATATAAATAATGTTTTTTGACTAACATCTTTGGAAATTCGTTTATATCGTGGCAGTACGCCACTTATTTAAACTAGTAATATGACGAACTGATATGGGGCAACAACCATGTAGCCGTGAAGCAGCCTCTAGTGCCGACACCGGGTAGAGGCAGGAGCGCAAAGCGCCGAGGCCTCGGAGCGTTCAAGAGGCCAAAGGCCTCATGTTTAAATTTTTTATAAGGTGTCTAAAAACTCCTAGTGTTTTGAGTGCTAAGAAATAAAAATCAGGGACGAATCAAAATTGTTTAAATAATACGAGAACTAAATTTGACCTAAGTCTGGTGAAAAGTTTTGGAGCTGGAAAAGATTTGTTGAAACAATTAAAGTGTTGGATTGCAGGGCCTTAATAAGACCCTTGTTATTTAAAGTGTTTTTACCTTCTTGATATTGGAGATATTCAAAGTCTTTTTAAGTCTTACAATATATAACTTTAATCTCACATTTCAACCCTATTTCATCTCTGTTTCATAAATCAAAGACTAAATAAAATGATAAAATAATAGTTTTGATATTGTTATAGAGACCTAAAACAATATACCTTTTGTGGTTTCATCCATGTCGATAAATTGTCCAGTGTGTATTTTATTTCTCCTAAAATCGGGTTAATTTCTGCTTCAAATGTTTCGGCTCGTGTCTGAAAATTAAATATATGTTCTTTAAATAGCCCCTTTATTAATATAATTTGATTTCACTTAATTATATTGATTATCTACATTAAGTGCTTGAGTCATTGGACACGCTTAGAAGTATATAAAAAATAATAAAAATTGTAAAGCTACAATCAAATAAATTTAGCTTGATGCTACAAAAATGTTTAGGGCCTTGCGTTTTAAGGGAAAATATTTTTTGTTTTAATTTATATGGAAATCAAATAATTTAATTTGGAGCACACTAGTTCTAACAATTCATATAATCCTAGAGTCGTATTCGGTACTTGATCCTGCAACCTCTGGTAAAGTTACAGATTCTTAATTGCTAGTTAGATTATAATTTCTAAGAAATTATTATAACAGTATAATAGTGTTTTTTAATTAATTGTATTAGCAGCCTTAGAAGCTTAAATTAATACTATATAGAAGAGGCACTACAGGTAACAGCATAGCCAATTTTTTCGTGGTTTCACCCTAAAACATTTAACTGTATCTCAACAAAGTTGAAATATTAAGTTAAATTATAAATATTATTTTAATTAGGTTCTTGTCTATGTCTCTGATTTTTTATTTAACCTTAATAAATGAAAGTAATAATAATAAAATTATTATTAGTAATTCAAACATATATTTTTGTAATCGAAGAATCAGCTACCGTCGATACTTGCTGTTGCCAATCGATACTGTTGAAAAGTCGATACTTGCCAACAGCAAGTATCGACGGTAGCTGATTCTTCGATTGCTTCTTCAACTTGCGGTAAATATAACCTTTTTAATATATTTTTGTTTTTAAATTTCTATACATTTACTTTATAATCCAAAATAACCCAATCCAATAACCAATGCGTTTTTGGAATAATCCAAAAACGCATTTTGTTTATGGTTAATTTTAAAGTTTTAATGAAAGATACGTTTAAAGTAGTCCTTTTCAACTAGAATTAGATTTTTGTACTCAGTTCAGAAAATTTATTTTCTTACATTTTGATATTTTGCCTGTCCGGGACCAATTATATTGAAAGTTTAGTGTATTTTATGTTTCCAAATTGGTTTTTATTAACGTTTCTTGTTAGTGGACATTTATGAAATATTTCTGAAAATAAATGTTTGCTTTAAGGTGGCATCCCTATTTAAGACCACCGGAAATCCGGTTTCTATAATATCAATCACTTCCATTGTGTTCACGATCTTATCCTATACTAGCATTATTCTTGGGTTATTCAACTTCATAAGTTTTCGAATTTTTTTTGATAACTAAAGAAGTTATTTATTTGTCAACTCTGAATGATTCAAAATATGTGTAAGATTTTTTTCATAGTCTGTATAATATCTGAGAATAACTAATTTCCTATGAAGTAAAGCTAATATTTTTATTCTAATCTATGTTAATATAATGATAACTACCCTTATTAAAAAATCGTTTTTAATAGCATTAGCTATTTCGTCAGCATTATCTTCTATTAATCCTTGTAGATTTCTTAGTTGACTGCATCTGAACTGATACTGTCTGGTTCTGCCGCTTTCAAAGGCATTCCTTGCTTTAAACAAAACCTGAAACAGCAAGAATCGTTTGCTTTTTTGAGGCAATAAATGCACATAAAAATACACTAACCTGCTTAAACTTCATTTCCCCATGAAGTTTGGGAAAATTCACCACATTGGGTGAATGTGGTGTCAAGCTCATCAATATATCTATCTTTCGAAACACCCAAATTAACTAATTTAATCTTGTTTTACCAATATTTCCAATTCTAAACAAACCCGATTCACAAAAGTACAAGTCTTGTAGTAACAAAAATTGTAAACAACAACTTGTAATGATCAATTTAAATGTGTTACCAAGGATAAAGTTGTAAATTTGTTGCATTTTTCTATTTAAGATACAACAGTTTCTTGTCTATTACAAATAATTGTAGCATTCACTTGTAAAATTTCTACCCAAGCCCGAACCTTGGTAGACTGAGTTACAAGTTTATTTTATTATTAAAACCTAATTTTTATCGCAACTTGTACATTAGAGAAACAAATTTCTTAAAAATATTAGTAAACTTGTAGCTTTTTACTTGTACTATACAAGACTTGTACTTTCGTAAAACGGATCCTTTGTCTGTATAAAGCCAAAGATCAATTGAAAAATTAATAGAAGACAATTATATGTATTTTTTACTAGGCGAAAAAATAGCCTAGTAAAAAATACATAATTAGAGTCATACATAGTAAAATACATAAATACATAATCAGTAATTTGATTACTGCGGAAATTCGATTACTAATTCAACATATAATTTATTTCCAAAGCTATTTTAAAGCTATAATATATATATAAATAATAAATAAATAATTAATATATATATATATATATATATATATATATATATATATATATATATATATATATATATATATATATATATATATATGTATTATATATATATTATATATATATTATTATATATAGTATATATATAAATATATATTAATATATTATATATATATATATATATATATATATAATATATATATATATATATATATATATATATATATATATATATATATTATATATATATATATAGTATATATATATATATATATATATATATATATATATATATATATATATATATATATATATATACTTCTTTTTGCACTTTACTGATGTTTTTATTTTAGTACATATATATTTTACTGCTGTTCTCGAAAAGGATGAATTTACCGCGTCAAAACACGGATTATTTATTGGTTAGCATGGTTTAGCGTCAAACTATGAATTTGTAGCTAAGTACTTTGTTTATTTAAGTACTCTAGATTAACTGAGTATTTGAAATATTAAAATTTAACCGAAGACTAGGTTAAATTAAGAATTAAGTCCTTTAGTTTCTTAATTAATTCTATTTAAATTAAAAACTTACTCTTAATTATTACTTTTCCTCATTTATACTGTAGGTATATTAGGAAAAGTATTGTATTTGCTTAAAAATATGGAACCGGGATGTCACCGGAATTATCCGTTTCACGTGCTTTAAAGGCCTCCTGAGTGGTTTTCACAAAGTTGTCTGTCTGTATGTGTGTGTGTGTGTGTGTGTCTTATCATAGTAGCTCCTAGTGTATTTGTGCTAGGGAGTCGAAACATTGTACAAAAATCAATCAATAGGTGTAGTTGTACTATTCAGAAAATATTTGTTTAATGGCGTCACTAAACCGCAATAATGACTCAGCGAAAATTTTGAAAAATCAAAAAACGTAAAAAATGGTGCGATCGTATTGAGATTTGGCACGCTTGTAGCATGTATAAGACTAATATATGTGCCAAGTTTCATCTTATTATCAGCATTACTTGTAAACGTTTTTAAAAAATTATAATAAATAATTCATTTAAGTCGAAATTCAGTACAAGTATATACCTGTACTTAATAATTATATACATTAAGTTTCGTTTTAATACGACAAGTATATTCATGATTTTTGTTGGATCATAAACGTTAAGCAGCATTGAGGGTAGTTAGTGCTGTATGGGTGACCGCTAAGATTGAAACGGATGCACTTACTATCTTAGAACGAACTAAGCGAGTCTAAGGATATGCTGCAGTATAAATTTGGCGAATTGTATATTCTGAGGACGAGTGAAGCGAGACCGAAGCAGGGAGGATGAGAGCAGCGACTCCGAAGTGGTAAGGAAAATCTCCGAGGTACCGTGTACCCGATTTTTATAGGTTACTTTATTATAATAATAACTAATCTATAACCAAATTAATTATAGGAGCTATATATTAATTATTATGTATCATTTGAGTATCCTTGTGATTATTATTAATATTAACGATTGTAATAATGCCTTTTGTCAAAGCTGATTGGGCATGCCTTGGCTCTAATTTGGCTTTGCTTTGGCTCTGATTTTTACAATGTTTTATGTAAATGTTTATGATTAGTAAATAAATAAATTATTGAAATAAATATGAAATCACCATTTGCTGCTATTTTAAATTTCAGGTCTTGTCTTTAACACACTTTAAATAACTTATGCAAATTTTAATTAAACAATTTTTTTTAATGAATTCACCTTTTTTATGTTTTTTTTTTTAAAATATTTTCATAGCATTATTTAACAGAAAGTATTAGTAACAAAACACAAACTGAATATGTTTTTAAATCGTTAGTCTCTAGTTTTTTAATTACCTTAAAAATAAATTTTTATCTGATTAAAAACTAATTTACGTACTAATTATAATAATATTTAGAATGCCATTTGAAACATTCACAAAAAATAACGAAAGAAACATTCAGGCACAGGGTACCTTGACTCTTTTAAATATCTTATTAGTGAATAAAAATTCAGAGGTAAAGTGTTTTAGAATATTTACTAATTTTAGGTTTCAACTTTTCCTTATTTTTACCGTAGGTACATAGGAAAATGTGTTTGCGAAAAATCCAAAACCGGACTTTTACTTGAATTATCCGTTTCTGGTGTTTTATGGCATCCTAAGTGTTTTTTTTTGAAATAATGAAAGAATGCAAGTATGTCAGTATGTGTGGGTGTCTATTATCATTGTAGCTCCCAACGTATTTATGCTAGAGAGTTGAAACTGCAATCTTTAATCTTTCGTGCTCTAGAGAGCAAAAAAATAAAATATATCTTTATGTCTAGTTGTGCTCCGGAGATTTTTTTCGGTCGGCTGTAAAGTAAGCACTTAACATCCAAAAAAGTAGGTGAATGTGACATCTTACCGTCTACGACAGTTTCGTAATTTTTTACTGTTGGCGACTGTCGCTCGTGAAGTTGCTCAAATGTCTACTAGGTGGGCTAAAGATTTATTACAAGGTTATATTACCTTCCTTGTTCTTCTTAATTTTTTCAAATAATTAATCAAACGAACATTTTGTTAACTAAGTTTGTCATAGTTGTTATCCGGGTAAGTGAGTTATTATGGATAGTTTTTAGACATTGAAAATACGCCACCAGAGTTGAAACATTCGGTCATCGAGGCAATCGTAAGTCTACTGGCAAATATTTATTATACTATGTTTCGTTTCAATACGGCAAGTATATCTATGGTTTTTGCTAGATCTTAAACGTTATGCATCATAGAGGGAGGTCAGTACTTAGATGGGTGACTGCTGGGAATAAAACTTCTGTTTTCAATTCCAGCAACTGAAAAATTTATAATTCAATTATAATTTATAATTCAATAATTAAATTTATAATTTATTCAACCCAAATTTATACTGCAGCAACTGACGTGCTGCAGTATAAATTTGGGGATTTTTATATATTAAGGAGAAGAGAAGCGAGTCCATAATAGGGAGGAAACGCGTATCAAATCTTATAGTATGAGGAAAATTTGAAGATAATAGTTATATTAATTAATAAGTTAATAAAGAATAATTAATGAGGTTAATACTATGTTTAGGTATTATGATTCATTTCGTGTCATGACTACTTTTAGTTTCTATTCATTTTATATTATTCATGTACTTTTTTTTTTATAAATAATGAAACTGATGGATAATAAATTAAATAGGAAAGCACATATTTAAAATTAGCGACTAAGAGCCTCGTGTTTAATGCTTTCCTTCTTGGAGGCTCTTTTTCAAGTACCTTTATGACAAAATAGATATTTATATGTAAATTGTGATATTGTAAATTCTGTTAATTATAAATTGTTTATAATTTTTGTATTGATTATTAAATGAATAAATAAGTAAAAATAAGAGTAGTAGCCATTGATAGTTATATAGTAACTTTTCATTTGAGTCATTGACTATTGAGAAAGGTACCATCTCATTGTCTAGCTATTTACGTTTACTCAGTAGCTTGATAGTTAACTTTTTGCTTGCTAGTAAAACGGTTTTGATTTTTTCGACACTTGATGAGTAAAAGTAACAAAAGAAATTATACAAATATCTTACGCATACCCCAAACCCTAAATTTGTCGGTGTGTCTGCCAGCATAATGTAGCCTATTGTAGCATAATTAAAGCCTACAATACCAGAGGCCCCTGGATCAAGTACCAGACTTAGCATTTGGTTTTTATTAATATTATGTGTAAAATTACTTATCAAAGCTATTTAAGCCTTGAGTGCATTTCTAAACGAGTACACGTTTAGCAAAGCTCTAAAAGTGCCTAATTTCATTTAATTTTAGGAAAATTAAAGAGAGATCTATTGAGGGTGGGCCAAGGAATGAGTTAATGATTTTTATATAAATTTTGTAAAGAAAAAACATCCCAGAGAATTAAAATGGGAAAATAAGATAAACATCTTAGCCCTTATAAGCATTAAAATCCTATTTTAACTTTTTTTTTCTTTTGTACAGTTAAAAAAGATCCTTGTTTAAAGAGGGGTGGGGGATCTGTACTTTTTATATTTTATCTCTAACATTTTCTGGATAGACGTGCTTTCTTTTGTTCTATCGACGATGGAATTTTCGAGTGTTTTTCTTTAATTTATTTTCGGTTGGTTTAAAAATGTCTTATTTTTGAAGTTGATAGTATTAGACTGCATTAAAGATTAACGTCCAGTCAAAAGGATGGTGAGAGGTCTAATACCTATTTTTTACCTATTAATACAATTATCTAATAATTGTACTAACAAGTACTACTGATCTTATATATTTAAAATTTTTAAATCATTAAATAGCACTCGAGGATTGCATTTTAAGCTCGTTAATTTTAATTTATATTTAATCTAAAAATACTTTAAATACATTAAATCATATTATATATATATATATATATATATATATATATATATATATATATATTATATATATATATATATATATATATATATATTATATGTGTGTGTTGTGTGTGTGTGTGTGTGTGTGAATCATAAATTATGTATGAAGTGATTGTATTAACCTCTAATTTAAATCATAAATCTTAATTTTTTTGTCTTGAGGAATCCTAATTATTGATTTAGCTAAATAGCAGCTACCTATGGCAGTTTATCAAAATTAATAAATTAGTACCTTTTAATAATCTGTAAGAATTTAAAGATTTGCGTAATAAAACTAAATTTTTACCAGATCTCTAAGATGTATATGCTTCTGTGAATGAAATCGATTTTTCTTTTTTGTTGCAGGTATGTTAGTAAGAAAATATTCATCAATTGGTTGAATTTTCTGGAAGTATGTAAATTTTTAAGCATAAAAATGTTTCTAATTTTTTAACTTAGAATTTTATAAATCTTAAACTTCTTAGGCTCTTAAACATCTAGGCATAGGTTTTATTAGTGCTTAGGCGTTTGGAGCGATAAGTTACAGCTGGTTCTTAATAATGAACTAATGTCCTATGGACATAACTTTTATTTTATTTTTAGTTTCATATGGATGAATTCTAATAACACTCTATGTTTTAAGTTTCCTCATATATAACGTAAGTTTATAGGAAATGTATTGTGTTTTCAAAAAAATTAAAAACCCATATATCACCGGAATTATCCGTTTCCGGTTATTTTAAGACCTTATAGGTGGTTTTACAAAGTTGTCTATTTGTATAGGTATATATGTGTGTCTGTTATCATCGTATTTTCCAGTGTATTTATGCTAGAGATTTGAAACTTCAAAAATCAATCTTAAGGTCTAGTTGTGCGAACCAGCATTGTTTTATGACGTATACGCTTTCTTAAAAAATGTTAAAAATCTGTAAATACTCTAAATGAGTTGCAATTGCTACAAATAATCTATTTACGCATAAATAAGTTTACTAAAGTTGTTTCAATATAGCGAGTATTCATGGATTAAATTAGATCTTAAAAGTTAAGCAGCGTCGAGTAGGACAGTGCCTAATAGGTGAACGAAATAAAATCTAATTACTATCTGAGGACCAGTGAAGTGAGTCCAAAGGCTTATTGCAGGATAAATTTAATGAATTGTGCATTCTGGGGATGGGCGAAGTAAATCTTAAGTAGGAAGGATAAACGTAGATAAATCGATGTGGTGAGGAAAATTAAAATTTCGTTATATGCCTTTATTAATCTATATATGTATATATATATATATATATATATATATATATATATTATATATATATATATATATATATATATATATATATATATATATATATATATATATATATGTATATATATATATGTATATATATATATTATATATATATATATATATATATATATATATATATATATATAATAAGTTAAATTTTAGTTGCTTATAAGTATATCATCAGTGCTAATCACAAGTGCTAAAATAACAGTAGGGGGGTAGAGGATGCTTTCAGCGCGGAATCTAATTGATAGATCTTGACTAAAGTTTAAACTTAGAATGCTCATAGGTCTGACTAGTCACCTTTTAGTCTTATCGGGACCCGTTAGAAAGTGCTTACAGATTGGAACCTAATCGATGGATCTTGACTGAACTCTACCCTTAGACGACTCATAGGCCATATTGACCACAGTATATGACTTAAAGAAATTCCTTCACAAATAACAATTGGAGATTAGTATAAAAAAATAAGTTGAAGCGTTCCAAAAATCGGAATATAATTGATGCATTTAACTTAACTTTAAATTTAGACTACTTTTGGGTCAGAATAAGCATATTTTATGACTCATCGAAATCCATTCTCAAATAACAATAAGGAGTTAGTGTGAGAAAAACAAATTTGAGTCTTATATCTCATAATTTTATCGATAGAGCTTGACTAAATCCTCAATAGATCAGAATGTGTCATCGAGATCTTTTCTAAAATAATTATAGGATAAATCCCTTCACGATCCAAATCTTTTTCTCCAGAACTATCCCAGAAAATCCTCCTAGACGTCAAAAGTGAGAGCCACCTAATAGAGAGGTGTTTTGTTAATAAAAAGTGTAATGGCTGGAACCGGTCTCAATTTTTCGTAAATATCTTCCTAAACAAGGATCTGCAATTCTGCAGACTCGTATCGAATGGGTGTCCCAGGCAGAACGCACTTTACATGTCAAATTTACCATCGAAGTTAATAAAAAGTGTAATGGCTGGAAACGGGTTTACTTTTTCGTAAATAACTTCCTGAACAAGGTTCTGCAAGTCTGCCGACTCGTATCGGATGGGCGTCCCAGGCAGAACGCACTTTACAGGTCAAATTTACCACCCAAGTTAACAAACAGTGTAATGGCTGGAACCGGTCTCAATTTTTCGTAAATACCTTCCTGAACAAGGATCTGCAATTCTGCCGACTCGTATAAGGCAGAACGCACTTTAGGGGTCAAAGGTTCTGCCTGGGGCACCCATCCGTTACGAGTCTGCAGAATTGCAGATCCTTGTTCAGGAAGGTATTTACGAAAAATTGAGACCGGTTCCAGCCATTACACTTTTTTATTAACAAAACACCCCTGGGCTCTTGGTCTATAAAGACCTGCTAGAATAGCTTATTTTAATAATTAACATCTCATCCCCCCCACACGCCGCAGTAATGTAACTGGATACCTTCTCCTCCTCAATAACTCACGCTACTACATCCCCTTCACTAATTCATAACATATTCAATATGTAGTTATATAGTGTTAATTAAATTAAAAGGAAAAAAATAAAATGTTTGTCTCTTTGGACATATGTGTATGGATACATTTAACTTCAAATGAATACAGGTGTAAACAGTAGGCCTTGATAAAAGGATATAACTAGATCACCTGGTTGACTTTGAAACTATGCTGACATAGAAGCTTAGTTCCAATCTTTTTCTCTTAAGTCACAAAACACAGCCAGGTCTATAACCTTATTTTAATATTTTATACCTCGAGAAAATTATGATAACCACAAATGTGGTTAGCAGGACAAGAAATCATTATTTTTCGCTTGAATTAGGAAAAATTATTATTAATTGTTAGCAGTTTTATAGTACGACACACTGCTAAAATCCATAGCAAAATAATGCGTGACAACCAATGAGGTTAGTCCTGGTTGTTATACCACGCCTTTAATTTTAAATCAGGCCAACCTTATTGGTTCCTCAATACTACTTTCCCACGCTGTCAACTGACTTAAGCCGTGTGTCGTACAATAAGACGCCATCAGTTCTTTCTTTCATAAAACATTGTTGTTATCACGCCCAGGAGTATCGCCACATGATGATTCCTCCTATTAAGTCTGCCTAAACACATCTTAAAATGTGATTAAAGTTAGTAAGGGATTTTCATTGGAATCAATTTTAGTCGTTTACCAGTCTTGTGTTTTCGTGTGGAGTAACATTAAAATGATCCATACATCATGAAGGCGTGCTATGATATCATGAAATGCTTATCTTTCACGCGTATTATGTTATTTAAACCAAAATATTTTATTTTTTTAGAACAATATGGTATACTTTTTTTTGGAAATGTAATTTTTTTATATTAATTTTTAAAGTTTATTCTAAAGTAAGTTAAGATAGCCTCACTTGCACGTGTTATCTTTTCCGTATGCTAAGCTAAACCTTTATACTTTGGTTAATTTTATTACACCTTGTGAAAAAACTAGACCGTGGAAGTTATTCTGCCGATAAAATTTAAAACAGAGGAACGAATATAAATAGTAAGCTAGACCTATAAAAGGAAAAGTAAAAAAAAGTTCTATTTCTCATAAATTTGTAGCCCATTAGATTGAACCATGAATATAAAATTCAGATATTTTATTCCGAATTTTCAGAAAAAAAATAAGCTTATAAGGTTGATGTCATGGAGGGGGAGTGGGAGGAGGTAGATTTTGAGATTTTGTGACTGGTGGGTCTCCCTGATCAAAAATATATACATTTATACACACACACTCGGCTCATGACATCAGACACCTTTTTAACTGAAATACTAAAGAATGAAGTCTCGTGGTAATAGTTACTATTTATGCATAGATCATCTTACGAGCCAAAAAAAACCTGTATTAGGTTACATGGTATGAGGATGATTCAGTCCTCACTAATTTTATTATTCTTATTTTTCTTAATTTATTTACATATAGGTATATATTTTTTGCTTCCTTATGTTGGGGGCTTTGAGTGGCTCTAGATATTTTGCAGTGTTTAGAACTGCGCAAATACCTTTACATGACTCGAAGGGTCATGTAAAAACTATGTTTAAATATAATGAGTCATATAAGGGTCATGTTCATACTCAAATGGGGAAAACAGAAGAGTCAATGAACCATCGACCCAACGGGCTTTACGTAAGACCTAGCCTAAATTAATGTGGATAAAAGCAAGATTCTAGAAATTCGCGAGAAGTAGTTTTAGTTTTTTTTCAGATCCTGAACCAAACTATGTTGCCATAGTCTTCGAGCGTAAATGCATTTTTCCTCTCTTGTAGTGAAATTGCACCTTGCGTTACACAGAGTATTAAAAAATCTGAAATTGCGAAGGCAATATGTTGGGGCATTTAAAGAAATAAAATAAATAAAGAAAAAACTAGAGGGGTTCTTAGTGACCTTAATAATGGTTCTAGCTTTATATTTTTTATTTTCAAATTAAAAAACAATGTTTTTACACTTGTAAAATTATCTCTAGAGTCAATATTTAATGTGCAATTTGAAGTCAAAAGCATTTTCCTAGATAAACATATCCAAGAGATAAAATATCATAAACCATCTATTGCATTAAAACACCCATTAAAGCGTCCTTCAATGCACTTTGTTCTTACTTTTTATTAATCTCTACCCTATGTTTGATTTAATTCTTTCAAGCGGTTCAAAATTTAAGATAAAGAGGAAGGAGGGACCCTAAATATAACTGTAATTAACCGTTTTTGAAATTTTCTTAAAAGTTAAATGCAGTGAAGTTTATTTTATTTTAAAAAAAGTTTTCTAATTTGGCTCCTAAAGTTTGCCTACTTAGAACATAACGAATAAAGATAAAAAGGAATGAGGGAGAGTTGACTAGGCAGCATGCTGGCTGGAACCGTTATTTAACTTTGAATTTTCCAGAGGGGTTTTCAGCACCGTGACGTCATGGATGTATTGATTTTATGCGCATTAGAACGATGACGTAGAGCCCCCCTAGCTATGACGTTTATTTCGTCCAACTTTCCTTTTATCTCATAAAAAAAGTTTAGTAATCTTCAGTTAACGAGCAGAAAGATCTAACTTTGATTAAATTAAAATGAAGTTTCATTTTTTTTAACCCAAAAATAAGAATGTTTACTTTTTAAAGATGTTTACTTTTTGAGAATCCTCGAAAATAACATCATCAGAGTGAATAAAAATGTAAGCATGGCATATTCCATTCTTCCTTTAAATTAATACTTTTCCTTATTGTTTTTTCATAAAAATCCGAATCAGAGATGTCACCGGAATACTCCGTTCCAGGTGTGTGTAAGTCCTCTTGAGTGGTTTCTCTAAGTTTTTTTGTCTTTATGCGTGTGTCTCTGTTATCATTGTAGCTCCCAGTGAATTTAGGCTAGATAGTTGAAACTTTCTACGGAAATCAGTCTATAACTGTAGTTATGCAATCCAGAAAGTTTTTATGACGTCATGACCTGTAATAATGACGCAGCAAAAATTTAAAAAAATATAAAACGCGGAAAATTGTTGCGACAACTTTAAAATTTAGCACGCATGTAGCTATGTATAATAGCAAATCAGCGTTAGTTCAATATTTATTAAATGACTCGTAAACGTTTTTTTTTTCAAAAATAGTTGTTCAAAAAAATCTGAAAATGACCTCCATGAGTTGAAATAGATTTAAGTGTATACCTTTACAAAATTAATAAGTACACTATGATTCGTTTCAATACAACGTATATTCATGATTTTTTTTGGATCATAATAGTTGAGCATCATCAATCGTGGTCAGTGTCTGGACGGAAGACAAGGTTTCTTTATATTGATTTTTTTATTTTTTTTAGCATAAATATTTCTTCTTTTCTCAAAAGAAGTAAGAATTTAATTGTAGTAATACGTGTTTTATCTTTTTTGTATGGTCTTCGATATTTTTTACTCTTTAGTCGTTCATCGTACCTATTTTTAGCGAATTTTCATAATGAAAATGACGCTTATGAGGTTGTTCGGATGACGGAAGTTGAGGGTGGGAGTGGGTGGAATCGGTTCCTATTGGCTTCCTGATAACAAAAATATATGTCCGAAAAAAGTTTATATATATATGTATATTATATATATATTATATATATATATTATATAATATATATATATATATATATATATATATATATATATATATTATATATATATTATATATATATATATATATATAATGTATGTAAGAGTTTCTACCCTTTCGTATGGCGAACGATAACTCTCGAAGGCGTTCTCAAATTGAAACGAAACTTTACAAATCGCGAGATGTTGTGGAGGTTACGAGGTCTATTGTTTATAAAAACATTATGACGTCATCAACAAAAGTTATGACGTCATGAAAAAAATTTTTTTTTGAAACTTAAAATGGCTTCAAAACAAAGTATTTCGTGTTTAAGTAGACGGATAGCTGAATCGATTAAGACCAATTTCAGCTCAATCGAACCATCACAAATGGCGCAATCGGTATACATATATATACAATCTTGTATATATGTGTACGTCTAGGTCAAAGACTCGTACGATATCTGTTGGGTTCAGTAGTGTTAAGGTGGGATATGTATAAAAGAGAGACCTCTACCTCTTGCTCCATCATGATAAGCCTACTGTCCCAGAGAGACAGGGCAAAAATGGCTTCCACTGAACCACGCCGAGCTAAGCAGACTATCTTCCGTAAAGAGGAAGATCATCGAAGTAGTCTTTATATGGTCGAAGTTATTCTAAAACGAATGCGACCAGTTTCAGCTCAATCGGACAATCCTAAGTGACGCAAACGGTATTTTTATTTTGAATAATCATGAATATATTTTTTTCAACCTTAAGATTTTACTTAAATAAACAATTTGTTTACAAAAACAATTTGACATTTTTCTTTAAATTCTATAAACAATCATAAATGTAAGTAAGAGTTTATACCCTTTTTAGTGAACGATAACTAAAGCTGATGAAAGATGAAACTATAATCTTTTCTTACCCTTTATACA
The DNA here is from genome assembly GCA_018340805.1 of Microvelia longipes. NCBI lineage: Eukaryota > Metazoa > Arthropoda > Insecta > Hemiptera > Veliidae > Microvelia > Microvelia longipes. The sequence continues at coordinate 28,022,746 of JACMZG010001908.1, read as the reverse complement.
AGGTTACATCAACAGTTGCAACGTGTGGATTTTTTCCTTGTATTCTTTATACCTCTATAAAAAACGTATTAGTTATGTATTTAAATATACTTATTATTTTCTTATATTGCTTGTTAACTGTAATATTATTGCTTACTATTAATAATAGAGGATTAATAAAATCAAATTTGTGAGAAAGCCTCTCAGGCCCGCGAAGCGGGCCTGTGAAACGAGTCTGTGAAAATTCGCTAAATACGTGGCAAAATGCCATGTAACAAGAAACGATAGTGAAACCATACATTAATACAAAACAACAACAATGTGGCCGCGTTATTTGGGCTATAACGTTATTTTAGTAATTCTAAACATTTCAAAAGGCTTTTAAATTAATTTAAAAGGACTAACTTAATTGATAATACAATATGGTTACAATAGGATTAGAATAATTATTCATTTAATTTATTAAATATAAATTATAATCATTTTGATACTACCGAGTTTTGCAAAACATGTATAGTTGATTCATCTATATCTATTCTATATCTATATCTATTCATCTCTCGCACAATTATATTGTGTTAATATGAGACGTATACAAGTACTTATCACCAACCCCCTCCCCTCCACCCCTCTATTTGTCAATAGTGACATCAATATTGTTCTGTTACGGGCTTCATGTATATCTTGCGTAACTTGTATCTTACTAACTATAATAACACCTTTCCGCGACCACAAAACATTGTAATAACCCATGATAATTAATCAAAACGACAATGATTAAAAATCATTTGTCCACAAGGCATGCCGATGAAGATTATTTGTGTGCGGAGATAAAATGGCATTATTCTCGATGTGCATAAAAATCTTTATCTACTGAATAAAAACATCATTTAAAGTACGTTGTATTAGCTTATCACATTTCTTCTAGATTCACTCGGCAATAATAAAAGGTAGAAAAGTTTAAAAAACAACAAGTCAATTTTGTCTACAATTGACTTGCTGACAAATTTGTTTCGTTAACAGTTGACAAAATTGAATTAAAGTCACATAATTTCCGCATTTTATTAAAAAAATAAGCAAGAGCAAATCACTACCTTATGAAACGTTTCAATTAAAAACCTTAAAACCATAGTTGCATTACTTTTTCTATAAATCCTACGGTAAAAATGAGATAATGTAAATTGCCTATGGTATCTTTTTTAGGGTTTCTTTTGCTTTATTAGACTAGTAATCATTTATTGTTCAAATATGCAATGGTTTTTTATGTGTATTTGAAATTTAATTACATTTCTCAAACATATATTGAAAGAAATCAATGTTATTTTAAATTTTGCTCCATAAACTAGAATCTGACTGAAGCAATCTTAAAGTAATGATATTCCTTTCATTTTTTATAAATGGTTTTTACACAATTTACATTAGATCCTAAAGAATTCGGAGATTAAATTAAATACCTTTTTTAAATTAATATAAGTTGTGCTTATAATTATTATTTTGACAGTTCATGCATTCTATCGGTGAGATAATAAACTGTTCGGTAGTTTAACTGTTCCCCAACAGATCTCAGGGGTTGCAATTTAAACACTTTCTTGATAACTTCTCTTTTTTAGTACATGTTTTACTCGTTAGAATTCACTAGTTTCCATTTTTTTAAATTATGTCCAATATAAATTATTATTATAGTTCAACAAAATGATTTTCAATATGACATTATAAATAAATTAAATTTTCTTTCGATTAAACCTAGATTTATATTATTATATTATATAGGATGGCTATAAATTCTTCTAGTTTGAACGTTACCTTCCCATAACTTATCAAGGATGTAACTCCTACTACAAAAAAATCAATTCATTATGAAAATTTTTGTTTTCAATCATAAAGTGGCCCGTTTCACAAAAGTACGAGTCTTGTTGTTACAAAAATTGTAAAAAATCTTTTTTAATGACAAATGTACATGTGTTACCAAGGATACACTTGTAGATTTGTAGCGTTTTTCTATTTAATAAACATTTTATTGTCTTTCACAATTACTTGTAACATTCACTTGTTAAATTTCTACCCAAGTCTGAACCTAAGATGACTGAGTTACAAGTTCATTTTATTAATAATAACTTAGTTTTATCGCCAACTTTAAGTTTATTAGTAATATAGTGCTCACTGTGAGTGAGTAAAGCTTTTTTTTAATATTACTTCTCTTATATTAAAAAATAATTGTATTCGAAATAATTTACTCATATGAGGAAACTGGGTTTTAATAATGTTTTACTCATTGTTTACAAAAACTATAGTAGGCTACAATAAATTGTAATGATATTCGTGAAATGCTTAATTTTGACACTTGTAGTTACAAGTTGTTTTGTACAATAGTTAGTAAGATTTGTGGTGGAGATAATCAAATTTGATTGGAGTTTGCCATAAATATGCTCTTTTCCTAATAGGTTTAAGAAAAAATTTGTAATCTACTAGTGTTTTTTAATAAATTTGTATGAAATCGCTAATAATTAATAGTCTACACTTGTATATTAGAGAAACAAATTTCTTACAATTATTAGTAAACTTGTGGCTTTTTACTTGTGGTATACATGACTTGTACCTTTGTGAAAGGGGTCTTAGTATTAATTTTAAAAACAAAACCCCCTCCCAAAAGAAAAAACTAAAAATAATTATTAGAAACTTGATTAAAAAGCGCACTTTATTCGTTTGATTAGCGTACATTTTTATGTACAATTTTAATTGTACATGCTCCAATTTTAATAAAATAGCTGAACCTATTTTACTCAATTAATAAATCAGTCATTTAAAGAAAGTAAATTTCACAGTATTTTTAAATTAGCGTGAGTCATACTTATAAACAAGAATGGATCATAAAGTGACTATGCCTAGCCTGTATAGACTGATATTACTGATGCCTGTTAAAGTAATTGTGATCAATGATCACTGCAAAATATTGTAATACTTTGAACATAATAGCTTGTTTAGTTAAAAATTAACTAAACAACTAAGGTGGTGCGAAAACCTAATCAGCACTTGCTTCTGTAGTTTTCTGTAGCACTTGCAAGTATTTACGAACTTAGCAATACAAGTAAAGTATTGCAAGTTCGTAAATACTTCCTTAAGTTGTTGTGAACTTAAAAAGAAGGTACTATTAAAGGCTTTGGATTTAGTATATTCAGTAAATATTAAAAAGTTACTGTTTTGACACAAAATCTTTGGTAAGCTTAGGTTTAATATTATAATCAAACGATCTACAATTAGATCTACTGGAGATCTTACACAGAGTAAGAATGAACAAAGAACCGATCTCGGATCAATTTTATTTCTAATTTTAAATGATTAAAAAAAAAAAAAAAAAAAAAATTCAATATAAAATATATATGTATGTGTGTGTATATGTGTATGTGTGTGTGTGTGTGTGTTGTGTTGTGTTGTTGTGTGTGTGTATGTGTGTGTGTTGTGTATGTGTTTCAAATATATATATGTATATTTTTTTTTTTCTCTTTTTAAAAATTCAAATATATAATTTTTTCCCCGATGATTTTGGTGCTGCAATCGCAGCCGATAATGTGGAAGATCGTAAACACTAACAGATCAAGTGACTATCATACTGACTGAATGACTGATGTATAGAGTTAACAGATTCAAACGTAATCATGTCAGACGGAACAAATTTACTACAACGTAAAGTCGACATCTCTTCATGACTTTAAACTTTTAGGTTTGATATGAACAATAATTATCGTGGAAATTCATTTGCTCTATTTAAGTAAAAAGTTAGCTATTGCTATTCGAACGCTGAGAAAGGTTTCTTTTGAGTTACCATTAGAATCCTTAAAATTTGATTATTTATATTGTCAGAGCCACCCATCACACGATATATTAGTTTAAAATAATACAACTAATGCAAAATATATGTGTTAGAAAAAAGCTATTAGTATCATAATTTTTATTAGTATGATTTATTAACCATTTTATTAGTTAGCTGTAAAGAAGGTGATGGGGAAAATGTAATCCTGACTATGTATAACTTTTACAATAAATACCCTTAGCTTTTTTTTACAATACCTGTCTCACTGTATTAAAAATTAAAAATTAGTTATAAACAGAGTTACATTTCTACATTATCTAAAGTCACTAACAAACTATCGCTGTATATGACTGGAAGGAACCATAAACAACAACTACATATTCATCTTTTAAACAATTATCCTCTTAGTATTCCTCTGAATTCACTTAATTTTTTTACTTACTTGGCACTTAATTTTGACTTATATTAAAGTTAAAAAGATTTCAATAGATGCATTTAAGATTTCTTCAAGATGTAAACAATAACATTTTGTTTTTTTGATGTATGCATTTTTTATTCTTATCATTTATTATGGTAACAATAATCCTTTTTTGTGTACTAAATTATATTTAGTTAGTTTTAATTAGGGGATGTAGCTCTTACTTTAAACACTGTTAAAACATATTTATAATATTGCGATATGATCTAATATTTTGCACATATTATAATCTATAGGGATACCTTAACAGTGTCATAGATCATAAGATCTATAATACTCCATACCCGAGTTTTTATTTATTTATTTATTAAAGCCTCGTGTCTAAAATGATAAAAAATTTATATTCTAGGAATACGTTTTTCTATAACTAAGAATGCCTTGCATTATTTAATGAAATGTTCCACCTCGTTGTTTCACCAGGTTAACGAACTACATAAGAGGCTGTCTAAGAGACCTTGGTCTGGTTTAACTGCATTATTAACATTGGTTGTAACAGTTTAGATGTTGGACAATATTTCACAATCTTTTTTTTTCATTGAGAACAAAGGTTTTTTTCTAAAGTATCTGTATTACGTCAAAATTTATTTTATTTATTATTACGTCATGACAGTAATAATTGGTAAAAACAAATTTATCCTCTTTACTTAGGACGAATAATATACATGACGAATAATATACATGTATATCATGACGAATGATATACATCAGCTAAGACTGACGTATTTTGACAGGATAAGATTATACCTCGTGTATTCACCAAAAACGCACATGTTTATCTTATGATTTCATTAAAATGTTCCTATTTTATAAAATATGACTATTTTTAAAAATCAGAATAGTTTATTCTTTCTATGGTCCCTACCTCTCAGCAAAATCATATTAAAATTTGTGACAACGAATCTAAAAATGTACTTTTTTAGTTGATTAATATCGAATGACCTTAATAATAGTACCGATACAATACTTTAAATTGGACTCATGTTAAATTTTATGATACATATGTATTACACAATGTTATAGTAAAATGCGTAATATTTGGTGTAAAGGACTAAAACATTTCTATTGACAAAAAGAGAAGTCTCTAATGTTAGCTACTTAAGGAGATCAATTTGTAGGTCATCATGGTTCTATGTCTCTAAATTGTCTCTTTAATGCGCTCATCTTCTCTTTATTTCCTTTCTTTTCATTCCCTTGGTGGATATCTTGTCGGATGTTTTGTCCTTTTCATCATGACTATTGCTTTTTTTTATTTTGTGTTCTTTTATTTTTTTGTGTTCTAATTTTTCATTTCAAATATGATTGTGTTACAGTTTTATGTTATTTTTTTTCATAATGATTTACTCTATTTATTATTTAGTGGGTTAATTTCCGTTTTAATGTTTTTTTTCGTAATTTTTAAATAATAGTGCCCTGAGTTTAACAAGACAATAACCGCATTTGAAGGTGATAAAAATATAAAAAATCCAGTATTTGGTACCTCGGAACTTTTCATCACCTTAATATCGTCAAACCACTGTTTAATTTTTTGCGGTCACCTATCAAGGTACTCATCTCACTCGATACTTCATAACATGAATGATCTAACAAAAATCATGTATATACTAGCCGTATTGGAATGAAACTTGGCATGCTTATTTATTATAAAACATTGTGGTGTGGTGGTCCACACCATGCAGAAATGCCGGGTGAATTTTCTTTTGAATGCGTTTCCGTGCATTGCAAACCTTTTCTTGCTTAAGAGTTCGGTTTATGTTTTATAACTTGAGCAGTTACTCAATGATTAAGCACTACTCGTAACTCATTTTTGTACTTTTTAAAGTCAATGCGTATAATTATCATGTCGTTTATACAAAACTATGCCTCCATAATTAGTGGTGCACACCATTGTATGCTCTAGCTTAAATCTCAACTAGTGATTACCTTTAAAGGATTTAGAGCATTTCTTTTGAAATTGAGTTACGAGTATCTTGACTCTGTTTAAGTTAACTTAGAGTTAACTTATACAGAATAACCGTTTCAGTTATTAATAACTGAAACGGTTATTCTGTATAAGTTAACTCTAAGTTAACTTAAACAGAGTCAAGATACTCGTAACTCAATTTCTAAAACTTTAACTCAATGTTTAAACATATATCAGAACCTTAGGCAAGAAAATTTATTGTCAAGCACAAAAACATGCATTCCAAAGAAAATTCGCCCGGCATACGGACTACCTTGCCGGAATTCGTAGTTATAAAATTATATAACATACATAAAATGATCAAAAATTATCGTCCATACGAGGATAAGAATCCAGTACACTAGTTTTGGTGTAGTTCTCTGAGTACTTGAATCAACTCAGGGCCATTTTCATTCAACTTATAGAGCCAAAAATTCAAAAATGACTTGAAATATGTTGTTTAAACAGATTTTTCAACTTTTTGGTCACCTTAAGAGGTCGGATCGGGATTCAAAACGACAACACCCTAGTCAATATTTATTTTTCAGCGACCGTAGTTTTGGTTTCAGGTAATTTACCGAGAGATTTAGTCACTTTAGCCACTTACAGTGATTTATAAACTTGGGACCGGTTTCTAAAGAGAAAGTGTGGGTGTATGATAAGTGTTGAACAAGGTAGTAAATTTCAAATAGATCACCCTGATTAACTCAGCTTCGAGTGGAACTATCGTGTTATAATTGGTTTCTTCCCCCATTTAGTTGACCACTTTAAATTGGTTATTCTTTAAATTGGCTTAATATACAGCAAAATGGCATGTTACCACAAAAAAATACAAATGAAACGACATCAATGTGATCAATATTTAAAATAAATTTAAAAACTGATTTGATTTTTTAGCTGAAATAGTTCCCTTATTATATAATTACTCTCAGTAAATTGGTCATTATTAAATAAAGCCTGCATAATTTTATTCACTAAAATAAAATACGTATTAATGTTTTCATCTATATCAATATAAATGTTTTTATGAGACTAAAAAATTAATCGACAAATTCCTGGAATTAGTGAAAGAAAAATTAACAAAATAATTATTAAACATAATTAATAAAACAATGACCTTTAGATCCTACAACACTAAGCAATATATTTAATTAAAATTTATACAACGAATTGTAAAATTATGATGTATTTGTGAAAACATTTTAGAACATTAGATAGATAATATATTCTCATGAGATTTTAACTACAAAGTATAACATACAATATTGCATGTTTTTATAGGAGTAATGTCACATGGATGTTAACTATTAGTGAATTATATACTAGTGAATAACAGGTAACAATTAAACAATAAAGGACATTGAGAGGACAATATTATTACTAGAGTAAAATAAATGTATTAATGTTCAATGTATAACTTTCGACATTCATAAATAAAATACTCTGGTTCTACAATTTATATATCGTAAATAAATTAGCTACATGCTTTATAATCGTTCAATAAACAAAAATATGCCTCAATCAATAAATGTAACAAAGTATAATTTACTTATTCAATATAATATATTATGAACACATACTTACTTCGAAGAATCAGCTACCGTTGATACTTGCTGTTGGATATGAATATCCCTGGACCGGTTTCGGCATATCGCAGGCGGGGCAACACTCAAGCTTTCAACTAATAAAGTTATATCAGTGATTAACTTCTAGTCTCAATGAGCACGACGAGCCCTCTGAAAATCTTCAGAGGTACTCTCTTAAATCGCAGACCGATATGCGAACAGAAATAGGGGTATCTTTTGATCCCAACCTTTTTTGTGTTTTCTGATACAAGCTTAGCTAAAAAAATCCAGAATTGATCTATTCGGGCTCTCAATTGAGGATGTAGTTAAGTAGCCCTTGCCTTCCTAATTTGCATAATCTCTTCATTAAATACTTGAAACTCGAATTTCTTTCCAAAACGAGAGAAGAGATTAGTGACAAGAGCTAATGCGACAGTTTTAGATTCTTGATTTGGCAAAGAAATTATTTCAGACCACTAGGTAAAATAATCGACACAGACCAACAAATAGTTGTTTCTTTGTTTCGAACAGTCATCTGGTAGTGCAAATCTTGAGTTTACCTTTACTTTAATTCAATCGACCCCAGCTATGTTACGAAATAACCTAAAAATACGAAATAACATTTTATTATCAGCAATTAATCTGGTTGTATTGATTAATATATAAAACAATATGTAAACAAATCACGATTTTGACTAATACATTTTAAAATTCGCTAGTATCGTATAAGTAACCTTTGACATAAACCAGAAATATGACAATTTGACTCAGGGCATAAAGCTTGTGGCCGCTTCGCGGCCATATGACAGTACAAAAGCCGAGGAACGACAAAGAGGTTTAGGGCCTCTTTTCTACCTTGGTGACTATATTTATTGTTGGTGTAGGAATAGTAAACAACTATTTAGAAGAAAAACAGTATTATATATAAAAATTTGCCGGTACTTATTTCGATCGACTTGTTGGCCATACTTTTAATTCTGGCGGCATATTTTTAATGTCTCAATCAATATTTATGATGATTAAATACTTGGTAATAAATAATTAAAAACTCACTTTGCGAAAATAACAAAAGTTCTGCTTCATAAAGTGTGATTATTAATGCTAAACAAGAAAAAGTAAGAAGAACAAGGAAGGTAACATTATAACCTTATGTTAATATGCGTCCACCTAGTAGACGTTTGAGGAACTTAAATATCTAAAAGCTAGTAATTAAAATCTAAAAGACAGTAAAAGCTCTTTTTTGTCGCCAACAGTTAAAAATTACAAAACTGACTCAGACGGTAAAAAACGCATTTTGCCAACTTTTTTGAGGATGTAAAGTACCTACATTACATTTTAATTTACTTACTTTTAATTTTATAAGTACCAATAAAATACAAATTTCACGAGCAGTTAATTTTTTGATGACAACAAAGTTCCTAAAAATACATCCTTACAGACATATGTGATGTATTAGAGTGGATGGTTGATTGGTATGTGTGTCTGATAGATTATAGATATTAAATAATTACAATACCCTATTAATATCATATTTTTCAAAAGTATCCCTACATACTTATACCAATAATTTTCTCCAAATCTGACAATTATCTCCTTGATAATTGTCTGCGATCCAAGGGTTCAGAATTGCTGCAGTAGAATATCGCTTATTTTCGTGAACAACTTATTACATAACATACTTTAATATTTGTCATAAAGGAAAAAAAAATCTTTTAATATACGTATTACTATTCACTATTATAAATTTTCTATTCTTATAGTATTTAGGAAAGTTTTAATTAGTAACAGAGAACTTTCGTTTGTCTAAAGAGTAATTATCTCTAACAGTAAATTTTATAAACAATTTTATATACATTTGAATAAAGTTTTTAATGTTAAAAGACTTGACTTTCAATCTCTGTTAACCTTTTTTATATTAAATTGTTTTATGTCTACAATATTAGATCTTTTTCTATATTAAAGGTATATGTAATAAAAAATACTCTTCCAAGGTACTTTGTATATGGAATAGAGAATATTATAATAATTCAATATCTCTGGCTAAGCATATCTTCTACCTGTTGCCATTGCTACTTATGTACTATTTTTCGTTTAGTACTAGTTTTACTAAAGTCCGTTTATGTTTTAACTAGGTAACATTATGTGATATGGATTTCCTGATTAAAATGTGAACGTTTTAAAACATCTGCACTTGGTATATATAGAGTAAAGTTTTAGTAGATCAATCCCAATACTAATAAAAACTTAATAATTCTATAATAATTATGAAGTAAGGAAATGCTATTATAGCTAATAAGTAATTATAATTTAATAAATTTCAAAAAACCTAAATAATTACTGCATGATACACATACCATGCAGATATACCGGATGATACTTATCAAATACCTGCATTGATTAACTTAGCTTCCTGTGGAGCTTTCGATAAAAGTTGACCACTATATTATGTTCAATTACCCAATTGTTTGTTTTGTCATCGTCTGGCATGTATGGTAATGTCATTAACAAAATATGTTATTACTGCAGATTAAAAATTTAAAATGGAGCATATTTTTTTATTAATTATCTTAGAATCTGAGACATATACCAAACGATTTCATACCAATGTCATTGAGTTGCGGTAATTTTTCCTCGAGCTATCGTTTGACGCACATATGTAACATGGGGTCGTATTACCCATTTCGTATAATTAAAAATAAGTTTACTGGTACTCCAGAATTCATCACTTCTACTAATACATTGTATAGGAAAATTATAGGTCTGAAAAATACCGGAATTTAGCGATTTTGGTTTCAAATTTTCCATGATCTATATAATTGGAAGTGAATCAATTTCTGTCCAGAATCGATCTGAGTACTCAAAACCGGGCGTTCGGGTTTTGTATTATGGTTCCGAAGATAGTTTCATCGGAGGACCGTGTGCTAATTTTCTTTGGAATGCATGTGTTCTTGATAAGATTTTCAGTTAGAGTAACACTTGCACTTATTTGTCAATTCCCCGTGATATTTAAAGGACAATTTTTAAAGCATTTTAAAAATTTGCAACTTATTTAATGTATGAATGGCTTGGAGCTCGTGCGAAACTAATGAAGTAAGGGAGAGCATACATTTGAACAACCTATAATATAAAACTACGCATTTTCTTTAATCAATCTAAAAAAAATAAGGCGTAGAATTGTTACTTTCCAAGTATAAAGCATAAATCTATAACCTTAGCTAAAACTGGATTGCTAAGTAAAAAAAAACATTCTGATGAAATTCGCCTTAGTTGCGGTTCCAGCGTTAGAATTATTATATTCTAAATTATCTACATTTTTTAAAAATATGTTAAAAGAATTTTTCAACTACTTTTCTTTTACAATTGAAGTGTGTGTGGATCTCTGACCATTGAGTAATGTGTAAAGGTCACAAAAGGTCAATAAGGTCAGTCCTCAAAGGTGTATACATGGTGTTGTCTATGAATATGTTTGTTTTGCTACTGATATATGACGTATTAATAACCGTACATGACCTGGTACGTCTTTTTTCAATTAAAGTATAACGTTAAATTTAAATTTTGAATCCTATGGTATTATAGTTTATTCAGTTTCCAAATGGCTGTGAACTTTTTATAACAATATCTTGGTTTTTACTTTTAATATTCTTTATTCCTGTTTAAAATAAAACAGAAGTTTTTATACATGTTATACTGTTAAGTATGACTTCTGTAGAGCATTTTTATAGTATCACTATTAGATACAAAACAAACTGTTATAATCACTCATGAGCTTTTAACTATTAACATTTTATATATAAAAAAGTACATTGCAGCTGCTGTATCTAGTACTGTATTGACAGGTATCTCATATAATGCTTTCTTTTTATATAGACACTGATAGTTTAATATTTGTAATCAGTATATTTTTTCCTTTTGACTCGCTTTTATGTTTACATCCTTTGAAATCGTCCTTAGCTTGACATCTCAAGTCTATTTTAAAGATATAAACCTATCCAATTCTTGTAAACTCTTTATCCAGTAATATTAGCAACATTCTGAAACATTTATCTCTACTTCACGTCACTTACACGAACAAATTCCTTATATTGACTCCAACTGAGGAAATACTGTTGACCTAGATACTTTTTTTGTTTTCTAAAAATAAAAACAAAACTTCATACGTCCAAGTACTGCATAACATTGAATATTTAATTATAATCTTTTTGAACTTTTTGTTTGTTCGACAATTTCTGACATTTGTGGAGAAATATATTTGCACGAAAAACATTCTATTTAAATAATATATAGGAATAAAAAATAAATATGTTCAGTTATACATTATAGTTTTTGTAGCATGTATGTGTTTGCAAACAATTATCATTTCAAAGGGACAAAAATATTTTCTTTGATTATTCTATACCATTAGAGATTTATTTATTAATGTATTTACATAAAATGAATTTCCACTCAAAATATCGCTGAAAGGATTCTACGTATTTGCAAAAATGTGTATTCATGAAATGAACTTCAAATTTACATTGTATAATGGAATCGTTTTGAAGCCGTAGAAAGTATTAATTTTTTTTGAATAGGTAACAAAATAAAATTAATTTTCCTGCTGACAATAAAATATTTTATTTCACGGTATCCAAATGTGATGGTATTATATAGATGATTTAAATTTTATAACTTTTTAAGCAGGTTTGCCACATTTCTCATTCTTGTAGAGACTTGTTTCTATTTTTTATTAGCGATCAATTTAATTTAATTTTGTGTTGTTTGGTAGGTAATGCTTCCGGTAGAGAACGATTTTAATTTATTTATTTATGGCAAACACCATTTTTACAAAGTAGTAAAATATAAGAATGGTTTGTACGAGACATTTAAAATAAAATGTCATATGCAGATATCATGGTATATAGGTATACTTATTTTCTATTGGCTTTATTATTCATGTAATTATTTAATTTTATCAAAACTGAGTGTGACAGTGTGTCATATAAGCCCCGATACCCAAAGTGTCCAGTGGCTTAGGGTTGGATGGTTAGGGTGTTTCAAACATCTATCATAAACTTATTAAACCTGTCTTATTTTGTAAGAGAGATTCCATTTCCTCGTTTCGTTAAACCTTAGGTATGGGAAACTGCAAAACATAACATGTGCAATGCTATAGGTCCCTAGATATATATGCTACAGCATATATAATGTATTTGTTGACAGATAGGTTGTTTAAAAAGATATAATCTGATTATTGATGGCATTTAGGCAGTTTCTCATTATCTAAGAACTATTATGTTTTGTGCCAAAGAGGTATAAAATTTGATTTTCTTATATCTTTTGATTTTCTTATCCCGCCAAGGAGTTCTACCAATGGGTAGCCTTTCCGTAAAGACAAACAAGCCACAACAACCCTATCATCTCTGTTACTTATAGCATCTATGATGAGATAGAATGCAGTGTAACTAAAAATAAATTTAAAAAAATAAAAAATAAAAAAATAAATGGAGATAAAATCATCACTATGACTTTAAGACCTAATATTTCTTTAGTTATATTCAAATCTTGTCTTAAAAGAAATTTTTGGGGTCTCTCCTAACTGAGAACATTCTTAGATGGCGCAAGCTATAGCTTAATGCTATGCTTATAGTCAGCGCGACTTTTTTTCATAAGCAGTAGTTACTTTATGTGTTTTTTAGTTAGGGCATTTTAAACGTTAAATTGACAAATTGTGGGGTTAAGATTTACAAAATTATTAGTATTAATTAGTTATAATTTAGTTATAATCTAATATGTAAAAACTTTAATAAAATATAATTTAGTTATAATATTGTTAATAATAATTTTGTTCTTTTAATGTCCTTTATTTTTCAATATTTTTAAATGTAATAACAATTAAATTGATGAAGACTTCAGTCCTTAAAAAAATATTAAAAATAAATTCATAAAGAGCTTTCGCCCAGAGATCCTGAGCTTCGTCAGTTCTTGAAATTGACAAAAATAAAAAAGTTTGGAAATTAATAAAATATTGAATGATTTTTTACGTCACGTGTGAAAAATTAAGTTTTTAAGATAATATTTTTTATCTTACAATTTAAGCACTAATAAATTTTATAAAATTTATAGGTAACCCTTGAGAGATTATGACGAGTTAGTGCTTGTTACTGGCTTTTTATTACTATTTTATTAGATTTATCAACTCTACCGACATTGTTGCTCTTTCTTAAAATCTATCGAAATCTGATAAGGGATATTAAGAAAATATCATCTTCAATAATGTCTTATATGAGATACATCTTTTATACTGCAAAGTCTTACTTATTTTGAAAAACATTCATAACTTACCAGTTTTTAATTATTAAGAAAAAGTTTCTCAACTTAAACAAAATAAGTGCATTATTATTTAAGTAAAAAAAACATTAAATTTTTTATTTTGTCATTACTTTATTATTTACTTATAGACATATAGAGATGTAAGTTCAATTTCTGATATCTTCTTAGTACATGTGATATTTGATAGGGAATGGCAAACAGAAAGGGTTCTATCAAATATGTCAGGCTAAGTTTACTCCATATAATCTCCCAAGTTATTATTCTTATTATGAATTTGTCTTGACATGAGAACATTCTTAGTCTTGCTAATAACATGTTCTCAGAGTAGTTATTATTGCCATATATAGAGTAGAATAAATATGATGTCATGTGTCATTTTTAATTAAATGGCAGTTTGATTTTCTCTTATAACTTCTGTAGTAGGAGATATTGATGTTTGTTATTAATAACTTTTTATACTTATTTTATTTGACATTATGATTTCATTCTTGGATTTTTTTCTCTATCAAATCGATTATTTTATTTTGATTTTAATGTTCTACTCATATTTCTTTTTTATTTCCTTACGTCATGTTTTGTTCTAAACTTTGTACAAAATAAATAAACCCAATTAAATAAAATGCTGAGCATTTTATTTTATAGGGTGGAGGTTTATTTTGTTTTATAGGTGGTTTTATAGGGTGGAGTAATGATTAGCAAGTGCGCCTGCCACCTAAATCAATAGTAGTTTATATATATATATATATATATATATATATATATATATATATAATATATATATATAGCCTGGCAAAGGGGCACGAGTTGTATTAAGTTACAGCTATTCAAATTTATTAAAAAGTCTGGGCTCTTCTGTGGGTTAGACACAAATTTCCTTCATTAGAACTCTTTAAGGTAAAACATAATCCTCTATCTGAAGGTATAGTTAGCAATCTATAGCAATTAGAAATCTATAGTTTGCGCAAAAACGTAGCCTATTTGCTAGGTAATTTCACATCTTCCCCATTATTATCATAACCATCACTAACATTAATCTATTTCTAATTTAAGAAAAAAAATCCAAGCTTAATTTTTTCCTTATTTATACCGTAGGTTATAGGAAAAGTATTGTGCGTGTAAACAAATTTGAAACAATTTTATCTGATTTTCCGTGTCAGATATTATTAAGAATTTCTAAAAAGTTAGTTTCCTTTTTGTATTTTTGTATGTTTGTGTTAACATATGTATGAGTATTTGTGGGAGTGAGTGCCTGTCTTCATCGTAGGTCCCTGTGTGCAAAAGTATGCAAGAGAGCAGAAACTTGGTGCAAAATTTGAGCTTTAGGTCGAGTTGTTGAGAAAATATTTTTCATGACGTTTCTAAAAGGGAATAATAACTCATAAATCACGAAAAAAAAAATCGATCGATTTGCACTTTATAGTTATAGACCTGACCAACAAACGTGCCACGTTTCAGTATGAGTTTAATTTCTTTCGACTAACACATTCTACAAAATTTTCAAATTGACTTAAAATTGGGTATATATCTTTAGTGCAATAAGTATATATCTGTTTATTTGATAAACAACATTTTTAATTTCAATACGACTGTATATCTACGGTTTTTGCACTATCGAGAGAGATCAGAAGTGGGACCAAAAACGGATATTTTTACTCTAAGGATAAGGAAAGCGAGCCCAAAGACGTGCTGCACAGACAGGGGAAGCAAGTCTAAATTGTTGAGGATGAGCGTAGCGTACCCAATTTTTTCATTATTTGTTTTATTTACTTTTTATTTACTCTCACGCAAAATATTTGAATAGGCTCTTTTGTTTCATGTGCGAAAACATCTCAAACATTACCGGAATATAATAAGTTTCTGTGAAATCTTATTACGCTTTTAATATAAAATACTTATATACTTTTTTTTGTTTCAGGTAAATATAAATCCAATTATCACTACTGTGCTGTATAATAAGGTATACATTTTATCTTACTTTAATATTTACCTTATAATCTTATCATACCTTACTTTATAATTAATTTATTATTAAATAAATGAATAATCATACAGTCTATAGTTGTTCAGTGGAACTAATAATGTCTAATTATGCTCCAAAATAAATAAATAAATAATCATACAGTAATAAAAAAATCAAGAAAGTAGCAAATGCAATCTTTTTTAGTAGACTAGCTTATCCTAAGATAAACACATGCGAGCAGAGTACAATCTCTGGTGATAAATGTTTTTGGGTTCCAATATTTAAGTATTTATAGAGTGTTTTACCGATTTTCCTATGTACGTTGAGGTGGCGTCAAAACACGCATCGTATACGTCGAAATTTTCGGTATATACAGCGGTAAAAAAAAATAAGTAAATAGACGGAGGCGGCGGTTACAGGGGAAATTCACACCAGAACGTACGGCGGACATACAAAATCGCTTTACTGCGCTCCAATCCAGTCCTTGCTAAGATTTTCGGTTAATAGTTTTAAGTTAGAACAGTAGCACATTGTCATTTCTGTATTTTTGCATGTCATTCTCTAAGGAAATAAACATTTTTTATACCAAAGGTTGTACAAAACTATAATTATTAGCGCATTTCTGGTACACAAGAATGCAAGCATTCGAACGGAAAGAAAATTCGACAGGCTTGAAAAGAAAATTCGAACCACTATAAAATTATGTGTATATATTTTTTTTAACAAATTCCTTTATTAGTAAATAAATAACAAATTAGTAATAATTCATAACATTAAAGGATATTATGCCACTCTAAGAGTTTTAAAACCCTGCGCAGTGTGGCAATTGAAAATATTTTAATAACAATTTTTTTCCGAAACAGCCTCGGACATTCAAGCCTCGGACCAGGGTTTTTGGGTTTGAGGTCCTTGAGTACTTGGATCGACAAATTTCATTATGCTAAAAGCCCAAAAAATATTATAAACGACACCCTACTTGACAATTGTTGTTAACCTACCGTATTTTAAAATTTCCGGATATTTACCACTAGCTTCTTAGCTTTTTGACACGCGCCTGATAAACATTAAAAACAACACAATATAATTGTGCGAGAGACACCAAGGAAATGTAACAAGCAAAATGCAATGCTACATCTGGGAACTGTTCCATCATTCGACATTCGTCATCATTGATGGCTCGACATAATGTCATGTCCCACTCTGTTTCGTTACGTCTAACTCATCAGGGCGCCGACAGAGCCTGAACTCACTCTGACCTTCAATTAATTCCGAAGAATATAATGTGAAGTACTTACCAGAGACGAGCGGTGCTCTCTTACCGCCATCATGCATGGCAAGCAAAACATATATCATTTTGATGTTTTGCTTGCCATGCATGATGGCGGTAAGAGAGCACCGCTCGTCTCTGGTAAGTACTTCACATTATATTCTTCGGAATTAATTGAAGGTCAGAGTGAGTTCAGGGTCTGTCGGCGCCCTGATGAGTTAGACGTAACGAAACAGAGTGGGACATGACATTATGTCGAGCCATCAATGATGACGAATGTCGGATGATGGAACAGTTCCCAGATGTAGCATTGCATTTTGCTTGTTACATTTCCTTGGTGTCTCTTGCACAATTATATTGTGTCAACTATTCATGTTTTGCAAAACTCGGTAGTATCAAAATGATATATTAAAAACAACCCTATACTTAAAACTTTTTTAATCAACCGGTATATTAGTTTCATCAGTTGTGGAACAATAAACCAGGTTATTGTAATGTCATTAACCCGATTTGCTGAGTCAGCAAAATTTCCAAAAAATCAGTAAAATCCAAGGTTATTATTTTACTTACTTATTTATAATTGAATTTTTACAATTGGCTTCTCTTTTATCTCACATGAAAATGTACCGGTTGGTTGTATTTAAGTGGGTCTTCAGTAACAAAAATATTGAACACATTGATCAGTCTAAAGTAATCTGATTTTGACCTCGCTTCGCTCATCTTAAAAATTGTATCTAGAGCTCTATCTGGTATGACTTCGGTTCGTTAAGCTCAACTCCAGACTTATTAAGTAATCAAATTTTTTGGATCTTTTCAAATTTCTATGTATTTTTGCCAATAACTTGAGAACATTATTTAGTATCTTTCGAATTATGACTTTTAGTTCCTTATGTTTTACGCTGTCTGACGAAATGTCGTACGTAAAAAACAGTTAAAAGTTATATTTAATCTTTTACTGGCTGTCAAAGTTTGAACATTTGAAAGGTAATATTTTCAAGATGGTGACGAAAATAAAAATTAAATTTGGCAGACCGATTTACCATTTATATTCATGTAGGTCCAATTCCAACTTGGTAGTCAATTTTTTTCTCTCAATTCTTCTTTTAAGTTTATTGACTAAGTAAAATAGGTTGAAACTACCAAAAAAAAATGTATCCTCCAGGAAGCACAACTAGACCTTATGACACTACTTGACCTAACTTTTTGCTCAGTTTTAACTCTCTAGCATAATACAGCAAGATTTATGCACACACACGTATCATAATAAAAACCGCTTAAAATGTTCCTAAATTTTTAAGGTAAACACAATACTTTTTATATATATCTTTATTAGTAGGTTTAGGTGATAAAAAAATACTAAATAGGTCAGCATAAAAAAGTAAAGTGAATATTTTATCCCTTAATATGTTAAATAAATACCACTATTTTATTTAACTATTTGAAGTGGTGCATAAATAATTTTATATAATATAACAAAGAAATGATATTTTTATTTAAACTGTTTAACAATATTGATTTTAGTGTTATATTTTTTTACAAAAAAAATATATATTGTTTTTATATAAACATTTTTTTAATAAAATGTAAATACTGTAACACGAATCGTGATTAAATTACTAATGATACAGGGATATCTCTAAATTTTGACAAATATATTAAAAATATTCTTGTTATAGTGATCAAGAAATTAGACTAATCTTATACTAGGCCTAATAAGGGGTTTTTAGCAAAATTTGGATATTGCTACGTTTGTCACAGTCTCTATATACAAGAGTCTAGTTCATAGTCTCTTATATTATGAAATTTAATTATTGCATGTAAATGTAATTTAAGTATTCCCGCCTAAGAGGCATTTTCTATGCCAACTTTTTTGAATAATGATATTGATATTGTTATGAGTTTGTATGAGTCTTGACTATAGAGTAATTTTAAGTATAATCGCAATGCTTCGTACTTTTGGCTACACAGATACCCTGCTTACTTTCGGTTATTTGATCTTTGTGAGTCTAGGAACAAAACTTTTGCCGCATTTGTGTGACTCATACATACTATTCTTAAAATCAGACACACATTCGAGATTTCTGGGTTTTTGACTCTTACAAGATTTTTTTGTAATATAACTTAGAAATAAAATGTATTTTTTTTATATTACTCTGTTTGTGCATGTATGTCTGTTATCGCAGCTCCAATTGGTTTTATACTTAAGAGTTACAACTATGTACAAAATGAAATTTTAAGTTTAGTTAGTTTTTCCATAATTTTCTTGACCAGGTTAAAGGCCTGTTATTGAACTTATGCGGCATATAACTTAAAATATTGCTTCTAATAAGAAATAGGAAAAAATAAATGAATAACTTGATGCAAAGTTGCTCTGAACCTTGGCAACATGTGCTTGGTTAAACTAACTTTTTATTTGACTTTTCAGAAAATTCCCTTTATTGTTGTTTGAAAACTGCGTTAAAATACGTTTGAATATTTCTCGTATTTTATGTTTTTCTCTGGAGATTGAATATAAAAATCATAAAAATTGTCTTTCGACCCAAAAACTTGTGTAACATGTCACTATGGGTTTTTCCTTTCTTTTCAAAAGTGAGAGCACCATTGTAAATAAAACTTTCTGAATTTCTTTAAAAAACTATCACATTTTCTCAGAGTTTTCCTTTTTTAACTAAACCTATCAAAAAAAGTTAAAGAAAAGTGGAAAGTATGTACAAGAGGAAGATATGAAACCCTTTTCTAAGTTTGATTTCTTTAGGTAGAAAACTACTAAAAGGAAAAGGTATCGTATTATCCTTTTACATTTTACAACTACAGTTGTATTTTTACTGTATAGTTTTTATTCTTTATTATTTTTAGTTTTCCTCATTCCTCATACCGTAGGTATAAATGACCAGAGACGAGCGGTGCTCTCTTACCACCATCATGCATGGCAAGCAAAACATATATCATTTGATACTACCGAGTTTTGCAAAACATGAATAGTTGACACAATATAATAATTCATGTTTTGCAAAACTCGCCAGTGTCAAATGATATATGTTTTGCTTGCCATGATGGTGGTAAGAGAGCACCACTCGTCTCTGGTAAATACTTCACATTATATTCTTTGGAATTAATTGAAGGTCAGAGTGAGTTTAGGCTCTGTCGGAGCCCTGATGAGTTACACGTAACAAAACAGAGTGGGACATGACATTACGTCGAGCCATCGATTATGACGAATGTCGAATGATGGAACAGTTCCCAGATGAAGCATTGCAATATGCTTGTTACATTTCCTTGGTGTCTCTCGCACAATTATATTGTGTCAACTATTCATGTTTTGCAAAACTCGGTAATATCAAATGATATATTAATAAGCATTAATAAGAGCATTATCATGAATCTGTAATTGCAATCACAATGTAATTAAAATCAATTCGTCAAAAAGCACTAAAGTTTAGACGGAAAAATTCATCTTAAGAAAAGAGTTTTCATACTCTTTTTGGATTAGATGTTAACCTTTATTATCCATTACATCCTGAAAATAAATGAAACCCTAAAAGCTGTAAATGAACAATTAAATCAAAATCAAGGACTCATTTAATTTAACTTTTGATTCAACGATATTAACATTTTAAAATTAAAAATTTCCTTCACCACGAGTGTATTAGGATCCCTTTGAAAGTATCCCAATTAGTAAAATCAGGACCCTTCTCATATTAATTTGACCTAAACCCTCCATGTAAATAAACTCTCGGAATGAACACGTGTGAAATGAGCTGACCCTCTATAAGACAAAAACCTGAAGTAGAATTTAATTTCCACTAAACTACAGAAACCCTCTTTTTCACCCTTCAGTAAAATTTCTGAAATGTGTTAACAAACTTTTAAACCTCGATATGTTTCACGTTTAAAATTTATTACTTTTTTAGAACAAAGTATTACGGATTAGAAATAAAGTCGTGTTGAAAACAATGTATTAGTTGGACTTAAAACTTTGGGAATGTTTTAATTTAACCTTTCATTTAATTTTGTAATCTATTGAGCTTAATAATTTAATTGTTTCTTTTAATAACTTATTTTACTGAATCCTCTAAACAAATTATCATTGTATTCTAATTAACCCTGAACGTCCATTCTATTGATTGGCATTCTGGGTTTTATAAACTGATTAGATAATCAATTATTCGATTATATGAATCTACCATATGAAGCTGCATATTTCATAATATTTTTTTAAAGATTCATGGCAATTTTACCTAATCACCTGTAAGTTAGACTCTAATATGGTCATTTTTGTTTGGTATTTACCATAAAACCATGGTAAATACCAAACTAGGTACCTTAAATTAAGTACCTTTGATAGGTAAAATAATAAACCATAATTATTTATTATTTTTGCAAGCATTTAAAACTAAAATTCAGTTAATATTATGTAACGTAATTTAACGTGATCGAGAATACTTCCCTATAATTTGTGCTTTTATTTCTTGTTATTTATAGTTTTTCCTCTGATGAGGAAAAGTTACGAGGTACCCCGTATCTGATTTTTTAAAGTAACTTCTTGTCAATGCGTTGTGGACATAGAGGTGCACATCAAAATATTGCTCCAATGAAGTGACAGCATTTTAAGATCGCATTTTGTGTTGACCTAAAGAGTAAAATCAATCTATACTAAATATAGGTAAGGGGTTATCTACTAAAGAAAGTAATGTCTTAATTAGATTAACCGCTCCTGCGGTAAAATCGTATAATTTATTCAATAATACAAGTTTTCTAAAATATTATGAGCCTTATAAAAAAACTAATAATAAATTAATTAAAAATATCGTAGAATGAAAGTAAGTTCTTTTCCTAATATTAACTAATAATAAATTTTGTACTTAGATTATTCTTTTTTTCAGTCAGGAGCAGGGGATTAATTTAATATATAATTCGTACATTCAATTTACTGAATTTTGGTATTTATTATCTGCCATTAGTGCTTTACTTTCCTGTCCTATTACTGCAATTAATACCTACGATATGTACTTTAAAATCTCTTTGATTGCAAATAACAAGCATTAAATATATTAAACAAGAAATGGAATCAACATCTCTTAACATTAATTATTTTGTCAAAGCAGGTGCTGATTGATTCCAGTGCATATAGATTACAGACTAATGTAATAAATCTGAAATAGTTTTCCTTTTGCAAAATTTCTAATTTATTAATACATGCTTAATTTGATTAGGTTCAATTAACATTGTATTTGTGGAGAGTATTATTGTAATTATTTTATGATCTAAATATAAATTAGATCATCAGTTAATTACTATGTTTAATGAATGAATTTCAAAGTATTAAAGAAATTCGCTTTTCATTATAGCGAATTCCCAAATCAAAAACAAGCTTATGAGGTTAGGGTCATGGAGGAAAGAGTGAGGTGTTTTTTCATAGTATCAACAAAGTAGGTACTCACTGATCTAGCGAATAACATAAAAGGTTCCTTCTGTGTCTGTGTGAGTATAACTCCTGTTTACGCTTGAGAGTTGAAACTTGGCACAAAAGTAAGACTTAAGACCTAGTTTTTTAATAAATTTCTAAATCTTATATTTTCTCTATATTCTTCTAGTCATTCTAAAATGACGCTTATAATGACAACGAAATTCGAGAGAAATATATATATATATATATATATATATATATATATATATATATATATATATATATATATATATATATATATATATATAATATATATATATGTGTGTGTGTGTGTGTGTGTGTGTGTGTGTGTGTCTACGTCCTAATCTTATCGTCAGCATCCGATTAGTTCTACTTTCATCTACTGTTTTCATCCTACATCTGCATTATTACACTATAGCTGTATTATATCTTCTATGACCTTCACATACCTGCCATTTCAGATCTTCTAAATTCGTAACTGTAGACTCTGGAGAAAGGAGCGTTTGTGGCTACGCTAAAGGATCCTTTTTAACCCTCCGTTAAGTCAAGGCCCAGTCGCAAGTCCATGGGTCAGAGTATAATATATTGATCGTCTACAGCTTGACATCTACCTCCAACTAGTCACTATTGCCAATTTCCCTTCCCGATTTCAAGAAGTACTCTTCGGTAGCTGATCATCGTGCATCGTCCCGTGTTTATTTTTCTATGTGTTTATGTATATTGTCTTTATGGTAAAAGATTTTTAATATTAACGACATTTCCTCTCTTACATTGTTAAGCGTGGTTGCTACCGCTTTCAATCTAACTTTTTTTACCTTCTCTTAAAGAATCATCTTTCTTCCGCTTCAATCCCATTCTTCGCTTTAAAAAACTTAGGTCACAACTTTTGCTGTCTAGGAGTTTGGTCCAAAATCCTATATCTTTTCAACCCTCTATCGGCCCACAGAACTTATTCTACATTAAGTGGAGACAGCAAAAACGTGGATTCAGACTTGTCTTTAACGAAACAATATCCAACCCTGCATTTGTCATGCCTTACGATTTGGGGTTTGAGAGTTCAATTTTTAAATAAGACTTTAAATAAGTTATTCATTATATTGTTGTCTCAGAAGGTCTTAAATTCTAAACTTGCTCATCTAGCATGCTATTTACCTATCATTATATAATGCTCAACATATAATGATAGGTAAATAGCATGCTAGATGAGCAAGTTTAGAATTTAAGACCTTCTGAGACAACAATATAATGAATAACTTATTTAAAGTCTTATTTAAAAATTGAACTCTCAAACCCCAAATCGTAAGGCATGACCAATCTTATTATTTGTACAAAATTTATTTGGTTATAGATTAAGATTGTGCATTAACAGGATTATTTTGACTTTTTACATGGATATCTATGACAACCTTTTATGTATAATATGCCTACTTTATAAACACCTTTTGCTTCAGAAATAATTCTTGTTTTAGGATCCATGCATTTATAAATGCTTAAATAAAGACATTCATTATGTGAAGTCAGGAGCACATAGGATTCAACTAAAATGTGTATAATAATTTTTCCGCAATGGTTCAAAGAAAACGTGTTACCAATAATTAATAGACAATTTGTACGTTTTAACATTGTTGGAATTTTTTCATAAAGATAATTTTTCACAGTGCCTTCAGTTTTCCTTTGTTTCTTTTTTCTCCAGTAAATCATGTGTGTAGTTTATTTAATAAGAAGTTTTCTCACTTTATATAAAGATATTGTTCAAAAAGAATCAAAAGTTAAAAAAAACGTGGATGAAGAAAAAAGCAATAACAAGTTTTACACTCCGCTAGACAAAGTCTTATATTTCTCTTTTTCTTTATTTTCAGAGAATAAAAAGTAGTCTACTGTAATTTTTAAAGAAACTACATCGGGTTCGGTTTTCCTCAGTACATATCTCCGTTTAATAAATATATATGACAATTAAAAGCTTTTAAAATCATATTTGCATCCGTATTTTCCTTCAATTTTCAATTTTCTTTGTGTAGAATTCCACGATGTAGAGATAAATAAAATATGCCTTTAATTTTTCATTAATTTAAATAAAAGCTATATATTTCAAGAATGATCACTTCATGGATAATGAAACAAAAATTACTCAACTCACCTTAAAACCGAATAAAAATTAAAAAAAACTATAGATCACTTAATTGATACATAGAGTCTAAAACACAAAACAAAAATGTCACAGAGTCAGAAACACACATAAAGCAGTAATGCACAAAAAACACACAGCATGGGTTGAACAAGGTTAGCTTTTTCAAATCTAGTTGTACCTTGTGCATTTCTGCTTTATTTGTGTTTCTGACTCTACGCAATTTTTGTTTTAAGTTTTAGACTCTTAATATAAGGTGATTTATAGTTTTTAATGATTTAGTTTTAAGCTGACTTATGTAGTTTTTGTTTAATTTTGCTTGAAGATGGGGGTCACTTCTAAAATAATATTGTTTTTTATAAATTTAAGTAGATTTATTGTCTTATTTTATTTACCTTTATATATTATATTTACAGGTATCTTATTCAAAATGTTATCAATCCCAAAGCAATTAGATCTTTTACGTAATTTCACTGTACTTAGACTTATATCTGCAATGTTTTCTATTTCTTACAAATTTTGTAAAGCTGCTATATTCATGGTGTACAAAATAAAAAAGCAATAAAGAAGACGGTCATTCTACAAGTTAATTAAAACAAAGACATTACATTGAGAATGGTCAAATTAATAACCGCTCTAAAATAAGGTAGATTTTCGTGATTTGTTCAGTACCAGTTGACTTACCCCTCATAAAATCTTAGATTTTCTGACAGGTTGGTTTTATCAAATAATTTATTTGTATGTCATAAATAGTAATACATATAAAATTAGGACAAACGTTTGAAGTTTTAAATTTGTTGTAGTGAAGATTGGACCAAAGTAACCAAACTTGATAACCTGCGATTTACAAGAAAAACTATACTTACTTCTCATTTAGTTGGCACCCTCAAAAATATCCATTATTAAGTCAATTTTTCAAGTTATTAGCAAAATAAGCTAAAACCCCTGAAAAATGCTATATTTTTTGTAATTTTCTTAACACAAGAAGCACATTAGAGAGCTAGTTAAAATAGTTGGAAAAATTTACTTTTTCCGGCTTAACCTAATTTGTTTTTTGAGCGTTTGTTACTTGAAGGATAACCGTCCAATCAATGAGAAAGTTTATGAGTGTCAACTTAATGAGGAGTAAGTGTGATAGCGCTCTTTGTAATCGCAAGTTATTAAATTGATTACTTTGATGCCAACTTCATTTCAAAATATTTAAAAAAATACAATATTAACCAAACATTTTAATACTCATACTATATGAGCCGTAGCTCATATACGGATTAATATTTAATAAAATTAACCTAGCAAAATAAAATAAAAAACAGCGTTCTAATGAATCTTATCATTTATGCTAGCGGTAATACAGCCACAATTGTATGACAGTAAATAGGTTAGTCCTAAAAAATACTAAAGTTGACCTAAATTACGAAATTCGATCATAGAGAATATACATTTTTGTTGGATTACTCTGGATAACCATTTTTTGGGTTTGGGCCGTTCTTATATTGTTCAGTTGTAATAGTGTTGGAAATTATTAAATGATTCTAAAGTAATTTTTGATGAGTGATCGGCGTCTTTTTAATATATGAAGAGTGTATTTTATTTTTTATTCTGAGCATTTGGCATTTTGTTTGTGTGCGTTTTGCTGCCAGAGTTTTTTTTATTTATTATTTTTGCGTAAGTTGGTGTGATTCTATGTGTAAGGCGTCGTTTGTTAAACCAAATGCTTGCTATTGTGTAGTGTAGTTTTAGACCTAAAAAGAAGAAGGCGTTTAACATGTTAGCATGACTAGCTATGTTAAAATTAAAGAGGTTGAATTTATCACAAGTTGAAGCAGCAATTTTAAAGAATCAACTACCGTTGATACTTGCTGTTGACGTTAGCTGAAATCCTACAGCAAGTATCGACGGTAGCTAATTCATCAATTGATCTTATATTATTTTCACTATTATCATTTACTAACAACATGTTCTAAAACAATCTAATACAAAAATTGACAAAATGTTGTATTATCAAACATTGTATGAAATATTAGTTGTAAGACAGCACTATGATTTTGTTATTCTAGAAGATTGTTCTATTATAATTTCACATTTATTTTTCCTGACTTCAGAAAAAGAATTAAAACGTATCTCATCCGTCACACTTAACCCTCGTGAGATGGAAATTTGAATTCGGGATAGCTAAGAGCTGTTTTCCTTCAGGGAATATACATTTTGTCATATTTTTCATTTTAGTGTATGCTTTTTTTATTTAATAATATATTCTTTATATTTTTTTAACTTTCTTAATATTTTAACTTGTAGACATGAGTATGCCTGGGGTCAGGCGAAATATAGTCATTTAAAGAAGTAAGAAGTTCTTATTCCAGTCCCATCTAGTGTCTTGAAAAATTAATAATTTTAACTTTCTTTAATTTTAATCGCTTCTTTGTTATAAAGACGTCTAGGATGTGTTTGAGTATTTTTTTTAGCAAATTAACGAAGAACAAATAGTTTTTGAGGTTGGGGCCATGGATAAGGTTGGATTATTTTTAAGGGATAGACTTCTGATAAAAAATCTATATAATAACACTTAAGTCAAATTCTAAATGCTGAATTATATATTTTACAGACATTGTCAAATTATACTTTTACTAGTTACTTATTACATTACTGTTAATGACATTTTTAACAGATAGTGTTGCAAAGAAGTGACCACGGGAGGGTGAGGAGTGATTATTATATTTCAATTGAACGACCTTCATGCAAATACCCTTAACTGCATTCTCAAGCGCGAAATTACCCGAGGTAAAGCAGATTGAGACAGAAGCCCATCTCGCCTTTCATGTGGGAACCATGAACTAACACACCCTCGTAGCCGGGAGGTAGCTAAAGAAGCCTCGCCTCCCTAGAAAACATTTCACCCCCTCTGTCAAATTAGTTTTCAGTGAAAGCCTCTTAAAGTGGGTGAAGGTTTTATCTCTTCAAAGTTTTTTCTGTCTACGGTCCAGAACCAACCTATAGTATATTACCGTATTTAGCAACTTATAAACTGCATAGGCAACCTTTTTGAAACTCCTGCAAACTACCTATCCAATATAATCCTATTCAAAACACCACCAAAAATACCTTTTGACAATCCCCCCAAAAAAATAAATAAAAAAAAAAATAAAAACACCCAAAAAAATATAAAATTATCCTTGACCCAAAAAACCCCCACACCTCAAAAAATAATCAAAATTTACCACAAAAATAACAAATAAATAAATAAAATAAAGAGGCAAAATTACCCTAATCAATAAAATAATATGCTCCGGTATACACAAAATAAATATTGTATTACTTTGCCAATAAAGAACTTGTTTAAAAAAAAAACAACTTATAGTCCCATTTATAAGCAAAGAACTCGTGTGAACATCGCCCGGATTGGCCATTTGAAGGAATTCGAATGTATCTATGCATTGTACCAAAGGCCATTTAATTACGAGGAGTTGACTCTTTCGACAAATTTACTGTGCTAATTATTTTTTCGAATTAATGATTAATAAATTTTAGGGTAAATAAGGAAATAATAGACAATTAAATTTGAACACCAGTACATGAGTTATTTTGGGACACCGAAAAGAGATTAAAATCTAAAATAACAATCCCGGAAAAGCGGGACGTATAGCTAATATCCTACGTGTTGTTGATGTATTGTAATATTTAGTTTATTTTTTTCGCGCTTTTATATGAATCATCTAACAGTAATCATATTATAATTAGACATATAATAATAAATAAATCTGTTATATTAAATAAATCTTTGAATCGATATCAGGAGTATGATAATATTTCGTATTGTTTCTAGTTGTTATTTGACATAGAGATTAGCAATGACATTGAGCTCAAATTAAAACTAGTAACTCAATTACATCGTTACTGCTTTATTAGTAATAAAAATTGAACTAACAGGAATACATCTGACCTGTAATATTTATGAAGGTCCCATTGTCATTGTTAGGTATTGATCAGGAGTAGTTAAAGATAGATGTGTCAGGGAGGGGAGAATCGGGCATGTTAAAAGGAAAAAAGTGTTTTTAATATTTCATAACCCCTTTCTGTTAGCTTTTATAAACTATTTGAAATATAGATCGATAAAGAATTGTTAATTTTGCTGTATCAATTTAACTTGAATTTTAGGGTAAATTTGAGTAATTAAGTGTTATTATTTTCATTAATTATTTTTTGATGCGACAGAGAACTTTGTATTTTTAATTATTTTTTACTTTAAGGTACTAACTTTAGTTCATTTGTAACTACATCTACTAAAATTGAAACTATAAAAGCTTTGTCTGTTTTGCAAGGAGGGATTTTAAATAAAAATGTATCTTGTTATTGAATGATAATAAAAGTGTCAATATTTTCTTTTGATATTCTTTTAAAGTGACAAAGATTTTATTTAAGTCTTTTTCATTAATTTTCCATTTCAAGATGTGATTAAATCTAGTTTAATAGTACCTATTTTTACTAAACTTGATACTAGAGATTTTAGGGACTTTTTTTTATAAGTACGAATAAGTTTTTGCTCCAGGTCGCCACCTAGATTATGGAAATCCTGCTTCCATGTAAAACCTCCGTTTTACATAAGAATGTTGTTTGAGGGCAGGGTTCTCTCAAGTTAAGTAATGTCCTACTACCGTTTTCCCACTTTTAGTACCCTTCTTCGTCTTCGTAAAAAAATACTATTACCTGTATAAAATATGCTTGATGATTAATTAGTAAATTATAAAAAGTAAAAAAAAACTATATTAGTGTAAAAAGAGATTGTTTATACAATCCAGCCACTTAGAACCTCACTTGTTTACGTTTATTAAAAGCCACTAGTATCATAACAAGTAAAGTCGTATAGATCATAGAGATATATACTAGAGAGGGCATAGCCTATGACAATACATTGAGAGGCCTGGAATACCTTTTTAGGGCTCTCAGGGGCTCTGTGTAACCTCATTCCAACCTCCTTTAAGAGTGAGGTAAGGTTAAAATAGATCATTTCATTTCGACTTCCCGCACATTTTGTGTTTTGATTGTTTTACTATATAATTTATTGTAATTTAAGCAAAGGTGTTCAGGGTGCTTTTTCGATGTTTAAAAATGCAACTAATAAGGCACCTCTAGTAATAATATCTCTATGGTATAGATTATTATTGAACTAGCCACACTAGTTCACACTTGTCTCCTCAAACAATTATTAAAAAATTATAAAGAAAACAAGAAAAACGGAATAATATATCTTTAATTTCAACTTGAATCATGGCATATCAACAAATATACAAAAACAAGCCTCACTTCTAATTCTGGGTTCTGAAACGAGGATATTTTATAGATTAAGTGTCTTATAGTTACAATACTTCCCTATGCCTATAGAAAATAAGGATGCAAAATGTTTAGAAGTATAATTGTCATCGTTACTATTGTAGTGTAACCTTGTTATAGTGAAAACTTAGGCGTGCATGATATCCTTTTGCAAAATACCCTCCTGGAGCAAAAACTATTTATATGTTTTGTGTATTCGTACATGTAGTAGCACGTCAAGGGATCTGCTTTTACTTAATTTACTTTTGTTTTGATCGATGGCTCAAAACGAGACAAAGTCATAAGCTAACCCGTTCCAGCAAAACGCTTATAGATTCTAATTAAACTCTCATTCAATTAAGTTCTTAACAAAGCATCCTTGACAATGAATTAATAAAGTAATTAATAAATTTAAAAAACCTCTTCAATGAATTCTTTAAACAGAAAATAAGTTTTTATTGAAGTTAATTGAGAAATGTATTCTCACGTAAAAAGTTTACTTCCAATATCAATCAAAATGAAGTCTGACACGAAAAGCTGAAGAATTTTTTTTATTCATTTTCTTTTCAATCAAAATACTTGCCTTTTTACATTTCTTCGAAACCAATTTTTTTATATTTTATTCCACATAATTTACTTACCATGTATTTTCTTGCCTTAGATTATAATTAATAACTTTTTAATTAAAAATAATTAAAACATTGAAAATAAAGCATTACTGAACTAATAAACTGCGGAGGCTTCTG
This sequence comes from Microvelia longipes, assembly GCA_018340805.1. Classification (NCBI taxonomy): domain Eukaryota; kingdom Metazoa; phylum Arthropoda; class Insecta; order Hemiptera; family Veliidae; genus Microvelia; species Microvelia longipes. Next base: position 27,991,841 of record JACMZG010001908.1, on the reverse strand, counting down.
CGTTTATTGTCATGAAGAGGTCTTCCGGCGGTGGTGACCGCGTCAATGTAGATGAAGAATCAAACGTTTCGCTTCCACTGTGGGAGGATAGGAATGAAAACACAATGCTCTACAAAACTGAACAGTTCAATTTAGTTTTATAGATCATTGTGTTTTTAACTATGATGTCCGAACTAGTTTTCTTAAAAATTTAAAAGATGGACTTTCTAGGATCGGATTCAGGTAATTTCTATAGCTTACACTCGCCTTCTGCTCAGATTCAAATTTTAAACTAGTGAGTATTTTTTTTTTGTTTTCCTGGTTACTTTTTCGATGTTTCAAAATTCAACCAATAGGGCCCCTATTGGTTGAGATATTCAACTAATATCTATATGGCTCAATAGATCTATATTATACACATTTATGATGACATATTATGATACACATTTACATAGTCACGTAGATGCATCTAGTTACACATTTATTATATTCTTTCATCAACATTTTACAATGGCGAAATTGGATGGATTTTCAAATAAAAACAATATAATTTAATGCTGACTACAAAAAGAGTAATAAGTAATAAACATTTTAGTTTATAATTTGAGATTATAGTTCATGCTGTATTACGAGCAAGAGAACATCTTCCGGTCTATTATCGGACATACTTACAGTTATCAAGCTTTATTAACTCAAATTTTAGAGTTTTACTGACTTCATTGCATGCTTTATACTTAATAAATTATAGTTATTATTTTAAGAATTTTTGTTTACAAAAAATTTTAATAAAAGAAGACAAGCTCAATAAATTAGTACTTTGTGTACTAAGTAATACTTAAGTATCTATAAGTGTATTTATGAGCAAAATTCATTTTTGTTCTATAATTTGTTTTTTAAGATTTGCTTGAAAGAGTTAATTTTAATGTCGTTGTTTTGTAGCTGTGATGGTAGGTTATTATATAAGTTAACAGCTCGGTATGTCCAATGCCTCTGAGCCATAGATGTCCGGCAATTTTTTAAGGCGTAAAAAACGTTTGCTAAAACTCTTGTATTGGCTTCATGTTCTATTTTTTGTAAGTCATGTTTACCTTCACGAAAATATACCAAGCATTTAAAATTTAAAGCCTATTCAAGAGTTATGATAGATAGTTTCTTAAATAATCTTTCAGTATGATCTGTTGTCTATTTATTTTGTATGATTCTTACAAATGCTTTTTGTCTGATAAATATTGGATCTTTGGCAGTGGCATGTGCTGCTCCATATAAACAGGAACATGACGTATGAAATAACATATGAAATAGGTTAAAGAATGAAGGCTTGAAATTTATTTTCTCAATATAAATGATGTTACTGGAATGTGATAATTATTGTTTACATTCTAAATCCCTCCTTCGTTTTATTTTTAAATTTAAACGAATATTTTCATATCCTTATTGTACTTTATATTTCCTTTATATTTTTAATCATTATAATTAAAACTCCCAAAAACTCATAACTATATAGGTTTCATACTTAATTACAAAAATTTAAAGAAACAAAGGGAACTCTTAAAATTCTAAATATAGTAATTAATGAAGGTAAGGTATAAAGTGTCTTAAATTTTGTACCGTCATTGCCTTTTGAGAAAAAAGCTATGAAAAAGTTTTAAGACCTGTCGTGATAAGAAGGAAGTAGGATTTTTCTTATCATGGAAAATCTCGTAGAGTTGTGTCTGGGACTTTCCTCTTATGTCAAGTATGTATCTATCTCCCCTTTTCAACAATCTCATGTAATGAGCAAAGAAATAACTTTGTGGATCCTGTTCTTTTTCTATTTTGATTATATTTTTTGTTGTTTCTTTCCTTCATATTGATTTTTTATCCTTTTCCCCTTTTATATTCTTGGCAATTTTATTTTGATTAGTTTTTATGGTTTGGAATTGTTTAAACTTTTGCCTATCTTTATATTATAGGCTTTAAAAGAAACATATTGTTTTAGAATAGATCTTTTTAAAAATTTCTTTTAAAAATGAGCGTAACTGGAGTTCCAAAGACTGAAAGCTTTTTTAACGTAACCAGAGAAAATTTGTCTACATAATTTTATTACGTATTTTTGATTTAATTTGTAGAATAATTGCAAAACAAGTAAAAATAGTTACTTGTTTGTTAGGTGTTGCAATGATTGTGGCCTTTAGCTAGGCTGAAAGTGTTTTTATAGTAAATTTTTATTATGTAAAGACTTTTTTTACTTTTTCTTAATTATACCAAAGGTTGATAGGAAAAGTATAGTGTTTGGAATAAAAATTAATACCGAGATTTCTCCTAAATTATCCTTTTTAGGGTTTCTTATGACCACCCAAGTAGTGTGTATGTGTGTGAGATATCATTGTAACTCTCAGTGTGTTTATGCTACAAAGAGTTGATCAATCTAAAAGCTGGCACGCATATAGTCATATATAAAAGTGCTATGTTTAATCTTATAATCAGCATTAGTTCAGTTTTTATCAAATGACGTTTATACGTATTTTACATATTATTAAAAATGCTGCAATTATGTTTAAATTTGGTTGAATTGTATTCCTAGATGTAAAAGTATGATAAGTATACTAAATTTAAATCTCTAATGCTAAGTAACATCAAACGAGGTAAGGTGTGAGTCCGTAGACGTACTGCAAGATAAATTCGGTGATTTCCATATTCTGAGGACGAGCGAATGATTTATATTTATTTTTACTTAATATGGTATATAAAGTGATCAAGATAGAAATATCATATTAATGCTTTTTATATAATCACATACAATTAAGTACAATAACGGAAATCCATAGTGCGTTTCCTTCTACAACAAAAATCTATAGATGCACTATGCAACTACTATTTGAATTCAGAGGGAAAAGGAACCTTTAGTCTTAGCCTAGTAAATATACCGATTATTTTGATCCTTCGTTACTGAGTTCCTTAAGGTTGTAGAACCCGATTAGCACAGCTCTATGTGCCGTCAAAGCAGGAATTAATCTGTAAGTGAAAAAAAAACTTTAGAACCCTAGGCTATTACATATCCCCTCTAAATCTACCTTCCATGTAGTTAGAGGTGTTAATTAGGCTATTAATGTTATCTGTGAAGTTTATTATATCATGACCCGTTAGGGTCGACACGTTTCAAACAAAAATATACTTAATAAAATATAATATAAATAAGAAATATAAAAATATAATGAATATTTCCTGATATAACTGAAAATACATTTTCAGAACATTATTATATTAGAAATACTATGAGTGCTAGTTTTCTCTAAAAGTGTGAAAACTATAGCTTCACAAGTTTCACTTTTTAATAAAATGTCATTATTAATAAGGCGTTCATACTTGTTCTTGACTATGACTTTTTCAAACTGTAGATAAAAAGTTTTCTATTTTATTATGAAAAAGTTACACTTCCTGTTCGAAAATTAGGGTCGTAAATTCTTTCTCTCATAATGAAATGAAACTTTTTTATTCTGCGGTTTCTTTAACTTTATTCTTTCTTAAACATTTTTCTTTTTTGTTGTTGTAACCAGATGAAGTTATTGTATGTCAAACTTATTATAACTTTTTGTATTTTATTATAGGTTTAAAAAAGTAGAAACTATAACTAAGTTTCAGAGTACTGGCAACCAAATCACTAAGGTCCCAGTGCTGTAACGGTTATCACAACATCCGCCTCATACCAGACGGGATTCTATCCTGGTCAAATCAAAGGATGAAATTCCTTTATCATTTCGTTCACCAAAATTCAGTTTAAGTATTACAATTTACAGCTGTCAAAATTAAAAAATTCACAACCACCTATTTTCAAAATGGCGAAAAATATCAAGATTATTGTAAACTAACCAAATAATGATTTACGTTTCTGTCTTTAATTCAAACGTTCAAAGTTTTGTTAATTTGTTTAATTTTTGATAATTCCGCAAAGTATGTTATCAGAGCCTAATATATATATATATATATATATATATATATATATATATATATATATATATATATATAATATATATATTATATATATATATATATATATTTAATTTGCCATAACAGTAGCCCTGCTATGGCTCTTTATTTTTTTAAACATGCACCGCTTTCGCATAACATGTTGTTCTTTATCTTCTTTTTTTGCATTTTTATTTTGTTTCAGTTTTGTATTTTTATTTTGTTACAGTTTTTGCATTTTTCCAAGAATAATGATGGTTTTTTATCTTTAATTGTAATCTTCTTTTTCTTTTTCGTAGCAATCTCCTATTTATCACTATTTCTTATTTATGTTTTGATGATTAAATACTAAAATGTATTATCTTCCGAGTAGCACAACTAGACCCTAAGTTGTGTGCCAAACACACACACAGATTAGAAGCATGAAGAAATGCACTTAATACTTCATAAAATAGACCTCGGTTTCGAATTCTTTGGGTTAACGCAATGTTTCTCCTATATACTTACAGTAGTAGGTGAAGAGGTAAAAAAAGGAAAAATAAACTTTGGTTTGAATAGTCTACAATAGTTAGAACACGAATAACGCATTTCCACTAACTTTTTAGAATATGCGGAAAGAAGTTGTTGGTGTAATTATTTAATCTACAATGATAAAAGTATGTCGGCATTGTTAATTTTAGACGCATTAGGAAGAAAAAAAGACTAAATTGATGGGGTTCTAAAATAGTTTTTAACTTTCATGTTGTCCGCGTCCCTCTATATCCCCAAAAAACAGTGTTGACTCGATTTTAGCTTTATTTCTCCCCGTGGTTAAAAGTAATTAAGTAAAGTATTTCCTTCCTTCACCTTTCGTGCTAAGATTTAAAGGAAATAAAATTCTGTGTCGTCACTCTTAAACCCACCATAATTAGAAATCAACATCCTCTACTGATGGTCTATTTTTAGCTATTTAGCATGTTTTACGATTGTCTCTGCCTCCAGTCACGCAATCATAAACAGGCAACACTGATTCAAAACAAGATCTAAGAAAGATCGAAAATGTATTTTAGTATTTATTTACTTTAAATGACGGAGGATTATTGTTTTTTACTGTTCCTTATTTATACCGTATGTATAAAAAAGCGACGTGTTTCCACTAAAAGCCCGAAACAAGGATTTCAAATGAATCATCCGTTTCGGACTTTTTTAAGCCCTCCTGAATTGTTTTTACAAAATCGTCTGTCTAAATGTGAGTATCTGTTGTCATCGTAGCTTTATTATGCTAGAAAACTGAAACTTAGTGCGAGAATCAATTTTTAGATCTAGTTGAGTATTCTAGAAAATATTTTTTCTATGACGTCATAAACCGTCATTAATGACTAAATAAAAATGTCAAGAATTCTTAAAACTCGGTTAAATAGGCGTTGAACAATTTGGCCGGATTTTGCCAAACATATGTTTGCCTGCTTATAAGTTTATAACTTAACACAACCCCCGCGTGTCGGGCGAATTCCCTTTGAAAAGCGTGTTTCCGTGCTTAACAATCCATTTCTTGCTTGAGGTTCCGGTTTATATTTTATAACTTAAGCAGTTACTCTATTACCAAGCACTATTCATAACTCAATTTTTCTTTATTTTTTTGAAGGAAACGCTCTAAAACCTATAAAGCAACCAGCTATAAACCATTTGAGCATTAAGCTAGTGCCAATAATGGAGTGCACTGCTAATTTTAGATGCATAGTTTTGTATAACCAACAGCATAATTATGGGCATTTCCTTTGAAAACTACAGAAAAAATCGGATACAGGGTGCCCCGGAACTTTTCCTCATCACATCCGATTCGCTATGCTCATGCTCCCTACTTCGGGCTCGCTTCACTTGTCCTCAGAATATACAATTCACCAAATTTATACCTCAACACGTCTTTGTACTTGCTTTACTTGTCCTCAGATAGTAAATGCGCATCCGTTTCATTGTTAGCGGTCACTCATACAGCACTGACCACGCTCAATGCTTTTTAACTTTTATGATCCAACAAAAAACCATAGATATACTTGACGCATTAAAACGAAACTTTGTAAATTTTTTTGTAATTTTTTCAAAGGAAGTTTACGTGAATTTCCGAAGAAAAATCACCCAACATACGGACCAGAATTATTTTATCTTTTATATTAAGTGTATAAATTGATTTCTACTATTATTGACATTATTTGATGATAAAGCTGGTTTAGAAGTATCTTGCGAAAGATGGTCTTAAATAATTATCAAGATCCTTTTCGAATCTTATAACAAATTGCTTATAAATGACTCTTCAATCGAAAAAACAAAGGGCTTCTTGATGAAACCCTATTATTGAGATGTAGTCTAGATTTTTCCCGCCCTTAAGCGAGAGGAAATTAGTAATAACAAGAAGTAGTCAGAAGAACCCTCTTTCTTTAAAGAGAGAAATTTAAAGTGGATATTTCCAGCTAATGTCCACAGATAACTGCTTATTATTATTATTACGTATAGCCTCCTACATAGATGTAATTAGTCAATAAATTGCAATATATACCTATGATCTATATCTAAAACTTAAATTAATAAAATTAACAATAACTATTAAAATAAATAATATTTCTTAACATATGTTGATTGCGTTTGTAAAAATTAACTGATTTTATCAACAAACTCAGACGTAGAGTTATAACCTTTCGTTAAAAAAACATTTTACGCTTTAAACCAATTATTTTTATGAGAAGCTTCTTTCATGACTGTTGTCATGAAAGAACTTATTAAAGATAAGGTTTTAGCGCATTTTCTTTGAAAAGTACATAACAATGAGTTACGAGTAGTGCTTGAACCTGAAACTTAAGCAAAAATGTATTATTAAGCAAGAAAACACGTACGAAAGGAAATTCGCCAAGCATGCGGACCACTGCGCGAAATTTTTTTACTGTGGGAAAATTTTCAAAAATTGATTTGAAGAACTCGACTCTAATCGAGATTTTGTTATACCTAGGTAGTTATTTGATAATAATTGATATTATTTTATAAATAGTTGATATTAATTTATAAATAATTGATATTATTGTATAAATAATTGATATTATTTTATAAATTTATTATTTTATAAATAATTGATATTATTTGATAAATAATTGAAATTTTCTGAGAAAACCCTTTATTGACTTTTTTATTTTAAAGAATTTCGTATATTCTTATGTTTATTTTTCATCCGTAAGCAGATATAATTGTATATATACTTGTATTTCCTTGAAATTATAAATTTAATTTATAATTTTATTTCATTAACTGTAATTATATTTAAATATAGTAAAGATAAATGTTATGTATAGAATTTGGCAATAATATGAGATCAATATTATTTGAGTTGCTCTTGAATACTTGTCCCTAAATCTTTTAAAATGTTTGATTTGATACAGAACGTGACCATATTAAAGATTTGTGTTTACATTATCAGTGCCTACGTCTATATGTTCTAATTCATCTTCGCTCGGCCAGTTTGTTTAGCAAGTTCAAACATTACAGGTCTGAATATTTACATAGTCAGAGGATATCAGTTTTTATTGATTTATTTCCAGATTTGTTGTCTATTTTATGCTTGTGCATGTCGAATTTTTACTTTTCCTCTACATCTACCAAATGTATATTGGAGAAGTATTGTTTTCTCTTAGGGCTATTTCCATTTTATATTTGAAGTTTATTTTTCTCTTCTTTCCCTCTGTTTTTTTAAAAAAGGGCTTTATATAATTTTTACCCCTTGTTGAAGGATAGGTATTGTATTTGTAATCAAGGTTTTTTTCCAATTTTACTGTTTTATCTTTACTTGAAGCTACTGTAAAAGAAAAAAAAATTCAATTTTTGTAGCCCTTAATCGGATTTTTCGCCTACATTTTTCAACCTCTTTAAAAGTTATAAGCTTTTAGAATTTAGTCTGCAAACTATTAAGTTAAAAATAAAATTGTTATTTTTATGATTGAAAATCCTATGTATCTAGGGCTTTAGGCTCCCTCAGCAGTCATGTAGGGCCAAAATATTTCAAGAATGGTTTAATATACTCTTACACTGCAAATAAATTCCTCTAGTGTGTTACATTTCTGATGCACTTACTTAATTCATTAAGATTGTAGGGAAAGCATAGAACAGACTTATGAAAATGGTTTTACCCCCAATAAGTCAACCCCTGGGAGTTTAATTTTATTACATTATTTTATCTTCAGACTGTGTATAGTGTAAAGTTTATTGAATAGTTTTTAGGGAATAAAGAAACACTTTTCACTCCCGAGGAAGAAAAAGTGTTTCCTATTATTGGCTTATTAGGGCAAATTATATCAATTTTTTAGGGGAGTGGTATTCTCTAAATTTATACTGGTGACTGAACATTTTTTTTTTAATTTTCCCGGGGGTGGCACGCCTAAAATTTATAAAGGGGACCACACCTAAAAAAAAACTTTATTGGCTCAAAATCCGTTTTATCAAAAGAAGTTGTTTGGAGCAATACATTTTTTTAATTTTTTGGGTGCAGCACCCCAAAATTTATGAGTTGGTCCGACCCAAGATTATAATAAAATACAACAAAACGTATTATAATAAAATCAACTTCTGGAGACAAAATCTTGTCTGCACCTTGGTAGTAAAATGCAATTTCCCCCCTCGCAATTACCTTCCTCTGCTTTGCCTCGGGAGTTAATAGTCATAACTTCCTCGGCTTTGCCTCGAGAGTTAAACACATAAGTCCCTCGGCTTTGCCTCGGGAGTTAAATACTCTGGTTCTCTCGGCTTACGCCTTAGGAACCAACTAACTGCTCAGGGAAACAATGGCATTCTTTACTCCCTTGGTGCATAAATAACTATTTTGCAACTTTTGTTTAGTGATTATTACCCAAATATGATACTGTTGTTGCACATTTTGATAACAATGAGATAAATTAAAGATAAGTCGTAACGTAGAATAATACTAGTGTTTTACTGAGGACCAGTATCTCTCTAGCCGAGGGTTTAAATCCTCCCAGGGGGAATTTCATATATAAGGTTTACCCTTGAACCGTTCTCTCGGCAGTTCTTGAATTCAAGGCAGACCAACCCAGTATAGGTTTTACATGGTCTTCTTTGGATGTTACGCAAATGCGAGGTTGAATTTCGTCAGAGACGAGTCTGGATCCACGTTTACGTAGTCTCCAGATAATGTAAATACAAAGTTCTGCGTATCGTTGAAGGGTCGGAAAGATACTGAACCATCGGACTAAACCTTGTGAAAGTGGACCAGAATTTAGCAGTGTCTGTCTGTAGTCCCACATCTAGTGCAAGTTCAGTTTTAGCCTTCTAGTGTTGTGTGGAACTTTGTCTTTTAGTTTAGGGTTATTGGGATGGTTTTATTCACTCTAACTTCGGGGTTGCTACCGACGTTTCTTTCCGTCAGGACGTACTGGACTGGAAAGAACAGCGAGTATAACGAGTACCTGTTGAGACTAGATGAACAGTTTAGACAAGTAAAAACTAGTAGCTGGCGGGCTAGATGACACTTATGAGATCAGAGCCGTAGGACTAGAGAAAATATACCAGACAAACTGTGAACTGGTTTTAGGTGCAGTCTCCTAAAATAAACAAATAAATAAATAAATAGTTTATTTATATATAAATACCTGTTTACAAAGGTTAAATTACAAATTATAAATAAATAAAATAGTATATATTGACCATATGTGTCGCATCGAGGCTTGTGCGCGACACAAGTCTACTCCTTATGTCTAATGCTTATATCTACTCCTATATCTAATGAAATAAAGTAAAAAGTATAAAAAAGTATACATTTATAAATTTAAGTCTAAACAAACAAAAGAGAAAAAAAATGAATTACCTAATTAGGTACCTAAGAACTTATTTTTAAAAGGGAGGGTACCGAGGTCATCCATGATGTGGTGTGTGCATAAAATCTATGGGTTAACACTAGAGTGGTATTCGGAAGACTAAAAACCAAGAAGTATACATAAGCAATGTTTCGCCGAATAAGGTGCGTTTCGTGTATTTTTCTTTGTGCGCTGAATTGAATAAAACCGGTCTGGAGTCAATAACACTATTTTAAGTGACCAAGAAGGCAAGAAAACCGTGAAACTAAAAAAAACAGTTGATAAAACAAATATAATGAATATAAAACAATATTTTGATAAAAAACAAAACTAATAAAAAAAAAATATTGCTTATAATAAGCAATATTATATTATATAGCCACCTTTTTGGGGGGCTGAATCAAGTAAATGCGGTCTCGAGACGAAAGGAACACTCAAAATACTCTAAGCCGGGTAACCTGGTTACCAGGTTACCCGGCTAAATACTCTAGCGCGGTTCATCGCGCTTTCGATGGACCGAATACCAGGAGGATTTGCTTCGGAATGCATCTTTCCTTGCGTAATAAGCAATTTCTTGCTTAAGGTTTCGGTTTATGCTTTTATAACGTGAGCAGTTACTCAATTATCAAGGACTATTCGCATCTCGTTTATAGTTGGTCATGAGTTTAGTTATTTTATAAGTGCAATAATACTAAAGGTCAGAATTTATCGAATTATCTGAGTCATAGTCATCAAGTATGACATTTAAACCTTAAGTCCAAATTAAATCGTTAGAATAAAAAACGCATGCTTTTAATATAAATCATCGTATAATATCAAGGAATGGCAGAAATGTTTCTGTTAATATTTATTTGTTTTGTTATTGCAATAAAGTTAGGTTTTATAGCATCATCAAGTAAACTATTAAAAAAACTTAACTAAAACTATTAACTGCGCATGAGTGGTTAATGCTATACATTAAGTTCTTTTTTTTAACTATTCCTTATTTATAACGTAGATTTGGTATTTTCTACATTCTGAGGGGATCGAAGCGAGTCCGATTAGTGAGGATTAAGTGAATCTGATATAGTAATCAAAAGTACCCCGCCCCCAATTTTTTGTTTTATTTATGTAAATAAAGCTGGGTTTTTTAACAAATCGTAAAGTTAACAGACTGCGCATGCTCGTTTCAGTTTTCTTTTTCTTTGGATTAGTATACGTTCGGTTATTGTCATTATTACGGGTTTCCTATGAATTGACATGATTTACTTTAATAAAGTAAAATATAAATTGCCATTTTATTATATAAATAAAATAAAATAAATTGCCAGTTTTATAACGGTTTTATTTTTAGTAGGTTGCATTTTAAATCAATTAAGGTTGGTAAATTTAATTCTTACATCCAGTATAAATACTTCGGTGCGTTCTTGTGTTTATAATTATTTAAACTAACTCAGTGATTTAAATTTGTTTCACCAAATTGTATATCATTCATTAATAAAACCATATTTCTTTTATTCACTTTACAAAATTGATGTTTCCAGAAATTTCTTTACGATAATTTTACTTGGAATAACTATGCTATTAAATTAATAACTTATTTTATGATGAGCATAATGTATCCGAATAGGCGAGGAAAGGTTCCGAGGTACCCCATACCTGAAATATTAGTTATACGTTTCTTTGTTCTTAAATGTATAATTTAATTACTATAATATAATTATATAATTTTTAATGTATTTTATTATATTTTTAATAAAACCTGGGTTTGGTTGAAACCTTTGTAACAAAGTAAAAACTATTATTTTAATCTAATGCGCATGTCCTTAATGAAATACGCAGTATTTTTTTGTTTTGTTTTCTTTAACGAGCTAAATTGGTATTTTATTAAATTTGTTGTTGTAATAATCGTCTAATATTATATTATAATTATATTTTATTTATAATTATCGTCATATTATCGACATAGTCTGATCTTAGTTATTATTAAAGTGTTACCCTAATTAGATGAGCCGATTGCCAATTGTTAAATGATTGGTTTTCAGTCGTTTTCCGTACACTTCTGTGAAAACATAATTTCCTTACTGCGATTGTATTTTTAACATATTTCTTTATAGAGTGGTGTAATTATACAGACTACAATTTAGTAACATAGTAAGCTCTATTTACATAGTTTAACAATCGATCACGTGTATCAAAAATAAGATTATTGTAGTCTTCATGGATAAGGTTAGTTTTTTCACTATTTTTATAGGCTTTTTGTGATATAAATAACATAATTTTAAATAAAATTATAGATAGAAATGCTTATGTGTTTTAAAATTAAATTCGACACAGAGATATTACTAGAAAGGCTATTGCCTATCTCAATACATTAAGAAAGCCTGAGACATCTTTTTGGGGCTCTCAGGGTCTCTAAGTACCTTCATTTTAATGAAGGTCTCAGAGACCCTGAGACGTGTAGAGAAGGTTTTAACCTTCTCTAAAAATAAGTGGAGGTTACAATTAATTCATTGTCGGCCGTTTTTAAACATTGCTTGTGTTTTGTTTTGTATTTTGAACTACTGTATAATTTACGGTAATTTTGTTTTGTTTATTTGATTATATTAATACTCGGAGGATTTCAGATTGCTATATAATGTTTTAACATTGGAGCGGACTTTGATTAAATTAACACAGAGATATTATTAATAGAAGGGCCCTCTAGTAATAATATTTCTATGTGTTTGGGTCTTTCGATGCTCTAAGACTGTTATAGTTTTTAAATTATACCAGGAGAGAAAAGTAAGTTTTCTTTCTTTCTGAGCAATCAAGTTGTATTCTGAAACCAAAGCCGAAGGAACCGTATTATTTAAATCCTAAGGTATGGTTTAATAAAGTTACCTTTTGCTTTATTGAACAATAAATAAGTTCTTTATAGTTTGCCCTTTGAATTAAATTTAAAAGTTAATATAAATGTTTACTAGGTTAAGAAATTAATCAAATTTGTAAATTAATTGAACAAAGAAATGTTTTTTGATATTTTAATGACAAGAATTGGTATAACAGCTGTTTGCTTATTCATGCTGAGAAATGGTAATAAGAAATGGTGAGAACACCATTTGTTAGGGTTTAATTTTTATCTAAACAAAGATGTTGATTATTGTACCCAAATGTTTACTCTGGGACTTCATATTATGAAATCAACTTTTTATAATTTTATATTTATTATTCATGTTGAATATTTCTGTTAACTAATTAATTTATTTTGTTAACATAAATAATGCAAGTCATTTATAATAGTCATTAACTATTATTACTCTTAATAACTTGCTAAATAAAGATTTAGTATTGAAATATAATGTTGTTTTTAAGACAATTATAAAAACCTTTAAATATAGTTGCCGTATTGCTTAGAATGAAATGTAGTAATAATCTAACTTTACTTTAACTTGAGGATAAAACTACTGACATACTTTAGGGTAGTACTGATAATTTGGTTATTAGTCAAAGAAGTTCAGGTTACTTTATCGATAGGGCTCCTCTAGTGTTAATATCTCAAAGTGCTTTAGCATGCAGGAATGCGTTTATTAGAGAAATTATTGTGTGGTTGCAAGGGAGTTGAATAAAAAAAATCCCAATAATATTACGTATTTATATTTTAACTGAAAAAGAGTGACTAGTTTTTAATTATTTCTATATGGTAATATTTATGTTAATAATTTGTAGGGATGTACATAATATCAGAAATAATAAAACAGGATGCAAGAAAAAATCGGCAACGGGATCCCTCTGAACTTTTCCTCTTCATATCCGATTGGCTCATCCTCACCACTTAAAACTCACTTCGGTAGTCATTAGACAGTAAAATCATTCTTTTTGTTCTAACAGGTCATCCATATCCAGGTACTGAACTTGGTCAATGCTGCTTAACATTGGTCATCCACACAAAATCCGTAGATATCTTTGACGTGTTGTTATGAAACTTCGTATACGTAATTATAATATTAAGGAATACATCCTTGCCTACTTTCAACTTATTGGTTGAATCATTTATCGATTTTTAACGACTTTCAAAAACGAATTATATTTTGTTATATTTTTCAAACTTAAGTGTACAACTTACTTCTCAATATGCAAGAAAAGAAAATAGGTTCTCATTCCTATTTTAAATTTTATTTTCTATCAATCAATAATTATTTCTAATTATTAGTAATATTGTATTCCATAGCCCCCTATTTATTTGCTTTTCTCTCTTTGTTTGTATTCTTTTATATCTTAAATCATTTTATGATAAAACACCCAGATTGAAATATTACTTAGTAAACACTTTTTTATTATTATTATTAGCAATTACTTTTTTTCTTCTTCATTCTCTGTTAAAATACTTTACATTTTTTATACTTGTTGTTTGTGAAAAACATATGTTTATACAACTGTTAATTATTTGTATTTTTTATTAATTTGTTTCTTAACATTCTGTTGTTATATTGTTATTGTTGGGCATTGCCTGTTTAAATAAATACATAAATTAATTAATGACATTTATTAAAAAAAATTGAACCAATGCTGACAATGAAATGAATCTTGTCACATTTGATACTCTTACACATGACTAAATACGTGCTCAATTTCACGTTGATCAAGCGAGTATCCCTACTTTCCTCGCATTTATCGAATTCAATTCCTGTTTCTTCTGTTTAGCGGTTGTCAATTTTGTAGTTTGTACCGTGGAAATTAGTTTTATTGTGTTGTATATTTCTTCCGGTTGGCAGTGTATAAATATGTGTGGGATGTGGACCGCGGCTTTTCTGTTCCAGTTGGCCTACCCAAGCAACAAAAATGCGGTTGTGGATCTAGTGTGAATTGATTTGTACTCAGTTGATCTGTGATGAGTGTGATATCACTTAAATTTAATTTGATGTTACTTAGATTACATTATTTGTGAGTTCAATTTATTAATAATCTACTTAAAATATATCAATGCTAAGTGTGAAGACCTTCCTATTACCCCAGGTCGCCAGCATCTTCCCAATGGAGGGGGGAGGGGGTATTTGTTCTGTAAACCGATTTATCATCCTCCTACTCCCCAATATTCGCTACACTTTACTATTAAATTAATTACTTAACTCTCGATAAATATATCATGTTAAACTCCAGTAATAAATTTATTGAATAAAAAATTAATTAAACAAAAAATTAAGTTTAAAATAAAGAAGAAATGAAATGAACCGCACTATCTTCATCAATCATTTTTCGTATAGCAGACATTCTTCAAGTCAAAACTTTTCTTTCTTTCTTAGATTTCTTTCTCTTAAAATTTTATTTTAAAATTCCCTCAAGGCAAAAGCAGTTGGTAAGGTTGGTGTCTGAAATACTTGAATCTAAATGTTTTATATTCAATGTATTTATATCTTTATATAATATCTTTTTTAATTTTTATTTTAGTTCTTTCGACAAACCTGTTTTTATAATGGGAGGTATTTTTTTTAAAATAACAAATTTGAAATGAAATGCTTCAATGCTTTAAAGCTCTTATGATATTAAAATAAATATAATGGACATAATAGAAATAGAATATACAATAAAATAAAGACTTATATATTTTATAATAAAAAAAAAATATTATTAATATTATAAAGAAATTTATTATTATTGTAAAGAAATGCAATACAATTCAAAAACACCGGCACAAAATTAAGACATTTAGTAAAAGCCTGGGTTATTTTCCGTCGGCCGGAGTTGGTTCTACAATACTCAGTCATTTTTAAAACACTAAGAAGGTAAATAACATGCAACAAATTAATCACTTAAAATGTAAAATAAAATACTAGTAATAACTATTATCTAAAGTTAACTATTAATTAATAAAGACTAACATCTCGAGTTATAGAAAAGCAATTGCTCAATTGTATCACATGTAATTTGTTATTTATTATAGGTATATCTATAATTATCTATCTATAAATTTATGACTGTAATAAGCAAAATGTTAGGAAAAATGTAAATTATTAATATAAACGCAATAAAAAAGATGATTTACATTTAAAGTATATAATTAGGTTAAAATTTAATCATTCACAATAAGCTTATTATAACTTATTTCACAATAAGTTCCAATTTTCACATTCATTCTTGACTTAACAGTATTCAAAATATTCTTCTTGACTTTTCCCCCAGATTTTTTATAAATCTAGGGAAAAATGTTCTCTCTAAAAATTCTTTAAATTTTATTTTAAAATTCCCTGAAGGCAAAAGTAGTTGGTACGGTTGGTGTCTAAAAGACTTGTAACTATAGAATGTAACTATTTTATATTCAATGAATTTCTATCTTTATATAAAATCTACTTTTTATTTTAGTCCTTTAGTCCTCGACAATGCTGAATTTCCTGCTTTATAATAGGAGGTATTTTTTTTAAAAAATAGAAAAAATGAAATGAAATGCTTAATTGCTTTAAAGTTCTAATGTTTTAAAATAATTATAATGAACAAAAAAAGAAACTGGTAATATAATATAATAATGAGTTACATCGTTTGATACTACCAAGTTATGCAAACACTTATATAGTTAACACGATATAATTGTGTGAGGGAATCCTAGGAAATGTATCAAGCAAATGCAATGCTTCATCTGGGTACTGTACCGTCATTTGACATTCGTCATCATTGATGGTTCGATATAATGTCTTATCCTTCTCTTTTTCTAAAAGAAACTTTGTAGTATCGAATGATTTTATTTGCTTGCGAAGCATGATGATTGTAAAAGAATTTGGTATTGGAATTTGGAATTGGTAATTTAAATACTTTAAATTACCAGTAAAGTTCTTAAAAATTTTCAATAAAATTCTTCAGAATTTTAATTAAAGGTTTGTGTCAAGTTCAGGCTCTGTCTGCGCCCAGATGAGTTAGATATGACATTATGTCGAGGCATCAATTATGTTCAATGGAGAAAAAGGAACAATTCCCTGATGTAGCTTTGCATTTTGTGTTACATTTCCTAGATGTTTCTCACAAATTATAATTGTGTCGTATAGAGAGTTTTTTTACATATTGTAAAGGCTTATTTATTGCATTAGAAATGATAGTCGAAAAATCGCCTCGCTTCCCTCGTCTCCAATACCCGTTATTTCCCCAGTAATTTTTTAAATGAACAGGAAAATATCATTCTTAAAATTAAGATTATTTAACAAATAACAACACCAAAATCTCTCCACAAAACCTTTATTAAAACCAGAGCCGGCTTTCGACCTCACGATCATCATCAGTGCCTATCCAACAAATATTAAAGAAATGAACTAAAATACATAAATAATAAGTAAAAATATAAAAAAAACTACGTAATAATAAAGATAAACTTAAAAAATAAAAAAAAAAAAAAAAAAAAATAAAAATAAAAAAAATAAATAAATAAATAAATTAGAGGTGTCAAAAAATAAAAGTTAAAAGTTAAAATACATAAAACATCACAATAAAATATAGAATTACCGGAGAGTTGAAGAAGGAGAATCCTAGTCTGACTTTTTAGGCAGAGTCATATAGCGGACTGGCGGGCGGGGCGCGTAAACCAGAGGCCTAACAACAACAGACGTACTCCCACTTTCACCTTTCTTGTTCAGCGCTTTATCACCATTCTCTTCAACATTACGAAGTATCTCCAAATTTTCGAGAGCTGACATAGGACCCCTTTCGAAATGTAATGTAAGAAGGCTACTTCATGGGGGCGTTCTCTATGGTTTTCCTCAATTAAATGGCGATAAAAATTGCTAGATTGTAAGGCTTCGTGCTCAGAAATCCTGGTACGGAACGCCCTACCTGTCTGACCTACGTAAGTACTCCCGCAAGTACCACATTTAAGAGAATAAACTCCATTCTTGTCTAGGGACTCGACTTGATCTTTACACTTAGAGATGTGACTACGGAGGGAACGGATGTTACGAAACGCCACGTTAATCTTCTCTTTTTTCAAAATATTACCAATCTTGTCCGAGACGGGGCCTATGTAAGGTACAGCGCGCCATGGGCTAAACAAACCAATTTCATCGTTAGGGTATATCAGTTGCATCGCCAGTTTCCTTTGTTTTCGTTGGATGATGTGATCAACGATGCTATCCCTATAACCGTTGGCTTTAGCTATACTTTTAATTGTGATATACTCCTGTTGGTAGGCATCCGGTTCCAACGGTGTGTTTAGCAAACGGTTAACGTAAGCATGGAATGCCGCCATCTTATGAGACCATGAATGTTGTGACGTAGCATGGATAACTGTGTTAGTTGTTGTGGGCTTACGGAAAATAGTAAAAGTAAGCTTATTGTCTTTTCTAACTACGGTCAGGTCGAGATAGTTTATAGAGGCTTCTTTTTCAAGTTCACAAGTAAATTTAATACCTTCGTATTTGGAACTGATGTAATCAACATACCGTAATAACTTGTCTACGCCCCCCATCCAAACAACAAAAACATCGTCCACATACCTTACCCAAGCTCTAACATATTTTCGGTAATAATTATTCCGTTTAACAAAAGTCTTAAAAAAGTAATCCAAGAAGACTTCTGCGCATAAACAAGACAAAGGCGAACCCATGGCTAAGCCAGAGCCTTCGTAATAATCATTTTCGAATACAAAGTAATTTTGTTCAAGGCACATCTCTACCAAAGCAATTATTTCATTCAAAACCTGTACCTCAACATTAGCATCTTTAAGCAATGAAATAAGTAGCATAAGGCATTTATCCTGAGGAACGTTCGTAAAACAAGTCGACAATGTCTAAAGATACTAAAATAGCTCCGTCTGGTATCTCAAAATCTTTGAATTTCTCGCAAAAAGCAGCTGTATTTTTAATAGAATCCGCAGCTATAAAATTAGTACGGTTAATAATTTCCGTGTTTAAAGCTCTAGCCAGTTCATGGCTCGAAGAACCGCAGCCGGATACAACAGGACGAATAGGAACTCCGACCTTATGTATTTTAGGAGCGCCGTACAATTTAGGGGCCATAGGGTTCATGCTTATACATTTAGCCTTATCAAATTCATTTTTAAAAAGAGCTTTAGTGTCACGTAACCTTTCCCTTACTTTGCTTTGAAAATTTTTGGTAGGGTCTTTATCTAATTTTTTGAAGTTATGCTTACTTAGAAACTCTTTCACCTTATTTACATACATGTCGCGCTCTAACACTACTGTACAGCTTCCTTTGTCAGCTTTGATGACAGCCAAGTTATTAGATTTTATCTTGTCTTTTAAACTTCTAAGATCTTTAGATTCTTTAGCTATATTAAAGTTTTGTTTATTCTCCCTTATATGTCGATCAATAGCTTCACTGCACTGATGTTTTATTTGAGGTGACAAGCTTAGACACTCAAGAGAGGCCGCTAAGAGTGATGTGTCACTATAATTGTAATTAGTACGCGGAGAATAATTCAATCCTTTATCCAATAACGCTAGGTCAGACGAGTTAAATAAGGTAGTATCATTTATCAATAACAAAGTACGTGGGTGGAATGTGTGGACATAATCTGTTTGTTGTGGTAGATTATCTTCTATAATATTTACATTAAGATTAGACGAGCTGTTGTTTTGATTATTAGATGCAGCGAATATACTGTTATTATGATTATTACCTTTTAGTTTATTGAGTTTATCTATTATAGTTTTTTGTTTACTTAAAGCATATCTATGGATATTTCTAGTAGACTCATTCATAAACATATTAAATTCGTTAAAACAAAGGTTAGATTCCAGCTTCTTTGAGATATATTGAATATAGTGTCTAGCATTATCACGATTTCTATACCATTTCTTTTCTTCATTTTTTAGTAACATTATTATAAATTTATTTCTCATATCACGATTAACTTTAAGCTTCTTAATTCCATATCTATTTAGAAAAACTGGTTCTAAATTATACTTTATACATTCACGAACAAAGTTAATGCTGGATATGGCTGACTCTTCTTTAAAACGTAATTTATTATATCTAAACTTTAATTGTACTGCATTATAGGAATCAATTTCTTTAAGTAAATCTAAAGATATAAAATCAAAACGACTTACTCTGTTGGGTGCGCTCAGATGTGCTCGACTAGCAGACATTATTAACAAATAACTGAGCAGTAGAGTAAACACAGCTAACAAATAACAACACCAAAATCTCTCCACAAAACCTTTATTAAAACCAGAGCCGGCTTTCGACCTCACGATCATCATCAGTGCCTATCCAACAAATATTAAAGAAATGAACTAAAATACATAAAATAATATAGTAAAAATATAAAACTACGTAATAATAAGATAAACTTAAAAAAAAAAAAAAAAAAAAAAAAAAAAAAAATAAATAAATAAATAAATTAGAGGTGTCAAAAAATAAAAAGTTAAAAGTTAAAATACATAAAACATCACAATAAAATATAGAATTACCTTTAGACATTGTCTAAAGACATTATCTTTAGACATTGTCGACTTGTTTACGAACGTTCCTCAGGATAAATGCCTTATGCTACTTATTTCATTGCTTAAAGATGCTAATGTTGAGGTACAGGTTTTGAATGAAATAATTGCTTTGGTAGAGATGTGCCTTGAACAAAATTGTGGCTTAGCCATGGGTTCGCCTTTGTCTTGTTTATGCGCAGAAGTCTTCTTGGATTACTTTTTTAAGACTTTTGTTAAACGGAATAATTATTACCGAAAAATATGTTAGAGCTTGGGTAAGGTATGTGGACGATGTTTTGTTGTTTGGATGGGGGCGTAGACAAGTTATTACGGTATGTTGATCACATCAGTTCCAAATACGAAGGTATTAAATTACTTGTGAACTTGAAAAAGAAGCTCTATAAACTATCTCGACCTGACCGTAGTTAGAAAAGACAATAAGCTTACTTTTACTATTTTCCGTAAGCCCACAACAACTAACACAGTTATCCATGCTACGTCACAACATTCATGGTCTCATAAGATGGCGGCATTCCATGCTTACGTTAACCGTTTGCTAAACACACCGTTGGAACCGGATGCCTACCAACAGGAGTATATCACAATTAAAAGTATAGCTAAAGCCAACGGTTATAGGGATAGCATCGTTGATCACATCATCCAACGAAAACAAAGGAAACTGGCGATGCAACTGATATACCCTAACGATGAAATTGGTTTGTTTAGCCCATGGCGCGCTGTACCTTACATAGGCCCGTCTCGGACAAGATTGGTAATATTTTTTGAAAAAAGAGAAGATTAACGTGGCGTTTCGTAACATCCGTTCCCTCCGTAGTCACATCTCTAAGTGTAAAGATCAAGTCGAGTCCCTAGACAAGAATGGAGTTTATTCTCTTAAATGTGGTACTTGCGGGAGTACGTACTTACGTAGGTCAGACAGGTAGGGCGTTCCGTACCAGGATTTCTGAGCACG
This sequence comes from Microvelia longipes, assembly GCA_018340805.1. NCBI lineage: Eukaryota > Metazoa > Arthropoda > Insecta > Hemiptera > Veliidae > Microvelia > Microvelia longipes. The sequence continues at coordinate 27,970,734 of JACMZG010001908.1, read as the reverse complement.
AAGCCTTACAATCTAGCAATTTTTATCGCCATTTAATTGAGGAAAACCATAGAGAACGCCCCCATGAAGTAGCCTTCTTACATTACATTTCGAAAGGGGGTCCTATGTCAGCTCTCGAAAATTTGGAGATACTTCGTAATGTTGAAGAGAATGGTGATAAAGCGCTGAACAAGAAAGGTGAAAGTGGGAGTACGTCTGTTGTTGTTAGGCCTCTGGTTTACGCGCCCCGCCCGCCAGTCCGCTATATGACTCTGCCTAAAAAGTCAGACTAGGATTCTCCTTCTTCAACTCTCCGGTAATTCTATATTTTATTGTGATGTTTTATGTATTTTAACTTTTAACTTTTTATTTTTTGACACCTCTAATTTATTTTTTTTATTTATTTATTTATTTATTTTTTTTTTTTTTTATTTTTATTTTTTTTTTTTTTTTTAAGTTTATCTTTATTATTATTACGTAGTTTTTATATTTTTACTATATTATTTTATGTATTTTAGTTCATTTCTTTAATATTTGTTGGATAGGCACTGATGATGATCGTGAGTCGAAAGCCGGCTCTGGTTTAATAAAAGGTTTTGTGGAGATTTGGTGTTGTTATTTGTTAGCTGTGTTTACTCCACTGCTCAGTTATCTGTTAATAAGATTATTTATCTAGAAAACAGTAAATTTACTAACAGTATTGCAATGAAACTCAGTGTACCTATTTATTACAAATTTTAATTCACTTGTAGTATATTTCAACTCGATTAGATTATATTTCAATTTTTAAAAACGGATACATATAGCGAGGCGATTTTTCGACTATCATTTCTAATGCAATAAATATGCCTTTACAATATTTAAAAAAAAACTCTCTATACGACACAATTATAATTTGTGAGAAACATCTAGGAAATGTAACACAAAATGCAAAGCTACATCAGGGAATTAAAAATATAACCATTGCAGACCAATGTGACAAAGTTGTCATATTAATTGGTCTTATATGTGTATAAATACAAACGTGCTAAATTGCACATTAATTCTATCTAGTAGTGGTTATGCCACCTGGGTAAAACGAGCGAAATTCCTTGATTCCAAGGTTGAACCAATGCTGATAAAGCAAAACTATACTCATTTGTAGGTAATTTACAGGATCATATGTGTATTAAACTTCTAAACAATCCAAAAATTTTTCCCTCGTTTTAAAGACTTTTGAAATTTTGGCTGTGTCATTAATAGTGGTTAATGACATCATAAGTCATATTTTCTGGATACCACATTAGACCTAGTTGTGCTATTTAAAGTTACGAATCTTTAAAATAAACCTACTGGAAGCTACGCTGATTTTTGATACACACTTAATAAATAAGTTAGTAACAACCTTTTAATAATACTATATATATAAGGAGCACTGCTGATAACACGAAAGTTGGTTCACTGATGGTCTTAAGTATTGCTGCCACCTTAACAATATACAATTTTCTTATAAAAAAGTCGGCAATTTTTCCGGTTGCTGAATTATTATGTTCTACTATTAATTAATGATTGATTTTTCTTAAAATACGAATATAAATATCGGTGCATTACAATATTTTAGGCATTTAAGTTGTAGCTTAACATTTTTAATGAAAAATTATATTAAAAGTAGTCCTCGTCAACTAAATGTATATTCTTGTATTCCGCTATCCTTTTGTCGTCTAAGACCGGTTTTATTAAATACTCATCAGGTGTTTCAAGTTATTGTATTTTTTCTTTAAGATCTTTCTTCATTAATGGATTTAATGGAATTCATTCATTTATGACACATATTTAAAATAATTTTTTGTCGTTAGGGTGGTAACCCTACTTATGACCACCAGTCAACCCGCTTTCGGGTTATCAGTAGAATTACTTTGTATTTACGGTCATATGATCCTTCTATATTAGTATTATTCTAAGATAACAACTAATTAGTTTACACTTTAAAGGGAAAATTCTGCAGAAAATCCTGTTTTGGAATCTTTCGTCCAATCACATTATTGCTTCTATTTACCTACGGTGTAAATGAGAAAGAGGAAAAGTACAAATTTGATATACAATTTGTTGTTGAAAATAGCTCACATCAAAATTTCTATTGTCTTTTAAAATTTGAGTTTAGATTTTGTTTTCAAGCTTTTAAATGATTAGATTTCAATACTAGAAATACAATTTTGCTGTGCATGATAATTATAGGAAATTGATATGAATATTTGTTATTTATTTCATTAATAATTTAATTAAAATAACAGCTGTTAATTTTTAAGCTAAGTTTTAAAGAATAATACTCTGATGAGATCATAAGCATAATAGAGGCGAAGAAGGGAAAGAGGGTATTGGTTATAATGAAACTGTTGAATAAATTGTATACCTTTATCTAGGTCTTGGTATAAAAGGGTGTGCTGATGTTTTTAGGGAATAAGGCTCTCTAAAAACTGTTTGTCATCATTAGGCTAAACTTTACTTATACTTTCCTTTTCCATATTGACAAAGCAAATACATTTGTCAGGCTTTTTCTTTCCTTTTTGATGAGAGTTGAGGCCTATTTTTTGTAAAGTATAAAACTATAAGAAAAAAAACATGCTTGAAACAAATAATTATTTGGCATAATCTTGGTTTCGGATTTAAAGGTGAACACAATACATTTTCTTAAACTTAAGGTATTAGGCGAGAAAATGCAATAAAAATAATATTTCTATTAAATCAAGATATAAAGGCGTCTATATACCTTACATGGGAGGTAAAATCCATATTTTTTCATAAAAATACATTTTATTTTTAACCAATTTCCTTAGAGAAACACTTTTTTATTTTAATTAAATGTGAATTTACTACGGGATGATTCATCCTTTCAAGTTTGCTAAGTCACTTTGACCTCCATGAGCACTATTTCAAATACATATATCAAATACATATATCATTAAAGGAGTAATCAAATAAATTTTTTTTTTTTTTTTTTTTTTTTCAACGGAGGGGAAACGCGACGGCCTCTAGACGAAAGCTTTATCCCACGGAATCAAAGCAGCTAACACCCCTAAGAGGGGATGGCTCCTGATCATCCGAAGGTTCGTCACCTTTTTCCGGTGACGAAGCTAGCCCATGGCACCGGTCCATGGAGGTGGGGACTGACCGACTTCTCGACTGCCCAGCCGGTACCGTAGCAGCGATTGTCAGGCCTTACCCCACTAAAACATCTAGAGTTAAAACCCCTCCGCCAGGCGCATACCCCCAATTGGCAAGGAGTATTGCGCCTTCGCGTGACTAAAAGTCTCCACCACGGTCCCAACACATGGTCGGAATAAAGTTATTAAAATAAGAATTGTATTATTATTTGTTTCTTTATAACCTTAGCAATATTTTGGTTTATTAATTTAATTTATTTATTTTTCCACTAGTTTAAAATAACTTATTTATTGTTAGTATGATATAATTCTGGTTAAAGATTTTCGTTTTGGCTAATCATACAACTATCCTATTTAAGTAACACCTATTTCTCTAATTTAACTCAAGCGAAATTCTTAAATAACAATAAACTGTTAAAATTTTACTCACCACTCCATGAGTATCACTACTATGATATTTCTCCAATCATGTCTGCAAGTCACTTTAACCAGTCAGATTATGGTAAACAATAATAAGAAAAAATTAAAAAATAAAAAAGACTCATTTTGTTTGTTTGAAAAATATTGAAAACTATTGAACATTGAACATTATGAAAACAATGAAATTATCATAAGGGTGTATGAGGATGTTTTTCTTTCTTAAATATACCATAGGTAAGAATTTTGCTCTATGTTGTAAAAATAGAGCAAAATTATTGTGTTTGCACTAAAATCCGAAAACAAAATTTCCTAATTTCACCTAATTAAATGTCTGATCCGGAATATAGTTTTATGCCGTAATTAATCTTCAATTATGCTAAAATTTTAAAAATTCACGAAGCACGGGAAATAACGAAATTATTTGATCGTTTGAAATTGGGACGCATATAAACTAATGTAAGATCAACAACTGTGCTTAGTTTTGTCTAATCATCAGTATTAGTTCAATTTGTGTACAATGCCAATTATGTTTTTTTTAAGAAATTGCTAAAAGGTAAAAAACAAACAAATCAATTTACGATTAGGTGGAAATTTGGTTGAAATGAGTTTCTTCATATTAAGTATACTGAGTTACTGATTATACCGTGTATACAAAGTTTCATTTAATTACGGCTGGTATATGGATGGTCTCAGTCGGTTTAATTTTGTAAGGCTACATCAAACGATGTAAGTAGATAGATAGTAGACCACGTGGATTAAAAGTGGTCATTCCTGTTTGACCATAATGGTATAATAGAATACGAACTAGTCGCATTACAAATAATAAAACGAGTGAAATTGTCCGAAATGGTGAGAACGAGCGTAGCGAATCTGAAAAAGTGAGCAAAACTTCCGAGGTACCCGCACCCAATTTTTTAAACTTAATTTATATTAAATCTTTGTTACAACGTTCATTTACAAAAAATTAATTAAAAATGATTAATTTAAAATTATATCAATTTTGAAAGAAGTAGGTAAATATTATTATTTACACTGTATAGATCAAACGTATTTAGAAGTGTTATTTTAACAAAGAACAGATGGTTGCACTTTCTATCTTTTATATCAGTTATGTAAACAACACTTCACTTTATGTTTCATTCCTGTCTAAAAAATTTGTAAATATCCACAAAATTTACTGTTAAATGAAAAACCGTAAAGAAAACTATGCCTGCTTTTTTCTTCTATTTACATTCTTCTCTTTAAAAAATCTGTTTCTATTTCTGCATTTTAATTTTTCTGTAGGTACTTAATTTTTATGTTTCCATTTTAGAATGTTTATATATTTGTAATTTTATAATTTGAAACAGTTATTTCAAACTTTTAATTCTTTTTTTTTTCAAAGCAACATAGTATTTGTAAACAAGGTGTAATCATACGTTTACAAATAACAACCAACATACGTAATAATAGTGAGTTTCAGGGTTAGATCTGCTTTCCAATTACCAATATAAGAGATAGAAGCATTATAATATTATATTAAGTGCGGTGCCTCTTAAGAAATTTAGAAACAGAAACTGACGCTTGTGAGGTAGTAACCATGGTAAGAAAGAGGTCGATTCTACTTAGGCTTATGAATAAAATAATATATATATATATAATATATATATATATATATAATATATATATATATATATATATATATATATATATATATATATTATATATGTATGTATGTATGTATGTTATATATTTGACGTACGAGTTCCTGACACTTCGTTGTCTGACGATAACATAACCCTGGAAGATCTTCTGTGATATAGATGATTTTTTAATGAACATCCTAATTTAGACCTTGTATATTCAAGATCGATAAATGGCGATGCTCTAAAATTCAATTATTTAAACAAGGGAAAAATTTAAGCATTTAATAATATTTTTATTTAAGTGGACTCTTGAGGGGTTTTATTAACCAATTTGTTTTCAAGTTTACTAAGAAACATAAATATGCGATTTTACTGAAAATTGGAAAATATGGGCATTTTTAAAAAAAAAATATCCAGAAAATTTAAATCACAAGTTCCAACACTTATGGTATAAAGCAAATATTGCTTTATATTATAATATTGTTATAAAGCAAACAACAAAAACTTTAACAAGAAAATTCACCTGGCTTGTGGACGTCCGCGCCAGATGTTTTTATTATTCTGAATATACCTATCTAATAATGGTCTATTCAGCACACTTAGTAGACTGGTCCCTATGCTCGTCTTCTGATTTTTACTTGCATCTTTGAGTGCAATAAAATTTAAATATTTTCCCTTCTTGGTGTAAACGTGTTTTTACTTCTTAGAGCACGTTACTGCAGGAAATCTTAGTAAGGAAGTATGAGTCTTGAATTTTCGTATCTTTCAAAAAAAAACAAGCCATTAAAAGAAAAGAGGGTTTTATAGCGAAGTAAGGAACACAACTCTCGGATGTATAATAAACCATCTTCATGCCACTAGAATACCATATTTTTATCTTTATAAAAATAAACTTTTCCCGTCAGAATTTTCAGAATTTTAGCTTAACACATTCTTGTTGAATATATTCGAGAATCTTTTAAATTCTTTTCTATTTTATGAATCCTAAGTTAATTAAAAGTTACATTTTTTACTTTTCTTTACCGAGTACGTTATATATATCGAAACTTTTATAATTTTATGACGTCTGTGTGACGCATAACTCTTACTGATTCTACTTGAAAAGGTTCCCGTTTCCGAACTTGAAAAGTAGCTTCTAGTTGAGTTGTGCTGCCCGGAAGAATTTTTTTTACCATCTTATCTGTTTTTGCTGAGTTATCCAACATATAGAAAGAAACACATGAAAACTGACAGATGTACAATGTACCTCTCCAACAGACAAATAGAAGTATAAATTTCCTTTTAATTGAATTTTTGAAAATTGAATTTTGGAAAATAGAAATTTTTGAATGTAAAAACTTTCTTGAGCTATAACTATTTTTTCGACGTATGACATGTATGTATTGAACGTGTAAAACATAAGAAAGAAGTAAAAACATTTTGACTGCGATTTAATTGCTGGTTAAAAAGTTATCGGCAAAAACTTTATTTATCTCCAGACCTGAGGGATAAAAAATACTTTTCAGTCCCACGGGAGTAAAAAGTGTTTCCTATTGTGAGGGTTAAATAAATTTTATCCATATTTTTTGGAGTGGTGTCCTCTAAGTTATTAAAGGGGACCGATCAAATTTGGTGACACTTTCCTGAGGGCGGCACCCCAAAAATTAATGAGAAGGACCCAACCAAAAAAAAAAATATTGCCTCAAAATCTGTTTCAGGTCAAAATAAGGTGTTTAGAGCTAAAAAAACATTTTTTTTTGGGGGGGGGGAACATCAATGAAATCCCCAAAAATGTATAAAAATAAATATAAAACAATAACTAAATGACGCCAACGTCCGAAGATAAAATCTGGTATGCACCTTGGATGTAACATGCCAATTTCCTCCTCGTAATTACCTTCCTCGACCTCGCCTCGGGTATTTATAGTTAGAAATCCCCCTCGACTCTGGCTCAGAAGATAACTTTCGCGACGCGTATACACCGAGGACGAGCGAAGCGAGTCCGAAGTAAAGAGAATTAGCGAAGCGAATTCGATTTGGTGAGGAAAAGTTCACAAAATATGTATTTTTAATAATAATTACTGCTGTTTCTTATATTAGTGATAGTAAACTTAAAATATTAAAATCTGTGTGTATTAAGGTTGAAATTGTGTGTGACGTGAGACTGAGAAATGTTTAATGTGAGGTTATTAGTGGGGAAAATATTGAATTTTTACTTGTTCTCATTTATACCGTAGGTATGTAGAAAAAGTATTACGTTTGCAAAAAATCCGCTCCCGCCTGAGTTCAATCTCTGGATTGTTTCTCTATCAAGCGCACCAAGCCATTAAAACTGTGCTAACTCTAATACTTGTAACAATCACAATTGTTGTTGTATTATTCAATAAATAAAATAAAAAAAAGCGAAAAATCCGCAACCAGGATGTCACCAGAATTATCCGTTTCAGGTGTTTTAAAGACCTCCTGACTTGTTTTCACAAAGCTGTCTGTCTGTATGTGTGTGTGTGTTATCGTCGAAGCTACTAGTGTGTTTACGCTAGAGAGTGGAAACTTTGTCCAAAAATCAGTTTACCACTGTAGTATTGCAATTTAGAAAATCATTTTTTGTATACCGTCATTAACCTGCAAGAATGACTCAGCCAAAATTTCGAAACATTATAAAAAGCGGAAAAATGATGTAGTTATGTATTGGACTAACCTTTGTGCCAAGTTTCATGTCATTATCAGGATTACTTCTATTATACCAAAAGACCTAAATTACATGTACGTTTAATAAAAATTGAAAAAAAATCGGAAAACAATTTAATTCATTTGAAATTGTGTACTAGTTTACACATTTACTTAGTAAATAAGTTCACAAAGTTTCGTTGTAATACGACAAGTATATCCATATTTTTGTAGGATCATAAAAGTTAAGCAGCACTGAGCGTGGTCATTGCTTTATGGATAATCGCCATACAGCTCGTCTTTCGCGTCTTCGTACGAGCGTAGCCAGTCTGAAGACCTGTCGCACTATAAATTTGGCGAATTGATATTCTGAAGACAAGCGAAGCGAGTTCGAAGCAGGGAGGATGAGCTAGCGAATCCGATGTGATGAAGAAATGTTCCGAGGTACCACGTACCCAATTTATTAACTGTAGGAGAGGGCAGATTATGAGTATTATGATACCTTGTGCGCATGATCCAAAATAGTCAAGTCATTCTCTATCGTGTCACTCAACTTTTCTGAGGTTTAAAATAATCTATTATTTACATAATCTATTATTATTATATTATTATAATATATAATAATTAATATAACTATAACTAGCTATAATTACTAGCTAGCTATATAACTATAACTTAATAATAATATAACTATTATTATAATTAGTTATCTATTATTATTTATCTTATCTATTATTTACATTATATTTAAATTTTAGCATGAAGTTTATTTAATGGTTTTTATAACCAATAATATAACCGCATAAAGGTGCGGTTATCAGAAATTTCAGTTGGCAAACAAATCGTCATTGGAATTTGTTATAATAAAAATTACGATTAAATAAAGATTTACTATTTTATTTTTTTTTCTTTTCTTTTGTGTTGGTAATAATGAAAAATAAAGCTTTTTGTAGGATCATCTGATTATTTCGATCTTGTTAAGACAAAGTTATTATCATCTCTTGTTATTTTTAGATAACTTTTTAGGTTTATTTGAGTTTTAACATAAATAAAAGTAATATTTAACTTTTTTTAGTGATAGTAATAGTTACTTGTTTTAGTGTAACCAAATAATAAGCTTTATTAGAGGCTAGTTGCTTTATTAATAGTTAATTCATTATGTCTTCAATGAGTTCTATATTAAATAGTTGCGTAATTCAAACGTTTCGTATAATCTAACGTTTCGTGTAATTCAAATAGTGTGTAATTCAAATGTTTCGGTAATTCATACCAAAACATTTAAAATAACTTCAGCACATGACTCTGGCTCTTTTACCTAGATTGGTGAAGCATAAAACCCAAAAGTCTGTGCGTGTTAAAAAAGTTAACCCCCTAGTGTTAATCATCACAAATAGGTTAGTACACATTTTGACTTATAATTTTGTTGAAATTCATAATAGTCATAAAGTGCCGGACCTGAAAAAATATGACTCATTTTGTACTACTTTAAACCATATTTTTTTGAAAATATACCTTAAAGTATGAAGGAAAAACATAGTCTGCCTATCTAGAGTGGAGCCCTTTTTCATATTATTGCGCATGCTAAAAATTTCTAAAATCACCAAATTTCAATCGTCGTGTGCGAATCAATGTCGTGTGTCGGGTCGTGTGCAAATCATGAAAACACAATTTTTAAAGGTGATAAAATGTTCTATAAAACAAGCGTTTTATCATCAAATCGGATGACTACAACTAAAGTTATGGCTCTTTCAAAACACAAGAAAAGTTAATTTATGTGAGCGAATTTCTTCCATTTAACAAATATCATAAGTTTAGTTGTAGTTATCCGATTTTGGTGAAACGACACTCGTTTTATAGTAAATTGTATCAGCTTTAAAAAAATTCTCTTCGTTTTTTGCACAACTCACAGGGAACCACTAATTGCAAGAAAACTGGATTTGTGCGGTTTTCTAATATTTTGAGCGAGAGCATTTATATGAAGGGCTCCACTCTGGATAGACAGACTATGCTTTTGCTTCATAATTTAAGGTATATTTTTATAAAAACTTGGTTTTAAGTAGTACAAAATGAGTCACATTTTTTAGGCCTCGCTTTTAGACTACTAGGGTTATACTTTATCGAGCGGGTCAGTACAATGTAAAAGATATTTAACTGTCTGAGGACGACCAAAGCAAGTCTGAAGACGATAATAAATCATTATTTTTATGTGAAGTAAAAGTAATAAAGCTTAGCAGCTTAATTTATATTAGTTTAAAGTAATACAGCTATGCTCATGTAAGAAAGTTTTCTATTTTTTTTATTTAGGGTCTTTCGAAGAAAACAATTAACGTATGAGGATGGGGTCATGAAGAGGGGAGGTTAAATTTTTGGAAGCAGGGGACGCAATGAAAAAAAAATATTTTTTTCCTATTGAATTTTCAGTTTATAAGCCCCTAAAAATTGAGTAAAAGTCATTTACATGCGATTATACAAAACGATGATTGTAAAAATATGTACCATACTCAGGTCTGACACCCAAAAATAACAAAACCATTTAAGTTCCTTTGACACAAAAATATCCCAGTTATCACTGATTTATATTCTATAATTTAACTTCTGATTTGTAATTTATCATTAAAAACACCCTGCTTATTATTGATATTAAAATGCATTAAGGTGTTGTTAATGATAAAAAAACGCAATAGTTTCTCAAATAAAAATAATAATTTGTATTGCAATCTGATATTATTGTTGTATTTGTATGGCCATTTCATTAGATGATTATGACTATTGATGAACGATTGCAGGTTTAAACCGACTTTCTTATTTCTTACTGTAAAGTACTTATTCATTTTAGTAAAGAAAACTCTTGCTTTTAATTAAATGTAATTATATATTTGTTTAAGATTATAAATATATTTATTATCAAGTATTTATATTAGAATTTCTGCAATACATACTCTCTAATGATAAGAGGGTACCCTCACCCGGAAGCTTTTAGGGAATTTTCAAAGAAAAAATGGGCTTATGAGGTTAGGGTCATAGAGGAGGGTAAGAATGGAGTGTAGCTTTTTTTATTATATAAATACTAATACGTATATTAATATTCAGTATGCGTAAGATATTTTCAGATTTAAGAAATATTTTAAATAGATTAATAAGTTGGCCACACGAACAAGCGATAATGTATAGCCTTTCATTACAAGGAGACTTAGCCTTATTTAGTTGATTAACAATGTTAACATTAAAACTTATTTTCCTAGTAGATATCAACATGTCACTTGTCCATTTTGAAATATACTAAATTCGATAAAAGATTTTTCCAGATATTCGAATTTTAGAGATGATTTTTACTTTTCTTCATTTGTACTGATTACACTCAAAATTGTTATTCATTATATTATACTTACTTGTATAACGTTTGAAAAATAACCTGAAACCGGAATTGTCCGTTCCAGTTGTTTTTAAGACCTCCTGAGTAGGTCTTAAATTTCACCAAATTTTCTTTCTACATGAATGTGCGTGAGTGACTGTTATCATCGTATCTCCCAGTGCACGTATGCTAGAATGTGAAAGCTTGGTACAAAAATCAATCTATGGATGTAGTTGTGCTATTCTTCGAGATAATTTTTATAATGACACTAACTTGCAATAATGACTCAGCAAAAAATTCGAAAAATCATAAAACGCGGATACATTTGTCGATCGGTTAAAATTGTGCACGCATCTAGTCATATAATAAGATCAAAATGCGTGCCATGTTTCATCAGATTATAAGCATTAACTTAATTTTGTAAAATGACTTTTATACGTTTTTAAACAAGTACTTGTATTCCTTATTTTTCGAAAAATGGTGTAATAATCTATTTGACCTGAAGTACCTGAAAGGTACAAGTGTATCCCTTTTCGTATCAAATAAGTCAAGTTTCGTATGAATTCTACTGGAAATAAAATACATAATTACTACCTAAGAACGGGTGATGCAAGTCCAAATTACATTATACTACTTTATATAAGCGTTTATTTACGAGTTGTGTGCAATAAACGACTAACCACGAGTGTAATATAAACATGTCCATGATTGTTGTGAGTAGAATGCATTACCGTATTGAAAGTAGTGGGCATTTACGACATACTAATAAAAAATACACTTTTTTCCAATTATCAAATTTCTGACCACTCTTCATTTGTTCAATATACTATACCACATAATTTTAACACACTAGATGTAAATGTTTTTTGCGGTTATTTGAATTTTGGACAAAATATAATTTTTATCAAATATATTCTTGTAATATTACGTTATCTACCGGCAAATTTATGCGAACAAATAGAAGAATAAAAATTAGATTAAAATGGAAAGTTTTGTAAAATCTATGAAAAACGTCTGAAATCTTTGACAATCTTAAGGACTAATCTCCTCATACCTGCTAGAAATATTTATTACTATTAATAAATTCAACAATGTATCTTATTTTGTGATTTGTTTGTTTCAGGTAAGACTCTCAATGAAATTCATTGAAATAGTAAGTTCATATTCATTTTTATGTTGATTCTTTCAGGTTGTTTTAAAATTTCTGATCATATCATTTTAGTCACTTTCTTTCCATCTTATAAACGATTAGATAAAAAGATAGAAGATCATTGATTCTTACAATGATTACCTTTTTTCTGAGTAATATTAGTATAATATTAAATTCAATTTTTAAATTTTACTACTACTAGCAAGAGAGTGTTACGGTTATACCTTAAGCGCTTTCATTATTGCCATTATTATTATTATTTTTAATGAATAAATAAAATAATTAAATAAATCCGTTTCCGTGCTTAGCAATCCATTTCTTGCTTAAGGTTCTGGTTCATGTTTTATAACTTGAGCAGTTACTCAATTATCGAGCACTACTCGTAACTAATTTTTTCTGTATTTTTCAAAGGAAATATGCATTATTATACTATTGGTTATACCAAACTATTCCTCTAAAATTGACAGATAATACTATTAATAGCAGTGGTTTAAAGCTTACTTAGTGTTTTATTATTTAAAAGGTTTTAGCGCATTATGTTAGATGACCTTTCGTACAATGGTATCTTCTTATTAATAAGTATACAATGCGGTGCTAGTATATCAACGGTTTTTGTTGGATCACTAATGTATAGCTGCGTTTAGCGAGATCAGTTGCAGAATGAATCGCTAGGAATAAAATACATCTTTTTACTGTCAGGACAAACGAAGCCACCGGTTCTACACATTTTTTTCATTTTCATAAAAACCACGACAGATTCTATATTATGAAGTCAGAATCAAGGAAATCCTTTCTAGAAAATTCTTAGAAAATATTTAAATGTATTACATATTTAACCTTTATTATTATTTAAACAAGATAAAAAAACATAGAAGCTAATTCTTTTTTGTCTCGTTATTTTTCCTCATAAGTTTTCTTTTTGTTTATTACTGTGAAATATATCTCTTTTTAGGGGAAATTATCCGGCATTTATTAAAAGAAAGGAAAAGGATTATTTTCTTGGAACAACTAAGGATTTTTTCTCTAATCCCCAACATATTACTTTTTTACATTTTTTATATCATATAAAGGGTATTAAAATGCTTATATCACAGCCTAAAATAAATCCTAATAAGTTCTACAGATAAAAACCGTATTATAGTAAATATTAAATAACTTAAAGAGTACAAAAATATATTGCAAGTATAAAAAAATGGAACTTTTCCTTATCACATCGGATTCACGACGCTCATCCTCCCCTACTTCGTACTCGCTTTGCTCGTCCTCTAAATATACAAGAAGTTAAATTTATACTGCTACACGTCTTCGGACTCGCTTCGCTCGTCCTCAGATAGTAAATACAATTGTTTATTCCAGCGGTCACCCAAAGAAGCACTGACCACGCTTGATGCTGCTTAATTTTTATGATTCAACAATGATCATGGATATTTTACACAATATAATTGTGCGAGAGACACCAAGGAAATGTTACAAGCAAAATGCAATCCTACATCTGGGAACTGTTCCATCATTCGATATTCGTCATCATTGATGGCTCAACATAATGTCATGTCCCACTCTGTTTCGTTACTTCTAACCCATCAGGGCGCCGACAGAGCCTGAATATATTGTGTCAACTATTCATGTTTTGCAAAACTCGGTAGTATTAAAATGATATAATCATGGATATCCTTATCAAATAGAAAATTATCTTTATCTTTATAATTATAAATAGAATACACTTATACCGAATTTCAACTAAATTGAATTTTTTTTCTTTTTCTATAAAACGCACACAATTCATTTGATAAAAAATAAACGTACATTAGTTTTTTTTTTTATTAAATTATCTTTATTTATAAATTAATTGATATAGCATACAATGAACATAAAAGATTAGCCTGTTCATGATGGCCCCAAGGCCTGAGCTGAACAGGCGTTGACTTAATACTTAATACTATGCTTATAAACTTTATATAATTGTTATACATTTTTATTTTATTCTTTTCTATTTTATTATTAATTATTACTTTTATTTTTTAAATAATATAAATAATTTTTATTTTGAATATTTACTATAAGTTAATTTATTTTATGTACATAGAAATTTAAATTAGTTATTTATTAACTTTTATTAAATAATTTTTTTAAATGTTTTTTAAAAGTTTCTTTTTTTTAGGACTTAACGTCTTGAGGTAAATTATTGAACCATACTATGCCTTGATAGAACCAGTGCCTCTGTGCGGTCTGGTGCGACAGAACGGTACTGCTAAGTTTTATACATAGGTACAAGCGTGCTAAATCTCTAACTGATCGTAAGATCTTTTTGCGACTAATGACTTTTCGAAATTATTGCTGAGTCATTGCTGAGTACCACAACTACAACTACTGACTGAATTAAGTATAAAGTTTCGAATTTCCAGTATAAATATACTGGTAGCTACAATGATAACAGACACACACAAACAGACTTAGGAGGCCCTAAAAACACCTGAAACGGATAATTCAGTAAAAACTGAAAGGAAGACAGTAAAATCAGTAGTCACCTATTCATGAATTGACCTCGCTCATAAAGTTCAGTAATAAAATGACTAATTTACGTTATAGAATAACGTATAAAATGACTAATTTTATACGTCTAATGTATGGTATTCGGTCCTACACTTTGAATAATCTAAATTAAAATTCTAAGTAGAATTTAAGTCAGAAAGTTGGCTGTTTTTGTATATAATCTTTGATAAAAATGTTATCTACTTTATCTTTGTACAAAATAAATAAAACTCATTTGAAAAAAAGTCTTGGTTATAAAATTGCTGCATTTTTTTAAAAAAAATATTTTCAATTCTAAATCCAAAATTCTTTTCTGAAATTAACAAAATGAAAAAACGGCCTAGGATAGAATAGTTAAGTTAAGGAAGGCATTTGATATAAAGGGGGGAAACAGAGTGGGGGCATTGGGGAAAAGCTCCATGAAGCCCCTTATCCTTTCAGTATAACCGAGTCGGCCGGTCCAACAACCTAGAGGGAGAACAGCGCTCCAATCCATATCTTTTTATCAATTTTATATCAGAAATCCTTATCAAATACATAAACAAACAATATATATTTTACCTACAAAACAAATAAAGAATATTTTTCTATGAAAATAAATTATATATTTTATTACGTATAAATAATAATTTATTGTAAAGCCTTTGTATAACATAAATTGAGACCAAGGTAAACTTATAAAAAAAAATAAAAAACCCTTACATATAATAGTTTTAAATGTTTAGTATTTTTCATCGTATACTAAAAGTTGTCAACAGTATATAGTTACTCATTTTTAAGAAATTATTAGGTGTATTAATTGTTATAAAATTGTAATGCAATAGCTATGGTTAGTATTTAATTTAAAAATGATTATATAACAGAAAATAAAATAGATCCTGCTGAAAAAAAAACTAAATCGTTTGTTTAGTTTACACTTCAATGTTTAGAGCATAGTAATCGTATTAGAGCTGTGAAGTAATACTTATAATTTGTATTAATAATTAATTGTTATAAAAGTGCATAATCAAAAAAAGTGTTTTGTCGTACTTTTACAATTAAAGAAAATATGTATATTTATATGTGTTAAGTGTTAGTTTGATGTTTTTTGGCTTCGATTACACTTTTAGTAATTAATTTTCGTTGATCTAAATAGTTTCGTTATATAATTAGATCTAAATGTTTCCAAAGCGAGGTTTCCAGGGACCACAAATTGATGTGTTTATTTATTTGGTAATATAGATCACATGTTTACCGCGCAGGCGCACAACACTTTGAGCATTTCTGATTCGTTTATACGTTCTATGTATGTTAATTTTGTTACTCTTTCTTGTTTTACCATGTTTCTTATTATCATTATATTTATTTATTAACAGCTGATTCATATATTTAAATTTTCTTTCCTTAATTGACTCTAATTTTTTATTTTTATATGTTAGAGAAAATATCAAACCTTTTTTGCAACACTTAGTTCTCTAATGATTTTTGTTTTTTAATTTTTTTATTGTTTCTACGCTTCTTTTTTTCTATGGATGTTTGCATCCTTTAAAATTTGTTTAACTATATATTTTTATGTATATGTATATGTATATGTATATGTATATGTATATGTATATGTATATGTATATGTATATGTATATGTATGTATATGTATATGTATATGTATATGTATATGTATATGTATATGTATATGTATATGTATATGTATATATATAATATATATATATATATATATATATATTATATATATATATATATAATGCATTTAACCCTTATTTTTTCCTAAAAATCTTAATGTTTTTAACTTAAAAAATTTTTAAGATTTAAATTTCTTTATGATACATCAAGAAGTATAATATTTTTTAAATATATCAGATATGTATGGCAATAAAAAAGCTTAATACTTTAATTGCTTATTTACTGGAAAAAATGTTTTTTATTTTCATTTTTATGCTAGATACCAACCTATTTGAGATGCATTATTTTCTTTTTTTTTATTTTCCTTTACCAGATGTTTTATAAAATATCATCTGTTATATAAATCAGCTGTTTGTTTATTATGATGTATGTTTTAAACACTGTTCACATTAACTTACACTAAACAATTTTCTGTGTTATTTTCTTCTTACTTCTTTTTATTTTTCTTGTAATAAATGCTATAATTGTGTTATATTTATAAATATGATTTCGACACATTCTTTCCACTAAATCTCTATTATACAAACTAAAGCTGAGCTGACTCTTGCCAGTAGATGTATGTGTTGTGGCGATGAGATGCTGAATCTTTCAACTCCTGGAGTTGAGAGACTATCATTTCTCCATGACACTCGAGTTTGTATTCCTGTTACTGGTGATTCTCTGTTAGCTTGTGCTTGGGTCCTTTTAACATAAGTTTACTATGCCTTATGCCGAATTTATCATTGTGATTGTGATTGTGATAGCCAATCGAAAACACTCTCGTCTATAGTTTTAGATAAAGATTCATGGAAAAGTTATAAAAACGTAACGTTTCAAACGGTTTTATAGATATGTTTTTAACCAAAATGGTTATAGGATATTTTTTTAGTACTATAGATATAACTTCATAAAATCTCCCATTGTGGCTAAAGTCGTACCATTAGCCTGAAATTATTGATTCCATGTAAAAGCTGAGACAATATGCTATATAGATTTCCTTGGTTGATTTTATAAAATTAATTTATCTATTATGTGTCATAAATTAGGATAGTTAACAAATGTAAAAGAAATTAAATTTTACATTTTTTTTCAAATGATTGCTTTAGGGTCAACTAAACACCAAGCATCAATTTGAGAACTTCCGTTTGCAAAGAAAACTACCTTCATTCTCTTCAAGTCGACACCCAAATAAGTTCCTATCGTTTGTCTTACAAACGTAAAAGGCTCAAACAAAATGTAACATTTGTCTGATATAACATATATATGTTTCTAATATTAATAGTGTACTCTTGAACGTTACTTTTTTGTGCATTGATTTTGCATAGAAAATTACTAATAATATGGCTTAAAAATGTTCGCACTCAAGAGGGAATGGCTCAGCATAATTCTTAGAACAGTTTTCGGTGCTCTGCTTAGTCGGATCCTGTATTGGATTTACATATAATGTGATTATTTTGAGCCTTCACACATGGGCGAAGTTGGCCATCAGTGGTCTATCCACCATTAAAAAAGCCATCGCAATACCCGAGATATGACGCTCTAGGTTTTACCTTCTGACTTTAATGTATGCTTAGCTTTTTTGATAATTACAATTTAACATAACTATAGATTGTCTTTATTGATACTTTATTAATTACTACCAGGACAGTTTGAAACTCAAAGTTTTCACTGGAAGGACAATAACTAGGTGTCAATATAAATAATTGGTGGAAAGATGATGTTGGTGTGTTTTAACTATAGACATATTCTTTTTTTTCCTTACTAATTTTTGTTATTTTGTTATCTTTATCATGTATAATTTTTCTCATTTATACCGTAGGTATATAGTAAAAGTATTGTGTGTGCAAAAAAATCCGAAACCGGGATGACAACCGAATCAGGTGTTTTAAAGACCTCCTGAGTGGTTTTCACAAAGTTATCTGTCTGTATGTGTGTGTGTGCGTGGGTGTGTGTGCGTGTGGATGTGTCGGTTACCATCATAGCTCCCAGTGTATTTATGTAAGAGAGTTAAAAATTTGTAAAAAAATCAGTCTATAGGTGCAGGTTATTCGGAAAAATAATTCGTTTATAACGTCACTAACTCGCAATAATGACTCAGCAAAAATTTCGAAAAATCATAAAACGCGGAAAAATGATGACATCGGATGAGAATTAACACGCATGTAGCTATGTATAAGACTAACTTTTGTACTAAGTTTTATTTTATTGTCAGCATTAGTTCACTTTTTATCAAATGACTTGTGTACGTTTAAAAAAAGATAAATAATCGAGAGATAATTTAATTAAGTTGAAATATAGTACAAGTGTATACCTTTGCATATTCAACAAATACACTAAGTTTCGTTCAATACGACAAGTATATTCACGATTTTATTTAGATCTTAAAAGTTAAGCAGCATCGAGCGTGGTCAGTGCCGGGATGGATGACCACTGAAAGAAACCGATTTAGTTACTATCTGAAGACGAGCAAAGCGAGTCCGAAGACGTGTTGCAGTAAAAAATTAACTACTTGTATACTGTGAGGACAAGCGAAGCGAGTCCAAAGTAAGGAAGATGAGCGTAGCGAATTCGATGTAATGAGGAGGTTATATTGTTTTTGTTATCTTTGTTATATATATATATATATATATATATATATATATATATTATATAATATATATAATATATATATATATATAATATATAAATATTAATATTGATTATTAAATTATAAAATGAATCTAATAAAGAGCTAGATACTGACTGTCACAATTTCAAATTTGAAAACTTGAGCACTAATACCCTTATATTATATTTCCCTATCTCTTATACACTGGTTATCACTAAGGACTAAGATGACGTTAATCTAATAAAACAAAAGGAGGAAAGCATTTTGCTTAACAAAATGTGGCTTCCACTTATTCAAAAAATCTTTTCGTAGAAATAGTCATTCAAAAATCGGAAAACATTTTTCTGTATCTTTTTTTGTGGGGTGGACCAAGAATCTGCCTTCTCCTCTTAAATTTATAAAAGTTAGACATAAATTAATAAAAATTGGATCACTATTCCTGTGTAAATTTAACACCAACACCTATTTTCACAAACAAATAGCTAGAAAAATTGGGAGGTATACTTTTATTGAATTATTTTGGATTAGGAATAAATAAAGATATTTCGCGTCTTGCGTATATTTACCTAAGACCATATTATTTATAAGAACCCAAGGGTAACAATTGGACACTTCAACTTAAAAATTAATTTTAAGTATTGACATTAGAAATACTTGCCATTACGAGTAAGAAAATCCACTAAAAAGTAAATAGTAAACTCTCCTAATGATGCCACTAAAATTAAAAACGAAAAAGGTAAATCCTTGAAAGCTTGTGCAACGTTACACAAACTTTTGCTATTCTTTTTGATCTAGCTATCAGCTGATCACGTATGTGCGAGTTTTTTTAAATGGTTTTTCAAGTAGCTTCACTACTTGGTTAATATACAACTTTACTCTTATCTATTCAATTTATAGGCTTTGTATTCTTTGATAATTTCTTGTAAAAAAATTATCCATGTTTAATACTGGATATTACTTATTCGTAATTTTAATTTTTATGGTTAGGCTTAAATTTACAAACTCGAAAACATATAATATCACTCAGAGATTGACTATGCCCAGAGACAGCTATTTATAAAACATTATTTAATGTCAATAAAGTAATTCAAATATTTCCGGGCGATTCAAGCTGAAAAAGAGTAATAATGGGACTGGAAAGGACGCGAAAAGAAAAGTGACATAAATTGGAATTTATCGTTTCATTTGGTTTCCTTCCTCTAACTTTAACCCACATATCATATTTGAATTAACGTATGAGTTATATTTTTTTCCTTTCTCTTTCAATATCTAGCGAATTTCCTTGAAAATAATTCTTATGTGAAGTAGGAGACTTAAATTCAATTTCATTGAATTTAAGCGTTATTGATCCTATGTGTGTAATTCTTAAGATACTCTCATTTAATAATTATTAAATTTGGAGGGCATTTTGCAATGATAAAATTGAGATGCCTAATGTTTTAAAGAGCTTCTCTTATTATTTGCTTGAAGAAAATATCAAAAAGGGTTAAAAAGGAAATTCGTCCGATACCCAACCACTATGCTATATTATTAGTCCTGGGACTTTGCCCCCGTTTTCTTTTGTAAAAAAAAACCTTTTTCGGGCGTAAAATTTTAAAATACTTTTTCCTATAGTCAAAAGGGTGAAATTAAAAGTATTACAACATTAAAAGAAGAAATATAGCAACTTCCTTGTGTAACAGTCTTTTTTAATTCAACCCGGGAACAAAAAAAAATATTTACCAGCAATAAAAATGTTTTTATTGAACATTTTTGTTTTCTCTCTTTTTGTAAAACATAAAATTATTTAATATTTATGTAGAAACAAAATATTAGTTTTTAAGGGTTTTATAGATTATAGTTTTATTACCATATTCTTTTTTTATTCACGACTTTTGAGCTTTTTAAGCCAAGAATTGGAATAGTTTGTTTGCTCTTCTATAAATTATGTATAATTTGGACAGGTGTAAGAGTCTGTTTGAATTTTAAATGTTTTTTTCATTTCATTATTTAGGTTTAGTCTCAAACAAACAATATTTAAAAACAAAACCTTAAACCTCTTGCATAAATTTTATTTCCGCTAATACCCGACCTTCTCTTATAAAATATAAATCAGATTCTACATTCATTTTTGTATTTCTTGGCATTTAAAAATGGAACAAATTTAGATGATATTAAAAAATAAAGCAAGTCAAACTTCCGCGAAAGCATTTTGTTTTATACATTTTTCGAAATAATTGATTTTATTAAATTACATAAGTTATTTGCCGTAGCAAAAAATTATTTAAAATAGCTTTAGTTAAAAAGTAATGAGTGAAGTTTTGCAGAATGAATTAAAGTCTTTTGCAGGCGGAACTTGGTTTTGCGATTAAACATTTTTGACACCGGAATTATCCGTTTCAGTTATTTTTAAGACGTCCTGATTGGTTTTCACAAATATGTCTGTCTGTATATGTGTGTGTGTGTGTGTGTGTGTGTGTGTATCTGTTATCATCGTAGCTCCCAGTGTATTATGTTACATTGTACAAAAATCAGTCTACTGCTGTAGTTGTGCTATTCGGAAATATTTTTGTGACGTCATTATCCTTCTATAATGACTCAGCAAAAATTGCAAAAGTTTATGAAACGCGAAAAATTGTTGAGATCAGATTGAGATTTGACACGTATGTAGATGTGTATAAGACTAATATACGTGCTTAGTTCCATCTCATTATCAGCATCAGTTCAATTTTTATTGAATGACTCGTGTGAATATTTTAGGCATTTAAAAAATCGGAAAATATTTTGATTGACTTGAAATTCAGTACAAATGTATACCTTTACTCAATAAATAATTACACTAAGTTTTGTTATGATACGACAAGTATATTCTTGATTATTGTTGGATCATAAAATTTAGTTGCATCGAGCGTAGTCTGTGTCTAGATGGGTGACCACTAGGAATGAAACGGATGAATTTACTATCTAAGGACGAGCGAAGTGACTAAGCGAGTTCGAAGACGCATATCAGTATATATTTAACGACTTGTATATTCTGAGGACAAGCGAAACAAATCCGAATAGGGAAAATGAGAGAATCCTATGTACTGAGGAAAGTTCCGAGGTACCCCGAACCCATTTTTTTCCTTAATTAAAAACTATACATTATAACATTTTTGTTTTTATTACAACTTATCTCTTGACTTTAAACTTCCATACTCTACTTTGTTCTGATTAAAATTTTGCTTTTTGTGTTTATTCGTCGACGAGCAAATAAAGCGTCCTTACCAAGTATATCTGAGCTAAAATAGACAAGACTAACTTTAAAAAAAAACGTATTTACTTTGTTTTTAATTAAATTTTTTAACTTATTTACTTTTCTACTTTGTTTCTAATTTTATCAACCAATTACTTAAAAAATTCATTACAATCGTAAATCTTATTTTAGCCTTTTAAAACTTATCGTAAGTCTTAAAAGATTTACATTTAAAAACATTATGTCAGAAAAATGTCCAGGTGTTTTTTTTTTTATTATTTAAAATTCACTATTTCTCTCAGCCTGACAAGTTGAAGTGTCGGATAATGCTAGGAAAATAAACAAGTGAAAAAATTGTAAAAGTGAAATAAAAAGGAAACTAAAGTGAAAAAGTAAAAAAATCCCTTTACAGCTGTATTTTGAAATAAATATAAACATCCTTACTCTTGAATCTCTGTGTTGGAATTTCTTGTTGATGTCGTGGCAGTTTAATGCATTTTTTTTTACTAAGTTATTTCTATTTTACCTTGGACTGTTTTATGGCATTTTAATTGTTTTATACTTCATTTGTTTTATAGCACTGCATTTATTGTCTAACCTAATGAAATTAATGAGTTTCTCTACGTAATTTCAGGATTTCTTTTATAAATCACGCCTCCTTACTGTTTAGATAAAATCTCTCAACATTCCAGATAGTAACATTAAAAATAATCAAGTGACCATTATATTTCTAATTTTCTCTGGTACGCTCTCTTGCTTGCCTGACAATCCGGTTCTTACTCAGGTTTTCGGTTTTTGGTACATATTCGCAACAGTAAAACTTTTACTTTTTGCTTGATTAGGTGTAAAACCATTTGGGGCAGTCATAAAAAGCTCATTTTATGGTAATCTTTAATATGTTTGACCGAATTTCTTTTGAAAATATAGGAAAATTGACAAACAAGTTAGTGATTACTGTCCCTACAAGCATATTCTGGTAACCTTAGCAAGAACTAGATTGATGAGCATAAAAATAAGTATTCTAAAATAAATTTACCCGTCTTGCGGACCTCCGCACCAGAATTAAAGTTGATGTTGACGTTCTTCTCAGAACCCCAAAAAGCATTGAAAACGACACCCTACTAGATATTTTGTCGTTTACCTATAGTATTTTAAATTTTACAGCTATTTATCGTTTTTTCTACTTTTTGATTAATCAAAATAAGAGTATCGACTCCGGACTGGTTTTATTCGATTTAGCGTCCCAAAAACATTTGATACGGGACTCAACTCTCGTTTTTATCATCTATATTTTTTGGCTATTTATTACGAGGTTTTCAATTTAAATTGATAACTTAGTATAATCAAACTTTAGAGTGCTATCAACTCCAGTCCTGATCGAATCAGTGATCAGAAATGGCTGACTCCAGCAAACCAGGTTAATGACGTTACAACAACCTAGTTTTCCATAAAGTTCAATTAGTTATGCTAAACCTATTATTCCGCGGTTAGGGAAACAAATTATGATAATTTGACGAACTTCGACTTACGCCATACCACCTATCTGATTAGAGAAATTTTACAAAAATTAGATAAAAGTGCAGTGAATAGAATAAGATGCAATTGCCTCTCGGGTCTTTCTTCATCCAACTGTGAATTATTTGACTAAATATATTAATTTCACGCCACGTGCGAAGCAATTACGATCTAATGACATGATTACATTACTAAAATAAAATTAGTGAAATATTTAATCACATCTTTGACGTGTTAATTAGATATTGCCGGTTCCTGTAATGCTATAGGACAAGATATGTTGAGGGAATAGATATAGTAATTAATTGTTCTATTAATAAATAAACTATAATTTTAGACTAGATTAACTAATTTTAATTGTATTTCTTTTATAGTTATGTTCCTATTATTTGTTTTTAAATATACGCATTTAAAAAATATAATAATATACGCAATTTTAAAATGTTTACTAATCCTTATCTATACTACTGTAGGTATATAGGAAACATATTTCATCGCTCAAAACATTTGAATCCGGGACGTATCTCAATCATCCGTTTCTGTGAGGTTGTAATACTGTTTCTCAGTCTTTGTGTTAGTGTGTCTGTATGTCTGTGTCACGCTTACAGACACAAACTCCCTTTGTGTTTTGTGAGTATTAAAACTTTGTACAAACATTAGACATAAGGTCAGGTTATAAAATAGGTCAGGTTATATATAAAAAATGGGCTGTTTTAAAATCCATTCATCTGATGTTTACCAGATTTAATATCTTTTTAAGTTTAAAGCAAACTATGTCCACTGGGAACAATACTTTACATTTTTTTAATACATCCACACTGGACTAATGCCTGAGAACTTTTCGATTTTACTAGAACGGAAAATTATTTAAAAATTAGATTATTAAGAGTATTAATATAACATTAAAAACTATCTGCAATACATATATGACAAAAAATTTAATTTTTTATTTTACACACATTTTTATTTTGGCCAAGTCGTTCTTTCTTAAAGCTTTAGCGTAAACATTAATTTGAGATTTATTAAAAAAAGGATAGACTTGGCGTGAAGTGCGATATCACAACTATTTACGCAAAACTTGGCTGCATTTTTTCGAAAGTTATTTTTTTGTTCGGATATATATATATATATATATATATATATATATATATATATATATATATACATACATACATACATACATACACACACACACACACACACACACACACACACACACACACACACACACACACACACACATATATATATATATATATATATTATATATATATATATATATATATATATATATATATATATATATATATATATATATATATATATATATATATATATATATATATATATATACGCTTCCCTGCCAATCTCGGGATATGGTTATGAATAAAACACTGCTTTACATGAAAACTATATATTTATTTCTAGCCAACGTTTCGAATTTAACTAAAATTCTTTTATATATATTCTTAAATATATATATATATATATACGTAAATTTAGGATATAAATATTTTGATATTAGAAGCCCAAACAAAAGCAATCCCTTTACTAAACTCTTTACGTCTGTCATCCGAATAAGCACCCCTAACAACCCCATAAGCGTAATCTTGTTATGAAAATTCACTAAAACGTATTAAATGTCCTGTTTTAATCAAATATACTTATAATCTTTGCTTTAATCAGTAAAACCATTAAGTTTTGTATCAAACAAAATAAACTAGGTTTCTACTAAGTCTTAAAGTAAAGATGGTTTAGCTTATCTTTTGCTTTTTGACCCGAGGCTTTCATAAAAGCCTTTCCCCTTACAACCATGAGCAACTCTACTTTCAAGATTTTATTCTGTGTTCATGACAGTGTAACTAATCTAGATAAAAGGTGAATAAAGTTGACAGCTAATCTCCAGTATCTTTTTTCAAGTATAATTCATCTTGTAGTCTAACAGATTTTTCCCTTGATGAAAAAAAAATTGATTTCCTTCGTGAGTAATTTATTCTATTTTTTAATATTTTCAAACTTTTAAACTAGATCTAATATCGAAATGTTGCAGTATCTTTTTTCTTTCATTTTTTGCACTCTGTAGGTAAGCTGATGATTACCTCTTAATTTAAATAAGGCCTTTTTAGTACTGCTAATCTATAACTTCAATGTAAAACTCCAATGACTGACCGTCTCCAACCAAAACAGATATGACAGCGGGACAAAACGTTTATTTCACAACTTTTTGGACAAAAGACTTGAAAAAATTAAAAAGTGCGTAAATTAGTTCCGTAAAAAATTTACGGAATATTGAAGAATTAGCTACCGTTGATACTTGCTGTTGGATATGAACATCACTGGACCGGTTTGGGCTTATCGTAATCTTCAGCAGATGGAGCACCACTCGAATTTTCAGCAAATAAGTTGAACTAATAAGTTATATCAGTGAATAACTTCTAGTTTCAATGAGTGCAACTTGCCCCTCTGAATATTTCAGAAAGGGATTGAGAGCTCGAGTGTTGCTCCGCCAGCTGATGGCCTTAAGCCAAAATCGGTCGAGGGTTATTCATATTCAACTAAAAGTAACGACTGTAGTTGATTTAATTAAAGATCATTTGCTCATTTAGAAGTAGCTTTTAGTTTCTCCTAAGCGATTTTAAGGTTGAACATTTTCTAGCGTTTTTAATTTGAAATGCTAATTTCTTGCAAAGAAGACAAAAATAATAATATCTAATATTAAAACAAATATTTATTGTAATGTTGATGAAGAGTCCGGCCAGATGTTTTATACCGTCTTATCATATTATATCGATTTATTTGTCCTTCATAGTATACAGACAAGGGGCTGATAAAAAGCACTAAACAGAATAGTGTCTGAGGCTACAACTAT
The DNA here is from genome assembly GCA_018340805.1 of Microvelia longipes. Taxonomy (NCBI): domain Eukaryota; kingdom Metazoa; phylum Arthropoda; class Insecta; order Hemiptera; family Veliidae; genus Microvelia; species Microvelia longipes. The sequence goes on along the minus strand of JACMZG010001908.1, from coordinate 27,944,031 downwards.
TGCAGATCAATGTATTAAAAGGCCAATGTAATAAAATATTAAGAACCAAGCATGTGACTTAAAAAGACGTAAAATTTATGTTTTCCTCCTTCTTAGTCTTTGTTGCTTGTTGTACAATTTTAATGAAGATTTTGCCCTACTTCTATATTTTATGACTTTAAAAAAATTTAACTCCAAGAAAAGTTAATGTATTATAGAAGAAATTTATTAAATATTAGGGTCTCGGTATACAAAATTACTAGTGAAGATTTAGGTCTTCCGGTGGTGACCGCGTCAATGTGTAGAAGAATCCGACGTTGCGCTTCCACTGTGGGAGGCATCTTCAGGATGTAGGACATCATAGATAGTAACACATGCTCTACAAAACTGAACTGTTTTGTAGAGTTCAGTTTTGTAGAGCATTGTGTTACTATCCATGATGTCCTACATCCCTGAAGATGCCTCCCACAGTGGAAGCGAAACGTCGGATTCTTCATCTACATTGACGCGGTCACCACCGGAAGACCTAACCGCGGAAGCCTACGCAGTTTAAAATTACTAGTGTAAAAAAGTAAATTATTTGTTTGATATTAAATATAATAAATATTTAAAAGACAATCATTTCTGAAGAAGAATAAATCATACAAATACCAAATTAAAATACTCAAAGGTTTTTAATAAAAGAACACTCAATAAGTACAAATTCTCTGAAAATAATAGTCTACTTCATAAGTATATTAACAAAATACTTAACAATGTAATGTTAATTCATGTATATAAAACATAGGTGCGGGGATAATGGTATACAGGAATTGTAAGGGTAGGCACTCGGAGTCCTTAATAATTTTTCGCACAACTTCAGACTTATTTTGCTCGTTCGCAGAGTCATCACTATCCACAACTTAAGGCCTTATTACTCCGGTCTAGCTACACTTGACCTCAAAATTATTAAGTAAGTAAATGTTTCGCTATACTCGACCTCAGAATTATTTTGTAACCAAATGTTTCGCTATACTCGACTCAGAATTATTTTGTAACCAAATCTATACTCACCTCAGAATTATTATGTAACCAAATGTCTGGCTATACTCTACCTCAGTATTATTACTTATTATTTCTCGGTCTCGCAATATACGACCTCAGAATTATTATGTAACCAAATGTTTCGCTATACTCGACCTCAGAATTATTATGTAATTGAATGTTTCGCTATACTCGACCGTAGAATTATTATGTAACCAAATGTCTGGCTATACTCTACCTCAATTACTTATTATTACTCGGTCTCGCAATATACAACCTCAGAATTATTATGTAAACTAACTTCTAGGGGGCTTTTATAACTGTAATTGATGTTTAGAAAAATAATACAGTACATTCCTGTCCAATGCGAAAACTACGTTTTTATGTTACGATAAGGCTTTCGTAAAATGCTAGCGGTTATACTTGTCAGAAAAGTTCAAGAATATAATTTAGCAATAGTTTAAGCTTTACATTTATTGTAATATGTATTTTGTAAATTTGTTTTTTATAAATTTTGAATTTATAAGATTAATTTTTTTCATTGTTTTAAAACTTTTTTGTGTGTCACCTATTAGAAATTTAAAATGTCAATATCAGTTTTCCAATCATGCATCAAAATAGATTTTATAACCTTTGTAGTAGATTTATTTTTTCGATCGTAGATAGATTAGCTTTGTTCATCTGTATGTGACAGCAGGTTGATGACATGTGTTTATATATTTTATTAAATATATTGAAACGTTAAACTAAAAGGTTTAAATAAAAAAAATATTAACATAATGTTGATTAAAATTATACTCTCTCACGAAAATTGTCAAGGTGCTTAAATTTAGGTTTGAAAGTATTAAGCAATATCTAATTTCTTAAAAATATTTCTGGGTATTGTTCAGTAAAATACCCAGTGGACTATCCACTGTCTTTGTTGTCCAGCTCGTTCCTTATGTACAGGCCCTGTATAACGATTGTGTGGTCCAGATTGTTAAAAGATTCGACCATCTTTAGCTAGTTATAATGAAACGGAGGCTTTGAGTTCCATGACGCCGCATTAAATCAAAAGGCCAAAAGTCCCCCAAAAATATTAATTTAGTTTAACTTTTTATGCCAAGAAATATGCAAACCCGTTAAAATAAGTGTGCGAATTCCATAACTTTCATATATTTTCAAAAAACCTTAAAAGTGACTTATTTTGCACTGCTTCAAAGCATATTTCTTTGAAAATATATTTTCGTATGCAAAATTAGAAAAGGTAATTTTTAAAGCTGACAAATGTTCCAATAAATCGAATTTAATTCATCAAAATCAGATAACTACGTTCAAATTTATGGCATTGGCGAAGCCATAAAAATTTTAATTTTCGCAAAGTCAAAGCGACTTTATTTCACAAAATGTCTATGTAGTGTGCATTTTTAAATCATTTTGCAAATGCTATAACTTAGGTTCTAGTAATCTGATATATAACGAATATATTGCATTTTTGTACATAAAACCTGAAATTCGGGTGATTTTTTTAAAATTTTGTGCTTGCGTAATCATATGAAGGCCCTATCCCTTTTGGATAGGCCGACTATGCTTTTCTTTACCATTTAAGGTTTAAACTTAGGTTTATTTTAGGTTTTAACATTTAAAAAAACTTTGGTTTGAAGCAGTACTAAATGTCACATTTTCCAGGTCTAGCTCCTGGACTATAATAGATACCACTTACTTGTAATTTTTGTTGCCTGTATATTTTGTAATAAAAATAATAAATTGTTGTATTTAGGATACACTATAATACGACACACGGCTAAAATAAATTGACAGCGCACCAAAAATCTGTGAGGGAAAGAATTCTATTGGTTTAGACCGACCACGCTCCTTCCTCCTCCACCTCATGCCAACCTCGGTTGGCAAGATGTATAAAAGGTATAAAAAATACCTTTTTCGTGAATAAAATTATAAAAAGGCAACACTGGTTGTAAACATTTGTAACCTCGCGTCGCTTTTATTTCCCTCATTGTGCAATTGTGCATATTGATCTTTTTAAGTTCGTTTCGTTTCATTCCAATCTGTTCAATTCATCCAAAAAAATGCCATGTCTTTCAATAGATGACAGTCTTGACTTTTTTAAGTCATGAATGCATATTGTATACGCATTTAAAATTCATATGTGAACGCATTCAGTCATACAAACTTGACACACAAAAAGCAGTTTGTTTCGGAAAAAAGTAATTATAGCAGACGATTTACTTAAATCGTCAAACTTTTATCATAGAACTATTACGATACATTGCATTACAACAACTTTAACAACTTTAACTCCACTTTATTCATACTTCCCGAACAAATTTAAAGCAACACTTAGTTGGTAAATTTATGAGATACAACAATATTCCTACTTAATTAGTAAATAAATATTTTTTAAAAAATAAATTAAATAATTAATTTAATTTAATTTAATTAATAAATAATTAAAATAAATAATTAAAAAAATAAATTAAAGTCAATTTCAAACAAAATATTTTGATTAACATATTTCGATTTTACGAGATTAAATTCAGCTTAGCAAATACCGACGGAAGTTTTGACTAGAATAGATTAATTTAAACGCGTTTCAGTTAAACGATTTTAAGTTAAATTTGGATAATACGAGCCTTAGAATACTTTCAGGTGAATGAGTCTTGTATAACTTATTTTTATATAATTCATAATTATTCATGTACAAACTGCAAGTTCAGTTAGCTTTACAGAATGTAGAAAAGAAGAGTTTGTTAGGGTCCGTTGTACATCGAGTTACCTTAAACTAACGTAAGCTAGGGATAAATATGTAACTAGGGTAATCCCAGTTAGTATAATATACAATCCTTAATTATGAATGAGAATTTCATTATTATAAGCCTTAGTAGTTAAATGACCATCCGACAAGCAATTACAATATTCTAGACTAAGATGAAAGCTGCAGTTGCAATATTGTACTCAGTTGTTAAAAAAGTACCGCCATAACGGTTCAGTCTTAAGGTAGTTAATCGAGCCATGTAATGTTTTCGAATAGTCAGCTTAGTCAATTAGCCATTTTGTGACAAGTCCATACTTTAAGGATCTCAACCTCACCATAGATTTTTACCAAGGACCTTTCACATTTAACCACCAAGGCTTATTGCTTATCTACCACTCATTTTTCTATCAAATTTTGACTATAATGTAGTGTAAGGACTGTGCATACACAGCCCATCTGTCCTACTGTGGGTACCACACATATTTCAGACAAAGTTAGTCTAATGCTTGCTCAGAGATAAAAAAAAATCTGAAAGTATCATTTTTAAACTTTAGTCCAGTAGTAAATGCTGTTCGTAAAGTTCAAATATAAATGCAATAAAAAATCTTTAACAACAAAATACAAAACAGAATTACCATGAATGTAAAATTTTATTCCTATCTATTTTTGTCGCATTAACCACAAATATAAAAGGGTTATCTACCCTACAGAATTAGCAACTCTCTTAAATAAATGTAGAGAAAGTTTGTTATTTACTGAATAGCCTCAAGAGTCACGATTGCACGATGGTTTCAGTAAGCCGCATGGCTAAATCTTAGGTCTACATTGCGTTTTTAGTTGTTTTTTTATTTATTTTTGCAGTACTTCTCAAAAAGAAGAGGATATTATAGGGTTTAAAAATGATAGTTAAAGTAGTCCGGGACCTGGATTATTAGAAGCTGTAGATAGACTATTTTAAATAACATAAATGATTTTAAATAATATTTATGTTTATTATACATTTACAAGTGCCTAATAAAAGTAAAAATGTAATAAATTATTCCGATAATAAGATAAATGAAATTCCTAAAACATCGCGAATGCTTCAAACTGTAGTTTAACCCACCGATTTCGAAGGTTTAAATTAATTTCTAATTTAAGCGGTTAAAATATGCTATTTCATTAAACCCTTGTTACAACCCTATATTACACTACACGGCTAAAACCAGTAAAGAGCGCGGGAAAATAGTATTGGCCTGATTTGAACCAATTAGATGGGCCTGATTTGAAATTGAGGATTTGAAATCGGTGGGTTAAACTACATTTTGACGCATTTTGTACTATTGTGTATTATATAGTGTATACACTATAGTGCATACTATACTGTATTATACTGTTATGAATCCCTAACCTAGGTTAAGTTAAAGTTTAAACTATTTCTTCTTTAACCGCAATTTAAAATAGGGTAGTCTAAAAGTAAGCTTAACTATTCTGAAAATAGGCTCAGATAGTTTGGCGTTTTTTTAATGCCTTCAAAGAACATCTTTCTAAAAACTTAAAATTAACGCCTGTATGAATTTATTTTTGTTTATTTAAATTTTAAAGGTATCCTTGAAATATAATTAACACTCTTTAGGTATCACCTTTAATCAAGCCTCCTGTATATTCCTTTCCTTATAGTTTAAAGAGTTCTCTTAAAGATATGTATCTATGTAAAGAGTTGTATTCCCAACTACTGATGAAGCACTAGTGTCTTTATGTATCATATTTCTAGGTCTCTATGCCTTTCTAATTAAAAGGAATAGAGGTATCAGTTTAATTGCTAGCCACGTCTGAAGGCCCTGAGAATTCATTACTCGTGGGATTTGCTCTCTTCGTGTAATGTTGACTGTAGAACCTTTATAGTATAACTTGTTTCATACATTTTAATGAAAGGTCTAAGTTGAGTATGAGGCGTAAGTCTTAGAAGGCTATTATGTGAAATTTTCTTTGATTTAAATTCTTAACCTAGAACAATAGAATTGAAAAGAAAATTGAATAGAAAATTGCATTTTGTCATAGCTTCGTTAGCTTGGAAAATGTATTTTGTTTGCTTGGTTATATCTAAATGAAAATCAATTAAAGGTAACTAAAATTACGAAATCGGGTTCGGGGTACATCGTAATTTTTCTTCACACATCGTATTAGCTATGTCCATCCTTTCTACATTAGTCTCGCCTCTTTTTTCATGCTCAATATACACAAAATCGCTAAAATTGTACAGCAACACGTCTCCTATTTTATTAGCTTTATACCCAGCGGTCACCCATCCAGCTAATTGATGTTGCTTAATTTTTTTGTTTTAAAAAACCGTAGATATGCATGTCGCATCGAAACAAAACTTAGTACTTATTTATTACGTAAAAGGATAAGGAATACACTTGTACCAATTGAATTATTTTTTAATTTTTCTTAAAACATTGTATACAAATCATTCGATAAAAGTTGAACTAATGCTGATGATAAGATAACACTTAAAACATCTTGGTCCAAACGACAAGTTTTTCTGTGCTCTTATGAATTATCGAAATGTTTGCTGTAATTATTGCAGGTTAATGACGCTATAAAGAATTATGTTCCGGATAGCACTACTAGACCTAAAGATTTATTTATTTTTCTAGCATAAATACACTGGGATACGATGGTAACAACACACACAAAGACTTTGTAAAAACCACTTAGAAGCTATTATCTATAAGAGATCCATAATAATACAATATATATATTATATATATTATATATATATATATATATATATAATATAATATAATAATATATATAATATATATTATATATATATATATAATATATATATATATATATATATATATATTATATAATATTATAATATATATATATTGTGTGTGTGTGTTGTATATGTCTATATCTTTTCTCAAAATTATGTACTAGCATATGTGCCAGATATCTAAATTATCCTGTCTAATGCCTAGCAGTCGTTTAAGAGACTAAAGCCTGTCTGTCTGTGATTAACTTGTACGTATAGCAATTTTAACCCATGGCTTCTGTGGGTAGAATTACGTCACGCGGTGGATTTCATCTCTGTTTGTGTAATTTCACGGTGATTTTAACAAGCATTACCACAAAGAATTAAATTACCCAGGAGCTCCTCCTCTACAAAGATTGTGTGCGGTGTAACAACAATATAGGAACCTTCATATTTGCTACAAGCCCCACCTTTAAGTGAAACTTGTTGTCTTTCCTTTTTTCTTTGTATCATCCAAAAACCTACTTATGTCTAACCAACCGGTGGATTCTCCGTTGAATTAAAAGACAAGCCGGTAAAGAGTAGGTTCTATGTTTGTATTCAGTTATATGGAAGGATGTTTCTGTAAAAGTTCTTAACTTTAGTATAAGTTCTTACAAGTTCTTTACTTTTGTACAAGTTTGATACTTTTGCAGTAATCGCCTTGAATCTTGTGAATTTTAAATAACTATAAAAAAGAATTCTTTTGTTAAGTTCATAGCTAAATAACGAAAATAAAAATCAAAATTCACCTTAATTTTACATGGCTTTTCTTCTAAAAGTTAAGTTTCTTTATCCCCACGAGGAATCTTAAAAGCAAAAGTAGTTTTCTTTAACAAAGTAAAAAACTAAGTAAAAGCGAGAAAATGAGTTTTAAAAGGAAAAACTGCCAGAAAAGATTAATTTTAGTTAACAATCTACTCAAGATAAAAAAGTATCTAGTTTTAATACAAATAAAATCTAATTTATTTAAACTTTTATTGTGGAACGTGATGTAGTACCCAATATTTATATACATTTTTACCTAAAAGGAAATTGTGGGGAAGGAAGATGTGTGATGCAAAAGTAACATTACTGCCTTGTACTTATTGTCAATTTCTATCCGGTTTAGATTTATTTGATTCAAATTAAAATTCCTATATGCTATATGACTCAGTATACGTGTTTGTATTACGCTAATTTTGGTCTCTATAACCCCAGACAAGATAAGCACGTCAGAAAACTCTTATTTATCTACTATTTGAGTTATCCCATCGTTAAGTTTAATGTTTACGTTAAATTTATGGTCTTATTCCATAAGTTTTTTCATAAAGTTTACGTTTGATTATGGTCGTATTCCATAATTTTTCCATATAGTTTACGTTTGATTTATGGTCGTATTCCATAATTTTTCCATGAAGTTTAAGTTTGATTTATGGTCGCATTCCATAATTTTTTTTTCCATAAAGTTTACGTTTGATTTATGGTCGTATTCCATAATTTTTCCATGAAGTTTACGTTTGATTTATTCCATTCCATAATTTTGAAGGTTTACGTTTGATTAATGGTCGCATTCCATAATTTTTCCATATAGTTTAGGTTTGATTTATGGTCGCATTCCATAATTTTTCCTATAGTTTACGTTTGATTACGTTTAATTTTTTCCATAAATTTATGGTTGTCAGTTACAACGACGTTTTGTGAAATCTTATACCGTAGTTTTTTTACTAGTAGTTGTTTTTCTCGATTTAGATGAGATAGAGAGTGGCCTCCCGTAAGTAAGGGTTTAAAGGGGGGACTAAGGTTGCTGTTATCTCCATGTCAAGGCACAAGATTTCTGCTCTTTTCGTTAACGTACTAACTAAATTTAGTCTTAAAAATAATTTAGTCAAAATAATTAAAGCCTGTTTCAATTATACATCCTGTATATAGATTAAATCCAGTGTGTTAACGGGATGTAAACTCTAGGTACTCTCCCCTAAGATTTTGATCTTATCAACCATTCTGGTGGGCCCCCATCCCACGACTCGTTCTCTTTTCTTCCTAGAGTTGTACCACGTGTGAATGATTAAAACTGTTTGAAACCTTTAAGTGCAGTTATTGACTTTTCTGCCTTTAATCTGAATTATTAGAAAAAGATAAAATGATTCAAGCGTAAAAGGTGTTAGGTTGTCAAAGGTAATTGAATCAAAGGTAGTTTTTGCTTAAGCAAACTTCGTTTCAACTCTTTGAAAAGCGTCTAAACTCTCTTACATCATTGGGTTTAACATGGAAATATCTTCATAAAGGAGAACAAAAGGCTATTAGAGAACAAGTGAGTTATTTAACAATTTTAGAAAATTGATGGTATAATTTTCTTACAAAGCATGTCTTAAATTTCTAAAAGAATTCAATTTTAGGGTAGTAAATTTAAATTATATTATGACGATAATTAATTTATTTTTCAATTAAAAACGTTTATGGACTTTTCGCAAGACAACATGCTTTGTCGTGATTAATATTGGCTGTTTTACAAAACTTGAATAATGAGGAAACGACTAATGTAATTCTAAAACCGGCTGTATCTAGGACACACCGAAACATAATAATTTGTTAGTTTAAGGTAGATATACAAATTTTCGTATCATATACAGTAATTTAAAAGGGGACCTGTTCCTTGAAACAGCTAGGTTTGTTTCATTTCACTAAATAGTACCTTATTATGCAATACATTTTTCTGCAATTATTGTAAGAGACATTAACTTTTATGTTATCTGGTTTATAAATAAGTTAGCGTATTAGTTAAACAATTCAAATCAGTGTGAGTCTATTTAAATTGAAAGTTTTACGTGTCATTTTCAATGTATTTAGTGAATTTTTGTCCACGCACCTCACAACCCCGCTCCGTTTGCCTGTGAGCCTTGGTATGGCCTCTTCAAGTCCACACAGTTGTTGTTGTATTAGTATTTATTTTTCAGAGCATTTTCCTATTTATCTAGGGAATTTTCATCGCCTCGCTTCACAATCCTGGTCTGTGGGCCTATGAGGCTCAATATGACCCTTCGGGGCCTGTGTTATTGTTAGAGGCTTGTGCAAGAGCAAAACTATGAACTGATTTGTAAAGAACTAGATTTAGGCTACTTTGACTGTTTTATTCTGTGACCAGTCGTGGTTTTAAATTCAAGAAATAATAAAAAGTCGAATGTTATAAGTCTAAACAATCATAAAGTTCAAAATATGGCCACATTAGTGTTTGTATTTGTTTTGCTTTATTTGTTCGAACATGACATTTTGACATGTTTTGGGGATGTTTAGTTGCCTCACTTTTGTTTACCTGTTATTACCTAGGTCTATATTTGTTGAACATTAAATTAGTTAAGTTTAAGTTAGTTTTAGTTGTAATAAGTTATAGGATTTTTTTTATTTAGATAGATTATAAGATCAACTTTATCCAAAATTAAATAAATAAATTTAAAAAATATCCAACTTATAACCGTTAATGTGTTATTCTTTTAAATATAAGACTCAATCTAAGTTGTAAAACGTTCGTGACAAATGATGGTATTTTAGGCGAGTTAATTTAACTCTAATCTCTCGCATTATTAGTTAGTTTATAGGTTTATCTATCTTCGAGTTGAAAGTTTAGACCAAGAAAAGCACTTCACATCCATTTAGTTTATAAAGAGCTCTTAAAGGTTTTCTCAGAAGCGAGACAGAAAATGAGATAATTCGATTTGTGGAGGATCTTTCTAATCAGTCTAATATACTTCTTTCCTTTCTGCTTTAGAACATGTAATCAATATAGAGTTTATCTTTTCGTTTTTAAATTTACAATCATTGTAGAACTGTGCGTCTTTTTATTGCGTTGTAGAATTGGTGAAGGACAATCTAAAAAAATTAAGATTTCTGCGCGTTTGTGCCGCTTTTTGCTAAAATGGAAGGGCATGTTAAGGTTGTTTATAATATTTTGAATAATAATAATAATATATTAAATAATAATAATAAAACTAAAGCTACGACCAGGTCAGAGACTATACTTAAACAGTAAGACTGTCGACTTAATGGTAGGAAAATTTAGATTCCGGTCGACGCTAAGGCGGTGGCGGATCTTTTAATTTCTCGCTTTGTATCCATGTTCAGATTAAAATTAATAGTTTATACTTCTTATAGTCATACTTCTAACTTGCTGAAGGGTTTCATGCGGTCTTTGTCATTTTTAAACTTCCACAGAACCCTTCTCATTGGAGGTAAGTTTATGCTTTATTCAAATTATTTGTTAATATAATAATCGATTCGGTAATATTTAACAATAGTGGCTAAATTATCCACGTGCTAGAAGATATATTTTGGCATTTAATGCAGCCTTTAACAGTGAATTCAAAGAAAGCTTTTAATTAAATCGGCAAGATATGCTGCGCACATGTAATTAAATGTGGTTACATAATTAAATTGATTAAATTAATAGATGAATTGAATTAGGTGTAAACTTACCTGCCATCAGTAGCGTTTTGTAAAAGTTTATAAAGCGTATTTTTATTATTTGTTTCTAAATTTTTTATTATGTTAAAATGCAGAGAAAAGAAGCATTTATTATTAGAATAAAATATCGCTGTCATAACCAGTAGTTGCCATAATTCATAAATATAAATTCAAAAAATTAATCCGTCATATTTGGAGAGCTACCGGGGTTAGTTCATGAGTTGCCCGCAGCGCTGATTTCTTGTAACTTGCTATAATCCAATCCAATCTGTTCCTAATATAAGTTAACCCCTTCTAGGCCATGTCCTCATAGACAAATTAAATCTATATTAAGTGTAAGTCAAGGCTATAAGATAATAAAATAAGATAATATAAAAAAAGGCTATAAGATAATAAAAAAAATATTACTGTGGTTAAATTTCTACTGATGTAACTTATAAAAGTAAGGCGCACATGTACTTTCACCTGATTTGTGGATCTATAAATAGTTTAATAGAGCAAGTGTTTTTGTAGAAACAAAACTAACTACAAATTTCTGTCTAGATGAAATATTCGTAATTTTCTATAGACAGTTTGCTAAAAAGACGTCAATAGAGTAAAAAATCTAAGTCATAAAAATTCTAACACGTTTAAAACAAATTAAAAGGATTCACATTTACATTTAAGATCTTCTTAAGGTATTTCCAAAATTAAGCATCTCCAATAATATTTTTATATTATGCTTACAAAATAATTCTATCCAAAACTTGTTAAATATAGTCTTTATAGACTTTATTGAACTAAACCATTTGAAAATTTTTTTAAATTGTTTTTAAACGTTTTAGCCAATCCTAAAGTATTAACAACACGAAAGCACAAGCTGGTTATTTGAAAATTTTACTATACAATTTTTTAGCAATATATCAGCATTTCTAAGAATAGACTTTCTTTCTATACCTAGACATTGAGTGCATTAGCATGTGAAGTGTCGAGTTTGACATAGCGTCTCCTGACTGTTAAACTTTGATACCCTGATTTGATTATGTTTTTGATAAAGGTTTCATTTAATCCTGAACTCCGTAGTTGTAGAGGTTACAACTTTCTACTCTAGTATAAATTTTACATAAGGTTTAGTCGCTCTTGTGTTGAAGAAAGTGAAACCTATTTTTATCTGGTATTTTCACTTTTTTTCTATTTTTGGAAATGGATATTTTTCTGTATACTATATAGTTTCACTCTCATTTCAAAATATTACCTCTAAAATAAAGCAAGCTGCAGGCTAACTAAGAAATCAGTATCAAAACCATAAATAATCGCTGTTTTTATTTTATACTTAACTAAATATATGATCCTATTTCTCATTCAAATCTACGTGAATATTTTATACATAATAATTTGATACTACCGAGTTTTGCAAACATGAATTTAAAATTTTTATTAATAATAAATATAATATATATATATATAAAATATAATATATAATATATAATATATTATATATATATATATATATATTTCGAAATAATATAATAAATTAAAACCAAGCTCACTTAAATCCCTGGATCCCCATATTATAATGAATGATTAGCAAAGCTCACCCATTTCTAAATATAAAATTAATACATAATAAGAAGAGGCTCTTTCGCTTGCTATATTTCTAGCAAAAAATAAAACATAAAGAACTCGCATGCACGCTAGATTAAATACATTTCAGTAGTCGACAATACCATACTATATCCAATTAATCTAATATACAAAATATCTGGCGCAGTGGTCCGCATGTCGGAAAACATATACAGACAGACACACACAATACACACACTCTATATATATATATATATATATATATATATAATATATATATAAATAATATATATATATATATATATATAAATAATAATATAAATGTCACAAACGTATTGTTTGTCTTAGGACTCGAAACGGATTTGTGTCGTGGTCGAAGGTTCGAATTCCGCCATGACGCCTATCCCATTAGCGAATTTCCAAAGGAAATTCGCTAAAAGGTCGCTTCGTTCGCAGAATTACTTATTTAATAGTAAAACGTTCAAAAATTGGACTCGCTTCACTCGCTCGATTGCTCCTAGTAATAATGAAATATAGAAAAAAAACTCGATCCGATTTTAGGATTTTATTTATTGTTAATTGAATATATTACAAAGGTTCACTTAACTCGCTAAATTGGTTAGAAGTAAAAAAGTCGTTAAGATTATGTTCAGGTTATTTATCCTCATTCAAAACACAAAATAAAACCACTGCAGTCACAACAATATAGAAACTGCTATCAACAAAAACCTGTTAAATAGTGGCCACGTTAACGCTAAAGCAAAAATTGCAGTGCAACCTTGCATACTATTGATATGCTACGTCCCACTGCATTCTTATCACACACGTATAACAACGTGTGCGACAACGGTGTTTTCTTTTGAGCAACACCTCTAAAAAAAGTGCTTGAATCTTATAAGTTTGCTGTCAAATAACAATCGTAGACAAGCATATTACTCAACATTTATCTTAACAGTCAAAACTAAAAGTTAAATGTAGTTAAATATTATCAAGTATTCAACACGATATAAACATTAATTTCACTACATATACAAATATAAATGCATTAATTATTTACATGTTTACTGAAAGTATATTGAAATAATAACATTAACCAAACGTCTCTATAGACCTGATGTGTTTTCGGATCGCGTGTTTCACAAACATTATTTTATCCTTAAGTTTATAAACCATTTATTTATAATTAAAATTAGTAAATTAAAACCATTTTAGTTATACAAATGTAATCATATTAAAAAATTTAGTGTTGAGTATTCGTTAAATGTGAATTACTTCTTAATAAATATCAAATTGTGTCAAATGATTTAAATTATTTATCAGACGACCACTACTACCCTTTAAACATGATTTTTTTACTTTTTACTTTGTTTTTGCACTAAAAATTCATAAACGGGTTTTTATCTGAATTTTTATTTTAAGGTGTTTTTAAGATATCTTTAGTAGCTATTATTAATTCGTCTCTCGTAATGTATTATGTGTGGTCTTATTCCTCTTATTGTGTGTTTTTTATTAATTTTTTATTAAAGGGCATGTATTCGTTTTTTTTAAATTGTTAAAGAAGAATTAACAAAATGAGTCTATTTTATGTATATAATAAATAATTACACTAAATAATAAATAAAATGATAAAAGGTTTTATCGGATTAATGTCGGAATTTCCTTTGAAATGAGCGCTTTCCTGCTTAACGTTTGCTTACATTTTCGGTAGATATTTGATAACAGAGCAGTAGCATCACTAGTTCATGTTTGTCAAATTTTTCAAAGATTAAATAATAAAAATATATATATAAGAATATAAAATAAATTTAAATAGTGAAAATTAAAGTAAAACATATCTTATAAAATCCTCATTTGACGTTTTCAAAATCCTAAATTTTCTATGCAATACCGCAACACTCATTTTGTTATAATACACAAAGGATTTTGTTTAAAAGACATAAACTTAATATATTTAAGGAATCCATTCTACTAAAGATTCCTGTTTCTGACATCAATACCTTTCTATGCGACTAGTTTTTTGTTCGTTTTTAATCACCTTCAAGAAAAAGGTGGTTTATTTCTTTATATCTTTTTTGGCATTTTTAACATCGTTTACGTAATGTTAGCAGATAATATTAAAATTGCAAGTAAGAAAAAACGTAATAATTCATATAATCGGTTGATACAACGATAAGATACAATAATAACTTATGTCACTGTATATGTGTTCTAGTATAAAATACTGAGTATAGCAGTTCATAGTAGCGTCAGTATTTAAAATGTATCTGTATTTATAGGTTCAACAGATGTGTGAATACAATGTATATGTTATTATATAGGGTAAGGGTACAAAAACGCAGAATAGTCAATCTCTAGAAAAACGCACACACACACACACACACAAATATATATATATATATATATATAAATATAATAATATATATAATATATATATATATATATATATATATATAAGAGGAATTTGTGTACATAATTATCGAGAAATACATACGTTTATGTTTGTATTCCTTGCCATTTTTTCTGTTTGTATTAATAATATAATTCGCTGTTTGTATTATTAATAGAATTCGTGTATTTTATTGCCTTTCTGTTTGTATTATTATTTGAATTCATGTACTTTATTCCCTTAATAAGATATATTACTAATTAAAAGATAAAACTAAAGTGATTAAAATTTGTTTATAAAAACGAACAGTGTGGAATGATCTTCCTGAGGTAATTCTGGTAGGATGAATACTTACCTGCCTGCTGGGCTGGTAGGCCATAAAAGAAGCATTTTATAGTACACGAATTTATAATATTAATAAATCTTGATTCAAGTTTTCATTTTTATTATGTAATTATGAAGGATCCATAAAAATTAATAAAATAAAAAATAAAATTCCTGTTTTAGGGCCTTTCGGCCCATCAGGGTATTCACACTGCGGGAACCACCTCAGGTGGGTTGCATCTACTACACTCTAAGAATTAATTAAAGTTGGCGAAATCTATTTAATACAAATACTATTCATAAAATCTTAGAACATAGCCCGGGATGCGAACCCTGGACCTCCGGTGCCGAAATTGAACGCCTTTACGATCACGGCCATCGTAAAAATGTTTACGGCCATGTCGTTAAAAATTTACGAGGCAGATCATAAAAATTAATACGAAATATAAATTATATTAAAAAATCGGGTACGAGGTACCTCGAAGCTTTTCCAAATTACATCGGATTCGCTACGCTCATGATCCTAGCTTCGGACTCGCTTGGCTCGTCCTCAGAAATTCAAGTCGTTAAGTTTATACTGCAACAAGTCTTTGGACTCGCTTCACTTGTCTTCAGATAGTAAATACATTCGTTTAATCCCCAATGGTCATTTATCCAGCCACTGACCACATACGATGCTCCTTAACTTTTATAATCCAACAGAAATAATCGATACACTTTTTGTATTAAAACGAAACCTAATGTACTTATTTATTAAGTAAATGTATTACATTTCAACTCAACAGAATCGTTTTCTTATTTTTCACATTTTTTTAAAAATGTACTCAAGTCATTCGCTAAAAATTGAAGTAATGCTGATAATAAAATTTAACTTAGGATATATGTTAGTCTTATACATAGCCACATGCGTGCCAAATCTCAATTAAATACCATAATTTTTCCTCGTTTTATGAGTTTTCGAAATTTTCAATGTCATTTTTGCGGGTTAATGACGTCATAAAAAATATTTTCCGAATAGCACAATTACAGCGGTAAACTGATTTTTGTTCAAAACTTCATCTTTCTAGCATAAATACAATGGGCGCTATGATGATAAGAAGCACACAAACACAAGCAGATAGAACTTTGTCAAAATCAATTTAAGAGGTCGTAAAAACACCTAAAACGGATAATTCCGGTGACATCTCGGTTTCAGAATTTTTTAGAAACCACAATACTTTTAGATACTTTAATTTCCACGGTATACATGAAGAAAAGGACAATAGTCGAATCGACAATATCCAATCTAAAAATCTTGTTATTTAAGTGTTTTTGTTATTTAATTTCCTATTTAGATTTACCCTTGGTTTTACCTGTACTGCTACTAAGTAAAATGTATTCTTCATCTTATATTAATCATTAATCATTGATGCGAACATAACTTAACATTACATGAAGTCAATCAAGCATAAAGTTACAGATATGGAAAAATCAAGAATCAATCCCGTTTCTTCATACCCATTTTCTATTATACAAAAATACTTAACTTAGAAAATGTAATAATTTAAAATGAGAAATAAGAAATTAGACACTTAATTATTTTAATTTGTTGTTATAAGAAAAAATTTGTGAATTTAAACATGCCTGTTTTTCCTCACCTTTTGTATGTGTTAATTCTAATCTTTTAAATTTTTTTTTATATGAAATATATTTTTAATGATCTTTCTTTATGTATAATAATTTCTATTGGTTCTCTTTGTTTTACTATCTTATTTCTTTTTGCTAATACGTATTATAAATTTTGTCCATCTAAAGAATTTTACACTTTTAAATTCTTATTTACTTTCTGTTACTTAAGTCTTCATTTTAAGTGAAACATGTTTGCATAAAAAATAATTCAGTATATAAATCAAATAAAAAAGTATTTGAAAAAAAAAAATTAAGAAAAATGGCGAAAAAGCGAAATTTTATTTTTAATAATAATTGCTTAATATTTACACTTCAATACCTTTTGATCTTTTTTATTTATTTTATAGATAAACTTTTTCACTTTTTTTCCAACAAAGAAAAGGTGAAAGAGTTAGATCCAGATATAAAATAAAAGATAGAGGTAGCCATAACTTTTTATCATCCCTTGAGACAAAACTTTGCTTTTAACTTTGATCATTTTTATATTTAGAAAATCATATTTAACCTTTTTTGGCGTAAATGTAAATTATTTGAAGTTTTGAAAAAAAAGTTTTAGAGAGAAGTGTTTTTCTTTTTCCACTTTAGTAGTTTTGATTTTGCTAAAACAGGTTACAAAGATTGAAAAATATTATTTTTTACCTTCGGATTGCTATTTAAATTTTAAATAAACGTTTGTTTTAATGAAAATGAGCTAAATTCTTTACTTTATATTGTATTCCAAATTCAGTTTGAGTTTGTAGCAGCAATGATTTATAATTAAAGTGATGACTGGGTAAACTAAGAGCACAACCCTGGCCATGCATACTGAATGATTGCCGAGCTAAAGTACAAACAAGAGAGACGTTTTTAAAAAGTCTCTAGTTTAAAAAAAATGTCCAGAGATTTTGGATAAATGTGGACAAATTTTAATTTTAATTCCAACTGAAATAATTAGGCACAGTTACTTTTCCTCACATAGTTATATAAGAGTGTATTGAGTTCACCATAAAAAATCAACATTTCGCCCTAATTATTTTTTTCAGACTCTTATGACATCCTAAAACTCTTATGACATGCAAATTTGTCATAAGATTTTGTTGTATTATATTTAGCTAAATTTGTTTAAATTTCGCTTTAAAGTTATGCCAAAAATTTTTAATTATGGATTCGATATACTATTATATTCTTACAGTATAGAAACATAACAAATCCTGTCAAGGACAAAGATTATATCGCAAAATTTACAGCAAAATATTAATGTTTTAGCACAAAAATTAACAAAAGACATAATACGGTAATAAAATATATTGCTTATATTAATTTACGTGATGAAAATAATACAAAAGTTAACAGTCAAGTATGACCACCGGCATTTTTGAATGCTTTTGTAAACATAGAATCGTAGTACGTATTATATGATAGTTTGATAAGAAAATGTACCAAGTACGCTATTTAAAAAATATGAAAGCTTATTTCTTGTATTAGGTTTTAAGTAAAGACATCTTCTTCAAACACTCATACATTTCTTTATGAGTGTTTAATTAGATATAAAAAATACACCTATGCCAACAAAACTTTGACGGGTATTTTGTAACTACTATCTTCTTATTTTAAGCAAAACCATTTTCTAAAAAAAATGTTTAGCTTCAGGAAAAGCGTGATAATACATAAAAAATTATGCATAAAACTTTTTAGGTAACAAAATTTGGAAGGTGGTAGAGAAAGGAAAATATACCTTTTCTTTCCTTTAGATTAGATAGAATAGAACTTAAACTTTTCTAAAGGTTTCTTTTCAGCAGTTTGGGCTACAGCGGCGCTAAAACCAAATCCACTCAAAGTACAACGGATAACTCCCACTCATTTTCTCTTAATTTATTTACTTAATGTATTCTGTGTAGGTAAAATGGTGTAAGGTTGTCTAAGGCAGGGTTCCTTAAAAAAATTTAACTTATGAGAAACGAACTTACTTATATAAAGTTAATTCATCAGGATTACAAAATCGTATGTAATTCAAACCCAGACTGAATAAAAAATCTATTAAGCCTTCAACGTTTTAACACTTGTTAAGTAAACCTGCGTTTATATCAAAAGAACATACTTGAATCTTTAAATATTAACGTTTGTAACATTTTATATTTCCTACTAACCTTAATGATGTTTTTAAAATGCTTTTCGAATTTAAACTGTTAATAATTTCATTTTTTTATCAAAAATATTTAAATATAATATATAAAAATGGGTACGGGGTACCGCGGAACTTTTCCTCTTCACATCAGATTCCCTTCGCTCATCCTCCCAGCTTCGGAGTCACTTCGCTCGACCTTAGCATATGCAATTTGTAAAATTTATACTGCAGCATGTCTTCGGACTCGCTTCGCTTTTTCTCACGTAGTAAATGCATCCGTTTCATTCTCAGCGGTCACCCATACAGCAACGACCACACTTGATGCTTCTTAACTTTTATGATCCAACAAAAATGATGAATATACTTGGAAAATTTGATTATTTCCCAATTTTTCGAAAAACATATAGAAGTCTATATTGCGGGTTAATGACCCGCCAATTGAATATAATTTGAAAATATTCAATATTATTTTTCGAATAGCACAACTGCAGCGGTAGACTGATTTTTTTACGAAGTTTCAACTATCTAGCATGAATACACTAGGAGCAACGATGATAACAGACACACACAAGCAAAAAAATAAATTAAAACAAATAAAAAAAGACACACACAAGCACACACACACATATAGCCAGACAACTTTAAGAAAACCACTCAGGAGGCACCTGAAACGGATAATTACGGTATAAGTAAATAAATAGTCTCTCCACTAAGATGTATGTTAAAAAATGTTTTATTTGAGAGTTAACTTTCCGCCGCATCCGGCCATCATCAGTCTATAAAAAGCCAAGAAAATACAACAAACTTAAAATAACTAAAAATTAAAAATACAATAAGTCTAACATAAAGCTAAAATAAAAATACAAAACAATAATTAAATTAAAAATAAATCGGCGAGAAGAAAGAAACACGTACCATTCTCAGGAGTGCTATGAACGATCGATAGTAACGATCTCTTTCCAATCTTTATAGTGCACTGACAAACGAGGGATACCTACACAGCTAGGGCGTACTCCCCTCTCCTGAAGCCAATATCTCAGTGCTATAGCCTTCGAACCTTCTTCTTTGACATTAATGGAGGTACCACTCTCAATATCTTTGAGAATTTCTCAAATCTCCAAGGTCAAAGACCCTATTCCTAGTGCTGAACGTAATGGTGTTTATAGAATACGCTGCGGTACTTGTCAGTGCACCTATACAGGTCAAACAGGTCGCTCTTTCTCTACCCGTTTGGCTGAACATAGATCTAACTCAAGGAATACCCGGTTTTATAAACATATGAGAGATGAAAACCATTTTAATGGACCCCACGAAGTGGCTACTTTATGGTACGAAAATAAAGGACTTAAGCTCGATGTTCTCGAGGCCTACGAAATTCTCAAAGATATTGAGAGTGGTACCTCCATTAATGTCAAAGAAGAAGGTTCGAAGGCTATAGCACTGAGATATTGGCTTCAGGAGAGGGGAGTACGCCCTAGCTGTGTAGGTATCCCTCGTTTGTCAGTGCACTATAAAGATTGGAAAGAGATCGTTACTATCGATCGTTCATAGCACTCCTGAGAATGGTACGTGTTTCTTTCTTCTCGCCGATTTATTTTTAATTTAATTATTGTTTTGTATTTTTATTTTAGCTTTATGTTAGACTTATTGTATTTTTAATTTTTAGTTATTTTAAGTTTGTTGTATTTTCTTGGCTTTTTATAGACTGATGATGGCCGGATGCGGCGGAAAGTTAACTCTCAAATAAAACATTTTTTAACATACATCTTAGTGGAGAGACTATTTATTTACTTATACTTGGATTACTCCACAGAGCAGTTATTTATATTATTTGATAATTACGGTGATGCCTCGGATTCGGTTCTTTTTTTGAACACGATACTTTTCGTCTATATATCAACGATAATAATGAGGAAAAGTAATAGCGAGTACGTGAATCCTCAATAGATTTTCTTATCATACCGGTATGGGTACAAATGATCAACTTGCCCACTTCTCCTCCCATAAGAACCTTCATCAGGTGTTTTAAATTGATTTAGATCAACTCTATAATCTCTCATTCGTTTGATTTTCCCTATTTATATTATTTAAATTTATTCCATCGTGGTCTTTTTAACCTAAAAATCTTAATTTAAATTTGTTAGAATTTTCCTAGGGTTTTAATCAAAGTCTAATAAAGGGAAGCAATTAACTTGAAATGGTGTTTTCGATTAGGTTTCTAAACCATACTAAGTTAAAGTGACCCTAACACCAACCATTTTTAATCTTAAAATTTTAGTTTAAATTATGTCAAAGAATAATAAATTAATTAATGTACATTAAATTTAATTCTTAAACTAAATTTAATTTTCGACATTGAATTTCCTTTTATACTTTTAAGCTGTTTTTATCAAGCGTGTGAAAATATAAAATTTGACATTTTCATTGTATAAAAAGGCATGACATTGAGTTAAAAGTTGTTAAACGTTAACCTGGTTGTGTGAGGAAATTACTGTCCTATCTAGATATTGATTAGGTTGTTAGTCTCAAAATTCTTGACCATAGACATTTTTTGTTTGAATTTTAAAGTAAATTTTATTTGATGAATCTTTAATGTTTATAGTTTTCTGTTTATACAATTTGGCACTTTTTAAAGATGATTTTAAATATTTTTCGTTTCTTCTAATTTCAAGATAATAACATTTCATTATTAATTTTATTTACCTGTATTTAATTTGTAATTATTCTAATTGTGAATTTTGTTCCCTAACTTCTTATATAGAAAGTGTTTAGAGGTGGTTAGAAAATCAAATACTTTAAACGATTTATAAGACAAAAAATGGAAAGCATTTCGATTAAAAGGAGGACTCTTTTATAAACTGATATTTTTTTGGTTTTGCTTTAAAATAAACTGTCAAAATAATTCTTAAAAAAAAGAGAAATCATTCGGTCTCTCTCAGCGTGACACGAGTAACAATAGTAGAAGTTTCTCTAATTTTAGCACTGCTATTTTACAGTCAAAAGGATTTGGATAAAGAAAATTTGAATAGAAAATTCTGCCTCGGGGTTTGAAAATTGAGGTCGACAGGAGCTTTGAACATTTTAAATATTTTATTAGTTGATTTGATTTTATCTTTATTTTACAGGTATTTGTTAGATAGCCAAGGATGTTATATGATTGTGGTTATTGATCGTTGTGTTTTTTTCAACGGCGACTTTAAACACAATTGAAGTGTAATGAGCTAACTAGAATAGATATATCATTGGTTCTAAATTAACCTGTTCTAATTAAAGTCCATTACACCTGTTACATCATTTAAAAACATAAATGAAAAAAGCATTCTGAAGGTTTTTATTGAAATTTTCTACCTTTTCTAATTTTCACTTAATAAGGTTAAACAGTGCTAATTGCTTATCCTCGCCTACCACCGAAAATACAAGAATAGTACTGTAATTTGCCTAAAAATCCGATATCAAGGTTTTAAAAAAAATATATTTTAAAATAATGTTGTTTAAAATTGTTGTTACACAAATAATGTGTTTAACTTATTTCCGCTGTCTTTTTCTGCTATAAAGTTAAAAGTTTGCCTACAAATCGGAATTTAGATCCAGTTGTGCTGCCAAGTAGATAATATTTTTTTAGTTCACCGAAAACCTATTTCACTGCTCCATCTAAAATTTAAAGAGGTCGTTTTAAAATCGAAAACTTGAACAATTGTCTTTTTTTATATCATATATAAAAATATAAAATATATCTATATATAGAAAGAACAAATTTAATGTTCGGTTACTTAGTAACAGATTCATGTTTGTTTTGACATATTAATTTTAATATAGATATTGTTTGACTTCTGACTGAGTGGTTAATTTTATTCTCAAGATTCTCTAGAGGTTATGGGACCCTAAAGCGGAGAATATATATATTCTATAATGGAACAAATTAAATAGTTAAAATATGCACATAGGATAATAGAATTATTTTGCTGTAAAGTAAATATTTACGCCCGCTTAACCAAATGATATAAATTAATTTAAAAAAAAGACTTTAGTTCTATACAGCGAATATATTTAAGCTATAACTATTTCGTACCTATTTGGATCATTTTCAGGCTTAAACTATCTAATAATACAGGTGTTAAACATTTAACAACAATTTTTTTGTTTAATTTTTATAGAACTTAAGACTTTTCTTTTTCTTTAATTATGCCGTTCTATAAGAAAGATGTTTCACTCTACAACAAAGTTATAAATTGGTTGTTAAATTTATAATTGTATTTAATATTAAATAAACGGTTTACTAATGCGTGCTTATAACATACGTGAGATACCATATCCTTTTTCCATTCTTGAGGAATTGCTTTTATTGGTATTTAACATCCAGTTTCGAATGTTAATTTAACTTCTAGTTTGTTTAGATTCTAAAATTAAACGAGTTATTAAGATTGTACAATAGTAAGAAAAGAAATTTCTTTTAAGTTTTTAGCAATCTTTTTTTTTTTTTTTTTTTTTTTTTTTTAGATACATGCCCATTTAAAATATTACATGTGTTATTAGATAAACACTTCTAAAAGGACGTGAATTTTAAATATTGACTTTTTAAATATATAGTCATGCAAAAAAAAGGAGTAATTCATATAATATATATATTATATATATTATATATATATATATATATATATTATATATATAATATATATATATATATATATATATATATATATATATATATATATATATATATATATAATATATATATATATATATATATATATATATATATATATATATATATATATATATATATATATATATATTTAATGGCATAATTAATTAAATATGTTGGATTATATTAATTAGTATAACTTTTTATAAAATATAATAATAAAATAACAATGTGTTTAAATATAAATTAATGAGTAATAAATAATAATAAGCAATCTTTAAAAGTATAAATACGCTATAGATTAGGGTTATGTGGAGAAGAGAGAAAGAGGTGTTTTACCAGTTCTTTATTTTAATTAGTGTTGTATATAATTTATTTATAATTTGTTAAAAACTTAAATATAATTCAAGTATTCTTTTTTACATATCATTGTAAAATTTTAGCAATTGTGAAAACTGTTTAAGAAAGTAACCTTAAGCATGTAAATAAATAAATAGTTTCAAATCCCAATAAATAAATCTTAAGGCCTATTTCTTTTTACAATAAGTGCTCTTATCAATTATTTTACATACATTATTTATCTCTGTTTATACCTCTACAATATTATAAAACTACATAACATGATATTCCTTGATGTCTTATAAGATCTAGTTTCATAGTTTCTAACAGTAATGGATTAATATACCTTCCTCCAGACACACCATCATCTATCATTCATAATTTTCAACTTAAATCACTATCTCAGACATTTTTAACAAGAACTAATACACTATATTTCTAAACTTTGAATTTACTTTCACTTTACTTTTTAACGAATTTCTTTGAAAAAATTCTCTATTGGGATTGGCGTTATAGCAGGAGTCGAACCTCTAGCCGTGACCAAAATCCGTTTTAATGGTCTATGATGACAAAAAAGGACATTTCGCAAAACTTTCTGTAATATATATATATATATATATATATATATATATATATATATATATATATATATATATATATATATATATATATATATATATATTATATATATTATATATATATATATATATATATATTATATATATATTATATATATATATTATATATATTATATATATATATATATATATATTATATATATATATTGTTGTATGTGTATATGTGTGTGTGTGTGTGTGCATTTCTAGACATATCCTTGTAACCACGCTATCTCTTGAACGGATATTTTTTTAAAATCAAATTTGATACAAAAATCAACCTTAGGGACACAATCCTGATTGGAAAAACAGGTTAAACCGGTTTGCAAAATTATCAAAAGGCGACAAAACTCAAGGTTATTGTTTTACGCCGGTTAAAAGGTTCTTATTAATGTTTTTTAGGGCGTTGAATGTAATAAAACCGGTCCAAAGCCAATACTACTGCTTCAAGTGAGAAAAAAGTTGAAAAAACTTAATAAATGTTCGGAAACCAAAATTAATTTTGAGTAGGATGTCGTTTTTAATGTATTTTTGGGCGCTGAATCTAATAAAACCAGTAGGGAGTCGATACAACTACTAAAAGTAACCAATAAGAAGAAAAATGGTCGTTACTTACCGGGAAACCTGAAATACGACCAGTAAACAACATATTTTGTTCGAAATCGTTTTGGATGCCTGTGAGTTTAAAGAAAATGGTCCAGAGTTGACACGATCACTCAACGCTTTGGTACCTGGGTTCGAATCCTTGTAGGACGATAATGTTTTTTTTACATTATTTAAGTTTATACCTGTAAAATAATTCGTGTGCGTTTGTCCGCATGTCGGGCGAATTTCCTTACGAATGCGTGTTTCCGTCCTAAAGAAATTATTTCCTGCTTAAGGTACCGATTTATGCGTTATAACTTGAGCAGTTACCCTATTATCAAGTTGAGTATATCAAATGCGTTACTATTCGTAACTTATATTATCTGTATTTTTCATAGGAAACGCGCTAAAAAGTTTAAAGATAAACTAGCATTAAACCTGGGCAAATTATTATGTGCACTACTAATTCTAGAGGCATAGTTTTGTATAACCAACAGGATAGTTATACCTATTATTTTTTTTGTAAAAATACAGAAAAATGAATTACTAGTAGTGCTTAGTAATTGAGTAACGTAACTGCTCAAGGAATAAAGGATAAGTTGAAACCTTAAGCAAAAAAAGGATTGTTAAGCACGGAAACACGCATTCCAAAGGAAATTTACCCCACCTCTGCGAAAGAATTATTATTTGATATTTTTATTATTAATTATAATTGACTCTGGAAAAATTTAGAGTTTTTAAGTATTTATACCATGTAAGTTAAAAACAGACTGAAAAGTTATATTGTTAAACAAGTTTCTGGGATAAAATGAAAGAAAAAAAGCGGACAGATACTTTATCTACCATCTGGTAATGACTTTAAGAATAGATAATCTATAATAGCAGCTTGCACTTAATCTTTATACTCTTATATTATATTTTAATCTAGTTTTTTATTACCCTGATTTTTCAAAAAATCTTAAAGTATTTGATAGTTTATATCTTACCTTGCTTAAAATAAGGGCTATTCAATGAAAAAAATGACTATTACATGTCCACTGAGTTGTTAATAAGTTTAAGTTGTTAATAGTTGTTTGTCAAAACTTTAACATTAGTACAACTTAACTTGCCCTTTGACAACCTAGGGTAGATTTGTTTTATAAACTAGAGACTGCCCTTTTTTGTTAGGGTTACATTTCTAATTTTATCAAGTAACTTTTTCATTCTCATTTTTATTTGTAGCATTTTATAGGTGAAATGCAGACCATTTATTTTCTAATCTGTTATTTAAAATTAGAAATAAAACGTTAAATACGTATATATATTTATATTAAATACGTTAAAACGTTTAATATAAATTATAACATAATAAGAAGCATACACTAAAAAAACAATACTTTTCCTGTATATATATATATATATATATATATATATATATATTATATATATATATATATATATATATATATATATATATGTGTGTGTGTGTAAGCGAGTCGAAGATGTTCCAGTACATTTGACGAGTTGCATATCCTGAGAACGATCGATATATATATATATATATATATATATATATATATATATATATTATATATATATATTGTGTGTGTGTTGCCATGCTACATTAGTAAACTATTTTGTTATATTTTGTATTTTTGTAAATGTTAAATTTTTTTCTTTAAATGTATTCTTTCAATTATATTATATATATATTATATATTATATTTATATATATATAATATTTATATATATATATATATATATATTATATATATAACAATGGTATAAATAAGGAAAAGTAAAAAGAACATTAAAATAATTTCATTTCGTATAAAAATCCTTTTCTTTACAAAACTTATTTTCTCTTAGAATTTGATTTTATCAAAAGCCAATAAGATTTTGACAATGGCGATTAGAGTTAAATATGGAAGCAAGAGCTTTGTACGGTAGAGTTATTGAAAACGACTATAAAATATTTGTTGAATGGAATAGGGATTATTCGATGATCAATAGACATTGGATATCAGAAGGCAATAATAAATGTATATTCCTTTTGAAAAGTGAGCTTTGAATCTTTTTATACTTTATTTTTTCTCGTACTCCTTTAATTATATTAAAACGTATATTCATCATTTTAATTAATATCGTATAATTTATAATTGTTGAAGAACATTATTTGAGATTGAGTAAGACATATTCCTGGTTTACTTTGTTTCACATGTTAGAAATATTTTGTATTTGTATCAAGAAATTTGCATTGTCTTAACTATCTGTCTACAGATTGAACTAAACACATTGATTACTGTCTAGCATTAAACTTATGCACACGTTATAGTCCAAGATCCTATTGCAAATTTTGTGACCGTCGAGCCCCAAACGTATAACTAGCTAGATTGATTTATTTTCGCTTCCTAAAAAGGGATCAGGTGAACTACCATTTTACAGCGGGAAATTTTGGGCCCTGTGTCCCTTGAAAGTCAAAAAATGGTTCGAAAATAAGCTTTTGGCCAACAGCGCTAAAAGCGCTGTGTGCTGTGTCCTATTGTGTTTCAAAATAGTTGAAAGGCTCTTATTTTAAATGTTTTAAATTTTTAATGTTTAACCATCAAAATTCGGTTTATACGAACCAGAGGTACAACGTTTCAAATATTATCAAAAATACCACGAAAATCTCTAATTTACAAACCAAGACGCACAAGACTTTTAATTTTTTTCCTGTTATTATGTTTAAGGTATAGGAAGACTTAAAAATCAGACATATTCTATCAAACCATAGGTTTAATAAAAACCTATATGCCTATAAAAGTATACACATTGGTTCATAAGTAGATTCATTAGTATTTGTTCATGAGTAGCATAGCTCTCATATATGATATTTTATTGTTTGACATGTAATGCTTAAACATGGGTGATAACTTAAATTTCATAAAAAAAATTGTTTTAGCATCCTTTATCAGGGAGGCCCAATGGGGCTCGCCGATAATAAAATTTGCAACGGGCTCTTGGACTATTCGGCCCAGAGGCTTGTCATTGACAATTTCAAACATCTTTCCTCTTGAGACGAGAACTGAGATCTTCCATCCAATTATTTAACACATATTTTTCTATACCTTTGAAATTTCGGGACTTGCCATAAAAGATTAATAATTACGGGGTTCACACTCCCTTAATATATATAAATTAGATTTATTGCAGTAAAATCTAAAACATAAAACTCTATACATAGAACAAAGAAAATACGTAATTCATCCTTTTTTGTATACCTTTTAAGTACTTCTAAAAACTTTTCATGAGCTTTAAGCCCAATAATACATCATTTATGTTTAAAAATATTTTAAACACTCGTTAAAACATATTTTAAGAAAAATTTTCTTCAAAATGTTTACATTCAAGTCACAATTCAAAAAAAAACTAATGGTAAAATTGAAAAAAATGTGAGACAAATAATATGATCTCGGTCATGTTATATCTTGAAGTCAATTTATTTCACAGTGTTTGTCATTAGATATTGATTTTTCCGGTAGAAGTTTGGAGTTAAGTATTTTTTATAGTATTTTGGAAGAACTCAGCTGCAATTTATAGGCGACTTTCAACAACGGAGTTTAATGATCTAAACCGAGTGATTAATTTCTAGGGTTGTAGTCCAAACACAACACCCTCCCTTCTCACCCTTTCATCATTTTTTCTCTAACACGTTCGTTTTAACTTGTTTACCTCTATTTTAAACGATTTTCTTAATTAACCACTAGTACAGATTTTCACTTCATGAAAAACAGTGAAATGTGAAAATTTAATTTGATTTCCGCTCAATTCAAAATATCCTGTATTTTATAGAATTATTTGTGTAACAATTGGATTCATTTTGTGGTTTTCACTTTGTTGAATTTATAAGGCTTTCAATTTGTTCAATTATTTTCAAAATAACAAAGCAGAGTTGTTATAATTAATTTTATAACTTGATCTCAAGAATGTTAAATTTTAGTTATATTTCTTAGTCAAGCTATATTAGTTAAACTCTTAGGGTTTTTACATACTTATAAATTAACATAGCACAAATTCTTAAGGATAGTATTCTGAAGTCAATATTAACTTTTGAAATAATTAATAAATTAATCCAGCTCAATTTGTTAGGAATTTTACATGTATCCATTTTTATAATTAATAATAAATTAGTATATACTTCTTTCTTAGATTTTACATACATTCATGTATAAAATAATTTATCAATCAGTATATTTCCATTCCTTAATGTTACTATCTTTATTCATTTATAGAATAATTTATAAGTTATTATATTTCCATTTCTTAAAGTTTTCATCTTTCTTCAATAATAGAATAATTTATAAATTAGTTAAGTTTGATTTCACGGGTTTTCATAGTCTAAGTTTATGGTCAAAAATACCATCGATGAAATTGTTATCTAGGTCTTATTTCATCAACCCTTTACATTGCATTATTACATGCCCTTTTAGTTATGTAATAATTTTAATTAATAATACTTATATGTTTTATGTATTATATATATATATATATATATATATATATATATTATATATATATATATATATATATAAAGTATGTATTATAGTCTTTTCAGATACGCATGAATAAATATCCATCTTAATTATTTTGAAAGAATCTTAATTACATAGCTCCTCCGAATTTTCACAAAATGTATATTAAAGGGGTAAAATAAAAAGGAATCTTGTGAGACTCTTATTCAAGCAAACTTGTGTAAAAAACCTGCTCTATACATTTTTATACATTTTTCTTAATTAATTCAAAAAGGTTAATGAAAACCTTCCTAAATTTTTTTGTGAATGAAACTTGATACTTTTTGTGTTAACAAAGATAGGATGGTTTAGTCTATACTATGTAAGTTAAGGGGATTTTCTCTTTAACAAACCTTCACATTTTTATAGTTTAAAAAAATATATTAGGTAAGGGTATTTCTTCTCATTTTTCAGTTGGTTAATTTTATATTTTGGTTTTTATTTTTCTATAATAACCAAAATATTAACGAAGTTTTCCAGTCAGATTTACAATTATCGATTTACCACTAATGACTGTAAAATAGATTATCTCGTATTAGTTGAGCCTCTCTGTAGCCACACTATTTTATTCGTTGAACTTAAAATAAACGTTAAACTATTTCTATAGAATTCTATTAATAAAACTAAGAGCATATTTTTGGATGCAAACAATTTATTTGCAATTATTCATAGCGTCTTTTTTTATGAATCACATAAATGTTACATTACAGTCATAAGTCGGCAGTCAATCAGTCGTTAGTCTTACTCGGCAGTCTATTAGTTATTATTCTTTAATCGGCAGTCAATTAGTCATTAGTCTTTAATCGGCAGTCAATTATTCATTAATCGTTAATCGGCAGTCAATTAGTCATTAGTCTTTAATCAGCAGTCAATAAGTCATTAGTCGGCAGTCAGTTAAACATTCATCGGCATTTAGTTAGTCATTAGGCGGCAGTCATTTATTCATTAGTCGGCAGTCATTTATTCATTTGAAGGCAGTCATTTATTTATTTGTAGGCTGTCATTTATTTATTAGTCGGCAGTCATATATTCATTAGTCGGGAGGCCATTATTTACTAGTCCGTAGTCAATTATGAATTAGTCGCCATTTAAGTAAAACGTAAACCAAGCAAGAAAACATTTTTTTTTGTCAGACAGGGCATGTACATCAAAATTAAAATATTGAGCAGTGGTTCTGAGATGTGAGGTACTCTTAAAAGTTCCTTAACTCTTAATAAAACCTATAATATATATAGTTTATATATATGTACATTATATATATAATATATATTATATATATATATATATAATATATATATATATATGTTAGCTATGATAATTGCTAAGTAACCATATATTGTTATATTTACTTAAATTATATCTTATAATATATAATATATTATATATATATATATTATAGTTATATATGATATATATTATATATTATATATATATATATATATATATATATATATATATATATATATATATATATATATATATATAATATATATATATATATATATATATATAAAAAGCGCGTTATGATGCGTGAGTGTGTGTTTCTGCATTATGATTTTGAAAGCAGGATAGCTTAATTTGAAATGGTGCACGTTTTGTTTCTTTTTGAAGCTATTAAATCTTAAAGGTAAGTCACGGCTCTTCTGTTGGATAGACAGAAAAATGCCTGCACTAGGGTCTGAAATCTTCCAGTTAGTAAAGAGTCTAAGTTGCCTGGTGATTAAAAATTTCTCCCTGAATTCTATCATTATGTCTGTGCGTTGCAGTCTTTCCCCCTAAAATATTAATTTTTATTGAAAATTTAACAATTATTTTTTGTTGTATTCAAAGTTGTTTAATATAACTGTAGAGTAGTAAACGAAAATTGAAGTTATATTTCAGGCAATTTGAACTTTTCCATATTGTCCTGTCCATCCTTTTCTTTAACTAAAATTATAGCAATTTTTTCACAGAATGAAGTAAAAATGTTTTAAATTAGTACAAATATTAAAATAGAATACACACTAAAAATAAAAACTTACCTTAAGTTATTATTGTGGCCAATAAAATTAAAAACTTAAGAGATAAATCCTCGCATACTTATTCTTATTTTATTTTTGGGCTATTTTTTGAGCTTTTCTTTTTATTTTTGAGCCAGCTATCTCTTGATCATCCATATCACATTTTTTTAACTTGGGTTACTATAGGTACTTTCTTGATCCATGATCATAGTTTAATTATTTATTCATCACAAATCTAATCAGTTTTCGGTCACCCTAAAATTTTGATATTACACCTTAGCGCTAATATTATTGTAAATATATTATGGTTATTGAACATTTTATTCCACTACTTCGCTGAAGTTGAGATATATTTTTAACATTTAGGATGATTTTGTATTACTAGTTGAAGAAGTCAGTTTGGGTTGACTTTCGATATGACTATAAAATTGTCTCTATTTCTGATTGACCAGAAATTAAAAGAACATACATTTTCTGACTATATTCATAAGGATTTGCGCATTTATGTCCTCTTTTATTACATTTCCAAAGAGGTTAGGGTCATATGTATGTTCCAGTGCATATTTATGTCCAAATTCATGTTTCTGTGAGTATTAATGACCAAATTATTGTTTTGAACGACTTTATAGCCACTCTTATGTTTCTGTAGAAGAATGAGAATGCGCTTTTTGATCAAAAAGTGACGACGTGATTTGTTCTTTGCAAATAAAATAATATAACTTTGCTTGTCTCTGTTAACTTCTTTCATATATTTGTAAAAAAGTAATAAAGTTGAAAGAAAGGAATTTAATTGTGATAACTAATTAGAAAAGATAAATGACAAGATTATACTTAATATTTACCAAAAGAAGATCTTATAATTAGCTACATTTAACTTCAAGTTTTGAGGAATTAATTCGTTTATCTTTCGTTTAACGACTCCAGAAAATAAGAGTTGTCTCTTTTTGAAACGTTTTTTTTTCTTCTTTCTTAAGAGTTAATTTTCTTATTATTTTAATTTTTGTAGCTTTCTTTACTTTATTAGTAATATCTGATTAAAAGTTTTATTGCGGCTCTGTAAATTAAAATTAAGTTTTTTTAGTGTTTAAACTTTCTTACTACAACAAAAAAGTTTTAATTTATAAAAGTATATTTCTAGACGGCTATATCTTTACTTGAATCTTTAAAAATGCTTTAAAACTTGGTTATATCTGCTAGGCTTATATGCGGAGTATATTTTAATGTCCGTTCTCCTAATCATATGTGTTGATCTGGGTGCATTCTAATATTTTTAGGGAAATGGGTTCTAAATTTAAAAAAAAATTACTTCGGAACTTTTCCTTACCACATCGAATTTGATCCCTCATCCTCTACTAACTCATATGAGGACTAATTTTTCGCTTTTCCGCAGAATATAAACCGCCAAATTTATACTGCAACATGTCTTATCTTAAAATGCACTTCGCTCGTCTTAAAATAGAAAACACATTAAATTTATTCACGCCCATAAGAATAATTTATTTACGGATACATTAGTTTTTTCCACGTACATTACGGTCACCCATCCAGACACTGACCTCAATCTTCGCTGCTTAACTAATAATCCAACAAACCCCTTAGATATGCTCGTCGTATTGGAACGAAACTTAGTCCGAACATGAATGTTATCAGTTTGAACAAAGATAAATTTACTTAAAAAATCGGGTACGGGGCTGAGGTACCCCGATTATGATAACATTTCCTTATCAAATCGGATTCGCTACGCTCACGCGGACTCACTTCGCTCGTCCTCAGAATATACAAGTCAATTAATTTATACTATAATACATCTTTTTGGACTTGTATCGCTTGTCCTCACATAGTAAAAACATTCGTTTCATTCCTAGCGGTCACCTATCCAGGAACTGAAAACGCTTGATGCAGCTTAACTTTTATGATCCATCCTTTTATCATCGCATTTATCTCATTAGCTGGAGAGTTGACACTTGGCAGAAAAAACGATCATTAGGTTTAGTTGAGCAATCCAGAAAAATAATTATGACGTCGTTATCTGGCGATAATAACAGCAACAAAATTTGAATCATAAGGTATGATTACTATAGTTTTTCTGTTTGTTTAACTAAATTATTGTAACGACAAAATCATTAAACTATCACGTACTTATTAAAGTACGAAAACACGACGAAAAGTAAAACTCACCTAAAGTTATCAGGGGTGCCAATATAACAACTTTAGCAATTTTTTGATTATTTTCAAAATTTAATTAAAACACATTATTATTCCTTCCTTATTATTTTATTCTAATAAAAGATTTGGCCGTGGTAATAAAGCCAATTTATTTTATTTTTTGGTTTTTAATATAAAGGGATACGTTTTTCGGGTTACCAATTTTAAATCAATTTTCGTTTGCTCTACAGACGTCATTATTAAATTCCAAATAAATGATACGAACCTAACTAAAAATACGTTAAATTGGGTTGACCTTTACCTGCAAATTTGATTAAACCTTTATATTATGTAAATAAATGTATTTTGAATATTCGAGATAAATGTTATAATACATTTGCTTTTAACAATTTTCTAGATATCCGACAAACATTATACAGGGATACTTGAAATTGTATTATTGTAGAGTAAATCTAATAATGAAATGTAAACGTGACATTTAAAACCTATTTGTAATCTTATATTTTTGTAAATACAATGTCCAAGCAGAACATAATAAATTTGATGTTGTTTGGAGAAGACTAAAATATTATATGGTCATAATATACAGAAGGACCTTTATCATAGATATTATAATATAAATAAAATTTGTCTGACAAAGGGCTTTTCAGAGCGCTAGTGTGACCTAGTAGAGTCAAGAGATCATTATTTTCAAAAACGTTCGCTAAGAAACATTCTAAGACTATTTATATTTTTTTTAAAATAATCTATTAAGCCTTATTAGCCAAAAAGGAAGGTTCACTATACATTGTAAATATTTTTTCCCTAAAGGAAAACTTTAATAATTAACGACTTTTCTTTTTCTAATTTATGTCCGAACACTAGCTTGGTAGGTAGCTTTGTTAGTTAAGGTCTTAGATACAGATCTTCCCTGATATTGAGACAATCTAATGCAGTGCTTCTTTACTAGTTTCAAGTACATGTTGTTCTTTTAGAACCCAAACCAACATCCATAAATGTAATTTTGAATTTCTAATAACTTATTTGTATATTTTTCCTATCTCTTCTTACAATATTTTAAATATTTTTTTTTTCGTTGTATCGAATTGAATTACTGATTATTAAACTAAATTTTGTTTGCAAAAAAAATCGCTAATTTACTAGCGAAATTTGAGTCGGACCTTAGAAATGTACCCATTAGTCGTTTTAGAGGTCCCATATATATATATATATATATATATATATATATATATATATATATATATATATATAATATATATATATATATATATATATATATATTATAAATAAATATATAAATAAAAATATATTTATTTATTTATTTATTAAGAATTTTAATATTTTCGTTGTAAAAATAGTTTACTTTATGTTTTCTGAGTGTTAAATAAAAAAACCGGTCTAAATACAACCATTTTAAGTGACCAAAACCGATAAATAATTTCTCTAATAAGATTTTAATTTATTGAAGTCAGTTTATAAAATACCATTCTATTTACATGGTTGGGTGTTTGGAAAACAAATGTTTGGTAACCTGAGACCTTCTCGATGCAGGTTATCAACAGGTCTTCTTATTACCTGTCTATTAATTTACTTATTTTGAACACCTTAAGTCTGTTTTTCTACTCGCTTTTCTTCTATTGTCTTATCTTGTTTAATTAAACTTGTCTGTATCGGGATTAACAAAACTACTGTGTTTTTACAAACGCGTTTTCAGCTATAAATTTTTAAATCCACTTGTTTTCACCTACGAGGAAAACTGAATTAAAGTAAAAGCAATAAATAAATTGTTATTTATTAAATTAAAGTAAGGAAATTGTTATTCCTAAGAAAATTTAGTTGCCAAGTACTTTATTTGTTAATTATTGACTTTTTACTGAAAATTTGTTATTTTTAGGGGAAAAATAGTTAAAACTTTCCTTTTGAGTAATCAAAGACATTTAAAATCTGCTTTTTAGATCTTCTAATTTTCAAGCTGAATGCGTTTAGTCGTTTTCAAACTTTATTCCAATATAGTCTGGGTTATCATAGACGTAAGTTTAGAAATGTTATTTTATATTAAACACTTTGTGTCTATATAACTTTTTATCGTGGATGTTGTCAATCGGCAACAACTATTCAAATTAATCTAATTGCTTTTGACGTGTTT
Organism: Microvelia longipes; assembly: GCA_018340805.1. NCBI lineage: Eukaryota > Metazoa > Arthropoda > Insecta > Hemiptera > Veliidae > Microvelia > Microvelia longipes. The sequence continues at coordinate 27,907,986 of JACMZG010001908.1, read as the reverse complement.
ACAGTAAATGTATAACAATCTCCTTTGTCAGAGCGCCAATATTAACTACTTTTTAATTTATAACACCTTAGTATAACTTAGCTTATTTTAACCTGATGTAGCATCGAACTTTTACTTCAGGAAAAATAGTTTTCGCACTATAACTTAACATTTATTCGTGAAGAGACTCTTTTATTTATAACTAACCGTGACACCTGAGCGCGTTCGGCAAATAGTTTATGCATGGAACAACAAATTGTAAATTAGTCCTTCGAGGATTAAATTAATAAAATAGAGGCTGTTAACAATAGTAACAGCAAAAAAGTTTTTATTTTAAAACGGACCTCAATTAGACAAAGAAGGAGAAAATGTTGACAAATATGTTACACTTTAACCTTTTCATTTTTACTTTTCCTCATTTATACCGTAGGTGTATAGTAAAAGTATTGTGATTGCAAAAAAAATCCAAAAGCAGAATAAAACCCGAATCATCCGTTTCAGGTGTTTTTAAGGTCTCCTGAGTGATTTTTACAAAGTTGTTTGTCTGTATGTGTGTGTATGTGTGTCTGTTATTATTGTAGCTCTTTGTGTATTCATGCTAGACTGTTGAAACTTCATAAAGCATTATTCTACCTCTGTAGTTGTGTTATTCGGAAAACCAATTTTATGACGTCATTAACCCAAAAAATGACTCAATGTAAACAATAAAGCGCGAAAAAATGATGCTATCGGATTGAGATTTTGCACGCATGTGGCTATGTATGAGATTAACATATGTGCTAAGTTTCATTTTATTATCAGCATTAGTTTAATTTTTGTCAAATGACTTGTGTACTTTTTGAAAAAAATTGTAAGAAATAAGGAAATGATTCAGTTGAGTTTAAATTTAGTACGAGTTTATACGTTTACTTAATAAATAAGTACACTAAGTTTCGTTTCAATACGACAAGTGTATTCATCATTTTTGATGGATCATAAAAATTAAGCAGCATTGATTGTGGTCAGTTCTATATGGGTGACTGCTGAGAATGATACGGATGTTTTTATTATCCGACGACAAGCGAAGTGAGTACGAAGACCTGTTGCAGTATAAATTTGGCGAATTGATATTCTGAGGACAAGCGAAGCTAGTTCGAAGCAGGGAGGATGAGCGTAGCGAATACGATGTGATGAGGAAAAGTTTTGAGGTACTCCGTATCCGATTTTTAAACGTATCTTGATGAGAGTTAATAGTTGACTTTCCTGTCCTATAAGTACATAAAGTTAAATAATATCTATAATGTCATGATTCGTCAAGTAACAAAGTTATTTAAGTCTATAAATGGCATTATTTAGGAACAGAATGTGTTTATTCTGACATATGAGATGTAGTTAAAAGTTTAGTCATGAACAGTCGATGGGATTTTGAGCTGTAAACAACGTAACATATGTTCATTCTGACCCATAAGTTGTCTAAATGTAAAGTTTAGTCAAAACCCATCAATTAGATTCCGAAAAGTAAGCTCACGAAAATGCCTAAAGCTTTCAAAATTGTATAACGTTTTTAAAACAAATTTTACAAATTCCCTAATATTTTAGAACGGATCCATATGAGAACTAATTGGTGACCAATAAGACCTAGGTGCATTCAAAGTTTAAAATTTCGTCAAGATCTAACTATAAAATTCTGAGCTATTAGTACTTAATTATTTTAACAGATATCGATAAGTTACAAAATATATTTTTTCTGACCTATGAGTAACCTAAGTTAAATTCTACTCAAGATCTATTAATTAAAATTCAGAGCTGTAAGCATTTAAATCTTACTATTTTACACTAAAGCTCCATTGTTATTTGTGCACTAATTTCACAGATGAGACATATATGCGTTCATTCTGCCCTTCGAGTCGTCTAAGTTTAGATTTTGAACGGATTCCAATGAGACCTTGATCGTAACAATTCATAGCTAAAAGTATTCTAAAGTAAAATGTATACTAAAAAAATATACACTTAACCGTTGAGTACTTTGGCTCTATTTTCTTTAATGTCATTTAATACTTAACATTTATTGATACTCTTTTTAAGGACTGACTTTACATTATTAAGTTAAATTTATATTATTTTCTTAAGAGTTTGAGCTTTATAAAATTGTGCAATAAAATATGTTTTTATTGGCTTATTATTCTACTATTTTTAGGAAAACTTTTTATCATCTTCCCTTATTTATTTATCTTTACTTTAAGGGAACCCCTTTAAAAGTAGCAATACCTTAATCCTTTCAGGACGGACTCAAGACGCTATGATGTTTTAGGAGGAAAATTCTAAGATAAGGATTTAAAACTTATGCGCAGGTCTCACGTATTAAATGAATATACCAACATACTAAGAGTTTTTGTATCCCTAAGGCTACTTCCAACCTTCCATGGGTCTCGACCTACGTGACCGTGTTTTCATATTTTTTTTTATTTTATTTTAATTTTAATAATTTGGTCCTTGGGCTTTGCTATAAAATGGGATTAATTAAAAATAAATAATAATAAGAATAAACATTTCTGTACATACATTTTCTTTAAATTTAGCTTTTAGCAAATGAAATAGTTGACGTGAAAGCGTGAAACAAAAACAAAGTTTTGATGAAAAAAAAGTGAGCATTTTTTATTCCTTTGTATGTTTTAGTTTCTTTGTACGTATTTTTTTTTAAATTACCTTACTTTCAAAAATGAGAATTCCTAAAAATGTATTTGCTAGTTTTAGAAGGATTTTTGGGAGAAAGGACTTGCCAAGAATATGTATATACATACATACATATATACATACATACATATATATATATATATATATATATATATATATATATATATTATATATATATATATATATATATATATATATATATATATATATATATATATATATATATATATATAAAATGTGTGTGTGTGTGTGTGTTTATCGAAATGAACCTTAGTTGAAAATGAATGACTCATTAATGTCCCGAACCGTATTGTTCATGAAATATGTGTGAGGTCATTAACCCACAACAAATTTCTGACTGAGCAAAAATTTCAAAAAATTACACTACTTCAAAACCTTGTTTGGTCAAGCTGATATTATGCTCATGTCCTATTATGTATCAATACTATAAACAAATATTCGTGATTCAACTTTTTTAATAGTATATCTTCCGGATTTATCGAAGACATATAAAACATAATGTAAACAAATCACGTTCTGTTACTAATACATTGGAAATTCGCATATATCGTGTTAGTATGCCACTAAAACAAACTGATATAGGTCAATAATAATAAAAACTGATAATAGAAGAACTACTATGAGAAGCGGCCTTTGGCCAAGAGCTCTGAGACCGCTTCTTTCTATATTAATTCAAGAAATCATGGTTCTAAAGTTTTTATCAAGCGATATGAATATTGAGTTCTATTTATTGACATTTCTAATTATTTTCCTTATAATTAAACTTTTTTTTCAAATGATATTTAGTTAAAGAAAGGAAAAACTGATTTTACTTCCAAACATGAAAATCGCAGTGTAATTTTATTGAAAGAATGTCAATAATGAAAATAAGAAAAAATCATGATGTAATGATATTATTTATAACTAAAGTCTTATCGTGCGATTTTTCCTTACAAATTCTTTTGTTTGTTTTCCTTTTTGATACTTGTGCTGTCTAGAGATTGTGGAGCTGTGAAGGTTTGATTTTATTGTCAAGTTTTGTATTTAATTCGATTTCGAAGAAAATAAACTTCATTAAAATTGTATTCTTGAGTTTCTGATAAGGAGCCCTTCATTGTTTTTCCTTCGTATAATATAATCATCAATATTTGTTTTTTATTGTAACTAAAAAACGAAATGAATTATTTGCTTAAAATTGAAAGCAAAGTATCCTTTGGTATTTAAGTTAAGGTTGGTGTTTTACAATTGTTAAATGACATCAACGTCTGGAGATATTTTATGCACCTCGAGAGTAAAATGCTAATTCCCCTCGCTATTATCTTCTTCGGATTCGTCTCGAGAGTTAAATACATAAAATCCATGGCTACGACTCGGGAAAAGCCAAAGCATTCAGGAAGGAATGCTTTGGTTACTTTGGCTAACTTACTGCTCAGGTAAATAAGAGCATTCTTTACTCCCTTGGTTCATAAATAACAGTTAATAGTTTTAGTGTTCATCAAAACTATGGTTATTACTTCCAGAGTTTTTGATAATGAACTAATATTTCCCTTTATTAAATTTAGGTGTTTAATAAAACATTTAATGGGTTATGACAGGGTTTCTTTCCTAAGGAGATCAGCAAGCCAGGCGAATTTTATTTGAAATGCGTGCTTCTCTATTTTCCGTTTCTTTGCTTGTATTCGGTTTATGCATTATAGCCAGAGGAGTAGCATTACTATTTGTGAAACACATTTTCCCAAGAAAATGTTGAAAATGTGCATATGTATGTGCCTCAGGTTATAAAAAAGTATGGTCATTATTTCGAAATGATTTGACACTGCACAGCATTAGGTGAACTCATTTAAGCCTTATTGTACTCGTATGCTAATTTATGGTAATTTTTTAAGTATATTTAGTGAAAAATCCGGCTGTTGGACCTCCGCGCAAAATGTTATGTCAAACGATAGCTTTGCAATAGTTAGCTTTGCATTAGTTTCCAAGTTACTTGAAACCTAATGTTATTTCTAAAACAGTTAATTATATAGCATATTTTATTTTAACTTTCCAAGGTTACCTAAAGAAGTTACAACAATAGCAAATTTGGGTATTAGTTCCCAAAAACAATAATTGTAATTTTGATCTGGCAGGAATTGAGGTCGAGGTTGAAACGATTTTTGGAAGTATAGAGCCATGCTTTCTTAATTTTTATGGATGCATCTGACTGGTGCATTTGATATGTTGTGGTGTGTATAAGTGTTTCAAAAACTTATTTTTTCAAGGTTTAAGGACTTTTTAAACCCACCCTATTTGCGATTTTTTTTTCAAAGAAAATTCGTTAAAATAAAAGCCAAAATAAGGAGTCTTCATACTTACCTTTTTCAAAAGGAAAAAAATCCTATTAAAGACCTCTTAAAGGTTAAAAATAAATAGCTAACTCAAAAATAGTATTATTTGTAAAGATTGTTATATTCCAAACTTCTAATAAATAAATCGGTTTGTGCTTTAAAAATAACTTACTCGGTTATGTCTCCATCATAATCCTTTTTCCCTGTTTTGCTATATTTCCTACTCATGTTGCTGCGCTATGTTATAACTGCTACATAAACCTTGTACAACGTAATATATCACTAGGTGTTCACTGATATAAGCTTAGGCGTTCTTTAATTCACCTGGGGATACCATCAGTCTTCAGGTACCACAGGTTGAAATCTCTGTCAGGCCATTTAGTTATCGAGTTAAATAGTTGGCCTAGCAATGTTGCATCCAAAAGGAGCGTAGGGCTGGTTCTGAGGAGGTTGAATGAATGCTGTGTGGTCTATAACATAAAGATCTCATCCATTTTTCAACCATGCTGATTGGAAAATTTATAGATGCTTGCATAAAAATAAAGCAGCACAGGAAACAGTGTTTAATGTAGATACGCTTTTGATACCTATGCTCTAGAGTAAAACTTTAGAGAGATGTTAGCGCTATATAGCGATACTATCCTATATAGTATTGCTATGATGCTATACTATATAGCATTGTATAGATCAGAATAACTGCATATACTCTCTAAAGAGGTAAAGGGAAGCAGGCGAAGCGTTGAAACTACAAATGTCTCTTAAGTCCGCTCTCTGACTCTAAACAATGACTCTACGCAAAGTGATTAAACTTGAAAACTTTTTATGACTACAACTACAGACGTTTCAGACGATTCTGTTGTTAAAGTCCTGAATTGAGACTGAGACCCGTATTTATAGACTTTTCCCTTATCTAAACCTAACATTTTCCTTAGGGAACCCTTAAGGGTTAAGGAAATTGTTAGGTTTAGGTAAGAAAAATGTCTTTGAATATAGGATTGTTAAAATACAAGCTATTAAGTTAACCTTGGTGGGTGTGAAGTAATTGTAATGATCAGCCTGCAATGGTCCATGGGTTCGGTCTTGGAATATGGTCACTCTTTCTATATTTTACGGTCTTTGGCGCACTTTTCATTATCGTGCGCCAAAGACAGTGATCTCTCTTTTGCTCTTAAATCCACGGGGAATTAATAAAAAGCCTCTAAAACATAGTTAGTCAATGTAGTTATAGTTAGTAGTTAATGTAGTCAATAGTTAAACATGTGGTATTCCTGTTTTCTTCGTTACATGTTCATTGCATATTTTACTTAAGTTTCTATCAAATTATTCGTATTTAACTTATTCCATATATGTAAGCCTTGGACTTCGAGTATTGACCATTTTAGCCTTTTATGATCAAAAACAGGGGAAATATGACTAAATATAAACAGGATGTGGAAATATAAAACCGGCCTTCATTCTTCCGATTTTATTATTTTCATAATAAAACTTCCTTCTCAAAGTTTATTATCTTCCATGTTACTTATTGTCATTTATTGCTTGAATTTAAATTGAAAAAAATATATTGAATAAATAAATTAAACTTGAAAAAATAAATTTAAATCGACTTAAGTCGAAGTCACTTAGTTCTAAAATTCTATGGACAGGGAAAATATATAATGAAATAATTTTATATTATAATACTGTTAAAGTATTTTATTATAATTTATTTTTATCTTTCCATCATTTCACATTTCTCGTATTATTTCATATTGTTGATAGTATTTAAATTCATATTTGAAAATTTATATAAATTGAGGTTATACTTATATTACGCTTTGCATCTTAACCCTATTTTTCTTTATTTGGTCTTTTATCTATTTTTGTCTCGTTTATACAAAAATAACTCTACAACAATAAAAGATGCATATCATGTAATATTACAACTTTTGCTTATTTATATTATTTGGTTCCTTTGAAGTAATTTATTTGTAGCTATTGAATACTTCATACTTTTTTAATTAATATTTTAAATTACTCTTTTATACCACTTCAAAAAGAAAATTACTTTTGATAAATTATGAAATTTCCTCTTTGATTTATTTATTATTGATTGTTATGAACCTAATGTTTTTTATAATGACATTTTATAGAATTTAGTCTAGTTTAGACATCGATTTCGTTGTAATTACTACTATAGACTAGTAATTCGTTGCGTCAGGATTCCACGTCAGAATCTATAACATACATGGGTCCGCTGTATTGACTGTTATTTTAAAATTACCGTATATTTTGATTTTTTTTTTCATATTTGTATTTTCTACTCTGCTAGAGTTTTAAAACGATATGCAACACGGTTTTTCGTTCATTTTTTTGTTTCAAATGGTCCGCAATATTGGCTACTATTTTAAAAATATTGACCACAAGTTACCAAAAAAACTATACAGCTCTGAAGACTAATTATTACTGCATGTGACTAATTATTACTGAGATTCATTAAAATTAGTTAATATTTACAGCTGTTATCGTGACACGTACTAACACACAAACATACACGACGCCCCAAACTTTTAAATTGATTGAACTCACTGACCTTCCTTCATCAAGTAAAACGCATTTTTTGTCACTTTCATCGATTTAAAGTTTCCCATAACCTATTTGCCTTTTTTATCTATTTTATTTAGGTATTATTTAAATATCTAGTTTTTTTTGTCAGAATAAAAACTGGTAAGGGTATTATGCGTAGTTATTTGTTTTTTTAGCAGTCAATATTTGTATGTATTAATATAAATAACATTTTATATATAAAAAAATATAACCTAAATATATTTTATTATTTTCCTTCTGAGAATTTTATATTAACAATTTTATTTTTTAGTAAATATTATTTTATATTAATATTCAATTAATTTATTAAATTTTGTGTTACTCAATTATTATATTTATATTGCACACATAAATGTAAACTTAGTTATTACATATTTATATGCATTTATTGCTTTTGGTTTAAAAAATTAATATTAAAAATAAACGTATTATAAATATGATATTATTTATAAAATAAATATAACATGATACTTGGAACAGAGCTGCTCATAGCGTTTACAAGACTTTCAAAATGCTTTGTGATTTCATAGAATAATTTTATGTACAACTTTAATATTATTTGCATTACAAACGTTAATATTTATTGAATTATTTATTAATATTATTTTTTAGACCAGAAGATACGTTGATAGATACTTCTGTAGACAGTAACTCCCCTATAGTTAGACAACAAATGTCAGGACTTTTATTTATTTTCCAATTTTCCTTTGAAAAAAATCGCTAATAAAAAATATTTATACGTAAAAAGAGTAAAAATAAATGAATGAATACAAATTGGAGAATCAAATTAGGAAGTAACTATCTAAAGAAGTGCCTGCTAATAGCCTAATGTTTATTTCTTTGAGTAGGAAGAGGTACTTTAAACCTTGCAATAAAATCTGTAAATCATAAATTGCCTTACTTAAATCATAATATATCATTACACTCTAGCGGATATTGCCTGAAATTCTGTCTTACTCTGTGTGTGTGTGTGTGTGTATATATATATATATATTATATATATATATATATATATATATATATATATATATAATATTATATATATATATATATATATATCCATTTTTGTTATGGCGCCAATCCGTAAAGGCTGGAGCTTACTCGTACTATCCACTCAGAGAACTACTTCTTACAATGTACGATTTCCAGTACCTCTTCATTACTCAAAAATAAATAATTTTAACTTCAAATTAAAACAATCACATCAATCAAAACTTCAACAAAATTTTCAACCGACTGGACTGACTTTGCAAGACGTTTTAATTGTCCTCTTATTATTGTTTTCAAAGCATAGTGACAAGTTTAATACATGATACATATGCTCATGTTGACTAATTTATATGTTGTAAACCAACACACTTTTTTAAAAAAATATTTCTGTCCAAAAGATATATTCGTATTTTTGTATAAAAACTTAAGGAGAAGACAGAATAATAATTTTTCTTATGAAAAGCGTATTTTGTTTCTTCAGGGAAATAAAGTTTTTAAAGAGTTAACTGAAACTTGTAGATATAAGCTTCTTTGTATTTCACAAAAATAAAATAGCTTTCACTTTGGGACTTATATAACAAAGAAAGTTTTTCGTTATAAATATTTGATTTTTTTAAAGAATTTATTGAAATATTGATGGTTTATTTACTTTGCATAAGTTGCTGACGATGTTATTCTGCATTAATATATAACGATTTTTTTAAATGGGGTTTTTAAAAGTTACCAAGTTATAATTATAATTTTAATTAAGTATTTAATACACGGTGTATTACTGTGTTGTGAGAAGTTAGAATAATATTAAATTACTTATATTTAATTAAAACTCTGTTACACTTAATGAGGAAAAGTATTGTGTTATTACTGATATTGGCAATATTGCTGATATAATTATTTAGAAGGAAATAAAAAGGAATAAGTCCCAAGCAGGTTGCTAAAGTTCTTAATAACTTTAATACAGCTGTTAAACCCAAGAGAGCAATGCGCTTAAAAATCGATCCTAAAGCTTTGTTTGTTTTAGTTTGCGTAAGCTCTTGTTGAATAATTTAATTTAACAAAATATTAATCTAGGCTTAGACGATGTTCCAATATTTTTTCACTTTATTTTTATCAAGTATTATAAGCAACTTTTGTTACCTTAGTAAACTGCTTAAAATACGTTTTAAACTTCATTAAATTAATAAATACATTTTTACTGCTTACCTCTTTTAAAAGTAAATTGTTTTTTTTGTATTTATCCACACAATTATTAGTTTGACATGAGAATTTTTAATCTTGTGCTCTTCTATCAAAAAATAGATTCAAACCTCAAATAAAACAGAAATATCTCAAGTTTCAATCAGAACGTGGTATTTTTCTCGAAATGTTTGCTCAATTTAGCAGCAAAGTTCTTTAAGAATTTTTTTTAGAAAATTCTGCCAATTGGATAGACAGATTTTATATAATTGAATGTCAAATAAATAAAGAACTACGATTATAAATTAATAAATTACTCTGATTATTTAAGTACTTTTGAAATAATGAGTTAAGCTCATTAAAAAGAGCTTAAAAAGATTAGTAGCTCTAAAAAGATTAGTAATGAATAATTAATCATGAAAATTATAAACATAGGTCTAAACTAATGATTTAAAATCTTCGATAATTTTTTATCTAATCAGTTAAGAAATATAAGTTTTTAAAAGAAAAAAGTAGCATCAGCCCTAAACTAACCAGACCCAATATTTACCTACCTTACTAAACAGAACAGAACATCATTACCATCAGTAAAATTAGATTATTTAAAAATAATTTTTAACTTTAATTTATAAGCCTTTATAATGATGTTTATTTAGGATCTATTTATTGCTATGATATTACTACTAATTAGTATTCTTTTTTGGAGCGAAACATTTTATAGCTATTATTTTTCTTAATTTCTTAATTAGAATGTCGCTGTTCTTCTTCCGACTGCACAACGTGCGCCAAAACCGGCGGGAAAAATTAAAACGCGACTCTAGGAGCAGCTCTGGCCTCATGGTTGGCTGCGCCAGGACATTACCACTCCGACCAAAAGGCAACACCAATTTCCTCAGTTTAACATCAGCTTCTAAATTATTTGAACCACCTCCAGTAACTCCGTCCGATTCTTTAGATGAAGTCGCTTTCAAAATACCAAGGTAAATGTTTAACTATTTTGTTTTATTTGTTATTTTAAGGTTTCAACCTAAAACTAAGCAAGTTTGACAAACTATTTTACATAGAGGAGTTTGAAAAACTAGTGTAAATAATATTAGTGTGACAACTCTAGCTAAAATTTGAAATGTTTCTCTACTCCACAAAGTCTGTCACTTTATCACCGATATAGATTTTAACCGTGTTAGATTGACTTCTGTGGAATCGAGTTTCTAACCTTTCTTACACACGATCAAGTAAGTTTGACAAACTTGTAATACAGAAAGTTAGATAGTGAGTATATATTTTCTTCTACACATGTGTTTACCATTCTTAATTACTTCCTTACATGTTTTCTCTAGAAAACTGCTTCTAGTTCTCTCCTGTCAATTTTGTAGGCCATCAAAATTCTTCCTCATTTAATTCAACTTTACTTTTACACCTTAAGTCTTTTGATTGGAATCCCCCTGAGCTTTGTGTATCATAATAATTAGTTTATGGTTTATCATACAGGAGCCGCATCAGAGACAGCGATATATTCACATGTTACAAATAACTAATTCGTTCTAAAGTATCAAAAACGCGATCAGATTACGTGATTAAAAGTACTTATTTTTATTTACAATATTTTAAATTGTGAAAGTTAACATGTTAACCTCTTTTATACCGTAGGTCTAATAATAGGTTTATCACCTGAATTATCCGTTTTAGGTGTTTAAGGCCTTCTACGTGGTTTTCACAAAGTTGTCTGTATGTTTGTGTGTCTTTCTGTTATTATCGTAGCTCCTAGTGTATTTATGTTAGAGAGTTGAAACTTGCTACAAAAACCAGTCTAAAGGTGTAGTTGTGCTATCCGAAAAATATTTTTTTGGAAGTAATACCAGATCCAAAAACTAACGCTTTTCAGTTTTATCGTTTAGTACAGACATAGATATATTTTAAGTTCTTAAGTGTGAATTTTATCTTTTCCTATTCTACCATTAAATTTTTATATCAAACTTACGTTTAATATATAATGAAGGGATGTCCTCTATATCATTTTCAGTATGATAATATATTCTTGTTATTATAATTATCATGATGTAAATATTCTAAAACAGGAGAGCTAGGTTTTTTTTAGTGTAGACCATAAAATATTCAATGACACTTGAGTTTTTTCCAGACTTTCCTTCTGCATTGGCCCGGTAGGCACATTTTTTTAAGATTAACGAGTAACCTTCGTTCTATTTTTAGCTTAGCTTTAAAAAAAAGACCAAATTTGTCTTTTATTTATGCCGTTATGATGTGTGTTAACATAAAAATTAAATTCTTGATCAGGGAGAACCCCTTTCCAAAAATCTACCTCCCCCACTCCCCCCCCCCAAATCCCCAATCTCATAAGCTCATTTTTTCTTTGAAAATTCGCTTAAAATATATAAGTCTGTGTTACAGCTAGTTAGTTTTATTTTCCTTATTTATACTGTTGTTTTGAAGGGAAGGTATTTTTTGTACTAAAAAGCCGAAACTATAGGATTTCACCAATTATCCATTTTAGGTGACTCCCTAAGTGGATTTCACAATGTTGTCTGTCTGCATGTGTGTGTGTGTTTGTTACCATAGTAGCCTTTATGTTTTGATGCCAGCGAGTTTAAACTTAGCACAAAAATCAGTAGTACTATATAAGCCTAACAAATGTGCTAAGGATTAAGTTATTATTAGTTTATCTTATTGTTCAATTTCATCAAATGATATGTATACGTTTTTTTAAAATATAGTAAAAATATAATTATCTATTTGAGTTTAAATTTGCACAAATTACCCTAATCAATAAATATAATATGGCTCCGGTATACACAAAATAAATATTGTATTACTTTTGCCAATAAAGAACTTGTTTAAAAAAAAAATAAGTATTCTAAGTTTTATTTTAAAACAGCAAGTATATCTACGGTGTTAGTTTGATTACTAATTTCAAGCAGCATGGAGGGATTAAACGGATGTTTTTACTGTCTGAGAGAGTTAAGAGGAGAGTTAAGCGAGTCCGAAGACGTGTTTTAGTATAAATTTGGTGAGATGTGAGGATGAGTGTAGTGAATCCGATAAGAGTAGGAAGAGTTTTGATGTACCCCGTACCTGTTTTTTTATTTCTTTAGGATTCTTACTGACGTTTAATGTAAACGCTCATTATAAATTTATAGATTATTCAGTGTTCTATTATCTTTTGTGTAGAACCCCATATTGACTAGGTTAAGAAAAAGACTTAAATACTTAAGTTCTACAAATACTTTATAAAATGCAATATATTTCAACTGTTACGTCGAAATATATTGCATTTTATAAAGTATTTGTAGAACTTAAGTCTTTTTCTTAACCTAGTCAATATAAATTTATAATCATCATTATATTTGATCTGTTGTGTAATAGTTTTATTGAGGATTGCTTTGAGGAACCGAACTCACATAACCTCGTTGTTTAATTTGGTTATAATGAGTTTATTAAAAATTAATTATTACACTGTTGATACTAAAAAGTTTGGTGGAAATATTGAAAATTTCAGTCCTTTTTACTTAAAAGGACTGAAGTCTTATTATCTTATTAAGTTATAATGAAGGTTTACATATTTGATGAGAGTTTTAACACAATATATGCACTTGTGTTGTTTAACTAATAATGACAAAGGTAAAATAATATTTTCTTTGCTCTTTGTGAATGTATAAATAATTATTCATAAGAAAAAATATTACTCGCTTTTACTATCTTTTTGCTATCTTCATAGACATATATTACTAGAGAAGGCATAAATATCGCCATATTTTGAGATGCTTGAAACATGTTTTCAGGGCTCTGTGCAACATCCTTGTAACCAGCATCCAGAGCGGTTATTGTTACAATGAATTAGTCAGTTATCTTCTTTCCCCACATCGTTTGTTTTTTTACTTATTATGAACGTTCTATTATAGTTTTCTTAATTATAATTTGTTTATTTAGTTATATTAATTATCAAATTTGATCAGGTTACTTTAATGATGTCATTATAACTTAACTAGTAATCGCAGACAAAGGACTACGGTGCGCAACATTCTGATGTTATTTTTACTTTTAACTACAAGTTTTAGTGCATTCAAAGAATATGATAGGTATAGAATGTCAGTGTTTACAAGAATGTCAGACAAAAAGTTAGCGTAAACTCGGTGATGGTCTCTTGCGGCAACTCAGAAAAAAATTCCTACCAGAATACCCTTCTAAATTTTCTTAGTTTTTATTTTGAAACTGTTTTGTTCTTTATAACCATTATAACGACTCGAGTATCTTCATAAAATTTGTTATTATCATATAATAAAAATATTTAAATAAATCAGTCAAGTGCCAGGAGTGGTTAGCTAAAAACGTGACAACAGGAGCGCATTCTCCTATTTGGCATAGTGAAACTATCAAATTACATATCAGTACTTCTGTTAACTGACTACGGACCTAACCTACTTCTTGATCGAAATAATACATCCTAGGACCAATTTTTATCTTTATATTCTTTGGGTACATTAACATTATAATGGTATAACGCCAATGAAAAATATATTATTATAATAGCTAGCCCAACTAACGTATGAATATGCTAAGCCTTCGTAAGTCCGAAAACTTTGTCAATGAAAGTAAAGCCGGTTCCACGAATAACGTTGTTAGTGACTAGGAAGGAAATACTCAGTTCTTGAAGACAGACATCTCATAGTAGCACTGTGGAGCTTTGAATTTCAGGTCAGAGCAAAAGAATGAATTTATGCGCACTGGCGTCGGGGTAGCTGGAGTTCTCTGTTGTGTAGCGCTGGATTAGCCAGAGCAATGTGCCTAGTTAGAGTCTGGTTATGGTAGAGGAGCTGATGAGATTGGTGAGACTGGTTAAACTAGGGCGGGCCAAAAGAAAATAATGTGATTAGAGGAGCACATTGTGAACTAGCCGCAGGCACTTGCCAGAGTTATGAATTTGGATAGGTTCTGGCTGAGCTACATGACCGAGGCAAACTGTGACCTAGTCATGTATGCCGTCATGTACGGAGAATGTGCTTCATAGATGATTAAGTGTGTGAACAAAAACTCTGGGGCAGATTAGTTGAATAAAATTTGAGTGAGGGGAAACCGATAATATGAACCAACCGATTTAAGCGTTAAAAACCCTTGGCATTGTGTGATTTTAGAGATAAATTAGATTAATACGAAGAAATTAGAGTTTTGTTTAGAATGGATATTTACTGATAATAATCTTAAAACAATAGAACATGGGCTGTAATTATAACAATTTGAAAAGATAAACCTTCTTTATTTAAGTTTGAACAAATATTTATTAACATTAAATTATAGTTCTGTAAATATTAAACAAAGTTACTGTAAAAACAAAATTTATACGGCAATTATTTAAATCCTTTGAAATTCTGGGAGTTATTGGTTCTTTCTATACTCTGTACACACTTCATAGTAAATATTGGTGGCAAAGTTTATTTAAAATTTCGTCACTTCGTCTTTGCTTTACATCAACAAAAATAGAAAGTTTGGAGTTTCTTAACTGAAAAACTTGGGATCTAAAATTGTAGCATTAATTACTTGAATAGTTTCAGGTCGATATTAATGACGTGATAAAGTTTTATAATTTGCCTTATTTTCTAAAAGTTTTCTTTTGTAAACAACCCCTGAGCTACCATCAAAAATATATGTGCAACTTTTACTCATTAATATCTTAATATATTTGTATTTATAGTGTTAATATGGGTTTAATGACTAATTTATGGCTTTATTTCATATTCTCAATAGTTTTTGGATAATATAAACATTTAGTTTTTCGATTATTTCGTAACTCAAAAATGAAGTAAACAGTAAGGAATGAAAATTTAACTTACATTTAAAACAAACTTATTAGGTTTCATTCTGTTTCCGGGAAATTAGCTAGTCCTTCAAGCCTTATTTTAACTAGTGCGTCCAAATACATTCTTGATTAGGGATAACTATAAGGTAGACACAGAATCCCCAGTTTAATAGGAATACACATAAAAATCCGGAACATGAAAGATCTAATATATACCTGTAGATGGATATAATTTGATACTACTGAGTTTTTCAAAGTTATTTTGTGTCACTTGTAGATGGTTTTATCTGCATAATCTCTATTATTTATTTATTATTAAATTTATTTTTATTTATTTTATCATAATCATAATCAAAGCTATATATTTACTCCAGTCTATTTTTACTTTTTCTTACCTCTACAATTGCAGTTATATAGGCAAAATATTGTGTTTATCCTAAAAACCCAAAACTGTGAAGAGTTAACAACCGTTTTAATTAACAAACGTTGAAGAGTTAACGAACCGTTTTGATTCACTTTTTTTCGAATCATCAAAAATTTAAAAAAAAATTAACAATCGCAAAATTAACTTATGTATTTTAAATTTGATACTAATGTACCTCTAAAAGTCAACTCAACTTAATATCAACTAAATTTAATTTCGCTATTCATTTGAAGTAATTTTTGCAATTTAGATTAGCGGTGACTGTGAACGTTGACGTTTAGAATTTTCAGAATATGTTAAACATTCGATAATTAATTAGAAATTTTAAATCTAAACTTATTTATTTTTTACTTAATAGCGAAACAAAATAATCCATGTTGCGATGCATAAAATAATATGCTTAAATTTTAATTTATCTTTTTTATATGACATTCTTCGCTATATAAAAAATATTTTTAAAATATTTGAGTAGTGGTTGTCTTGGAACCTTTTCCTCACCTTATCGGTTTCGCTGCAGTCATTCTTACTCTATGAAATAATAGTGAGTGGAATATCACGTTATTTATATTGAAGTTCGTCTTTGAACTCGCTTTCCTCGTCAAGATATTAAAAAATATCTTGTATTCCCAGCGATCTCACACCCAGGTCCTGACCTCGGTCAAAGCAGCCTAACATTATTGGTTAAACAAAAACCGTAATTGTTTAAAACCGTATTGAAATTATACTCAGCACACTTATTTATTACATAAAGAGGTCTACTTGTACTAAATTTCAATATAATTGAGTTATTTTTCGTTTTTCGTTCCAAAATGTATACCTTTAAAGTAATATACATTCGATTAAAAAACTAATGATGAAAATTATATAAAACTTAGCGCAATAGTAGGTGTTGGCTCCATCTATGCTAATGTTCATATATATCAAAACAACTGTCTGTGTTTTAAAAGTACTTTCCGGATCTTTTTTTTAGTTTGCCAACTAAACCTAATGATTAATTTTTGTACCAAGTTTAAACTCCTTTAAATAAACACTCTGGAAGCAAAGACAGACACACACATGCAGTCTAACGACTTGGTAAAAACTACTCAGAAAGTCTTAAAACACCTGCAACGAATGGTTCAGGTAAAATCCAGGTTTCGGTTTTCTGTGCAAATAAAATACCTTTCCTTTAATTTGTAATTTATATAATTATATACATTTATCTTTTTATTCAAATTTATTGTTTATGAGGCATTATTGCCAGTTAAGTACTTTATTTTTAAATAAAGTAGAAAAAAGTTAAGTGAAAAAAAGCTGACTAAGAAATTAAATATGAGTTTTTTGTTTTTTTCATTATTTTAAATCATATGCAAAGGAGGAAAAGAGTGAAGGAGTGAAGGAAAGGAGTGAGGGAAAAGAGATAAACAAGGTGTAAGATAAATCAAATAAACCAGAATAAATTGATGATTTAAAGTTTCATTTTTTATGTTTTTAGCTTACACAAATATTCATGCAACATTCATGTTGAAACGATTACTACATGCATGCATTAAATTCCATAAGAGGGTCGAATAAAAAGTTTTTACCCTTACTATTTATTCTATTTCTCTTTTAGCGGATTTCATTTTAAAAAATCGCTAATGAAATAATCATAATGGTGGGAGTTAGACTTGGAAGTAAGTTTAAAATCCGCTTCAAAAGGCTCTGTCCAAAAAAAAAAATTATTAAGTGAGACATTTAATTTTATTTTATGTTAGTTTGAAACTTTAAATCATTCAAGCCCCGCAAGCCAAGCAATTCCCCTTAGAAAATCTTACCTTCTTGCACTACAATCTTATGTAACAATAAGATAACAAGACTACATGCTTGTTGTCTTATTATATTTCATAATTTTCAATGATTTTGCAGTAGCGATTTTACTTGTTTTTCAATTTTCCCCAATTAGTCTCAGAAAATATGTCATGTTATCGAGCCCGACTCAAAAAAATATTCTGTTTTTTACCCACAAGACACATATATATATATATGGATTTCCTTTAAAAAATCTAGAAACAAATAGTATGCTACTGCAATACACTATGCATAAGCCCAAAACCTAAACAAGAAATAAATGTTTGAGCAAATAAGCAAACAATTCAAAAGAAATTCGTTAGGACCTTTGCTCTAGTAATATTATTTTTAATTAGTAATACTTCATATTACAGTAATACTTCATATTATTGGTTTATATAAGTGGCTTATATAAACCAATAATATAAAGTACAACAACCATGTGAGCGCGAAGCGGCACTCAACCCCGATGCCATGTGGCGGCATAGAGGCCGAAGGCCTCATGTTTTATACTTACTTACGGACCTTCGTGGCTGAAATTCGTAATATTATTATTTATAATTAGTAAATTAAGTTTTTTATAATGATTATTTATTATATCCTAGTTTTATTATTTGAAATTTATGACAAATACATTTAATTATTTAAATTGCTCTTGATACTATTACATAATATTTATATTATATACCGTGTTAATTTCTTAAGGATAATGTAATTTAATATTTAAATAAATAATAATACTATCTTAAGTAATGTTATTATTTTTTTTATAAATTTAAGGGTGAAAAGCTTATGATTTAATTTTTTTTGCTAACAATATAATTGCATGCACTTAAACTTTGTGTAGGACAATGTCTTAAGAACAAATGTAATTTCTTATTCTTAATTTCTTAAGAAATGCAAGTGACCCTAATTAAGAATAACTGTTTTATTTCCGTTTTTTGTTTGTCCTTTTAATTTTAGCCATAGCAATGCTATAAGTTATTATTTATTAAATAAAATACAAGAAAGCATTGTAATGACCTTAAAAATAATGTTCAAAACCACGCATTTACTCTGCAGATGTGAGCACATATCCGTATTTCCTTTAAATAAATTCAGAAAAATTAGTTACAAGTAAAAATGTTATTACTCAAGTGTGTAAATAATGTAGTGTTAAAAAATGAAGATAGACTTCTAAAGTAAATTCGCCCGGAATGAGGACTACGCTAGAGTTGTTAAGTATTATTAAATCAAATTTTGATGTTTTTAATTTTAAATTGGATAAACCATTTTATGCTCTGATTGTAGCTGTCTGTTGTGAAAAGTTAATTTCACGCTGATTAACTTTAATATGTTGCGTTAAAAACCTTGTTTTAATGAGTCATTAACATTTTGGTGCATTTTGTTTCGTTTAAGTGCAATCATCCTGATGAATAGTTGCTAAAATGTAAATCGACTTACTTTTTTTTATACCATAGGTATATAGAAAAGTATTGTGTTTGCATCGGAATTCGAAACCAGGGTTTCACATGAATTATCCATTTCTAATGTTCTTAAAACTCCTGAATGTTTTTAAAAAGTTGTCTGGTTGTTTGTGTAATGTGTGTGTCTTTATTATCGCCGCTCTCAGTCTGATAATGCTAGATAGTTAAAAATTATTTATCAGGTGAAGTTGGGCCTTTCGAAACACAATTTATTTATGATGTCAATTTAGCCCAACTCAGTAGCTATTATAGGTAGACGAATAGAAAAGAGAAACCCTAAAAGGGAATTTAAAGAAAAAGTTAAAAGAAACAACCTCTATTAGAAATGACAAGCTGGCTTGTCTTTAACGAAATAAAAAATGTTTAAAATATAAACGAATAAAGCATTTTAAACCAATAAAAGTGAATTAAAACTTAAATTTGGTATCATCGCACAACATAAACGCCTATATTAACAACTTCTACAGGTTAAAAAAAATAATCTTAGCCAGTGGCCAAAAATCTCAGATTAAAAGCTTACCTCGCACTGACGTCCCAAAAATAAATAACCAGTCATATCAAAGAGAAAAGATAACAAATCAAACGTGCCAAGTTTCATTTTATTATCAGCATTACTTTAATTGATATTGCATGACTTATATACATTCTTTACAAAGTCGTGAAATATTAGAAAAATAAGTAATAGAGTAAAAATGAGTTCTGTGTAATATATCTTTTTATAGTACACAAGAATATATTTTCTTTGTTGCACTAGAAAGTTTATAGAACTCCATCTCAGGTTTGATCAAGGGGACTTTAGTTCTATAAAAAGTTTTAAATGATTTACTCAATTAATATATATTTCACCTATCTTTGTAGGCATCTTTAGTGTCTATATACAAACTTCATTATTAAAATATAAAAAGAAATCACATTGTAAAGCGGAGTATACAGGGATGTCTGGTAGAGCAGTAAATCAAAGGTGGAAAGAACACATTTGTTCTATAAAGAGAATAAAACACCTTAAGCAAGAGGAAGAAGAACTTAAAAGAGATCTTGGCAATGTAGACTACCTCATCATACATACAGAATTTTCCTATTCTCCTCTATTTAAGAAATGTTACCTGTTTGTTGAGCAAACTGTCTGACTCGTAGGTGAAATATATATTAATTTAATAAATCATTTAAAACTTTTTATAGACCTAATGCCTCCTTGATCAAGCCTGGGACTACAAAAACCTTCAATAAAATTGAAGGTTGTTTACTTTGTGACAATTAATCTTTTGAAGATTAAGAAGATTTGTTTTCATATTATTTTTATTTTTGTTAAGAGCTGTAATTTTTGTAGTCTTTTCATTAATGTATTGAGTTTGTTTATTTATTTTAATAGTCTATTAATGTAGTTTTTATATAGAGTCTGAAGATGCCTACAAACATACTCGTAGGTGAAATATATATTAATTTAATAAATCATTTAAAACTTTTTATAGACCTAATGTCTCCTTGATCAAGCCCGGGACTACAAAAACCTTCAATAAAATTTAGATCGCCAAAAAATTCCAAAGTTTAGGCGCTTTTTTAACTTTTTCATGACGTTCAGCTTTCGACATTTGTCACAAGTCCTTTTAATAGGCAACCTAAGAATAACTTATAAAGTGTTAATAACATTAAAGGTGTTGTATAAAAGTTGACATATATTTAATGCATTTCTCAATTCAACATCATTAAGTAATAATAAAATGTATTTAATGATTGTACTTTTAATGATACAAAGTTATTATTGCCTGGATTAAAAACGTCTAAAACTGATGATAGAGGTGAATTTCTCTTTTTAGGATTTTTCGCAAACACAATACTTTTATTTATTCCTACGATATAAATGAGGAAAGGTAAAAAGAGATGAGGTATTCTAGAATTACAATTAAAATGTGGACTATTATCGAATTTAGTCTTATTTTTCTCTATTATTTATGTCAAGTATCTGATTCCTATTTCATAACCAGATTTCCAAAATAACTTTAATTGCCAGATACTGCATGAATGTGAGATATCATTTCATAAAGCTAACATACTTTAGTTTATAACTTGGTGTTTGATTTCGATGTTGTCTGTTTTAGACAGTACGTTTATGCTTCTTCCCAGGGTTTGAATTGTTTGTCTCGTGTTTGGATTTTGTCAGTAATTGTTTTTAAACTATTGTTATCGACTATTGTTATCTAATGCAACTGTCGAAATTGTTACTTTGCTGTAAATTATTAAGTTTTTGAGACCTCAAATAATATCAGTTGAAGTACGCTTTATTACCGTTGTTAATAATTTGGCCTCTTCTTATCCGACGAATTTGAGTGAAATTATGTATTTAGATCATAAATTACCCACTGCTCACTATTATTCCTTTTTCCATGATACAATTAATATTTTTTAATTCCTAAATTTTTATAATCATCTATTGCTTGTTCATTATTCAGTCGTAATTTTTAGTCAGTTAATAAAAAAAAAAAAAAAATTAAGTTTATTTTTTTTAATTTCTGTATTTCAATACCCAACAAAAACACACTTGTGTGTAAGAAGAGCCAAGTCTAGCGTCAAAAGTTGTGAGATCATTGAATAAGCCAAGTCGTAGGTTTCCAATAATGCTTGTAAATGTATTGGGTCTTGGCGGTTTCACTTCGTCATTTGGCCATTACGCAGCACACACAGATATGCATAGTAAACTTAATAGGCTAAATATATTATTTTGTAGAGTATGTCTACACTCTATGCAAGATGTTTAGTATCACCCTACCTTGAGCTGCGAAATGGCCAAATCACAAAGTGAACCCGCCAAGACCTCATATATTTACAAGCATTATTGGGAACCTACGATTTGGCTTATTTAATGATCTCATTACTTTCACAGCCCTTTTTTTTACACACATGTGTTTTTGTTAGGATTTCAATTCGTTTTGTGCCCTTGAACATTATTTTTTACAAAAATGCGCCAAAAAATATTATTAAATTATTAATTAATTGCAGCATATTACACCACTTATTTGTAACTAAAAAATTCAATTTTCTTTAATTAAACAATAGATTAAATTCGTAAGAATATTTTTTTATGTTCTATCATTCTTATTTTTGGTGTGCTCCTGCTGATAGGGTTTATAAGGTGATTCAGTTGGATGGTTTTTATGAATTATATTCAATTTTTTTTACATGTTAGGTTATAGTCCAAAATTGACGTCATTGCAGGAATAAATTGTAAATTTTCAATGTTAATTGAAAATGTTAGCCAATATTGATTCCTGCTATGACGTCACACGTCATTTATAAAAAAAGTCAGGTTACAACCTCCAATTGTATTTAGTTTGTTTACATCGAATTGAATCACCTTATAAATGTTAAATTTCTAACATCTTGGGTGTGCTCTTCTGGGTGGCCCTAATTGTCAAAATTTTTCTTTTTATGCATAAAATTGTGGTTAGGATTATCCTTCAACTTAAGTTGAACATAGAGGAAGAAGGAAGTAGAAAGAACTGGAAGTGTTATATTTTAAATTTTTTCATTGTTTTTACGTCAAAATTATATATATATAATATAATATATATATATATATATATATATATATATATATATATTATATTATAGATATAGATATAGATATAGTATAGTATAATATAGATATATATATTATATATATATATAATATATATATATATATATATAATATATATATATATTATATATATATATATATATATATATATTATAATATATATAATATATATATAAAGTTTGACGTAAAATCAATGAAAAATTTAAATATAACACTTCCAGTTCTTTCTACTTCCTTCTTCCTCTATGTTCAACTTAAGTTGAAGGGTATCCTAACCACAATTTTATGCATAAAGAAAAATTGTATATATATTTATATATATAAATATATATATTTATATATATATATATATATATATATATATATATATATATATATATATATTATATACTGCCTTACTTTGAACTATTATATCTCAACACCTGATGTGAACAGGAAAGATATTAAAATCGGTTAAATGGATCAGCTCAACGAGGTCTATTAGTTAATGTTAAAATTATATTATAATTATAAATAGCCTCGAGATACTTCCTGTAAAGGTTGGTACACCAGTGACCACTAGACTTGGCGGGGGCACTGCCGTAAACCCAGATAGTGAAGTAGAAAATTATAGAATTGTTGTCTTATGGAAAATGTTTATCTAATCTTTTAATAGCTTTCTTTTACCTCATTTAATTTTACCATTATTTGACACAAGTCTGTATTATTTTTTAATAAATCTAAAATTAGGCGTGGCACTTTTGCGTAGGATAACTTAATCACTCTGAGGACGTGTGGAACCATCTTACATTCCTGTGCCCCGCACTCATTCATCTTTTTTCTTATAAAGTTAATTTGATACTACTATTATGCTTTTTTAACGTTATTTTTAGCGTATTTTTATTAGAAAATTACGATGACGCTTATGGGGATGTTTGGATGATGGTGGTAAAAGGAGAAGTGAAAATGGGAGGTATAAATCTTGTGCGATGCAACAAGATTTATATACCTTGTTTCGGACTTGTTTTGGAGGTGCAACATACACTGCAACATCCGAAGACATGTTGCAGTGTAAATTTAACGACTTGTATGTTAAATTTACGAGCTAAGCGAGCCTCATGAGATGAATATTCTGATGAGATAAGGTACCCCGTACCCGATTTTTATTTTTTAGCGAAGTCCTAAAGAAAACAAATAGCTTATGAGATTGGGGTCATGAAAGAAGGAAGTGGGGGGAGGGTAGATTTTGAAAGAGGGGGTCTCCTTGATCAAGTATATGTCTATATATCTGAAGGAAATGCACTAACAAATAAATTTTAAAATTAGAACAACTATGAATGTATATGCATATGAGCAGGGTCCATGCAATCAGCACCAACTACTGCTCTAGAAGTCATGCTGAGCCGTCCGCCTCTTGTTCTTGTTATAAAGAGTGAGGCTAGGTTGGCAGCCTACAGACTGCAGAGCAGTGGACACTGGAAGATCCCTACCATTAAAGGTCACTCCAAAATATTAAATGTAATTCAGAGTCCCATACTATCTATGAACTCTGATTACATGACCACCCACTACTCCTGTGAAAAACCCTTCACACTCAGTTGTGATAGTTTCAATGGGGAACCACCTCAATTCTATGGTGACGCTGTATGGTTTTTAATTTTCCTTTTAGTAGTAACCCTACTAAAAGGCGTATATTATCAGCATGTCCCATATAAATACTACATGCTTTTGAAAACAATAGATATTTGTACATCACTTCGTTCTTTTTGAGAAATGTTTTTTTTCGGCTGTTCTTTTCTTCCTACAGTAACATTTTGGATCTTCTAAACAATAATTTTCTTTTAAATTTAATGTCTTGTGTTTTTCCTGTGTTCGATATATTTGTATCTTATGAAAATAATAATATTATATTAATATAATGTAAATTAATATAAAATATATATATTAATTTTATTTTGGTCATAGTTTATCTAAATCTTGCCTCAATAAATTAGATAAAGTGTGTTTTAAGGTCTTTTGATGATAACTGATAATGTGAAGAGGCCAGTTAGTCCGAGAGTCATGATTGCTGCATTAGTAATGATCTTTCTCTATCTAGTAGAGCACAATATTTATTTAAGTGGTTTTACTGTTTTTCGTTGTTTCACATCCGCAACTGCTAGATTCGGTTAAGTTAATCGTTTTAAGTAATGCTTAATTTACCATGTCGTTAGACATGGTAAGTTTATACGTGTAATCCATACTCAACTTTTGTCTTTTCTTGATTGAAGGAAAAATAATTTTGTAATTTGGCCACTTTTGAATTATCCATTCCTGATTTCACGTGATGAAGCTTCGGTCATTCAATGCTTTTAATAAGTACGATTTCGGGTAGTAGTTGTAGCTGATTGGAAGTGAATCGTCTTCACTGGCATTTTTTGCTAATGAATCAGCTTTCTCATTATATTTAATTCCTGAATGAGCTTTAACCACGAGAACGATAATGTTACTTATTGAAATCTTTCCAGCTAAAGCTCTTATTTTGACTATTAATGGGGAATGGTTTTTAGTATTGTTCAGTGTGTCTAGGGTTGATCTGCTGTCTGTTTCAATAATAATACTTCATGGTTACTTCTGTCTTGTGCTGTGCTATCCATTCAAGAGCTTTAACTATGGCTACCTGTCCAGCTTAATAGTTAGAACAGTATGAGTGTAATCGGAATATACAGTCAGTCGTCGTGTTGTTAGAGTGTTGTTAGATCCGCTGTATGGTATACAGATGGATCTAAGATGGACTGTGGCTCTGGAAGTTGCATATATGAGGCTCATGGAATCTCAAACCTCATTTCTTTAGGACGTAGCCACAGTTGTTTCAGGCATAAATATTTGCTATTAATGTTTAATAGAAATATTTAAAAGAATCCTAATCAGATTCTATAAATATTTTTACTGTTGCCAAGCATGCCATTAACGCTCGTTGGTTCATATAAAGTCAACTCTACTTGTCTGGGAGTGCTTACAAACCTTCTGACCTTGTCACTCAACAGTGATGTAGCAATCATATGGTTGCCTGACTCCAAGGGAATGGAAGGTCATGAGCAAGCAGACATCCTTTCAAAAAAGGGGTCTGAGACCACTCCTGTGCCCCCCCCCCCATAGTAGCCATACCCAAAACTATAGCCAAAGGTGTAATTAAAGTTTGTCTCTTAACAAATCACCTGCACCACTGGAACAAATCCTCTGGCATGAGGCACAGTAAACTTATGTTAAAAGGACCCAGTCTCAAAGTAACTGAGGACCTCCTTAGATAAGCAGAAGGGACCTTTAGAACAGTGTCACATACTTCTGAGATGTGAAGCCCAAGCCTTTCGAAGGTTCTCCAACTTTGGTAGCAGCAGTCAGTAAGTTTGACTCTACCAATGAATCACTGGTCAAAAAGATCCTAGACCTAGTCCGGGGAAAAGGTTATTCTGACCTGGACCAATTGAAGGTTGTACATAGACTCAAAAGTGGAGTCTATCCTCGACTCCATCCCCAATTATTAATAATAATGCATATGCGCGAAAATAATGCTTTACAATATCAATTTTTAAATTATGACAATTGTTTTGTTTTACTTTTAGAATGCATATGCGCATATTTATTAACAATCCAAAAAAATTACACAAAAATATTGCTAGTGCCCAGGTTATAAGGCGTAAGGTACCCAGGCATGAACTGAAACTACGCAAGAAATGGATTGTTGAGAAAGAAAACACGAATTGAAAATAATATTCGCTCGGGTTGCGGACTTCTCCTCCAGATTTATTTTTATACTAAGTGTTATCAATTTATTTTAATTAAAATGTGGACGTCTAATAAAGAGTAATTCACTTTTGGAAAATATAACTTTATAAAGAATCATTAAACATAATTTTAAATTCAATAAAACTTTTTTCCTGTTTTCTTGGTTGTTAAGTAAATTTTCACGATTATAAAAACAGTGTTAGGGGTAGGTGTTCTAAGTAAAAACTATACAGCAAGAAGAGTTTCTTAAGTGTCATTAGCAATTTTGAAAGAAAAAAATAATAAACTAAGAAATAGAGGGAATTTTTACTTGTTGAGAAATTGTTTAAGATTTTTTTTCTTGCAAAGTAGGACTAAAAAAATTATAAATTTTCGTAGGGGAAGTCTGTTACTGAATAATAAGTGCTTGGGTCGTTCGACCTCCACTTGACAGGACTACCTGTAAAAATTTTAAGCCCCTTATTATACAGCTTTTACTTTTTTACCATATTTTTTTTGTTTTTTGTGAAAAGGTCAAAGTGCTCTGAAATGTATAATGAAAAAGGTCCATTATGATTTAATATTTATAATGACGTTCTTACAATTATAGTATTATGTTATAATACTTATTATTATTATTAATAATAATATGTAACATTTTTTTTTTTTTTAATTGGCTCCAAGTACTTTTTTTCAATGTTATAACGGCAACTTAAAAGTAATGTAAACGAGTTTAAATGCAAAGTTAAATCAGGTGAAATTTAAGTTAATATATTCTTAGTTAAGGAAAGTATACCAAGTATAAAATAATATTTGGTTTACTTTGCTTTAATTTAAGAATATTTTAATTAAATTTAATTAGAAATAAAAATTAATTAATTTTTTTAATAATTAAAATTCTAAAATTTGAGTCGATTGTCTCGAAATAAATCACAGATAAAGTATCCTGATTGCAGTAAATATTATCAGAAACTTGCCATAGAAGAAACAAGTCGTTGCATACACGATAACCTCTCTTGTACCATTCAAAGGTTCCTTAGAAAGTCCAAAATCCAAGCATCTAATGGCCCTATTTATTTATTCGCATGACAAGCCTCAGGATAAAATGTGCTGATTTATTCAGGGTACATGAACTAATTGTTATCCTGGATAGAGTAATATTTTTTTTGTTATTAATTATAATAACTAAAATACTTATTTTAATTAATAATTATTTTTTAGTAGGAATTATAAACAATTTTTAAACGATTTTTTCAGCATTTCTTTACACCTTATACTTTATACTACACTTTCTTGTATACTTTAACGCTTTATCTGTATCTAAATATAGCTATTTTTTGTTTCAGGTAAACTTGAGTTATATTCCCTTTTTTGATTGTTTACGATAAAGGTTAGTTTGAGAAGTTTAATTATTTATTTTAGTAAATATATATACACACAAACACACACACACACAAATTAAATAATCTAGCTAAACTAGGTCGCAGAGTTAAGCAAGGAAGTCAACCGACACGTTGCCTAAATTATGTATGAAGGGATGTGCGCGGGTCAGAATGTCATTACACTAGAGGGTCGTCACAAAATATTTCAGAATAAAAACTAGTTTAGATATCTTTGAATTTTAGTGCTTTCTTT
>JACMZG010001908.1:27841098-27878601 GCA_018340805.1 Microvelia longipes | reverse complement strand
CTTTGTGCCTCAGCTTCTTCCCCTACTGTATTGTATTGTTATTATGCATGTATAATCATTATTTATTTATTTTTTAATGGATCATTTAAAAACATAACTTTATAGTATTAACTTTATTTTGAAGAAACATTTGAAATCCATTTAGATAATTTACTTTCGATGTCAGTTTGCATTTAAATCTATGTTTTATATATAACGCCTGCATACTTAATTTGCCATCTCATGAAAAACTTAAATATTGCTTCAAAGTCAATTTAATACAAAACTTTAGTACCCAGAACCCTTTTCGCACAATTCGGACTAGTCCTCAGAATGCAATTTTAACCAAAAACTTAAAGTGGTTAAAGTTAAGCTTAAGTGAACTTAACTCTATTTAACACTTAGGTCCAAGTTAAATAGAGAGTCTAGTCCCTAGGGGAAAAAAAAAATTTAACCCTTCCTTCCCTTGAACAACTCTCTGTTCTCAATATTATTATTTCAGTTCAGTAATATCTTTTATCTTCTTTTTATCTCTATTTAGGCTTATGAGTTTGTTTGTTAACTTAGGTCTCGTTACGCTTGTCCTCAGAATAATGAAATAACACAGTGTCAACATAGTGTTATAAATTATGATTAATTAAAGCTTTAAAAACTTAAGTTTGATTAATACAGCCTCAGCCAAGTGTTTTGTTTGGGGCACCACAAACAAGTTCCTGTAAAAGAACAGGAAGCATATTGCAGTTAATTTCACACCTCTTAGATTATCATTTAAATTATTCAAGCATATAAAATTTGGTTTAGCAAAAAAGAATGAAGATTTTTAGATTATTATATATTAAACATCAAAGTCAGGTGATTTTGACTTAAAATCTACTCAATCAACATGAGCTGAACCTCAGTTTTGCTGAGGTTCATCCAGCAATCATTGACACACAAAATTTTATATATGTTAGTAACTTGTATGTTAAATCTATAAATAATAATAATAACTTAACATTTTAATTCCTTTTACCTAATAAATTCTACCATTAAATGATGCAATTTACATTGAGAAAAATATAATTATTTTTGTTAACGACTAGTACTTTCTAGTAAAAAACACCAAAACTGAAATGCGTGAGAGGTATATTATAATAGGAGTTTAATTATGCTAAATTGTTACTTCAAAAAGCCTCAAAAAATTTATGACACCTCAACCAAAATTTAAACATAATATTTTATGCTCTTTTCTAAAAGAATATTTCTGTCACCAGGTTAAAAACTTAATCATCGTTCAACAATATATTAATTGATTTAATTTCAGATTGATTGATGCATAGTCAGATTCATAAGACTTACAAGTAACGCTTTGACTTTTAAGTCAATTTCTGTGGATTTTTACACAGAAATTGGCATATTTTACATTCTGAAAAGAATTAGAATGACTATTGTATACCATGTACAAATCTACGCTCATCCTTCTAAATTCAGCTCTTTTTTTACAAATTAAAAGATCTTTTTATATTTATGCTAATCCTTGCTTCACTTAATTCTTGCTTTTGGTAAAGCAGAATAAACATATTTCATTTTATTTATTTTATTTTATTTACTTATTTGCTCCATTTCATTTTTAAGGTAACACATATTATGTGTGTGTGTGTGATCAGGGTCTTCTAACACCGATTTTAGACGTTTCGTGTGACCGGGTCTGATTTACGACATGCCAACCACTTCATTAGTGATTTTGTTCTGAGGAAATTCACTAAAATTCTATTAATGGATACTTTTTTTTCACCTACTTGATTAAGTTTGATTTTAAATCGTTAAGTGATTGTTTTAATAAAATTCCATTATTTGATCACCTTTAATTTAAATAAGGTCCAATTACATGTAAATCTTTTTAACTCTATTTGCACAACAAATCAGTTGGGACTCAATTTCGTTTAACACCCCTATCTGTATCGCATTAGTGTCAGGGTTTCCTCTCTTATTTTGACTGGGTTGCGAATCAGTAATTTTTAAATCAACAATATAAATGGACACTTATTATTTTAAGTTTAAGGGAATTTTATTTTATCTATTTATTTTATATCATTGATATTTTACAATTTTCTTCTTTTTAAAACATTTTAATTAAAAAATAAATAAATACGCATAAATTAAAAAGACTGATTAATTTTAGATTTCAGTATAATTGTATAAATATGTAAAATACTGAATTTTTTTCTTTTTAAAGTTTAAATAATATTTGTTGAGATGAGATCATTAAAACAATATTCAATTCAAATGTAATAACAGTTCTTTTTAGTTAAATACGTGGCAAAAAATAA
Organism: Microvelia longipes; assembly: GCA_018340805.1. Lineage (NCBI taxonomy): Eukaryota > Metazoa > Arthropoda > Insecta > Hemiptera > Veliidae > Microvelia > Microvelia longipes. Next base: position 27,876,313 of record JACMZG010001908.1, on the reverse strand, counting down.
TGCAAGCGCACTTACTAATTTTCATAAATCATAACTCTATACTTCCTTTTTAAGTACATGTGAATGTATATTGCTTTGAATTATTCTTCTCTGATTTATCGTTTTACTTTACCATATCTAGTACCGCAGATATATAGGAAAAGTATTAGGAAAAATAATAATGAAGACAGCAGTCCAAACAGTCGCTTAATTCTTAAATAAGGAAAAGTATTGTGCTCAACCTGAAAATCCAAATTAGGGCAAGCGTAGGGACGAAAGTAATACTATCCTAAGCTTAAGATAATCATGTCATCTCTAGACGAGCGAAGTGACTCAGAAGTCATAACACATACAATTTGGATCAGTACATTATTTTTTAAGTCGATCGTGGGCGAGACCGATGTAATACCACTTTTAGATTTAGCTGATTATCCAAATAGTACATTTAGCATTCTGATAATGCGAACTGAGTCCGAAGTTGTGAGATACTGAGGCGTCCCATACTCAATGTTTTAAATCGATGTGGTTCTTATGATGATTATGCGGTAAACTAGTAGATTACTATACTGCTCGTTCTTTGACTTGTAGAAAGCGTACGTTTGACTACGTAAGTTGTACGCGATTTGTAAGCAAACCTACGAAAGATCGCTGTTTAAAGATTAAGTAGTTTGTTTACGCGACTCTAATGTGTTAGCGCCTTCTTTGAATTTTCGAAGGTAGAGCACATTTTTTGTCTTCGAAGTCGAGGTTGTAAAAACACTCTATTTAGGCACACCAGGTCCGTGGTACATAGTCAGCTCTAAGCTCTCACTTATGCATACTATTTGTTATAACAATATATCTCCAAGTTTAACTGATACTTCAAGTATAGTGAATGCAACCAACTTGAGTTTCTTCCCGCAGTGTAAGCTATTTTTACGAAAGGGAACTGGCATTTATGAATTTATATTACTTAAAGAATATTTTCAATTAAATTTTTGTTTGTCGAAGCGAGTGTCTAGTGCTTAGATTGTGAGTTGCTAAAGTGAGATTAGATGAGTTAAGGCAAGTGGGGAATATGATATTAATTTTAATCTCTGTGATTCAATTACTTAACACTTGAGAACGCTTTATTTTACTCCTAGGGGTTAGACGTAGTAATTCTAGTTCGGTAACAAATGACACTAACCGACAGGTAAGCCGTTCTAAAACAGTATCACCTAACTTTTGGTCTGAGTTCCAACCAGCAAGGGGAACAATCTAAATAGCATTATTTTTCTAAATAAATCAAAAATTCGGGTACGGGGTACCTCGGAACATTTCCTTATCACATCGAATTTGCTACGCTCATCCTCTCTGCATCGGAATCGCTTCGCTCGTCCTCAGAATCTATAGATTCACCAAATTTATACTGCAACAAGTCTTCAGACTCGCTTCACTCGTCCTAAGATAGTAGATGCGTCCGATTCATTCTCAGCTGTCACCCATACAGGAATGACCACGCTCAATGATACTTAAGTTTTATGATCTAACAAAGCGTAAACAAGTCATTTGATAAAAATTGAAATAATCCTGAAAATGAGACGAAACTTAGCACTTATGTCAGTCTTATATATGGCTACATGCGTATAAAATTTCAATCAGATAACTTCATTTTTCCGCGTTTTATGATTTTTTGAAATTTTTGCTGTCATTATTGCAGGTTAATGACGTCAAAATATATTTTCCGAATAGCACAACTACAGCAGTAGACTGATTTTTCTACAAAGTTTCTACTGTCTAGCATAAACACAAGGAGCTACGATGATAACAGACACATACGCACACACACACACTCATACACACGCACACATACAGACATACGACTTTGAGATAACCACTCAAGAGGCCTTGAAACACCGGAAACGGACAATTCCGGTTTTATCCCGGTTTCGATTTTTTTTTACGAACACAATACTTTTTCTATATGCCTACGGTATCAAGGAGTAAAATAAACTAATAAACAATATATAATAATCCTAATTATATATTAATTACAAAAAAGCATGATTTTTTTGCTAACGCAATTATTATTATACCGTGAAGCCAGAAATGATCATTAATAGTCATATTAATAAGCCCTCTAATACTATAGTGATTGCTGCAGTGCATTTTAGCAGGAAGAGGCACGATTAACCTGTTGGTCTCTGACGTTCTTTAAGCTGCCAAGAACATCAAGAGGTTTTGAACCCTTGTTTGAATGAGATATAACATTTGTTTAACTCTTTGGAGTATCCTTAAGTACTAGTGCTTCTGTAATCAAAATACTGTAGGGGAATTGAGATTAATCTTATAAAGTATTTTGGTATTCTTAAGAAAGGCCCAAGAAAAAGATAATTTGAGGGCTACCTTTTTTAGTGTGTCCGTTTTAAAATTCTCCTCTTTTATTTATGAAATCATTAACAATTAAAAAAATGAATGCATTATTTATTAAAAATTTGAAATTTATGATATGTAGCTATAATACGACACGCGGCTAAAATGAGTTGACAGCGCGGAAAAATAGTCTTGAGGAATCAATTATGTTGACCTGATTTGAAATAGAGAGCGTGGTTAAACATAGAAGAGTAACCTCATTGGTTCCCTCGCATTATTTTCCAACGCAATCATTTGATTTTAGCCGTGCTTTGTATTAGTTGATGATAAAAAATAACATTTTTTTGTTATTTATTTGTTGACAAATGCATTAATTTATAAAACATAAAGTTTACTCATCGCTAGATTGCTCTAGAGCTATGGGTCGTGAAAGCTTAATTCTTTGGTTTAAAAATGTAATTTATTCATAAATGTAGTTTATTTTAAGTCTAATTGGTAGCTTTTGGTTTGAGAGGGGCTTTCCTAAAACCTTTATATAGATAGCACAAAGGAGTTGAATGACTTTGATCATATTAAATAAAAAAAAAACAATTAAGCTTTCGCCGTATTTATTATGACAAAAACGCTATAAATCGTTTCTGATGTATACATATATCAATAAACGCAAGCTGTTTTCCTAAAAGTTTAAAAAATAAATAATTCATTATTATTAGTATTTTTCTTTTTTATCCGGATGACCCTTGATATAATTTTAATAATTAACAATTTAAGGAAATTTAAAGAAACCAATATTTGCAGTCTTATTTTTAAAAAACATCTTATTTATTATTTCCAATTATTATTATTAAAAGAACTTTTTATTTCTCCAATTAATGGCAAAAAGTAAAGGATAGCAATTTCAAGTTTTAATATTGGATTTCTTTGAGATTGAGATGAGCTAATAATGAGTTTTTTATCGAGGAGTTTCCTTCTTTTCTTATTTTAGTTTCCCTTTCCTTTGTGAAAAGTTGTTTAGAGGTTTTTATCAATAACCCTTGCTAGTAGCTAAGTTTCCTCATTAAAATTTGCAAGTTATTTTGACAATATAATTATCCTTCTCTTGGCCTTTTTCTCCAGCGACTGGTAAAAGCAACTTAAAACAAATGTCAGTACTTTTACTAAAACCGCTTGCTTTGCCAGATTTATAATCCTTTAAAATAATAATAATACTTTAAAAAATGTCTTTTCAATGATTTCTCTATTTTTCATTATGGATAAAGCTATCAGTGTCAATATAAAATTATATAGTATAATGGATATTATTATTACAATAAATCTTGTTATTAACGATGACACCGACGTGTGGTCACCAAATTCAGCAGACCAACACAACCAGGGGGTACGGGAAGACCTGATTCCGACCCGACCAGCCTGGGGCGCAATAGGGCGACGGAGCTAACCTATCTATCATTAATTACGGTCGCCAGTCCTTTTTTTTCGCCTACCAGAGAAAGGACAAACTCTCTCACTATGACCATGTGCAGACTCTACAAAAAAGGGATGAGAAAGGACAAGGATAAACAAGAGAGTGGATAGGTCTCGATTAGAACCCCTAATCAAGTACCGAGGAAAAGGAAGCCCAAGACCGGCCAGAGCGCCTGGTACCGTGACTTGGGATGAGCTAGGAAAGATTCGGTCTCGGCTAGAACATCTAGTCGAGTACCGAAGGAAAAGGAAGCCCAAGACCGGCCAGAGCGCCTGGTACCGTGACTTAGGATGAGCTAGGGAAGATTCGGTCTCGGCTAGAACATCTAGTCGAGTACCAAGGAAAGGAAGCCCAAGACCGGCCAGAGCGCCTGGTACCGTGACTTGGGATGAGCTAGGAAAGATTCGGTCTCGGCTAGAACGCCTAGTCGAATACCGAGGACAAGGAAACCCGGGGCCGGCCAGAACGCCTGGTACCGTGGCCCGGGATGAACTAGGAAAGATTCGGTCTCGGCTAGAACGCCTAGTCGAATACCGAGGACAAGGAAACCCGGGGCCGGCCAGAACGCCTGGTACCGTGGCCCGGGAAGGGAGGTTGGCTCGTCCAGGAACAGAGAGCCAGGATTGGGGAAGGAAGGAAAGAAGTTAAATGAATAACTACTCCATGAATTGAATTTTTAATACAACATGTATTAAACTAGACTATCCAGAGAGTAGTAAGGAAGGAGAGGAGTGGTTAGAGAGAAGCGACCAGTCTCAGAACATCTGAAAGACTGATGATTGATTTACTGACTCTAAGACTGAGCTTCCCTCTAGCTCCTCCCAGTCCCTCCAGGTAGAGCCCCCACTACGCCACTGACACAGTGAGACGATCCACCCTTATAGGTACTAGGATGTTCTCCCACTCCACCCCACCACTCTCTGTATACAAGTTACTTTACAATATTAACATACAACATATTTATACAACATATTCATGCTACATGTTTAATTTATTATTATTACTTATTTATTAATTTATTATATTAATTTATTATTTTAATTTAATTGCTATATTCATTTTATTTATTTAATTTATTAAATTAATGAATGTATTTATTTAATTGTTTAGTAATTTATTTAATTAGTACATGTACTTTAGAGTTATCTATTCAATATTTAATTATCACAATTATAAGTTTTAAGTATTATCTCAACAGAAGGGAGATGGGAGTATTGGTTCAGAAACGCAAGGACATATTGTTCCTTGTCAACGATTATAAGAAATTTAGCTTCATCTTAAATTTTTTATTGAGCTTTAGCTTTGTTATAATTTAAAGCTGTATATTTATAATTTATTGAACTTTAAGAGCTTGCCAAGTTTTAAACAAGCGGCTAATGTTTATAATTGTATTTTAAATTATGTTTAACATTAAAAAAAGTAAGTTTTTAAGCGGCGAGAGTTTTAATTTATAAGTCTATATAAAGCAAAATTAAATTGAAGACGTAAGCTTGTTTCTAATTACTAATTTAATGGTTTGTATTAAGGACCTTAGCGCTTTCTATTGTAAGATAATTGAAACACTTCTATAACCACGAAACGATGTAATCTTGCAAACTGTGAACCTCAGGTTAAGGATCCTATGTTTAAGTATACTTTATTTAATATGTCACGTGATATTGATTGAGAAATTGTTAAAATACAAATATAGGAATGAATTACGATAGACAATTTAAATTACTAAAGTAAATAATAGCACTACTCATGACGAGTAAAAACAGATTAATTACACAAAAGTCCTATATTTTTTGAGTATATGAATATAGGATAATATATGTAATATATTACATATATTTTTTGGGTAATATATCCAAAAAAATATGAATATACTTGTCGTATTGAATCAAAACTTGGTGTACTTATTTTTAAAAAATAATAAATAAAACAGATTAATTACACAAAAGTCCTATAATCCTATTTATTATTTTTAAAAATAAGTACACCAAGTTTTGATTCAAAACGACAAGTATATTCATATTTTTTTGGATCATAAAAGTTAAGCAGCATTAAGCGCGGTCAGTGCTGTATAGGTAACCGATGAAAATAAAACGTTTATATATACTATCTGAGGACGAGCAAAGTAAGTCCGAGGACATGCTGCTGTTAAATTTGGCGAATTGTATATTCTGAGGACGGGCGAAGTGAGTCCGAAGAAGGGAGGATAAGCGTAGCGAATCCGATGTAATGAGGAAAAGTTCCGAGGCATCCTGCACCTGATTTTTTTATATCTGATTGGTAAAACAGTACTATGAGTATTCTTAGCATTGGCGGTATTACCCCCTGGATCCAAAATAAAGAAAAAAGGAGAGGTAAAGAAGAAAAATTTTCGCCTTTAGTATGGAGTGAAATATAAAATAAAAAGGAAATTAGGGCCTTAAAGCTGCATTAAAATTTTCTTTAGGCCCTTCTGGCCCTATATTGTCCTGATTTTATAAATTTTCTTTTAGAAATAATTATTAATGGGTGTCATGGCGTGAATCAGAGCCGAGAGTGTTGACACAAAAAATACATTTGCGAACCTTTATATTAATTTTATATGTATAACTCTAAAAACTTTAAAAAATAATACAAGATTTCATAAAAGAATATGAGCTAAGGAATGAGGGAAAAGGTAAATTTCTCGTGACGGAACTAAACAAGTATTTTTATGGTAAATAAAAATATTAGGAAATTCGCAGACTGTACATTTTGCAGACACTTTTTTATCTTATTTGCTTAATAGGCCCTGATGATGACCTCTTGTTAGGTCGAAAGCGATCTGCTTTAGTTTTAATAAAATCTTAAACTCTGGACTTTTTTATTATTTCGTTCTAAATTCTAAAACGTTTTTGATGTTATTAACTTAAGACGTTCTTATTAGACTTCAATTAATAAGTCTTATTTATTTTATCACTAGCTTTTGTTTTACAGTAAGTTCAAAGTACGTTTTAAATAAAAAGTTAAAGAAGCTTTAGAAATCACAGAAAATCTAAAAAAAAACTTTTCATTTAGTGTCAGCTTGCAACAAAGGATTTGAAGTATTTTAGTTTGAAGTACTTAAAAAGTCTAAGAACTGATCCATACTCGTTGAATTTTCTACCATAGATGTCAGATGAAAAATTTTCTCTAAATTCATCTAATAAAATAGTATATTAAAAATATTTATATTGGTATCATTTCAAGCATTTATGTTATGTGTAAAATGTAATTTTTTTGGGCCTTCCCAAAAAAATTAACCTTAATTTATTTTAAGGTAATTAAAATAAGCCTTATTTTATTATTTTATTATTTTGTAATTTTTTTGTTTTAAAATCATTAATTAAGGTTTTAATACCAAATACCTTTACAACTTTTAGTATACGGAAGAGTTGTCGGCTGTTCGTAATATTGTAAATAAAGTGCTATAAAAACATAAGATTTCTTTCTGTTTTCAGTTAAGATTATTTATGTCTTTACATTTTTAATTGTTGCCAATTTAAATTTAATCCAACATTAATCTTCGTCAGCCGAAAATGTTACACACTCTAAAAATGATAGACTTTGGCACCAATTTTTACATTTCGCGCTGTTTCATTATTTCGTGAATGACCCTCTAATCATAGATGACAGGCGGAGTTTTCCCTCGTTAAAACACGCATCCTGCGTGGTTTTTTAGTTTGTTCCTTCCTTGATCTGATCAAGCGGACTGTACTCTCTTTTAGACCTCGCCCGCCGGCATTTATTTTGATTTATTTTTATTAGAATTTTTGTTCTTTATAAGAAATACCGTCGAACTCGTGCGTTATCCAAATATTAATCGGGTAGGGTGGACAAGAAAAGCAGGTATAGAGGGCCCCCTCAGCGCATCAAAAACGTCATTTTCGGTGAGCGAAGTTTTCATATAACCACATTTGTTTGTTGAAACGCCTTTTTAATGTGAGCTACTATAAGTGGCTTGTACTTATACTAAAATCTAAATCTCATTACCTTATTTGTCCTTAAGAAATTCGGTATAAGCATCCAAGATTTTTTTATGTTTATCACTAAATCTAAATATTTATTTTTATTTTTTAACACTCTAAAGATGATAGTACCTAGTAACACAAGAGGCTTTGGGCCACTTGGCGCCGGCCCCAGCGCCTTGGTGTGGCCACTTTGGGGCCAAATTGTTGTTGTCATTTATCAGTTAGTCATACTACAAGTTTATGTAAGTGGCATACTGCCACAATATAAGCGAATATATTAGTCAAAATATGCTTTGCTTATATTGCGTTATACAAGTCATTCGATAATCAGAACTAATGCTGATAATAAATTTTAAACTTCATACATGTGTTAATCATACATATTAGCACAGATTTTTAAAATGTCAGCTCAATCAAACATCTTTTTAAAGCATTATAGTGTTTAGAAAGGTTTGCTACGTCATTATTGTAGGTTAATGACGTCATACATATTTAATAAAAAAATATTGATTCAAAAAAATTGATTCAGCACATTCAAATTTCTTATCTAGTTTCGTTTCGATCCGAGAGAGCATTCAAAAGTTATTGTGTCCCCATAGAAACGTCTAGGAACAAAATTTCGTACACACACACGCACACACAAACACACATATGTATATATATATATATATATATATAATATATATATATATATATATATATATATATTATATATATATATATATATATATATATATATATATATATATATATATATATACATACATACATATATGTATGTATGTATGTATGTATGCATTTAAAATACATACATACTTATACGCATACCTCGACTAATTAGTGAGTCCTTCGCCTTCCAAAAATTACACCCCTATCTCTCCCTTTATTAAATTTAATTAAATTTATCAAATTTAATAAAAAATAGATTTTATTTTAATATTTAATGAATTGGACTGTAAGTAAAATATTTTATAGTAGAGTTATGAAATAAAACTATTTATGGGGTATGCATATTTATTAACAGCACATAAGTTGTAGTAGACTAAAAAGAAATTTATTCAAATAGGGTTTGCTTTGACTTCATTCAAAGTTTTACTAAAGGATAAGAATAAACTTGGCATGATTTTAAACTGGCTGGGAAACCAAGTTTTCCTGGCATAATATGTTAATTTTTTCTGTTATTAATTTACTGTGAATCAAAAAGAAATATGACTTTATTATGGATGTAAAAAAGTCTACCGAGAACTCGACTGTAAAACCTTTGCAAAAATAAGTTATTCAGTTTTCTTATAGCTGCTCATGCAATAAATTAAAATAAATATAAAAATACAAATAAATCATGGTCTTATTCAGTGCATTGTGGTGTTACTAAAACCTTGCTGACATAAATTTTAAGACTTTGAAAACTAGACCCTGTAAAATTGTAAAACTGTTTTACCACTTTATGGTTCTACTTGATATTGTCATATTATAAATTAATCGATAGTCACTTCTATTATTATTAATATCACTCTATATTTGATTTTGTTTCGCATGATCAATATCTTGAAAAATGTAGGATCAAGCATTTCAGAACCCTCAACTTATTTAATTAACGAAAGTTTTCTACAAGGTATGTTTCCCAACTCTTTGAAGATAGCAAGGGTTATTCCTATACATAAAAGTGACAGGAAGGACGGGTACAGTAATTACCGTCCTTTATCTCTCATCCCTTGTCTAGCAAAAGTTATAGAGATATGTATTAAAAACAAACGTTTAGGTACTTTGAAACAAATCATTTACGAACATCAGTACGGCAATAGAAAGGGAATGAACACTATCTGTCCCTAGGCTTGAAAACATACAAGTGTAAAAAATTTCAGCCCGATTTAAACACGTTTTGAAGATTTGTGTTGAAGCAAATCTATCCACCGGTGTTTGCGTTTTCACGCCCTAATGACATTTTTATAAAATATATAGATAGATGTATGGAAAATTATGATCTTAAAAAATAGTTTTAGCTTACTTTTTTGATTTTTCCAAGCACTTGATGGAATAAAGATATTAGGGGTGAAATTGGCTTACTACGGATTAGACGAGACATTAATAAAATTCCTGATATTTATATTTGATTGTTTATATCCGAGATGACTTAAACCTGATGAATTCATAAATATATATGTACGTATGTATGTATGTATTTAAAGCGGATTTTTGTAGATACGCCATCTGTCTCGCGGGTTAGTATTTTTAAATCAAACTTGATGAAAAAAAAATTGAGGGCACGAATCCTATAGAAAACCATTGCTGTAAAGACATTAACCAGATTTGCTGATTCAGCTAAATCTTTAAAAATCGGTAAACATCAAGGTTAAAATGTTTCACCGGAAATATCTATATATGTAGATTTTTAGGTCAATACTCAATATGACCACTCTAAGTGACCATAAAGTTAAAAACCATAGAAAATATCTAGACACCAAAATAACGTAGAACTGTTACAACTTGTTTAATTTTTCGACTTTTTCAGAGACCATGCGCTAAACATTAGCATAAACTGAGCTTTAAATGGCTGTGGATAATGCTGTCCGTGTTTCCTACAATCTATGGGATAAAAATACGTATTTCTTTTGAAAAAACGAAAAAATTATACAATTAATTTTTCTTAACTACTATTAAAATTTTCCATAAAGAGTAAGAATGTTTTCTTTCCTGTAACTAAATTGTTTAACAATTCTATTATAATTGTATCCCTTCCCACCTACATCCGTAGTATAAAGATTTAGTGTGTACGTATAATATCTATGATATATGTTATCAGATTTTAAGTAAGTTGGTGATACACTATTGTGCAATGTCATTGTTTAAGTCAAAACAAAGTGTTTTTATGCATACACGTGTGATTTACTAAAATAAGAATAGAGGGGTTTGATTTAGCTAATGGTTCAGTATTTCCACAAGATTGGTTTTAGTGTAATCCTGTGGTAACAGACAATACTATAATGCAGTCCTATTTTCGTCGAGGTTTACCACTGTATGTGGTATATTGGTCAGAATAGGACAAATGTGTGGTTTCGAGTGAATGAACATTCATAAACATAGATGCAAGATTAAGTCATTTAGAGTTGTTAGATTGAGAATAGAACATTTTAAAATTTCAAATTAAATACTTAATATAGCAATTATGTTTTCTATTTACCTGTTGAATTAAATACAATTATGTGAAAAAATTTAGATAGTTGTGTGATGGTACACCATATTAAGTTTAACAAACCATTAAAAACAAAAATATACAAAAACAATTTAACTAAAATCTGGCAAGAATCTAAACTCCAAATTTTTATAACGTTACCGACCGTGTCTTAGGCTTTTTGGTATCAGTCTCGTTTTTTTTCTACAACGGTCATTTAAAATGGTTGAATAAGCTTTAAACCATACTTGGAATTTGCTTGAATCGGTTTTTCACGAATTCCTGGTTTGGACTCCTGTTATCCCATTTATTTTATAAGCGATTTTTTAAGGGTTTTACTATTTTTTTATTGCTTTATTTTTATTAACATAAAAAATGACATCCATGTAAAAAATGTTACTAAAATTACTTAAAAAAGAATCATGTTTACAAAAATTGTTCAGTAGATTATCTAGCAAAAAATATATTAAAATGAAGAAAAAATGAGAAGAAACAATAAAAATGAAAACACAAATTATAATTAAAATATACAGAAAAGGTAAAAATAGTAAAATTAATATTATTCATGGCATAATGGTTAGATGTATACAATAATATGATAAACAGATTGAGGAAGGTTAGTAATAGAAAATAATAAGCAACAGGAATACAAGAAAAGCTATAAGAGAAGGGATTAAATTAGATTATAAATAAATTAATATTTATGCATCCACAATAAAAACCTAAAAAATATATGTATCTATACATATATAAAATAAATTAGGCTGAAACCTAAAAGATTAAAATTAATAGTTGAAATGAGAAAATAGCTTAAAGTAAATAAAAATGTTGTTAACAGAAAAAAAGGAGTAAATAATTAAATGAATGTATTATTGAAGTTAAAAAAATAATACAATAATATATTTTTTAACGCTTTTACCCGTAGGTTCCTATTAGCGTTATCCCCACACTCAAATCTCACTCAACTAATTGACCCCAGAGTTTGTACACACCTAATCATCTAGGAAGCACACCCTGCGTATATAACTAGTTCATAGTGTGGCCAGTTTATCTATCCCCGCGTGGTCCTATGGTCTAGAAGTGTGGGGTACCACAAAGCCTTTCTACTCCCAACGTCTTCAAACCTTACTGTCAAAAATCCTCAGGAAAATCACCAATGCTCCCTTTTATGTTTCTAACCTTACCACCCATAACGACCTCCATAAGTCCCATTTGTTAAAGAACTCTCCTAATCCCGCTACCAAAAACTCCATGATTCCCAAGTAGACCATCCCAATCCTCTTGTACAACTTCTCCCCTCCAAAACCCTTCCAGATAATCCCACAAGGCGCCTGAGAAGACTGTGGCCCAGAGACCAGTTAAACAAGCCATAAATCGTCTTTATACAGTCATTTTATTTTTATATAAATATTTATTTTCTTTAGTTCGTACTTTTTTTAATATGTTTATTTATTTTATTTTTATTTTTGTATCTTTATTATTCTTTATTCTTTATATTCATTTATTTTTATTATTTTTTTCTTTTTCCTTTTTATTAAATTTATTCTACATCTATATATACTAAATCTATCAACACCCGTCAGAGTGCAATCACTAGATTGTTTCTTTTACTAGCCTCTCAAGTCAACAAAACTATGCTAACCCTAATACTTGTAACAATAATTTTTGTTGTATTATTCAATATGAAGTGTTAAAAAAAATCTATCCCAACCATACTTTTTATTTAACTCTATAACCTATATTACTTATAATGTGTCTATTAACCTTCTAAATTTAAAGTTTAGTCAAGATCTGTCAATTAAATTCCGAGCTGTAATCATTCAAAACAATAGTTTTCACACTAATCCTCAACTGTTATTTTAGCACTGATCAAGCTCTGACATAGTTACACTCCTTCTGATGTATGTTATGAGTAACAAAAATTATCAATTTATTTCATTTATATAAATAGATAACCTGTTTTTATTTATTTTGCATACATTTGTTTCTATAATAATCAATCGTATGATAGTCTATAAAAAATAATTGACACTGAGGTGTGTGAGATGACGAATATCTCTTCAAATGCTTTCCCGTTTAGGCTTTATAACTATAACAATTAGTATCAACTTTATAAAAGTGCGCATACTTCCCTTTTGGAATACAGTGCTATGCTTATTCTTCCAAAGTTGGCACTGCATTCCTTATTTTACATTTAATTGAAGCTCTGTTTATGCTTATTTTAAACACACTCCCGGGTCTTGCTAATCTCATTAGCAATTTTTTTAAAAGAAATATACAAAAGTAGAGAAACGTCAAGGACATCAATCAACAATAACTCAATTATAGCATTTTAAACATTTAATTTTCAACTTCTAGTTATTTATTCCTTATGTTTTTATCGACAACATGTTGAAAGGAAAAACAAGCTTTATAAAAGTGAATTTTCAATGAGAAACAAACTTGAATTATAAAGGCAGGTCAAGTGCATGTCTATCTTTAGATCAGTAGGGGAGAAAATAAAAAATTTCCTTTTCTTTATACTCCCAAAAAGCATAATAATCAGGTTTTTAGTGAATTTTTTCGTCAAACAAAAGAAAGATTAAATGAACCTGAGATGATTTAATGAATTCATAAAGAACAACATGTTGATATACATTTTTTTTCTTTTATTGTTTTTTCTTTTGATTTTCAGCTCTCTGATTTCACTTTTATTTTTTTCATCAATGCTTATTTAACCTTCTATGTTTGTGAAAAAACTCATACTTGGGATTGGCATATTTTTAAATCTATTATTTTGATACTTGCTATATAACTGTCGATTTTTGACCATAGACACCTTTGCAATGATATACATTAGTTTAAACATTTTCAAGATAATTAGCTGTAAATAATATCCTTCTGTAAAAAAAATGGTAAAGATAAAAAATAACTTTATGGATCTTTTAGAATTTCGAGGAGATATGAAATCCTTTTTTAATACATATCTGGGTTGATATCTATAATAATATGTATTATGCAAAAAGGGAGGTTGATAGTCGACTATGACTAAATGATAAAGAGTATAAATTTACACTTGATATGGTCTTTTACATTTTTGTTAGTTTATTTAAAAAAACGATCTAATTGTTTTTGCAAGGCATCATTATTTGGCTCCAGCAGTTTACTTTTATATATCCTTAAAACTTATTCTAAAGTTTTACTAAAGTATATTGTTATAAATTCAAACTTGACAGCTTCATTTTATGCTCCTTTTGTGGTTGGGAATTCGTTGGCACTTTGTTTTTCAAACTTTTCGTAAATCTGAATGTTTTAATGGTGTCTTAAAAGTTTATAAAACGTTTCAAAGACCAATAAAAACTTGAGATTATTTCAAACAAAAGATGTTTGTGGTTAATTTATTTTAAGGGAAGTTAACATATTTGTACTTAATGGGTTTCCACTAAGAGAAAGGATTAAGGTAAAGGTGATTAAGCACGCCATTATCCACTTAACAATTGCATATTATTTAACACCCACCTGTTCTTCCAAAAGGATAAACAGATACAAAAACAAAACGTGTGTCACTCTGTTTTTTTACTGAACCTTATTTATGCAGTAGGTACCTTATCGAGTACTTAAACAAATCGAGTTTTCAACTAAATTAATTGTTTCAGTTGTGTAAAGACCTGTTGTATTGTTATTTACATGTTTGACTGAATGTATGTATTTGTGTATATAGGTGACATTAAATACCCGTTAAGCATTTTTAATAAGTCATATAATGTAGACAAATATTTGGATCAATTTGAAATCTTGTACGCAGTCAAATATAAGAGCAACAAATATGTTAAGTTTCATCTCATTATCAGCATTTGTTTAATTATAATTAAATGACATGTATTTTTTAAGTCTTTGAAAAATCAATAATTGTCTTATTAAGTTTAAATTTAGCACTATATAGGATAAAATAATTATTTACAGTTTAAGTTGAACCAGTAGTGTTAAGTAGCATCAAGCGAAGTCAGTACATGGATCGGTGACCCCTAGGTATATAAAGTTCACTGACATCCACTGATCACAATCATTGTTAATATTTGGTGGCCGTATGCATTTATGGATGGATGGTTGGTTTGCACAACTAGATAATACGGGCAGAATGTCATAACAACAGAATTATGCGTAATTTTTTACAAAAACAAAGATCTTTGTAAAGGAAAACTGGTTAGATTTTTAGCGAACTATGAATGGCGTCTCTAATGGGGCTTATCTTTAATTTTCGCAAATACTCAAATGTATCTTGTTAAGCCCAAAACCTTGGCTAAACTCATTAAATTTTTGTTACTTTTTTTAGGTATTTTAATATAAAATTACATTTAAATTGACCACCTTTTAGGTGTGTACAATTAGTTGACTCGAAAAAAGCTCAAAGTTAACTCATTGACTGTAGTTTTAAAGAACTGTTACAGGTTTTCTAACCTAATTCTAATATGCAGGAAGAAAGTTAAGAACCAATATAAGTTAGGTTTCTTAATTTCATCCCTAAATTTTTAATTATTGTTCTTTATCTTTTTTAAAAAAATGATTATTTTCTCATTTTTGTCATATGATATTGCCTCGTTTGTAGAAATTTATTTCTTTTTACTAATTTTTTGCGACCCTTTTTATTATAAAAGGAAGACCTACTTGTAATCTAAGGTAAAACTTCCAACTGTAGATTACATTTTATTTCTGTTGGTTCTATCTTGATCTTTATACGTCTAAAGCTTGGGGTTAGGAGGCGTCAGTCCAGAGAGCTTATTACGGAAGATGGTTAGTTGTGGGAGAGGGGTGCTTTCTGGTGGAGTAATTTCCTTGGAAACTCTCTCTCTCTCCGTTTCATCATTCTCAATCCTTCTTTCTAACCCTTATCATAAAAGCATATTTTTCGAGTTTTGAAATTTACGTATGTAGGAATCTTTTGCTCACAGAAGAAAGTGTCACTACTATTATTTGCTTCCTTACCTGTGAAGTTGGTAAAAGTAAGTATAGTAAATAACGATAAATGTGCAAGTAAAAAGAAGTAAAGGCTTTAATAAGGGTGTAAAAATCAAAATTGGCCATAACTTTTTATTTTTAAATGAATATTTTTCAACACCTTCATGCCCAAAAATAACATAAAATGGTGTCTGATGGAACAGAATAAATTTTCTTTTTATTGAGTTAACCCTTAATTGGACAACGAATTTAGATGAAACATTTCTCTCATAGGAGTTTCTAAGAGAGAGGGAGACAGAGAAAGAACTATCAAGGGTAAAATGTTAACATTAATTAAGGGTCTTAACATTAAGATTATTATCAAAATTGCAAAACATGGGTATGTAAGTGTTTTGAATGTGTACGTGTATTAAGCTCCCATTACTTCGAAAGGAAATTCTTTAAATATATAGAGAAAGAGACAGAGTTGAGTGTATAATTTATGATTATAATAATTTATAAATAAATTGATTATATATTATATAAGTATTTATGTTTGTGTCTATGTATAAACGTTATTGTTTTTGTGCCATTAATTTTTATAAACAGAGCTCTCAAAATATTTGAATTTAAATATTCAGCTTATTTTACTTTAAATAAAAATAAAAAAAATACTTAATATAAAAATAATTCCTTCCAAAATATTCAACCTATTTTCAGGAGGAATTTACTTTTACACATCAGAAACTTTCTTAATTTGTAAATAAGAGGTAGTTTATATTTTTTTATTACCTCTGGATTTGAATTAATAAAAAAATCTAAATAATTTTGGTAATATTTCTTAATTTAACCTTTTATTTTGTTTAGCCTTCACAAACAATTTTTTCTTATCCGTGTTGAATAAATATTTTTTTTAGAAGTTTCATTTCCATCTAACAAAAGTTGTTCTTTTTTTCATTTCTTATTAACATTTTTTACGCACGTTTCTCTTTTCCGTGTTAAACTTACGTTTACTCTAGGCTAGTACGTTTGATCTTTAGCTCTAAACAGTTCTGTGACTTGACCCTATTTACAAGAAAGTAAGGTGGACTAACAGAAGAGTTCTCTAGCTATAGCTATTGAAACTCAATGATTTCAAACTGTTAAGTTAAATGTTTATCCAGCCTGTTATACTTTCTTAGTCTCCAGAGGTAATTCAGTGCGTACTTGAACCAACCTTAGAGTTTTTAACTCTCACTTCCTTATTAGACCTTTATTACCGGAGCTACGTGTTTAACCTCGAAGCAGCTTAAACGATCTTTTAGAACAAGGATTGTTCTAAAAGATTTTTTCACCGTTTCTTTTTAACAGCTATTATTATTAAAAGCTTCTCTATACTCCCTTGAAGGAAAGTTGCTAAACCCTTTTTTTATTAACTATAACTAGTTCATAACAGGGTCATAAAAGAGAAAAAAGATTCCCAAGGTTAGTGAAAGTAGAGTAAAAAGGGAATAAGTATTACAAGGTTAAAAAATAATATTTAAGTAGAATTTATATTACAAAGTCAAAAAAGTGTAATAGAAGAAGAATGTGAATGGTTTAAATTATAGTAGATAGTTTACATAAATCTTAGTCGAAGAAAATGATATTAAAAGACAATAAAAATTAATAGTTCAATGACAGTATTTTTTTTAAAAAAACACGGGTTTGGTGCACCTCAAATTTTTATTCGACTTGAGGGATATGTTAGGCTTGTATGAAAAATGTGAAAACACAATATAAAAAATGCCTGATATGGAAATAAATTGTATATATCTTATACTATCATCCCTAAGTACTTTATACTTAGATCTCTTGTTAAATAAAAGTACACAATCGTGCCAAATTTTAATTTTTTTTAAAAAGACAAACTCTGGTGCTATGCCAAGAATTTGTTGGTCCTTTGTAAGACTACATATGTACTAAATTTCAAATCGATTCAATCATATTTTCGTGTGTTATGCATTTTCAATATTTTTATCTGAGATATAATGGAATGATGTTTAATTACGTCATGGAAAAAGTATTTTTAGACACCAAAACTGGGCCTAAAAATTTTTTTTTTTTTTACTAAGAACCTAGTCACTAGCATAAACAAACTATAAGCTGCGATGTTAACTGACACAAACATACCGACAGTAACTTGATAAAACCCTCACAAGAGAATAGAACGCCTGAAATGGGTAATTCAGTTGAATTCCTGGTTTTGGATTTAAAATTTTAACACATTACTTTTTCTGTTTACCTATGGTATAAATAAAGAAAAGCAAAAATTATTTCAACGTTAAAGAAATGGAATTGTTAGATAATAAAAATTAGAAAGAAAAAAAACTTCAGTTAAAATCCTGGTTTTAGATTTTTAATTTGAACACATTACTTTTCCTATATACCTACGGTATAAATGAAGAAAAGCAAAAAATTATTTCAAGGTTAAAGAAAATAAAATAGATGGATAATAAAGGTAAAACAAAATAAAGGTAAAATAAAGTTTCAAATGAGAAAAAAGATTTTATTTATCACATGAGTCGACATTAAAAAGTAATTTTATAGAAAAAGAAGAAATTATATATTTATTAATAGTTGTTTAAAGAGCTAGTCGCTTAATTCGATTTCATGTTTAATGAAAGTTGTATTGAAAAACAAGGTCATACAAAGAAAGTGGAATATAAAATCAAATAAATAATGTAAAATATAATAGTATATAGTGTAGTAGATAATGGAATAATTTGAAAATAAAATGTTTTAAATTAATAAATCTTAACTAAAAATGTTCTAATCAAGGAAAATTAAATATTATATGCTATAAAATATGTAATTTGACTTAAGATTTTATTCTTAAATAAAATTGGCCAAATTAAGGTTTGAAAATGTCGATGGTTTAATAATAATGAGGTAAACCATTAACCGATGCACGATATGTTTAAAAATGAAAATTAAAGGTAAAAAAGGTTACATAATTTAAACCATAGAATAAAGAATTGGATAAAGTAGTAGGGTAAAAATGCTAGTAAAATAAGCAAACACGAATATTTGGAGAATTTAAAATGAGAAAAAATAATCAATAATTTATCTTGAGGTGTATTTGTTTTAATTTTTGTTGTATAATGCTTTGTGATTTTTTATTAGTACTTGTTGAATTATAATGTTACGTTATTTATTTTTACCCTACTCATGATTTCTTTGTGTTTCCCTTTCATGATCTGTCTTTGCTTTACTTATGTGTTTTTTCCTAGTTTCTATTATTATTATTTTACTTTTTCTCACCTACTATCTTAGAAAAAAAGTTGCGTTTACCCTGAAATTTCGTGTCGTAGGTTCTACATTATTATCCGTTTCAGGGATTTTTATGACGTTCTGAGTGGTTTTTATCATGTTGTCTGTGACTGTATCTGTCTGTGTTGATACTTAGCCCAGAAATAAGACTTCAGGCCTTGTTGTACTGACCGGAAAATAATGTTTTTTCTGCCTGTGATAATCTATATTCCTGAGTCATCAAAAATATAAATAAATCGTTAAAAATCGCAAATTTGACCAACAGAGTTAAATTGTAACACAAATATATGTTTATAGGTAGTCGATTGATCCACAAAATTTCATTATAATATTCGTTACCATTTAGAAACAATTAGCTTATCCTTTTATCATTGGGATTCTGAAGACGAGCGAAAACTACTATATTTTAAAGACGAGCGAAGCGAATCCGTAGTAATACCATCTTAGGCTTAAGTTAATTATTACTTTATAAAAACGAGCGAAGCGAGTCCGACATCTTAACACCCTAGTCTTCAAATCACTATTTAATTCTAAGGTTATCCGATATTGGAGGACCGATGATGAATTTAGGCTTTGAATAACCATGACATTCGAAAGATGAGCGAAGCGAATTCAGAGATGTGAGGAAAAGTACTGAGGTGCCCTTTACCCAATTTACGTTTATTTACAAATGGTTGGTTTATGCTTGGTTTCTTAATATTTTATTGATTATTAACAAGAATTATGATGATTCAAATAATTTTGTCAATATTGGCTGTGATGTTTGTGTTGGTTTAATACGACCATGTGTCATAAAAACCCTGAGAGATATGGAGAGACATATTTGAGATTCTGAGATGTTATATTCAAATATGAAAGTACACAATTAAGATTAGACAAAATTGTATTGCTGCGTCAGTTGCTTTGGTCTTATATTTGAGTGATTTTTATTATTTAGGTGTTTTGCTAAAATTATTTAGAGTGCCTAACCTTTAGCTGCGCTATTAAATGTAACTTAGAATTTATGATAGTATGATTTCACGGTGCATTCTATGACGCCAATTAAAATCAGTAATATATTTTCAAAATTACCATTAAAGTCTACACTCTGTGGAAATAAATTGTAATGAGGTGTAAAATATAAAATGTAGACTGAAATCGTGGCTTATATTTTTGGTTTACGTTAAATTGAATACAAAAACAAAGCCTTGGTAAATAAAAAGTTATAGAAGGAGAAGTACAGTTGTATGAAAAAACAGCTTTTTGACTCCACTTTGTTGATTTTACTTTGGTTATCATTTCAGCTACTGTGTTATCAAGTGTAACTAATCTATTTTGCCCCGTGTATTTTTTTAGAAAATGTCAAATTTTAAATTAATATTTAAATAGTAATATCATTATTGATCAGTATAGAATTCCATACCCGTAATTCAAGTTGGATTACATATTTCGCTTTTCTTGTAGTATCTGTGGTATATTCGTATAGATTTACTGTAGAATAATCATAAATATTTAAAAGATTCAAAAGTAGTATATTAAAGTAATGAGAATGTTGAGCTAGTAGATGCAGCGCTCCTTATTAGGTAACGGTAACCGGATAAACTAAAGGTTTTCTATATGTATCCGATAGAGTGTACTTAGTTCGCTTTTCATCTATCTACGGAGGTGGACTTTGTTAAGAGAGGTTATGCCCCAGGTTTTGCCCCCCGGTAAACGTAAATTCATGGTGGGTTTGTTTTTAGTCGGCCCGCCGCCCCCGTGCTAGCAATATGGTGCTTCGCCCCCTGAAATGGCATCGCCCTCAAGCCGTTACTCATCATATAACTGCCTCACATCATGGGACAGCTATGATAAAATTCCAAGGTCAGAAAAGATTAAAAGCATAATAGAGAAAATATATTTAAAAATATGATAAAATTTTATCAATTTCACAACTTTTATTAATTAATTATAATTATACTTAAATTGCAACTAAATACTACTTCATTTTTTTAAACCCTGGACAGTATAAGTCCATTTTTTTATTTACATATTTACTATATTTAGATTAATGTGTGTTATATACCGCGGATCTTTAAAATTGATTGATTAAATTAATATATTTTGTTTGTACTTAAAAAATATATTTTATGTTTTCCACTCATATTTTTATTAATATTATTGTTAATATTATTTCCATAGCTAAAATATATATATATATATATATATATATATATATATATATATATATATTATAATATATATATATTTGTGTGTGTGTGTATGCATATATTTGTATATAAATTATTAAATTTTTTATAATTAGTTTCGCATTCCAATTTTATTATTTGGGTTATCTTTACATGAATTCGGTAAAACTGGTATACATATAATAGCTTTGAGTAGTGTAAAAAAACATTATTATAATCATAGTCAATTAAAAAATTTTTATTTAGTGAGATCTATAAAATATCTAATTCCAAGATAAATTTCATCAATTGCCGACTTGTTTGATCCTAATTTTTTTATAATTTATAGGAGAAAACTTCTTGATATAGATTATCGTTGTTAGCCAGTTGTGTAAATTCAAAGAGTGATAATAATTTTATTACTAACATAATTTATCATTTAATTTATATATTAATTAATTATTTAATCAAGTAATTAATGTATTATATTTATTGTAGATAGCATTTTATGTTATTTACATAATTTTAGCTAAGCATTAAATGATCCATACATTGTTTTATTTACTTTTTTGCGCATGCACAGTTATGCCTTGGACCCTAGTGACTCGATGAGAAAATCTGCGCATGTTTTTGTTTCTTACTTTTCATTATTTATACCGCAGGTATATATGAAAAGTATTGTGTTTGCAAAAAATTAGAATCCGGTATTTCACTTAAATACTTACACCTTAAAATTACTAAACATTACACCTAAAAACCCACAATACTCAAAAATTGCAAAAATCTCAGCAAAAATTCGAAAATGTATTAAACAGGGAATAATGTTTTGATTCTTTTGAGATTCGGCACGGAAGAAGTCATATATAAGAACAATAAATATGCCTTGTTTCATATCACTTTCAGCATTATGTTTATTTTTATCGAAAAGGATTTTTATGTTTTTTAATAAATTGTGATAATCGAAATGAAATCCAATTAAGTTAAAATTTAGTAAAAGCATACTCCTATATGCAATAAATAGGTGTACTAAGGTTCGCAACAATGCGGTGAGTATATCTACGGTCTTTGTTGGATCATAAAAGTAAAGATGAATCGGACGATGTTTGTGTCAAAATGGGTGACCGATAAGAATAAAGCAAATGTAATTACTATCTGAAAACGAACAAAGCGAGTCCGAAGTCGTGCTATAGTACATTTGGTGACATGCAAATTCTGATGACAAGCGAAGTAGAAAGGATGAGCGTAGCGAATCCGATGGTGAGGAAAAGTTCGAGGTCTCGTAATTGATTGCTTTAATGTTGAATTGCAATGTTATGTCATTAATTATTAGAAATTAGTGTTTATTAATATTTCATGGATTCAGTTTGATGCTTGGTTCTCCTATAAAATTCAATAGCAGGCTTAATTATGATTTTTATCACAAGGACTTTATTTGTTTATGTTCTGCAAGCTGTTTGTACATGGCGTCCATTATGGTGGTATTCATTATATTGAATGTCATGAAAATTAAATTAATCTGACTGTTTTATTTAATCCAGCAACTCTTAAGTTATGATTAGCGGCATTAGTGCATACCCAATTTAATTTAAATATGGGGTCTTTAAAAGCGTATTTTGCCGTAATCACAATAGATAGACATGGAGAAACTCACTATTTTTAAAAATAGTTCTTTAAAGTCTACAGAGCTCAAAGTTTAGTTACTAAATATACATTAATATAACATTCTCTTATAGTATAATATAACATATAAAGTAAAAATATTAACAAATATAGTATAATATAACATTCTCGCATATAACTTAAGAAAGGCGCTGTCTCTGTAGTGCCTTTTCCTTAAAACTAAAAACTCATTGCAATAAGATCAAATTTGACACCCACTTTTATTATTAAATGTCCAAATTCAGTACCCACAGACTCCTTGAATGTATGTACTGACGGATGAAAGTGATGATGTATATATTATTTTTATGTAAGTAAAAGGCAGAGTGTTAAATAAAACTTGATACAATAATCAAGAATTATGATCAGGGATTTTCGATTAGATCATGGTGAATCCAATAAAGCTTTTTCAACTGGTAGTGATCACAATCAATGTCTTGAAAATTCAAAAAATGTTTGCTAAAGATGATTTTTATTGCTATTTTGAAGAATCTTAGACCTCTAAATGGCACAGTTTTCGAGTTATCAAACATTAAAAATTGTGTGGCTCCACAGCTGTTCTCTAATGGTATTTAATTAAAGCAGATAGGGACATTAGATTAATTTCTTTTTTCATTTTGCTATCTTCTTGCTTCTTTTTTCTCTTGTCGTTTCTTATTTTGTAGGTTCTTCTTATCTTCCAAATTATTTTTTTTATTCTTTTCTTCTAGTTTTATTTTTTCTTTTATTTTTTCCTGTTTTCTTTTCTTCTCGTTTTTCGCCTCTTCAATCAGTTCTTTAGCCTGCTGTTGGGTGCTAAGCTAGGAACCAGCTGCTTTCTTAGCATAACTAACACGAGGCATTACGTAAACAGTGTCCCAGACCATCTAAGATGCTTCGAAAGCTTGTGTTTATGTTCCACATTTACTCGCTTTATGTCTCTCTCAATAATAAACTCCGGTCATTCCTGAGCCTTAGAGAAGTGATCACTAGCACAGTTTATACACTCTAGCGTTAATGTGCAGTCTTTATTATGCTTCATTTTGTCGAATGCACAGTACAGCTTTGTTCTTACTGCTTGCATCGCTGACTAATGTGTCTAAACTTTATGACATTATTAACCCGCAATAATGACTCGGCAAACATTTCGAAAAATCATATGATGCAAAATTGAGCTTTTGCAAATATCATTTTCATATTTTTGCAAAATATTGCAATCGGATTGAGATTTAGCACGCATGTATAAGACTAAAATATGTGTCAATTTTCATCTTATTATCGGCATTAGTTTAATTTTTATTAAATGACTTGAGTACGTTTAAATGAAACAAATCGGGACGGATTGAGTTGAAATTTAGTATAAATATACATCTTTACGTAATAAATTAGTACACCAATTTTCCTTTCAATATGACAAGTATATCCATTTTGTTGGAACATAAAAGTTAAGCAGCATTGAGCGTGGTCAGTTATGTATGGGTGACCGCTGAGAATGAAACGGAAAAATTTACTATCTGAAGACGAGTGAAGCGAACCCGAGTACATACTGCAGTATAAATTTAGCCTATATATTCTGATGAGGGTAGTGATTGGGGAAGGTTCCAAGGTACCTCGTACCTGATTTTTTGGTTGTTAAGATAGGTTATATTATTACAAACGATCTAAAAATCATTTTCTACGATAAACTCGGAATTTCTCTTAATAACCTGCAACATTATATCCTCAATTCGTTAATTTCTTCTCTTAAGGAGTTTTGAACTTAATATTATAATATTTAAATGTACCATAACTCCCCAGAAGGTTAAGTATTATCCAAAATAATTGTATACTGTTTTCAAATATTTTGTAGACACTTCAGGTAAAATCATATTTTGCTGCTAAAAAACATGTAATTCTGCCTAGTTTTACTGCCTTAGTCTATGAAATGCTTTAACATTTCATTTAATTATTTGTTTAATTAATGTTGTGGTTAAACCACGCTTAGGCGTGGTTCTGTTGAAGCAATTTTTGTCCATTTCTCTGGAACAATAGGATTACCAGGATGGAACAAGAGGTACAGCCCCCTTTACTATATCCCCACCCTCTAGCACTACTGAACCTAACAGATATCGAATAGTTCTTTGATCCAGACGTATTGATGTATACCGTTTACGCCTATTTTTGATTATTCGATTAAGCTGAAACCGATCTCAATAGATTTAGAAAATATCTATAAAAATTTATTATTTTTGAAAATATAACGAATGAACAAAGATTTATGTTACCTCTGTTAACGATTTGTCCAAATTAATTTGTTGCCAATATAACTTGCCCACCTTTAATTTTTGTGAAATTATTTTTTCCTGCATACAATTTAAGCAAATTAATATTTGATTTCTAGTAAAGCTTTTTTTTATAAAATACATCCAATACGATGATTTTCTAGAAATATAAAGCATATCTACTTCAAATATTTTAACCTTTAACATATACTGACATTCAACATATCACAATAGTAGTATGATAGGATTATCAATAATACTAAAATATATCAATATCATGAATAAACATATTTATTGTTTGCTGCAGTGAGAAGTTATAAAATATTCAGGTAATAAACTCTCCGTTTTAAAACTGAAAAAAAGATATATAACCATACGCACACACACACACACACACACACACACATATAATATATATATATATATAAATATATATATATATATAATTATATATATATATATATATATATATATATATATATATACTTATATATACTTAATCATGATTATATACTTATATAGCAAAAAAATGTTATGTATACATATTAACGTTATTAGGATTAATTATTTTCTCTTCCACTTATAAATCGACTATCTTCTAAGCGTTGTTTTTTGATAAAATTTACTTACCTTGTTATTTTAAGAGTATTTTCTTCATACGGGAAAATTTTTTAAATACATTGAATTGTCATTTTTAGATGAAATTCACTGGTATAAGCCTGGTGAGGCCTCCCAAGGAACCTATAATATAGTATGATAGTAAAATTTACTAAATTTGTATAAGTACCAATTTTACTAATTAAAAATAAACATTTTTTTGTATATTAAACGGTTATTGTGCTTTAGAAGAAAAAACATTTTTTGCAATAAATGAGGCTTTTTATTCAAATAAAAACTAATTTTCTTTTTAAAAAAATTATAAATTCCAATGAAATTTAAGAAAACTGGGCCGTAATTTTTAATGTTCCTAAGGGGATTAATTAGTTAAATCAAAAAAATTCATGATAAAATATTTGACGGTAATTAAGGATTTGATTACACTTGCGTCAACCAAATTATTAAAATATTAAAATATTTATTTTGGTTTTTTTTTCAAAACCAACAATTTAGTTGCTAATTGATAACGGGTGATAGAGTAGACGGTGTTTCAATTAGCGAGGTATGTTTTCCTATGTTTTAATGGCCTTGGTTTTTTGAGAACTCTGCCCTCAGGGGGATATTTTCATTTTATTCCATCATTTGATTATTGTTGAATTAATTGAAAGAATATGGATCCAATCTAACGTGTATGGGGTTTATTTAAACTGCGATTGCTAATCAGATTTTTTTGTTAAATATTATTTTTATTTTAATTTTATCCTCGATTTAGATAAGTTTTGAGAGAACACCACTATTTTTGGTTTGCTCTTTACAATGTACTACTTAGCTCAGCTTATTATTATTACTAAAAATTATTATAATTACGTTAAGCTTGTTATAAGAACCCTTATTAAATATGTCATTCTCTTCTTACAGTTTAAATGAATTAAAATAAAAAAATCTCTATTGAAGAGATAATAATCACTTCACTCGCTCTAAACAGTTTTTTTTAAAAGAAATTCTATTTTCCAAATGGCAAATACCGGCCACAGAAAGGCACAGGGGCCGCCAAGCGGCCCTCAGTTTCGAGGCCGCGGAGTGGAAAAGAGGGTTAAACCCTTTTGTTTTTTTTACTGTAAATGTCGCGGTAAATAATGTCACTTTGTTTTACCGTAAATACAGTCGTGGCTGGATAGTAATGTACTATGTTACAAGATTGTGAAGTCCTTTTTACAGGGACGACTATATTTACGCGAAGCGAGACAGTAAAAGGCACTGAGGTGAAAATATATCATTCCCATTCATGTAACATATGCTTTCTTTTTCGGGCATAGTAATAGTAAATAACTATTTAGAATAAAAACAGTATAATGTACCGAAATTTGTCGGTACACTTCTTTCGATCGCCTTGTTGGCCTACATTTTTAATTTTGGTGGCGTCTTTTCAATATCTGAATCACTAT
The DNA here is from genome assembly GCA_018340805.1 of Microvelia longipes. Taxonomy (NCBI): domain Eukaryota; kingdom Metazoa; phylum Arthropoda; class Insecta; order Hemiptera; family Veliidae; genus Microvelia; species Microvelia longipes. The sequence continues at coordinate 27,849,111 of JACMZG010001908.1, read as the reverse complement.
CTATAACGGTCAAACGTTCGATAATAAGTAATTAATAACTCATTTTCCGTAGATAACAAAACTTTATTTGATAAAGAGAAAAAGGAACAAGAACCAGGTAGGTAATATTATAGCCTTGTAGTAAAGTACTAAGGCCCACCTAGTGGACATTTATGGAACTTCAAAAGCAAAAGTACAAAACTCTTTTACTGTCACTCAAACTACGAATCTGTCGCAGACGCCTCAAAAAGTGGCAAAGAGGCCGAAGGGCTCTGGTTTGAGGATGTAAAGGCCTGCTTTACAGTCGCCCGAAAAAAATGTGAGAAAATACATATTATAATAATAATAACATTCATATTTTAACGTAAACTTTATATACTTTTACTTATATTTTAATTTTTCACTTTTTAATTTTGTTGTTTCATTTTTAATTCAAGGGATGTTTAATTTCTTATTAAGTTTTTTCTTTTCTAAAAATCTGTTATCGTCTTATAATTTTTTATACTTCTTGTTAATTTTTTTCATGCTCTTAAAAAACCTAGATTTTCTTGATTGAATCTAAGAAAATGTTCTGTTATTTTTTTTTAAAAAAATCTTCAAGTTTTTACTGTTGTTTTTTATTACGGTTGCCTTTTGACTTCAAAAAAATTATTTTCCCTGATAAAAAGTTTAAATAGATATAACAATGATTAGTGTTTTTGTTATCATTCAAACATTTTTACGCTTTCCTGCCATAAAATAATAATATTTTATTATCATGGTTAATCCCTATAAGTAAACTCAATTTTGGTTATATCCCTATAACCAAACTCACTTTACGTCTTTTAGCGAATTTCCTTTGGGAAAAAATTCGCTAATGGGATAGGCGTCATGGCGGAATTCGAACCTCGGACCACGACACAAATCCGTTTCAGAGGTCCCTAATGACGAAAAAAAATTTTTCGCGAGACTTATATATATATATATATATATATATATATATATATATATATATATATATATATTATATATATATATATATATATATATATATATATATATATTATATATATATATATATATATATGTATTTCTAGACACTTTCTTGTAAACACTCTATCTTTCGAACGGATTAATATTTTTTAACCAAACTTGGTACAAAAATCAACCTTCGGGAGGACACGAACCCTATTGAAAACCAGGTTTTTGTGACGTCATTAACCCGGTTTGCTGAGTCAGCGAAATTTTCAAAAAATCAGCAAAATCAGGGTTAATATTTTTTGCCGCGAAAAAGGTCAATATTTATGTTTTTGAGACGCTGAATCGAATGAAACCGGTCCAAAGTCGATACGACCACTCTAAGTGACCTAAAAATCGAAAAAAACCATTGTAAATTACCAAAAACCAAAATTTAGGTCGATAAAAAATAAATTTCGAGTAGGGTGTCGTTTTCTATGTAATTTTGGGCGCTGAATCAAATGAAACCGGTCCGAAGACGATACGACCACTTTAAGTTACCAAAAAGTCGAAAAAACCACAAAAAATATAGAAAACCAACATTACGGTCGTTGAAAATTAAATTTCGAGTAGGGTGTCGTTTTCAATGTTTTTTGGGCCTCTGAGTTGAATGCAGTGGTCCGGAGTCAATACGACCACTCAAACTCAGGGTACCTGGGTTCACATCCTGGAAGGGTCGATAATTTTTTATCGTTTTTTTTTCCTAAAATAAGTTTACAACTAGAAAATAATTCTGGCGCGGTGGTCCGCATGTCGGGCGAATTTCCTTTGGATGCGTGTTTCCGTGCTTTTTACATTATATAAGTTTACAACTAGTAAATAAATAATTCCGGCGCGGTGGTCCGCTGTCGGGCGAATTTCATTTAGAATGCGTGTTTTCCGTGCTAAACAACCCATTTCTTGCTTATGCAAGAACCATGCCCATTGCGTGGTTCCGGTTCATGCTTTAGAACCTAAGCAGTTACTCAATTGTCAAACACTGCTCGTAACTCATTTTGTCTGTATTTTCCAAAGGAAATGCGCTAAAACCTTTAAAGATAACTGACTAAGCTTAAAGATAAGTAACTAATCTTTAAACTAGTGCAAATAATAGTGTGTACTTCTAATTTTAGAGGCATAGTTTTGTACAAAAACTGGATGATTATGCGCATTTCCTTTGGAAAATACAGACAAAATGAGTTACGAGCAGCGTTTGACAATTGAGTAACTGCTTAGGTTCTAAAGCATGAACCGGAACCACGCAATGGGCATGGTTCTTGCATAAGCAAGAAATGGGTTGTTTAGCACGGAAACACGCATTCTAAATGAAATTCGCCCGACAGCGGACCACCGCGCCGGAATTATTTATTTACTAGTTGTAAACTTATATAATGTAAAAAGCACTGAAACACGCATCCAAAGGAAATTCGCCCGACATGCGGACCACCGTGCCAGAATTTTTCTATATATTATGACTGCGTTTTAACAGTTAAAAAGTTCAGTTATCGTCATATGACAATTTTTATGAACACTCAAAATAATATAAAAAGTGTTTAATCAGTGTTTTAAGTTTAATTTAAGAATATGCTAAAGAAAGAGTTCCCTATCTTAAATGGCGTTCTAGATTCAGTCTTGTTTCTTGTTAATAAATATTTTAGTAACGTAAAAGAACGTCAATTTAAAAACTTCTTATGACACTGCATCTATTTGTTTATAAAACTATTGCCTATTTAGATATATTTTATTTAGCAATTATTCGTTCTCAACTTTTATGGTAAATTTATTTGTTCGATAAATTACTTAAAAGACCAATTGGATTTAGCGAATTTTCTTTGAAAAACTGTGTGTTATCTCTATAATATATGTATATATATATATATATATATATATATTATATATATATATATATATATATATATATATATATAATATATATTATAATATATATATACACTATATATACAGAATTTAAGATAGGAAACACTAAGAAAATACTTACATAAAATTAGTATACTGCTTCAGTTATAAAGCAAATTAAGCATAAACAGGAAGGTTTCAAAGAAATTGACAATATTTAAACAATTTTTTTAGAAAGTAAAAACAAGATACCATGTCACTTCTGTCAAAAGACAAGATGTCCTTTTTTCAGGTGAGTACTATCATCATGGGCCCTCTTCTGCATATTTATCATTTTATCATGTCTGTATTTAAATTATAATAAATCGGGCGTGGGATGTCTCGGAAAATTTCCTCATCACATCGGATTAACTACGCTCATCTTTCCTACTTCGGACTCGCATCACACTTCCTCAGAATACACAAGTCGTTAAATTTATACTGCAAGACGTGTTTTGACTCGCATCGGTCATCCTAAGATATTAAATACATTCGTTAGTAATTACATATGTTAGTCCTATACATGCTTACATGCGTGCTAAATCACAACATCTTGTCGCGTTTAATACTATTTTGAAATTTTTGCTTTGTCATTAAATAATTGCGAGTTAAGTACGAAATAAAAACATTCTGCAGATAGCACAATTACACCCATAGATTGTTTTTTGTACAAAGTTTCAACTTTCTAGTTTAAATATAGTAGGGGGCTACGATCATAATAGACACCATAAAAACACCTGAAACGGATAATTCCGGTGACATCCCGGTTTCGGATTTTTTTAAAACAAAAATTTTCTTTTATACCTCCAGCATAAAAAATGAAGTAAAGTAAAAAATTAAATAAGATCATGTTACCATTTTTGCTGTTATGTACATTCTTTGTCGACCTTGTCACTCAAATTAAAATGAACTAATAATTTGTACTTCCTTATCTGATGTCATTTTAAATTTTTAATTATTTTAACTTTTTGTAACACTGATTGGGTAATAGATTTTAATTCAATTAACCTAAAGTTTTCGTAGTATAACAACCCTAATAAACTTATTTATGTCTTATTTTAGTCACGATACTTAAAACTTGCTTAAACTTATTAAGACAACTTTATTAATATCCGCATTGGATATACATAGATTAAGTTAGAAATTTGTAGTGCAATTTAGCAAAACTGAAGTAGAAGGTCTACATAGTATTTAATTGAATATATTATTAATGTATTCAACTAGGTTACCTATATATTTGCTGAATAACTCGGTTTGTTGGCACTCTACTTACGACTTTTTTTTGTAAAGTTTTAATTATTTCTAAGAATGCAAGAAAGGTTAAATAAATTTCGTGAGATCCGATACTCATTTAAAAACCCATTATCCATTAGAACATTGCTTTGTTTTTTTTTAATTCTTCTATCGGAAGTGTTCAAGCCTCAAAATTCTAAATTGGTTTCTGAATTTAATTTTATAAGGAAAATATATCAGTTGAATTTTTAATTCAATTCTTGTTTGAAAATCGATAACAAATTTTCTAATTAAATACCTGGTCGAAGAAAAACTATAGATAGCTTTCTAACTTAAATTATTGGTCCGGAGAAAATCTGAATTTGTTTCTAAATAGTACTTGAGAATATAGTTTCTATATTTCAGTCCAAGTTGAGTCACTAAACTCCTAGAGTATATTAAATTCTAATAAAGAAAACGTTTCAGGCTTTCCTTTAAAACTTTTCTAGTTACCACATTCTTACCTATAGTGTTTTTGTTAGCATTTTCAAATCAATTTATTTATACAACTTGGTCATGTTTCTGTGTCTTTCGAGAACTAAATTCTATAATAAAACGGGTTCATTGCTTCACATAACAATAATTTTGCGCTTAAATAGCATTTCCGAGGAAGTCAAGAAGAAGCAAGATATTATAAGGACACTTTTAAAGAGTTCAATGATAAAATAAGGACACTTTTGAGGAAAAACTATACAATATTTAAAATATAATTTGTTAAGGCTCCTTACTTTCCCCTCCCTCCTCTCCTTATTATATTAGTTATGCATGTTTTTACTTTTTTATTGTTATTTATTTGATTTCTGCACCTGGTTTTTTGCTTAGCTTTTATTTTGAACTTGCTTACCTGCTTGCTTTATTTATTATAATTTAGATTTAAGTACGTTTATTTCATGTGTTATCACGGCACTCTTATTTTCTCCTTATCTACATAGCGTCACATCACTTCACAACTTTAATCTTACTTTAACTACAGAAATGAAATTTACAGAAAACTACAGAATGATTATTTATTTTTATTGGAAACAGCCAAATTAATGCTGAGTCACGACCATGTTTTTGTTTTATGTTTATTTCTTCCTGATCTTCAGTGTGCTTCTTTGCTGATATTCTTCTTCATCACGTCTCTAGTGCAACAAATGCGTGATGCGTTAGACCGAAACGCTGTTACCGCACTTCTGCTTCATTCTCATTGGTCAATTTAAATAGCTAAGAAAAAACGAACTTCTAAATTTTAGTGGGAATTTAGCTGTATTAAAGAAACAAGTACGATCGTACATTTTAGTTAAAATTATAATTTAAATCAGTTTTTGTGTAGTTTTGTGCTAAAGTTGTTAACCAATTACATTTGGACTTATATAACTTTGGGTAAGATTAGATATACCTCTTTCTGTGCTTTAACTGCCTACTGGCTGAGACCACTTGGCTGATCAGTAGCTGTGATCAGTTGGAGCTCTTCATACTGCTTTATTTTAATTTCATCATTTTCTTCAATCTTTGCTGTGTCTCTGGATTATATCAATTTATAAGCTTTATTTATTTATGTATTTAATGATCTAAATTACTGGATATCTCAACAGGCATAGCCTAATCTTTAAATCTTCTTTATTTTTCATGTTATGCTTTATCATTTTTAAATCTGTTATTTATTAAGCCTATTTTGTTTTATTATCATATAGGTCCCTGGGATCCCTGTGGGAAATATTTTGTAGAATTAAGATCAGCTCTGATACTATAAGTACTTACTAGACTTGAGATGTTGCTTTCTGTGCATTTATAATTTCTATAGCTCTGCAATGCAAGGTAAGCTTCACTGTAATTAACTTTATTAACTCTTTTTACATTTAGTAGTAATTAATTGTAGTAGTTTAACCAAACTCAATGCATGAAACTTATTTATTTAATTATTAATCAAATATTATTTATTCCTTTTAATTTGCATGTTATATTATATTAATTTGTATTTATTATCATTATAATTTATTTGAGGAGTTAAGTAGACCATCTTAACTCCACCTTTCATTTCTTATTATTCCGTTTCATACCCTACCTTTTTTCAGTCTCCTACTTTGGCAGGAGTGGTCCTTCGATATTTAGCTTATATTTTGGTTTGCAGTTAGATAGGATCACTATAAGGGCCTTACACCCTAGTGCACCTACATGTTGGTCGGCTTCGAGCCGGATAATTATTTGCTGCCTAGATTACAGTTGTCTTCTTTTTTTATTTATTTGTTTATTATTATATTTTTTATCTTTAAAATTGGATGTATTGTGTCGTTACTTGTTTTCTTATTTGGTTTAGCGGTTTTTCAGGTACAGACGTCCCACTCCGTCGTGCTTTGAATATTTTGGTGCTCAATTGGTTGAGTTTTTCAGTTATTGTAAAATTTGTGCTGAATTTTACTATTGCAGGTACAGTTGATATTTTTTGGTACTTTCAGTTGGTGATATTTGGATTTTCTGTTTGGACATCACCTCAGCTGTACAAAATCAGTTTTTTGCTTTACAGTATATATTTTTTGGTTTGCGGTAGTCATTTTGGACTTATTGTTTATATACTGTATAAGTGGTATTATATCTCATTTGGTTTGCTGTTTAGAGATATTTATTATTATTTGGAATTCTGTATTAGCTTATGTACTTGGTACATATTATTTATTTGTCAATCATTTTATGGTAAAATATTATTTATTTGTCGTTAATTGTAATTTATTTTTCTGCATGTGCTGTTGTCAGTTTTTTAACTGATTTATTTGATTTATATTTGCTTATTGGTACTTTTGGCCCATAAGAGTTATAATTTAGCTGATTTTCTGTTATTTGGATACTTTGTCAAACCTGTGATACTTAGACTAGTCTTGTTGTTTTGTTATTTATTATTTAGTATAATTCTGATTTACTTACTAGTCATTATTTTATTTATACTTTGGTTGTTTCTGGAGAGCTGTTGTATATATTTATTTATATTTTGAGGTTTGATTTGCTGCATCAGATTTTTTTTATTTATTTATTTCTTTCTTTCTCAGTATGGATCCTCAGACTATGCGTACTCAGATGACTAGGTTATTGGAAGATCTCAGGGAAGTACGAGATCAAGGGAAAAAAGCGAAAGATGACCCAAATGAGGTCTGGTTATTCCGTGGAATGATGTGCAACATCAAAGAAACGTTTTCAACTTATGAAACTATTTACAACGACTTGTCTTTGTATGTTGATGAAGAAAATAAAACTGTTCTCTCCAATATTGATCAGTTTCAACGGAACACTGTTAAAAGAATTTCCACGAAAGCCATGGTTATTTAACTATGATTGATGCTCGTGACACTCCTGGTCCATCACGAGTTTCTGACAACACTACTGTTGTGGTATCTAATGTTACTTCAAATTTGCCTACTATTCAGTTCCCTAAATTTGATGGTGATCGAACAAATGGCCTCGCTTTAAAGACACATTTGTTAGCTTAGTCACTGATGATACTTCTCTGCCTAACATTAAAAAATTTCATTATTTACTTGATGCATTGGAAGGTCCTGCCTTAGCTGTTATCGCCAAGTATAATGTTACTTCAGATAATTTTAATCTTGCTTGGGCTGCTCTAGAGAAGCAGTATGACAATAAGCGTCTCATAGCTGCATCATATTTAGATAGACTTTTAGATATAAAGCCTCTACCATCTAAACCCAATGCTGCTACTCTAACACAGTTAATTACTGCACTTTCAGAAAATATTTCTGCTTTCAAATTAATTGAAATTGCTAATCGAGAAGAATTTCTCTATTTTCATATAGCAATAGGTGTTTGGACCCTATGACTAGGGAGCAATTTGAACTTCAAAATCGGGACAAGTTTCCTACTTTTGACAAATTGATCGATTATCTTAGGTCCAGATGTAAG
>JACMZG010001908.1:27734098-27840098 GCA_018340805.1 Microvelia longipes | reverse complement strand
GAGTGTATCAACTTTATTCCAAATTTCTTCATCTAACTTATGCTTAAAATTGCTTTATAATCAAGTAAATAAATAATAGTTATAAGTAAAAAGAGACATTCAACCTGGGTACTTCCTAATTGGGTTTATTTACATTATTAGTTTTTCGTGCCGCATTACGCACGACCTCGTAAGTCTCCAAATACCTATGAATTAGATTTTAATAAACAAATGATCCCAAGTCATGCGACTAAGAAACAAATAAATTCATTAAAGCTATATATAGAGAATGTTAATCTAGCTACTTCTTCATTAAGAAGAGTATCGCCTAATACGGAGCAAACAAGAAAAAACCGTACCTGTAACATTAATTGACTTAAAATTACCATTAAATGTTCTAAAGTACTAAAACTATTAATTTGAAAATGATGTACTTCCAATCATAGAGAGATTTCAATTAAATCTGAAGTAAAGATCAAAAACTACTAGACCACTATAAACAATGTGAGAGAGACTGTCAACAAAGTTAACAGTCCTTATCACACGATTGCATACACCAACACTCCTTCACACGGAGGAACGCACTAATTCATACTCTTAAATGAAAACAACGCAATTCAAGATGTTTCTATAAACACATTAATACTAGTTCTTTTCTTGAGCAAAATGCATACAGCGGTCAGACACATATTAGAACAAATTTCGCTATGACCCTTCTGAGACATAAACCGCTTCAATTGCAGATGATAACATTTACAGCATCCAACAAATACTTCAAATTCGCGAATTGATAAGTGCGTGCTTGTATTTTAAGAGAACTAAACAAGTTCTGTACGGACATGAATTTAAATTATTACGTCAAATGTGGCATTCTTTATATAGATTTATTTTACTTATTGAAGGAAGTTTTTATTCCAATAAAAGCGTCTCCTATGCACCACCCTTTTTTAGATTAAATAGGTTTTCTGCCCAGGATGATGGTTCCCTATCAATTTTGAGTGTGAGAGAGTATGTACTGATACTACGGGAATTAACCTCGTCTTTGTTACTTTATTTGTTACACGTATATTCTATATTGTATATCTGTGATCCCGCTTTGATCACGCTGATAACTGGTTAACTCCCCCATTAGTTCTTTTTGGATTTTAATTAATGATCTTAGAGTATACTCTCTTAATCCTTGTATTTATATAATTATTGACGCTTCTTAACCTGACAGGGATGTAAGAATAAGCATTGGGGCTTTTTGTAAGGTTATAATAGATGGCATATGACAAAGGATCTGAGGCATCTAACTAAGGGGAGTAATCCATCTTAAACTAACGTTGATCGTGAATTAACCTTCTTCAGAAGTTGGTTAACTCCCCAGACAACCTTATTTATGTGAGTAATCACATTTAAATATAAGGTCATCTTGAGTAGTAACGCACTTCTTCAGTGTTACATTCCCCAGAAACACACGCTATGAGTTCGCCCGGAGAGTAACCTTGTATATATAAGAAAGTCTCTGAGTAAACCTTTCATTCACCGATTCTAACGTAAACATAATTAGCTCGTATCGTTATTTCCGTTGTCTATTTGTGCATACACGTAATTTTTGGATAATCACTGAATTAATATATAACTGCTTCTTTGTTTAATTATAATATTATTATAGACATTACTTGTGACAATATGACTCTTCTCTCCGCCCAGGTTGTCAGAGTAGACCAATATGAGATAATATAATCTTTTTTTAATAACATCGATTCCACATAACCCCATTTCGTTTTAGGATTGGGACGTTCTTCAAATAAGGTCTTTCTAAGCGTGGAAGGTTGGTATCATGGATCTGTATGACTGCTTGTTTGTGTCGCATTGGGCTGGATAAGAAGATGCGTTATTAAGAGGTCGGTCACTGTAGCTGTTAATCCGAACCGTCCTGGGATATTCATATCTAACACAAGTATCGACGGCAGCTGATTCTTAAAACGATTTTTTTTTAAATTACGTTCAAATATAACCTCATTAACTCATCCATCCATCTGTTAGACGTATTTATCATTCTTTTTTGCCAACTCTGTAGATTGATTCTTTTGTCAGTTTAAAAGCCCGTTTAAATGAAGGTTTAATGATAGTAATATCAATTAGAGAGAGGTGATAGATCACGTATCAAGTTGGTCACGTTGTTAGGCCTTTTCCGAAAACTTCTTTAGATAAAAAGAATGCAGGCATTATGTGTCTAATCCATAGGAGAGGCTGCACTTCAATCAGAAATAACACGTGCCCCCACTTCCAGACTAAGCCTTTCACTTTCGAAACTTGCCAGAAACATTTATATAATAGCTTCATTGAGGAGGGTTCCTTTAAATTTTGCCAAAAACTTAGGTACATTTAGAGTTGGAAATCTTCACAAGTGCTTGATATTGCACAGGCTCGAATCCATCGGCTTATCATCCCTTTCCAAGGACGGCACTTGACAGGATTTCCATCCTTCCATTAAAAACCCTAGAGCCCCGAGTGGGATCAAACCTGAAGGTGCCGCATCGTAGTCTCGACACGACGATGTCTCGACACTTCATAACGTCGACAACATTTCGTAGCAGGATTTTACGTTGTATCGACACTACATAACCTCGACACTTTAAACTAAATCATGTGTCGACGTTACGTCGTGTCGAGACATCGACTTGTCAAAACCTCGGGGGCGACCCAACCTGAATGCTTGGTGGAAGGCACACGCCCAACTATACAACACCGGGATACCAAGTAAAGTTTTAATTTCATGGAGCAAATAATTTTATTTTATTAAATCAATCTTAGAATAATACTATAAAAGAAGGAGCACTACTGATAACACGAAAGGCGTTCACTGGGTGGTCTTAAGTAATGCTGCCACCTACTAGCAATATACAATTTTCTTATTAAAAATTATTGATTATTCATAAAATACTAATATAACTCTCGGGTGCATTACAATATTTTAAAGCATTTTTAATTGTAGTTTAACGTTTTAAATTAAAATTATATGAAAAGTAGTCCTCGTCAACTAAATTAAATTTAGTTAGTGTTAGTTTTCTGCTATCCTTTGCCATCTAAGACTGGTTTTTATTAAATACTCAGCAGGTGTTTCAAGATAATTATATTGTTTTTTTTACGAATCTTCTTCATAATGACTTTTCACACAATATTTAAAATAATGTTTTGTAGTTAAGATGGTACCCCCACTTAAAGACCAACAGCCAACTGCTTTTTGTGTTATACAATCCGAATTACTATTTGTCGTCATTACGGTCATCTGTGCCTACTACTATAATAGTATTATTCTGAGGAAGTCAATGCTGTTGCTAACACCTTTAATATAGAAAATTTATTAAAAGACATTTTGACAGAAATAATTAATTCTAGCTACTAAACAAGTGAAATAATAGCACGTTAGATATCAGATGAATATAATATCAAAAGTTGACGGTTGAATAATTCTATAGAGAAGAGAAACAACAAAGAGTTTGGTTTGAATTGACTATTTCAATAACAATGTGTAACTATCAGCCATGTATGTGGACACAACTCTTACGTCAACCTTAAGTAATGTCAACATTAATTCCACGGGTATTTAAAAAAAATGTTGAACTTCTTATACGAAAAGAAAATAATTTTACAAAAAACAAATCTGATTTTAAAAAAATAAAAAAGTTTATGTTAAGCATTTGTATCAAAGTATCAATACAATAAAATATAATAATGAAAGAGAAAAATAAAACAAACGTTTTCATAAAAACTCTTTTAAGAATCAATGGCAAAAAAAAAACGTTTGACAAACGTATGTTTGTACTTATGGAAGATAAACAGTTTGAGTAATGTAATGTGTATAATGTAAACATATTTGAGAAACAGATAATAAAAAAACATCACACACAATGAAGAAATGTATTCAAACTAGGTTAAAGAAAAATATAATAAGCTTTAGATGAAAAGAGATCAAACATTTTGTTATTCATAACTACAGAAAATCTTAACAAATTGTGTTATCAAAATACCTCAGCATGACCCAAATACGAAGTCTTTTAAATATTTTGACAAATGTAACCCATTGAAGGATCAAAAAGAAATGGATCTTGTTTGAAAAGTTTATAATAACTTTACAGTAAATGGATTAAAAACTAATGGCCTGCGACTATGGCTACTACTATGGAGTGAATGTATTGCTGCTATTACTGAATGAAATGAACTGCTACTAATACCGAATAAGAATGTACAGCTACAGCAACTGAATAAGAATGTAGAGCCATAACTTCTGAAAGAGAATGTACTGCAACTGAATGAGAATGTAGAGCCATAACTTCTTAAAGAGAATGTACTGCAACTGAATGAGAATGTAACCAATAACTTCTGAACGAGAATATTAGTACCCTGCACACTTGAATGAGAATCGTAGAGCCATAAATTCTTAATAAGAATGTCTGCAAACTGAATGAGAATGTAGAGCCATACTTCTGAATAGAAATTACTGCTACTAAGAAATGAGAAATGTAGAGCCATAACTCTGAATAGATGTAACTGGTACTATTGAATGAATGTAGAGCCCAACTTTCCTGACATTAAGAAATGTACTGCTACTGAATGAAAATGTAGAGCCATAACTTCTGAATGAGAATGTACTGCTACTACATCTGAATAAGAATGTACTACTATTACATATGTAATGCTTCTCTATTGAATGAGAATGTGACACAACTACTGAATGATAATGTACTGCTAAAACTACTGAATGAAAAAGAACTGTCTACAATACTGAATGAGAATGTACTGCTACAACAAATGAATGAGAGTGTACCGCATCATAACCTCTGAATGAGATTGTACGGGCCACTGCAACTAACTATATTGCTACAATTGCTGAATGAGAATAAACAACTATTACTACTAAATGAGAATGAGCAACTACTACTACTGAATGAGAATTTACTGCTACCTCTAATGAATGAGAGTCACACTTTTATGTATCGTTAAATTTACATATTGGCGCTAAGTCTATTAATGATACAATGAGAGACTGCTTCCTTAGCCATGGTAATAATAAAGCTTCCTAGCTAAGAAGTCAAAAGTTAGCAACTGTAATTCGAATATTTTCTTTACTCTAGGAATAATACTCTAGGATTTAAAATTATTAATAATTTTTAAGTTAATTTTTTTAATAAAAAACTAATACAGAAACCCCTAGCTATTGTCTGCTTCATAAAAGAATCCTCTAAATCTATCATATGACAGAAAGCACAATAAAGTGTCAAACACATTAGCTATAGCTATCTCTGGAGTGGTTTAGACAAAAACCTATTGTGCGAACAAAATCAAATCCGTAAAAGAGTAGCTCATTTAGCATCCCACTATCACATACTAGGTCTTTGCTCTATTCCCGCTAGTAGTGACTGCGGGTGGAAGTCCTCCTGGTAAGTAAAGATATAATCTTAAAGGAAGATATTCTAAGTGTCCTGTTGCAGAGAAGAGCGGCTATTGGACTTAATGCTATTGGTGCTGATCAGCTAGCTGTAATGCTTGGAACAGCAATTTGCCATATTGCTGATAACGATGGTCAACTACATGAGATAAGGTTAGCTATTGATACTGGCAGTGACTTTTCTAGTATTAGCCGTTCATTTGCTGAGAAACTGAATTTGAAAATGGAGCCTCATCGAGGCAAAGTTTATGGTTTTGGAGCAGTTCCAGTTCCTGGATTTGTAGGTAGAACGCGATGTTCTCTTTCTCCTACTGATGCTAGTTACCCACCTCTGGAAACTTCTTTACTTGTGGTGGATACTATTACTTTTGATTTACCTCGTTTTTCTTCTGATAAATCTATGTGGCAATCATTCCTTCATTATGATCTTGCTGATTCTGAATTCTGGGTCGTACGACCAATTGATTTACTTCTCGGATGTGACGTATTAGCCGATGTTCTGACTGGTCAATTAGTTAATGTCATTCCTGGTATGCCTAAGTTATTAGGTACTATTTTTGGTTATAGCGTTATGGGTGGTGTTAAGGATATCAACACACCTACGTCTTTATGTAGTTTAACTGCTACAGTGCGTTCTGTTTTAGAGCCTCCGTTTCACATGGATTCTTCTCTTACGGAGTGCAAAGCTACTGCCTTGGATTCAAATGATAGCTCTACTGATAGCTGTTCAGTTGCTTTAGTTGCTCGTAGTCAGAAGGCAGATGAACCTACTATTGTTGATTGGTTCACTCATTTTTCTCAATTTCGTAGACTTAAGCGTTCCATGGCATATGTTAAACGTTTTATCAATCATTGCCGTAAAAGGTATACTAAATTTGACAATATTACCCACGATACTATCAAGATTTCTAAAACTAAAAGCATAACTATTCCTGCGTTGATTCTTTGTGAGATAGAACAAGCAGAGACGACTATTGTTAAATTAGTTCAAAGCAATCATTATTATGACGATAAACTCTTTTCATCAGATTCTCCTATGCCTAAAGAGCTGCGTAATTTACATCCGTTTTGCGACGAGGCGGGTGTTTTGTTGGTAGGCGGTCGCCTCAAGCATTCTAACTTACCATACCATACAAAGCATCCTGTGATCATCCCTGGAAAATGTCACGTTGCACGTCTTATTGTTGAACACGAGCACAAGTCTCTGTGTCATAGCGGTGCTAACACTTTGCTTGCTACTTTAAGAAGCAGGTACTGGATTACTGGAGCTAGAAATTTAGTTCGTCGTGTTGCACGTCAGTGTGTTTCTTGTAGAAAACACGATGCCTCTCCTGTACAGCCTCCTATGGGTGATTTGCCTGCAGTTCGTTTTAAAGAAGGTCGAGCCTTTTGTCATACTGGCATCGATTTCGCTGGTCCATTCTGTATCCGAGAATCCTTAAGGAGAAAAGCACAGACGTCAAAGTGCTATCTTTGTCTTTTCGTCTGTTTAAGCACTAAAGCGATTCATTTAGAATTGGTATCATCTTTAAGTACAGATGCTTTCTGCGCTGCTTTAGATCGCTTCATAGGGAGAAGGGTTTTACCGGAGAAAATTGTATCTGATAATGGTACCAACTTTGTTGGAGCAGCCAACAAGTTGGAAGAACTTTATCAGTGGTACCTTTCATCAGCAACTCAGGAAAAACTTATGTCATATGCGACTCTGAAGAAATTGAATTGGATCTTTACTCCTCCTCATGCTCCGTCCTTCGGTGGAATCTGGGAAGCAGGAGTAAAATCAGTCAAGCGTCTTCTTAGATCAGTCTATGGAGAATCATCTTTAACTTTCGAAGAGTTGGCCACATGGCTCATCAAAATTGAAGCAATTTTAAAATCTAGGCCGTTGTGCCCTCTCTCCGATGATCCTACCGATTTTGACTTTCTGACCCCTGGTCATTTTTTAATTGGATCTCCTCTACTAACGGTTCCCGAGAAGTCTCTTATTCATCTAAAGGAAAATAGGCTATCTAGATGGCAACTAATATGTCAAAAAGCAGAGCACTTCTGGCACCGTTGGAGAAATGAATATCTTCCCTCACTTCAGGAGCGGACTAAATGGACACGTCCTTCAAACAACCTCAGGATTGGAGATTTGGTTATCTTGAAGGAAGACTTTACGCCTCGCCTGCGGTGGCCGGTTGGACGAGTGGAAGAAGTGTTTCCTGGAAAGGATGGAATTGTCAGAGTAGCCGTTGTTCGTACTCGTCATGCTGTCTTCAAGCGTCCGGCAAACAAATTAATTCCTCTTTTTTCAGATGCTGGAGATTCCTCACTTCAAGATGGGATAACTAAAATTCCTTAACATGAATTTTGGTAGGCGGAAATGTTAAGGCTCCTTACTTTCCCCTCCCTCCTCTCCTTATTATTATTAGTTATGCATGTTTTTACTTTTCTTATTGTTATTTATTTGATTTCTGCACCTGGTTTTTTGCTTAGCTTTTATTTTGAACTTGCTTACCTGCTTGCTTTATTTATTATAATTTAGATTTAAGTACGTTTATTTTCACTGTGTTATCACGGCACTCTTATTTTCTCCTTATCTACATAGCGTCACATCACTTCACAACTTTAATCTTACTTTAACTACAGAAATGAAATTTACAGAAAACTACAGAATGATTATTTATTTTTATTGGAAACAGCCAAATTAATGCTGAAGCTACGACCATGTTTTTGTTTTTATGTTTATTTCTTCCTGATCTTCAGTGTGCTTCTTTGCTGATATTCTTCTTCATCACGTCTCTAGTGCAACAAATGCGTGATGCGTTAGACCGAAACGCTGTTACCGCACCTCTGCTTCATTCTCATTGGTCAATTTAAATAGCTAAGAAAAAACGAACTTCTAAATTTTAGTGGGAATTTAGCTGTATTAAAGAAACAAGTACGATCGTACATTGTAGTTAAAATTATAATTTTAAATCAGTTTTTTGTGTAGTTTTGTGCTAAAGTTGGTTAACCAATTACATTTGGACTTATATAACTTTGGGGTAAGATTAGATATACCTCTTTTCTGTGCTTTAACTGCCTACTGGCTGAGACCACTTGGCTGATCAGTAGCTGTGATCAGTTTGGAGCTCTTCAGACTGCTTTATTTTAATCTTTTCATCATTTTCTTCAATCTTTGCTGTGTCACTGGATTATGATTAATTCTTATAAGCTTTATTTATTTAATGTATGTTAATGATCTAAATTACTGGATATCTCAACAGGCATAGCCTAATCTTTAAATCTTCTTTATTTTCATGTTATGCTTTACCATTTTTTAAATCTGTTATTTATTAAGCCTTATTTTGTTTTATTATTCATATAGGTCCCTGGGATCCCTGTGGGAAATATTTTGTAGAATTAAGATCAGCTCTGATACTATAAGTACTTACCTAGACTTGAGATGTTGCTTTCTGTGCATTTTTTATAATTTCTATAGCTCTGCAATGCAAGGTAATGCTTCACTGTAATTAACTTTATTAACTCTTTACTTACATTTAGTAGTAATTAATTGTAGTAGTTTAACCAAACTCAATGCATGAAACTTATTTCAATTTAATCATTAATCAAATATTATTTATTCCTTTTAATTTGCATGTTATATTATATTAATTTGTATTTATTTATTCATTATAATTTATTTGAGGAGTTAAGTAGACACTCTTAACTCCACCTTTCATTATTCTTATTATTCCGTTTCATACCCTACCTTTTTTTCAGTCTCCTACTTTGGCAGGAGTGGTCCTTCGATATTTAGCTTATAGTTTTGGTTTGCAGTTAGATAGGATGTCACTATAAGGGCCTTACACCCCTAGTGCACCCCTAGACTATATTTTGCCTTCTCCCCGAGGGACAATCATGTCTGTAAGTATAACTATAATAGAAATTAAGAAGTATCAAGTAATAAAATAGAATTAAACAAAGCTTAATCCATTTGAAGAAAAGATTAACATACAAGAATAAGAAAGAAAAAAACATACCTTAAATAATAATAAATTAACATGAATTGAATTAAATACATAGAAATCCAAACGCTATTGTCCTTCTTTAAAGTATTGAAACATTTAGGCATTCCTATTTTTTTTTATCTTGTAACAATTGCCTTAGGCTTTTTATGGCCTTTGGCTTTTTTATAAATATTTTATTATTATTTAGAGGTAAAATTCTTTATAATTAAAAAAATATTTATAATTCTTGTATGTTAAACTTTTCTTTAGATTGATTTAAATTGGTTTTATAGTAATTTAGTACTTGATAGTTTTATGCTTAAAGACGTGATCATGCCTTGAAGAGAAGGCGAAATATAGTCTAATTATACCTTAAATATTGGATAGTTTTTCCTCAAAAGTGCTCTTACTTTATTTTAAAGTTGATTTTAAACTTAAATAAAGCCTTATTTCAAAATTTCAACACATTGTAAAATGAAGTATGGTTGCTATAAATATTATCAGATCTTTGATAACCTTTTTATAACAACCACCAGAAAGGACCTAAACAACCAGGATTATCTTGTAGAAGGAATTAATGGAGCAGGAGACGGTGTAATAGCATAATCCTTTGAAAATTATTAACAATTTATTCAACACCTTAAACCCAAAGGTTATCTTACTTGCAACATTTCTACATCGCATTATAGAACAGAAGGGTTTACTATTAGCTTTCTATTATTTTATATAAAACAAGAGCAACCCTTTGACTAAGAACGGTAAAGTTATTAATATACTATTTTAAGTAAACTGGCCTAAGAGAATTCCTGATGATATTCCTTTTTGTAATGATGTAACAAATAGTCGCACATCTTAAATTTGTGTTGGCATGTAGCTTAGTTCACATCAATTAATGTAATTTAAGGTAGAAATTTTAATTCCTGTAAGCTGAGATTCTAATTACTCTTGTCAGGTTTACTTAGCAATTTAACCATAACTAGCCTTCGTAAACCATTACGAAGGCCCCTTTTGTCTGACTTGAAACTCAGTGTTAAAATTTCAAATCAATTCCATATAATTAAATGTTGTAAAATTCATGTATTATCATGTTTAATATAATATTAAGTAACATAACCTCAAAAACATTGTTATATATCGAACATTGGGAATTAATTCCAGCTAAATATCATTTTATTTCTTATAAAATATATTTTTTTGAGGTAGTACGTAATTGAGCACTTTATTGGAGACCGTTTTAAGGATGAGAAGCTAATCATTATTGTTATAGGAGGTTATTTAGTACTTTTCACCTCCGAGGACAATAATGAATGTAAAAAAACTCCTAGGACGTAAAAGTAATTCATATATTGCCGCCATTACTGTAATGTAGCGTGTTCAAAAAACAATTTGCGTAAAACCATCATGAGGTTTCTTTAAAAACGTTTATTTTGTTTCTGTTTTTGTTCGTAGACTATTTTTTTTTTTTCGTTTTTAGAAGGTGTTCTAATTGACAATTTTTGTGTGTGTTTATTTGTAAAGCTTTTACATTTTTGAGAAAAAAGTGTGAAGCTATGGATGAATTCAATGACGAAGATAATATGGAGTTAATTGGACGTTTTTTTTCAATAAAGTATATAGCGCAGTTTATTTAATGAGTGCTACCTCAAAAAAAAATAGTGTATGCCATCCGGCTGAGAATGTCTTTATGTCTTGGCAATTTTTCCCTAATTGCCGTGACATAAAGACACACTTCTCAGTCTTATGGCATAAATAACTATTCTCTTATAATTATATCCGACATAATTTTGTCTGTTTGTATATTCATTTAAATAAAGGAATATACAAAATCGGGTACGGGGTACCTCGGAACGTTTCCTCATCACACCGGATTGGCTACGCTCATCCTTCCTACTTTAGAGTCGTACTTTCGCTTGTCCTTAAATATAAATGCATAGTGGTCACCCATCCATGCACTGACCACGCTCTATGCTGCTTAACTTTAATGATTCAACAAAAATTATAGATATACTTGTTGCATTGAAACGAAACCTAGTGTACTAATTTATTACGTAATGGTTTACACTTGTACCAAATTTCAACTCAAGTGGATTATTTGCTGTTTTTTATCATTTTTTTAAAAATTGTACACAACTTATCGCATTAAAATTAAACTAGTGCTGATAATTAATTTAATCTTATCACATTCGCCACGCTTATTCATAGCTACATGCGTGTCGACTCTCAATTCGATCGCATTTGTTTCTACATTTTATGACTTTTCGAAATTTTTTCTTTCAATTTTGCGGGTTAATGACGTCATAAAAAATTTCCAAAGTGCAAAATTACTCCTATAGACTGATTTTTGTACAAACTTTCAACTTTCTTCTGTAAATACACTTGGAGCAACAATAATAACTGACACACAAACGTTACAGTATATTGAACGTTCCATATTGTAAACCAGTGTTCCCTACACTAAACTGCGTCATAGCTCTAAGAAAACTTATTTAAATTAAATAAAAAATTAAATTGATCCAGTATTTTGATAAATAACTATGAAAATAAAGCATAATTTCTAAGACAGATTTAAAATTGTCTCTTCATTTTTCCTCGAGTAGAGAGTCAATAATACGGTAGTGATTTCTCATGTTCGTTATATTCACTTTGCTTATCTCTTCTTTGCTCTTCGTAATCCAAATATCTTTTACCGTTGGTAAACATTATACAATTGTAATTTGAATTCACGAATAGACTATGGTGTAAAGTATTATTGGAAGTTTATCTACTTCTGAATTTCCAATTATTTACTTTAATTTTAGTTTAATTCAGATACGACAGTTTTAACAAATAAAAGCTGCCGATTATGGGTCAAGACTTCCCATAATCTCATTAGTTTTTTCTTTTGTACGACTTGATTTTGATACCAAGATTTATTAAAATAAGATCAGCTGTGGTGTGATTTAAAAAAAATGCACATTTATTCAATCAAACATATATATAGACTCCATTTTTACTTTCCCTCACATATATCCCAATACCTACGGTGTACGAAAAGTATTGTGTTTGAGATAAATTCAAAACAGAGATGTCACCCGAATTATCCGTTTTAGGTATTTTTAAGAGCACCTTAATTGGTTTTCACAAATTTTTCTGTCTGTATGTGTGAAAGTATTGTGTTTGAGTGAGTGTCTGTTATCATCGAATCTTCTAGTGCATTTAGGCTTAAGAGTTAGGTAAAATTTAGTACAAAAATGTATCTTTAAGTCAAGTTGTGCCAACCTGCAATGGTGAAGAGTAAAAATGTTTGGTCTATTGGTTTTAGATTTGGCCCTCATAGGACGAATATATGTGCCAAGTTTCATCTCATTATCAGGATTAGTTAAATTTTTATCAAATTACTTAAATAAGTTTTTTTTTAAAAAAAATCAAAAATAATCCAATTGAGTTGAAATTTAGTACGAATATATCTTTTTTATGTTATAAATGTGTGTACCAAGTAGCGTTTCATATAGCAAGTATACCTACAGTTATAGTACAGATTCGAGTGAGATCAGTGACTGTATGGGTCACTGTTGGGAATCCATAGTACCCGTTTTTTTTTCAATAGAAGCTACAACAACATTATTTAATGAAATAGTTGGTGCTGCGTTTATAGAAATGCGCTGTTTTCACCTCCTTTTGTAGGAGACACTCAAGCAAAATTGATATAATATCTATTCTGTAAATAATAATAACTCATGATATCACAACATATATAATACATAACTAAATAATATGTAATAACTTTTCTTTCTTCTGTCTTTATTGTCTCTAAATAATAATTTATTGATTTTGGC
Organism: Microvelia longipes; assembly: GCA_018340805.1. Taxonomy (NCBI): domain Eukaryota; kingdom Metazoa; phylum Arthropoda; class Insecta; order Hemiptera; family Veliidae; genus Microvelia; species Microvelia longipes. The sequence continues at coordinate 27,826,893 of JACMZG010001908.1, read as the reverse complement.
ATTTCAAAATAGATTTTGTAATTTAATTAATTCAGAATCTATTGTATTGTTTCCATTCTATATTGTATTTGTACGATTTCCTCTGTGCTACATGCATTTTGATTCCATTTGAGAATCTTATGGTCTTTATTCCATATTTCATAATATTTTATTTTTTTCAATTTTTAGTATTATTTATAAATAATACTAAAAATAAATATATTAATAAATATTTTTTTTTGTTTCAGGTAATAAGCAAAAGAATTGAGCTGTCTTGTAAGTAATTTGGTTTTCAAAGATAAATTAAATGAGTAAGGTTCTGGAAAACCGCCTCCGTGGTTATGGTCGTTAAGGCCTCTGTATTTATACTGGCCTTTAACACTACGGATGTCATTTTATAAGATTTTTGTGTAAATAAATTCCTGCCAAATTTAGATTACCTAAGTGGTTCCCGCAGCGGTTATTCCTAATGTGCTACTAGAGCACTAGAGCAATTGTCTGGTAATAAGGACTATTACCCAATTATAATTAAAAGTAAGCTTACTGGTACACCAGAATTCATCACTTCTAATTCAATTTAGATATATTTTTGTATTATTAGTGATAATTCAGAAATTATTAATATCAGCGATATTGGTATTAAATTGGTCAGCATATGACACAGTTTAAATTGGTCAGCATATGACACAGTTTCTGAAATGACCCATATAGTAGTATGCTCCAATTTAACTTTTTAAATTGGCTGTAGAAAAATACATCTTATAAAAATTAGATTACCATACATGAAAAGGTATTTAAACTCCCAGTGGTCGACTTAGTGGGTTTGGATACCAATTTTATCGCTATAGCTCTGTACGGAGCTGAGTACTCAGAGTGATGTATTTGTAATGTACCACCCGATATATAGAGTTCTGAGCAATATTGCTTTGTAAATCCCTTCAGTTGCCGGAGAGAGTAACTCTTAAACTCTCTGAGACGTTAAGAACATAACCTAAATTATTGAGAGGACACGCGATGAAAAGTATTTTTATTAGCCTGATTTATACCGCTCTGCCTATCAAGGAAATATCAAACGTCTCTTCTGATAAGTTACTTGGTATATAAGTTTTAGTCTGCTGCATTTTTCAAAGTTTTTCCATGGCAATAAACATTTAAATATAGTTATTAATTATTAGGTATTAAACAGATTTATTTTTAAAATAGACATGTTTAGTTCATACGTTTCAATACACTTTATGTCTCATAGTCAGCTTCAAATTTCAGCTCTGTTTATTTCTTTGCGACTATCCTTCCTTCAGGATTATCATTAATTAGTGCAATAAAGCAGTCTTTACAAGCATAGTATTGATACTGAACTTTCTTAATCAAACATGAGGCAGTCAAATTATTGTGGCATTTTCGATTTAAAATCTCAGGTAGAAATTGTTTTTCTATCAAATTATCAAATTTCTTTTATTAAAATATCTTCGGATTCAAAATATATTCTAAATTTGCCTACCATCCGCAGGTTTTCACTACGGTTATATTACAACGAAATTTGGGTTTATTCCTCGTTTTTATTTAAGTTTTGCAAATTAATGTTTATTAAGGTCTTACAGCTTTTTTAAAATTGACCTCTTAGTAACCTTCATTTTAAAGGGTATTTTACTATTTACTTTACTTTTAGTGTTAGATCGAATTCGTAATCGTATGCTATAAAGATCAATAACTAAAGAATAAATTTCAATTATTCTCGAAGCAAAATAATTCAATTCAACAAAACATAAAAATCATGTTTTTATTGCTAGTGATATATCTAAATTTTCATAAATTTGAGCAGTTAAGCTGTGAAATTTTGGTATAGAAGGTGTTTAAATTTTAACCTTAGCTTAGGAACCCCAATACTGCATTAAAGGCAACCTCTTGAAGTGAATTAACATTTTTACTACCATTCGATTATTAGCTCTAGTTTTCTACTTGTCATTTAGTTAAAAGTGTTTGAATTGGGGGCTTGTCTGGCAGAGTGGTTTGCAATTCCAGACCGAGTCATGAATTTTTTATTTCGGCTCTACGTCTCAGTAAAGATTTTCTAGTTATTTATTTAAAAGGTAGAAGCCAAGTATAAGCAGTGATTCTAGATGTAGCGAAAATTATCAGATTTTACTGAATTTCTGTCTATAAAATTTAATACAATTAACATTATTCCTAGATGTTTTTAAGTTATCTAAACTTGATTATTTGGTGAGACTTACTTATAAGGTAATACTCATTAGCTATCAGTTTAAATTTGTTTATTCTTATTTTATAGTTATAAGTATTCCTCGTTCATTTATTCATCTAGTTAGTACATACATTCATTGAATATCTAGTACTTGAAACTCATTGCAGTGCTTTTATAATGAATAATTTATAAACACAAGAATTAATCTTGATTTTACTTTAGAATGAACTAGAAACCTTCTAAGGAAACCAATATTTGTTATTAGATACCTATTATTATGTATTAATTTAATTCTATTAGGTATTAGATACCTTCTATTAGGCATTAGATCTGTTCTATTAGATATTATTTTTGGTTGTAGATACCATCTATTAGGTGTTAGTACTATTCTATTAGGTATTCTATTAAGTAGATACCTTATTAGGTATTAGATAAATTTATATTTAAGGACACCATTAAAACACCTATTGTTTTTAGAAAAGCATATTCTTTCATGATATTAACCAAAATTTATGACAATATTTCTGAAATTTATAAAACACGAATACATTATCGGATTAAATGAATACTAAGCACACATAAAGTAATATAAGACTAACAAATGTGTAAAGTTTCATCTCATTATCTGCATTAGATCAGATTTTTCTATGATACCTCAGTTTTTAAAAATCGGAAAAACGTCAACTTAAGGTTAACTTCTAGTGTATTCCGTAGCGTCGCAGAGAACCACATATTATCCCCCACGCCTTTAAGTTAAATTGTTTTGTAAGTGGCATTCTGCTACGATGTAAGCAAATTTCCAAATTTATTGTTTATAGTATTTGTTGAGAAATGCTGAAATCTAATAGATAAAGTGATTATTAAATTACTAGAAAAGAGTAGATTTAAAATATATATGTTATAAAATTTATTTTGTTTTAATTATTTTGCCAATTTTGTGGCCAGTTTTAATAACTGAAACATGAAATCAATAAACGATATTACTAACAATAAAAAGTCTGATAAGACAAAACTGGAAATAAAATTGAATAAAAACCATAAAATTCTTAAATTTGCACAAAAATCACAATCTAACTTTACATATAACTATTGAAGAGTGCTGACTCTATAACTAAACATAAGTAACTATAACAAAACATTCAATTGTTTAAAATTGTCAACTTATTAGAAAAAAAACTTAAAAATTACATCCCAGTTAAGTAATAAAATTAATGACACACAATATCCAACATTAATAAGCTTCCTATTTTTTCCTCTCATTTTCTCTGATGAACTGTCATACCGGGCAATTTACAAGCTGAAGTTTAAATACATTAGACACGGAAAGTGATCGGATCAATGTTATATTTGGCATTTAGTTCTATATTTATGGCCAAAAAAATGTATCCTATAGTTAGCATTAGTTCAATTGTGATCGAAAGATATGTGTAAGTTTTTAAAAATACAAAAAGATAAATATTTAATAAATTAAAAATTGTCATGAGTATATTTATTTACATAATGCACAAAGTTTATTTTGGAACTGCTTGTAAATCTATGGTTTTTTACGGATTAATTTTGTTAAGGAGTGTTGATGTCTTTCAGAAGGCAGATGGGTTACGGCTGATTAAAACTAATCTTTCTTGTTTGAAGATGAGCTAAACAAGGCTGAAGGTGTAAGTTATACATTAGGCGTCTTTAATATTCTGAGGAGGAGCGAAGTGATTCCGAAGTAGTTAGGACGGACATAAAAAATCCGATAACTTAAGGAAAAGTTCCGTGGAACCCTGTACCCGATTTATTAATATTAAAATGTCAGAAAAAGTTTTTGTCCCGACACTCGCTTAAAAGTTTTATCTAAGTTTAAGGGGAGTTTTTTTCATTTTTTACATTTTTCTAGCTAATTAATTTCATGAATGCAGTTTGCTTTTAATTATATAGTTTTTCTTTTATTATAATTACTTAATTTTGATTTATATTTTGAATCAAACTTTCATAATCTTTTGAATTAGACATATAATGAAACTTAATTATGATTTCTTTAGTACAAATAAAATAATAATTTTAATTTTACCTCTGGCTTCCTACAAAAAAGTGTAATGTCATGATGATTTATTTTTGTGTTGAGGTGTGTTAGGTGTCTGTAAACAAAAGTAATTGTAGGAGACTTATTTTGTAATTAAACTACAGTTACACCCTTGCATTCATGGTTTATTATAAAAATTTAAAGTTTTAGATAGTACAATTTTTATCTTTCCTCATTTATACCGAAGGTATATTGAATAAGTGTTGTGATTTTTCGGATGCAAAAACATCCGAAACCAGAATGTCACCTGAATTATCCGTTTCAGGCGTTTATAAGGCCTATAAGTGGTTTTTACGAAGTTGTCTGTGTTTGTGTGTGTGTGTATGTCTGTAATCATCGAAACTATTGTGTATATATATTAAAGTTGAAACTTTGTAGCAAAATCAGTCTATATGTGTACTTATGCTATCCGAAACATATTTTTTTACGTCATAATCCCGACTTATGAAATTTGTAAAAAATCATAAAACTCGGAAAAGTTTAGCTATTATTTTGAGACTTGGCAGGCATATAGCCATAAATAAGGCTAATATAACTGCCAAGTTTTATCTCAATATTAGCATGAGTTTATTTTTTATCAAAATACTCCTGTACGTTTTGTAAAAAACATAAAGAAGTAAATAATCCAAAAAATAAAAAACCGGCAAATAGTCCAATTGAGTTGAAATTTGTTACAAGTGTATACCATTACGTAATAAATAAGTTCACCACTTTCAATACCAGGATTATGTCTATGATTTTCGTTGAATCATAAAAGTTAAGCAGAATAAAGTGGGATTAGTACCTGGTAAAGTGACAACTGGGAATTTGGATATATTTATCATTTTAGGACGAGCGCAGCGAATCCTATGTGATGAGGAAAAGTTCTGAGGTACCCCAAACCCAATTATAATATTAAATTCAGGTTATTTTCGTTACACTTACAACAACTGTAATGATTTATTTAAAACAATCATTTCTAAATAAGTAAACTATACTTTTTACAACATAATTCTGGTTATACGTTTATTTTTTCTTCTTTAAGTTTCTAGTAATATACTATGCTAACCAAATGACGTCAGACACTTGTTGACCTAGGTTGTAGCTCTCTATAAATATATTTTGTTATAGTCACTTTCCTTCATAATATTTTACCTTCTTGTCCTGCTATCTAAACTCAAGCCCTTACAACATCTCTTACTTTAGAAATTTTACATACTTTTTCCATCTTGTTGTCAAAAACTTTCTTTCTTATATATTCTTTCTTATAGTGTTTTTCTCGTCTTTTATTTGTGTCTTACTTAATATTTTTTTTTTATTTTTTACTTAATTGTGTTTTAACGTGTATTATTTTAAAGTAATTATTATTTACATTTACATTAATAGATTCATAGAATCAATAAAAAGCATTTTGGAATATTATAATTACAAAACAAATAGAATACAATGAAAGTAAACAATTTCTTATATTTTTAAAATGTTTGTAAATAAGTAATTTATTATTCTCGCTATAAAATCAATAAACTATTATTTTATTGCTTATTGATTGCATGAGATGTAATACAAAATAAATAATATTTTCTATTCACTGAAGATTTATCAATATATTAAGGGTATAAAAGAATATAATTATATAAAAAGGTAAAAAGAGAATAGGCTACCTCTGGGAATTCTATCAATATAATAGCTCTTTAATATCAAGAGCTCTAACCCTATCCAACCTCATTCTTTAAGTTTTAAGTATGGTAAAAAAATATATTGTGAAAATGGAAAAAAGCATTAAATCGCAGCTTATCTAAAAACCATAATGTGGAAATATGAAATTTCCTGAATATCTAACTCATATTATCATTAACAATATATTGATACTCTCAACAATATATTATACAATAGTTATCATCTTTATGTTAAATGTACTTTTAGTTTAATAAAGATATTTTTCAATCTAGAAAAAAACGTGAAAAAAATTAAATCTTTTAATATATCAAATATTCTTAATGATTTTGCTACTAATAGATTTTTAATCACGACAGATAATTATTACTCAAGGATCTTGAATAAAAAGAATAACTCATAAATAAAAATAAAGAAGAATCCATTACAAATCATTTGTCAAAATAAAGTGCATATGTTTGGTACAAACTACGCATGCTTACAATCATTACATTAATAAACTGCGTAGGCTTCCGCGGTTATTGTCATGAAGATTTAGGACTTCCGGTGGTGACCGCGTCAATGTAGATGAAGAATCCGACGTTTCGCTTCCACTGTGGGAGGCATCTTCAGGGATGTAGGACATCATGGATAGAAACACAATGTTCTAAAAAACTGAACTTAGTTAATAACTATTTCATAAAAAATCCATGGGGTCAGAAAAGTTTCTTAATACGCCATCACTCTTATAATCCTCTTGATTTAAGATCCTTTTCGTCCATTACTAGTTGTACGTCAGGTGTCTGGTTAAATTATTAAGCGCCTTTCATGTAACTTTAATTTGGACTTCATAAATTTATTTGTCTAAAAAAAGGAAATAAAAATATATTACGACAATATTAAGAGAGGAATAACTAGATCTTCATCACTGAAAATACGGTACTAACATGAAAAGAGGGACTTGTTTTTATCAGACACAGATTTTGAGCCAATTAACTATGTTTTTGATTAATCTCTTATTTGTTTTGGTCGTAACTCAAAAAAGAAGTAAATAAATGAAATAATGCTCCCAACAACTTGATGCTCCATACTGCTGCTCCACTGTTGTGGATTGCTCCTACAACTTGTTGTTGTCTGAAACAGTTCCACAAACACAATTCTTTCTTTTGAAGATAAAATTTTAAACAAAAATGATCTTTTTATCCTTGGAATTATTATTTTGTACGTCAGCGCCGCCTAAAAATAACTAATATTATTAACCTAGGTTTTACCTAGGTAAATAAAATTTATAATTTCCTCGGCTATGCTTGGCTTTGCCTAGGAACTAAATTTAATGTTAAAACCGAGTAAAAGTAACTTGTTTTACCCCTTAGGGACATAAATAATTATTTGGTCTATTTTATTGCGTAACCCTAAACAAATGTACTTTGCCTGATTTACTAGTCTACTCACATTACTACTGTCAATCATACATAAATGAAACATAATCAATTTTCTTTTTAAAAATAAGCGCCTTTATAGGATATTGAATTTGCTAATACAACAACTGCATAATAAATTATCTTTGTTGTGTATAAAATTGTTTTTATATTCATCTTAAAATGATAAATTATCTGCAACACGAAAAATAAACTACTCAAATAAAAACATTGTTACTATAAGGGTTTTAAAAAATGTATATTTAATACGTTTGTCTGCCGGTTGGGTGTCATAAAGCGCTAGTGTAGAAACTAGTACCTCGTTAATCTTATCTGACGTCTCAATCTCTTGAAATTCCTAGTAATTTTCTCACCCTTAAACTTAAATGATGCCTTTTAATAAAATATGACTCGTTAAATTCTTATGAGTGAGTTCTCTCATCGTAACAATTGTCTACTTTAACATTTAATTTTTGTTCAAATTGAAGGTATTATCTTTTCATAACGAATAAGTTGCTCTGTTGGCATTTAACAGCCGTTCTACTTCTAACCTAGTTATTATGGAGAATACAATCCCAATAATGTTTGGTTTTTATGGATTTTGTTGATCTTAAATGTAAACATTTTTCAATCAAAGGCTTACTTTGAAAATTTCTGGTTTTGTAATCTGTTATTGAATTGCATGTTTTCAACAGAGAATCAATATGGGAATTTCCATGAAATCTATCGCAATCAAGCAATATTTCTTTTATACCAAAGTATTAACTGAGAAAATTATTAATATATACTTCAATCATGATTTTGTTTATTCATTAATATCTTTAATAGATATTAGATTATAATTAAAATCTGAGATGGGCCATCAAACCATCTTAGATAAATAATTTAGAATTATAACCTACCTTGGTTTATAATCCAAGATACATCATGTATACTGAAGAACAATTCGACTCGCAATTGTTATGAAAGGATCCTGTGTCAATTCGCACTCATTTACTGATCAAAAGTGTCAATGGGCACAACGCTCTATCTTCAACCCTTAGCCTTGTAAGAACCCTTAAACTCTCCCTATCAGGGTAATGATTATGAAAAATGGCTCTCGGTCAAGTTCGCTGAAACTTTGCATAAATACTAAACTTAACATGCTGATCAAAAGTGTCAACGGGCACAACGGTTCTATCTTCATCCTTAGCCTGTAAAAAGCCCTTATATAACAATAGTAGTGGATACCATATATAAACTGGTTCTCGTCAATTCGTTGAATCTTTGCATAAAAACGGTACTTAACATACTGACTCAAAAGTGTCAATGGGCACAACGCTGCTACTTTCAACCTCTGGCCTTGTAAGGCCCCTTATATTAACAATATCAGAGTACATATTATACTTTATAGAAAATGCCCACATTCAAATTCCTAGAAGGTTTGCATCAATACATTACCTAAGAAGATGATAAAATGAATTTGACCGAGAGCCATTTTTCATAAGAATTACCCTGATGGAGTGAGTTTAAGGGCCTTACAAGGCTAAGGGTTGAAGATAAGCGTTGTGCCCATTAACACTTTTGATCAGCATGTTAAGTTTATTTATGCAAAGTTTCAGCGAATTTAGCCGAGAGCCATTTTTCATAAGGATTTTGCAGGGTCCTTTGTAAAGGAAAGTATCTTTAATACGTTTTCCATTCGTCATTTTAAAGCTCAAAAGTCACTTTTCAATGCTTCGAACATTTTTTGAAGTTTTTTAGTACAATGAGGCCGCGACCACATCTATGGCCTGTGCTCTGTTGTAGAGATATGTGTGTAAATGGGTGTGATCTTATATTGTATTCATGCTAGCTAGAATGACATAAATACATTATCTTACGGCATACAAAAGCTTAACGACTTATGCTCCTGCAATGTTTAATCTCAATGGTGGGGTAGCTTCATTCCATGATTGTCAGCTTCTTTTTAAAAATTTATACAAATAATATTTAATATAAAAATATAATAAATATTCGTCCTATATTGTTTAACACCATTGTTTGAAAACCCAGTTTAAAGTATCAAAAGTTTATTGAAGCATTCGAGAGCTGATAAGAGGGTGTTGCTATAATACTGTAATTCTAATTTTTTGAATTATTTTTTCTATACATTGTTAAAAGTTGACTGGTTATATTTGTTTGACTTTTTCCACCTGTGAAGTGAGAACAGTTTGTTCGTGTGTTCAAACAATTTTTCGTGAATACATTCATGTAATCTTTTTCTTTCGCTTAGAGACAGTTTTAATTCGAATTAAGACTGTCTTTGTGCAAAATGTTTATATGGGTCTTATTCACATTTTAAATAATGAGTCAGCTAAATACGGTTCGCACATAATTATAAAATACATTAATTTTATAATTTCTTACTTATAAGGTTGAAAACATTATGTAGACATGACATGGGGAAAGATAACATAACAGGTTTACATAACGCAGTTAAACCATCGTAACCTATTTACGCTACAAAGCAGGATCCTTGTAAAATAATGTCAACTCCATGTTGAGATAATCATTATAACTAGGATTACACAGAACAAATTATCTTTAATGGTCATTTTGTTTCTATATCTGGAAAACCCTCGAGCAGGGTACATCAAGACTTTTTCTCTACCCATGAAATCGTTTTGCTTATATCAAAAATACTCGGGACTTATAGTAAGATATCAAGTCTAACAAACCAGATGAACACGCACCAAATGATTACAATATATAATTTTAAGATATCTCTAGGCTTAGATGTCTGATACAGGTATGAATGAGAGTCGTCTGAAAAAAGTTTTGAGGATAGATTTAGGATTGGAATGTAATTGGCACTGTGTAATGAGGGTGTAATGAAATGTTTTATAAAGTAGGGCTAAATTTAGATTAAATTCGCTAAAATGAATTATTAGCGCATTATTATTGCTCTCAATTATGATTTTTGTATACTATTATAAATAATAATCTGTAGAGAGAACTACAATTTAAATACTTTATCGCAAAATCCGAGAGAAACCTGGTTGAGTTCATACTCTCTGATAAACCTTGCAGTCCTGCAAGTTTCCATATAAGTGAGTGGACAAACCTTAAATGGAAATGTAGAATAAAATGTGGAAAATAGGTCTTGAAAATAATAAATAATATGACATATTACTTAATTATGATTTATTACTTTTACAAAAATCGGGAACGGGGTACCTCGGAACTTTTCCTATCCCATCGGATTCGCTACCACCAGTCTCCCTGCTTCGGACTAGCTTCACTCGTCCTCAGAATATATAATTCGCCAAATTTGTACTGAAACATGTCTTCGGACTCGCTTCGCTTGTCCTTAGATAGTAAATGCATCCGTATCATTCTCAGAGGTCACCCATACAGCTCTGACCACGCTCAATGAAACTTAAGTTTTATGATCCAACAATAATTATGAATATACTTGTCGTATTAAAACGAAACTTTGTGTTCTTATTTATTAAGTAAAAGTAATACATTTGTACTAAATTTCGACTCAATTGAAATTATTTCTGAATTTTTATTTTATTATTGAATTAATTTCGGAAAAAATATTTTCCGAATAGCACAACTACAGCTATAGACTGATTTTTGAACTAAGTTTCAACTCTCTAGCATAAATACACTAGGAGCTACGATGATAACAGAGACAGCACACACACACGCTTAAACACACACATACATACAGACAGACAACTTTTAAAAAACAGTCAGGAGACCTTAAAAACATATGAAACGGATAATGCCGGTTTTATCCCGGTTTGGATTTTTTGCAAACACAATACTTTTCATTTATACCCGCGGTATGAACGAAGAAAAGTAAATATTTATTTCTACTACATTTATACATTTACAAAAACGTTAAAGAAATATCCATTTTATGCACTCCTCTCATTCCATTGAGGAAATAGACTTTCATTCGTCCAAGTTTAAATTATAGAAGTCTCAACATAATACTTTATAATATTTTAACTATGATAAGGAATAATGATGAAAACTTGCATACTTCATAAAAGTTTTTCTGCTAAGATCGAGAAAATCAGTGGTATTTTTAGGTATACCTAAAATACCTTTATGTATACCTCTTGGTAAACATTTTTAAGAAATTGTTATCGTATGAAAATTTTAAGTCAAGAATTCGTGTGGGACTTAATTAAAACACCTACTTACTACTTCATCTTCTAAAGCTTTATTTACATTTTATATGTGGTATATGAGAAAAGATTTATCTAATTAAGTATATTACTTGGATAAAGTCTGGTAATTTCCCTTACTTGTATTTATATTTGCAACACCTGCTTATTGTTTGGTTTTATCTCAAGATAAAAACTTATTTGGTTAGTTGTAATTTAGGTTCAGTTATAATTTAGGTTAATATTTGATTAAATTAATTCAGTCTAGGCATCGTTGTACATAATATACGTTTTGTAATATAGGATTACAACTAAGAATAATAATAATATACGGTTAATATTTATTTATTTATAATAATTATTCTCTTATTATAGCACTGATTAATATGAAATTAGTGGACAGTGACTGTTATCATGGTACAAAATACCAAATATTGTAAACCTTCTGTTTTTTGAAAAACCAAAAAAAATATTGTGAGGATGATCATGTACAATGAGTTAATAGTGCAGTGACTATTATGGTAGAATATATATCAAGTTAAATAAAGGATTTGTTTTTAGAAGAACCAAAGAAAATATGGTGAGGCTGATCATGTACAATGACTAAATAGTGAAGTGACTATTATCATGGTACAATACATCAAGTTAAATAAAGGATTTGTTTTTAGAAGAATTAAAGAAAAAATTATTGTGAGGCTGATCTTGTTCATTGAGTAAATAATAAAGTGACTATTATTATAGTACGGTATCCCAAGTAAGTAAACGTTTTGTTTAACATCTTGTGCCCCAAACTAGACTCTCGTTGCCCAAGCCAATTTCTCACGGCTCAAGAAAAACACTTGTGGTGCAATTCAAGCCGAGATCTGCTATGATCTACGTTTTATGAAGTTTATACATTAAAGAGAGCTTTTGTTTTATTATTTTATAACTCTCAAAAAGTCATGCCATCTAGTTTATATCTTCAAATATAGATCCAAATATAAAGTACTTAATTACAAAAGCTTTGTTTAATGAATACCTATAAATCCATACATTTTCCGAATGAACCTTATTCACATCTAAGATAAAGATATAAACATGACCAATTTTAGGGAATTATCAATGATGAATTTTGTCTAAAAAATCAAAATCATGCTATTTCTTTTCTTGTGGGTCTCTTTTAAAAATGGAAGTAATATATTATAAAATTATTTTTATTTGAACTAGTGGAAACATTATTTAAACTTTAAAAGAGACAATTAAGTAGTTAATTTAACTTTAAGCTCAACTATTTTCAAACTGTTTCAGGTTTTTGTAATTTCCTTTTCACTCTGTTAATGAAGAAATTAGTTTCTTTCTTTTTTAATTAATTCTCTTGTCAGTGGTATTATGTTTTGTATATAATTTAGCTTTGTAATTTCAACTGTATGTTGAACATGTCTATTAAAAAAAAGTCAATTATAGCGGTTAAAAACGCAATGTTGTCAAAAGCATTTGTAGCATAGCGTTGGTCCTTTTGTCGGATTTTTAAACTTCTTATTTGAGTTTAATTGCACGAAAAGTAATCTAGTTTTAGCCAAAGACACATTTTTGAACAAAAGGTTAACCTGTTGAACAAAATATGTTCTTTGTTATTAAATAAAGCAGACTTCTTTGTTTTATATCTTCAGTTTATGTTTCTGACATTAAACTATAATTTTGATTTAATTATTTTTAATAGAGAATATTTAGATTCCCTTTATTATGTATAAAAGGAAGCGATGCTTACTCCGCTCTATAGAGATTTTATGGAGGTTATTTTACTATATGTGGGTTTATATCGCTTCAAATATGGAAGGTTTATCAAATAAAAGTATAAGAGGTTTCCATTAGGCAAATATGAAAAACCTTGAACAAATGGGAAAATATCAACGTTCTTATCAGAGTTTACAATAAAACGGGTCTTTGTTGTTTGGGATATAATTTATGTTTGGGATATAATAATTCGTGACAATTATTTTTCAATAGGTCCAAATACTAGGGGAACAACTTATTAAATTTTAGGAAAAATCCAACTTAACTGCTAATAGGAACCATTTTCAATAAGTTCCTGAAGACATTCCGGACAACATTTTTTTAAAATATTTTTTACATTATTGGGTTCCATTGCTTTTAATTACTGCCTTTTTCAAGTTTAAGCTGTGTTAAACAATTTAAACTTGGTAAAGAATTTACGAATAGAAATGAATATTTTTGATAAAATTACAAGAAACAAAATGTTAAAGGTCCATTTTTAATTTAATTATTACAAATGTATTTGGGTCATATTTAAAATTTACATATTTTATACACTGTTTCAGACTATTTTTTTAAATATATTATTACCTCAAAGTCCGTTTTCGTATGCATATTTAATAAAGGTGTATTTTTATTTGATATAGTTTTTCTTTCACGCAACAAATATATCCCTAAATCTCCCAAAGGGCTTAAAAGTGGTCACCGAAGGTCTTGTGGCACTAGAGGTCACTAAACGACCACAATGTTAAAAGTAAACAGGAGGTAAATTGTTTATATTTAATATTTACTTTTTACCCTTTATCTTGTTTGGATTTATATATTTTGTATAAACATTAAAAGAAAGTAACGTTTATTTAGTTAGTAGTATTTATTTAGGCTTTCCATATGATTATTTTATTGTTTAAGTAGGTTTGTTTAAAAAAAAAGTGCTTCGGTTAAATTGAATTTCACGTTTTTGAATTCTAATTCCATTAGTAATGGCAAATGTACTGCTTAAACTAGAATTGGGTTTGAGGTTTTTGAGTAGGCATGTGTTCCTTGGCAAGTAGGCCTTGTCTTTAAGCCATATTTGCTAACTCCTTTAGATAGAAGGTAGTAGTGTTCTACCTTAATGAATCCTAGGAGACATGTTGTGTCTAATCCTTCAGAAAAGCCTAATTTTGTATTTCGCACTAAAAATTCGGTCTGGCAATAGTGTTGGGCTCAGGATCTGCCTAATACCAACTAACACTACTTCCGCAAAATTTCTAGAAAAGAGCCTGCAACCGTTAATAACATTACTTCCGGCTGGATTTTATCTTGTGCCACTTTGAATTCCCCGTTTTACCCCTCTCTGGTATGCCCTTTCAACTTATTCGTGGCAAGTCTTAGACACTTAGACAGAAGATAGTGTTTGACCTTAAAAAGTGCATATTTTAAAATCCTGACTTTTAATAGTGACTTTACTATAAGTTTCTATGGCTTTAACTAGAAAAAACACGTGTTTCTCTGCCGCTCTTAAGATCATAGGTAGAAGCATTGAGGGTTTCGCTAAAACCTAAGATCATTTAGTTTAGGGACCTGACATCCTACAAGCTCGGAACCCTCGGCCTATCGTCCCTTTCGAAGAACGGCGCATGTAAGGATTTTTATCCCTCGCAAAAATCCATGAGGCGACCGGTATCGCAACTGGGCTATCTGGATGGAAAGCACACGTGCTAACTGTTACTATACTGGGACCCTAACTTTCACCCCGGTGGTTTGAGCTTTCGTCATTTTATCGCCAGTAGCTGCGAGATTCTTTTCTCAAGTAGATGCTGGGCTACCTAGGTTTAAGCTGTACGTTTACATGATGTTCGGCTTATCTAGTCCTCGTAGCTTTTATGCCCATAGGAGCTAACTATGGAGGCTGATTTATAACTAGCTCAGTTATTTACAGCTAGAGCATAGTATATTTTTAACTCTAATTTTAATAAATAATGGGTAAAAAATCTCTTAGGTAAACAGCTGAGTTGTTTGTGGGTTTGCCGGCTAGGGCGTTACTTCCTCGGGGTAGCGTTTATATTTTGAGAAAGAATATTTTAAATGTATTAGTATTTAGGTTGAAATAGTCTAAATCATTATTCACTATCAGACCATTTCCCCCTCAATACTAATACTTTAAAATATTGTGGCCATTAAAATTTTATACAAAGAATATTTTGGTAATATTATTACACTACATCCTGCATCATCGATTTTTAATAACACAGCCGTTATTAAAAGAGTTTAAAACGTTAAATAATGGTGTCGTAAAATAAGAAACTCTAGTTAATATAAACTGGTCAAAATGGATGGGTAATAAAATTTTATGATTGTTAAGCCCTTATGGTCCAGTATATGTCAGTATGGCTTCGTATATGTACGTAAAATACACACGGAGACATTATGATAGAGAGTTCGAGAATGTAATGTACAAATTTTCAGTATTCGCATATTCTTTTTAGGTTTTGATAAAGAGCATGGATCGCTTGTAACCCCTTGTAACCACCACTAACAAATTACAATTTTTATCTACTAATTATCACCACCAATACCAGTAATTTCAAAGGCATTATGTGCTAAAACTAAAAACATTACTATTACAATAAAAGATTGCGAGTAATAACCAACATTTTAAGGTTTTACAAACTATAAGAATACTATAATTTATATAAGAATAATTGCCTAAATTAAAAACCTATAGAAATTATTTGTGAAACATTAAGGATGTTTTATTTGAGTCTGGCCAAAAATGAATGGATTGGGGAACCACGAGTCTCGGTGCTTAATCTCTTCTAATCGGATTCACTACGGTCATTCCCACCTTTTCACACTTTCTTTTCTCGTTCTCAAAATATGATGATAAACTTATTTCTTATGTAATGTATCTTCAAAATCACTTTGCTTGTCTTTAGATAGTGAAAACAGTTTCATTCCTAGCGGTTAAATATGTACATGTTTTACATTCTTCATGATGCTTAACGCGTAAATTCCGACAAACCCGTGAATACACTATAACTTTTAAAATGAAACCTTCTATCCTTGTTTATTGTCCAGATATACTTGTACTGGAATTTATCTCATTTAGATGATTTATTTTTGTTTAAGTAAGTATAAATCGCATTTACCATTAAACAAATGATGTTATTTTACTGAATAAATTTAAATAGTAATGTATTTTAAATAAGACATAGTAAATCACTTATACATGTTAAATTTAATATCGATCGAAGCATTTACCTTCTTTCGTTGACACTGCAGTCAACGAAAGAAGGTAATAATTGCAATTAATGTAATTGCAGTCAACTACGAATAAATTAACCTTAGCAACACATTGACCTTGTTCAAACACGACTAATACTTAAAGGAAGTAATTCCAATTTTTCCAATAGTTTAACTTTTTGGACCTCCTATAATACATGCATAATTTAAAGTAGATTCTGAATTCAGCAATTTTAAATATGGATACAATGACGTCACTAAAATTCCTTGTAAAACTCTCAAGGAAATGTTAGTAACCTTGGGCTGAAGAAACTCCATCAAGCCTACCCTTCATCAACATAATTTTCTTGCAATTTAATTCCATTCTCTTTCCAAATACCCACCATCTTATATTTTCATACACTAGTTTATTTCTTTACATTCTTCCATTACATTAACAAATCTCAGGGTTTCCCATTTATTTGTCTTTAATATACTGTAGTTTTTTTTATTAAACGAATAAATGGATTCAAATATGATGTTTATATTAAACTAAACAAATCTGTTAAATCAAAACTTTCTTATCTCATTTCTAAAAATCATAAATGTGGGTATAATTTTAAAATATTAAAAACAATATTACACAATGCCACTAAACCCGCACAACATTCATTTATGATCTAGCATAAATGAACCTGGGTAACAACAGTAACTCTCTCAGTCCCGTTCACCGTCTTGTTGTGGAATGATGTGTTCTGAGGAAAGAAGTCGGCTAAAATTCGTTAATTAGTCATTTAATTAGTCACTTAATACGCTATTCGCCCCATAAAGTCAAAATAAAACATATCTATTGAGGTTTGTTACATTATATTAATTATACAAAACTAGTTTTATGACTATTACAAAAATGACGTTTTACCGTAATAATTTAATTAAATAATAAAATGTGTTGTTACATTAAAATATATTGCTTATTTTCTTACAAAAAATTAAAACTAATAAATACTAGGCAACGAAGTTTGTCAACAGGTTATTTAATGTATTTGCAATATGATCTAAATCAATTCAGTACAATCTGAAAGTATTTCCCTGATTATTTGATTAAATGGCTCTTAAATCTGCTGGATAAATTTTCTAAGCTTTAATTGGCCTTAAGTTATAACATCGTTAACAGGTTACTTAATAGTTGTGTGGCCAAAGTAACACCATGGTAAGCTTAAGGTAATCATGACAGCCTGTGGACGAGTAAAGTTAGTGCGAAGTTGTGTTGACACTACAACAAGTCCCGACATAGTTAGTGTACCAACATTTTTTTTTGAATTTTGAAATGTAGTTTGATCGTGTATTGTATCCGGATCCATATTTAAGTTTGATGTTTGATTCAATTTTCTTTTGCTTTCTGGTTAAAGTCTCAGAGTTTTTGCTCTCTAATTAAGATATACAGCACCTTTCCTTACAAATAATTGTACAAATGATATCGAGATAAGCTAGTTTCAGTACTAACAAACCTAATAAGCTCAAACTATCTTTGAATCTTCAGTAAAAAGAATAACTTGTACTCATCGTCTATTTTATTGCTAGTATTATACATTACGCTTTTGAGGTAAGGCGCTAAGAAATCGATTTTACTTGACTTATATGGAAGGATAAAAAGTTGAACGAATTAAGCTATTGGTTCGTCATTATTTTTATCTGTTGATGAAATTTGTCAATGAAGTAATATAGATTTTAAGTGTTAATATGTTATTTTTATTCTTCAATAATAATATAATATAATAATGCCCATTTAGAGCCTGCGGCTCCATCAGGATAACCCATGCGGAACCACCTCGGGTGAGTAGCAACCGTTACGCTCAAGTGAATAAAGCTGGCGATAATTTATCTAAACAATAATCTTAAGAGCGTAACCTGGGATGCGAACCCCAGACCTCCGTGGGTCTCAAAGGTCATTGTAAAGACTAACGACCTCGGTCAATATTCCTTCAATATCTGTGTTAATTTTGTGGTAGGTTACTGAGTGGTTTGTATTGTGCATTAGATTTAATTAATATTGCGACTTCACTTCCCTTTCTGTGATATTTTCTGTTTAGTGATAATAATTTATATCCTTTAAAGGTGATATTAGTTTGTTTGTTAAATCATGTCTCAGAAGGACATACTATGTCTATATTGGATGTGAATAAGAGGTGTTCAAAAGAGTGTTTTGTATTATTTGCTGACCTAATATTCCACTGCAACATCCTGAATTCCCGCAAGTTTACCTTGCGGGAATTCAGGATACTACAGTGGTTGTCTAGTTGAGAGGCCAGGTTATGTTATGGTGAATTGAGTTTAGAAAGTATTAAGTTTTAACTATTAAGTTTTTTATAGTATTGTCGTCTATGTGAGTATAAGTAAAATTTTATGTATTTTTTGTTACATCAGATATAATACATAATTTTCTTGCAATTTAATCCTTTTTTTTCCAAATACCCACCATTTTACTATTTCGTACACTAGTTTATTTCATTATATTCTTACATTACATTTACAAATCTCAGGGTTTTTCCATTTATTTATCTTTAATATAATGTTCTTTTTTTATTAAAGGAATAAATGGATAGATGCATGACATATAATGTTTATATTAAACTAAATAAAATAATGACTGTTAAAACTAAACTTTCTTATCTCATTTCTAAAAAATCATAAATGTTAGCATAATTTTTAAGTATGGAAACAATGTTACACAATACCACTAATCCCGCACAACATTCAGTCCTCTTGCATATATTATCTAGCATAAATCAACCTGGGTAACGTGAGTGATTCTCCCAGTCTCGTTCGCCGTCTTGTTGAGGAATGTGTTCTGAGGAAATAAATCGGCTAAAATCCGGTAATTAGTCATTTATTCTGCTAAACTAAATACGTTATTGAGAATGACTTCTTAAATATAACGCTATTGAGGTTTGTTTCTTAAATACCTATTGATGTTTGTTACATTATTTAAATTATATAAAGAAAATAAGTTTTTTATGACTATAAAAAAAATATGACGTTTTACCGTAAAAGTTTTAATTAGCTAATAAATTGTCTTTTAAATTTATATGTTCTTGTTTACTGTGAATACATATTGGGGTAGTAATTTTAAGACATTGTTGTATTTAAAAGTTCAAGGGCTAACCCCGCATGTTTTACAGCGGGTAGAACCTTTGCAATTATTTTCTCTATGTCCAAAGCGGATACAATTTTGACACTGTATTACGCGGAGAATGTACAGTTCAATTGGGCATCTAACTAACTGTAGATAAGCGTATGGGGGTAAAGATTGGCCTCTAACGATTATTAATATCAATTGTGTTGGGAAGAATTTGGTGTATTGTTGACGATTACTTTCTTGTTATTCATTTTACGTTTATTAGTTTTTTATTTGTGTTCTAAAATTCATATTTTCTAAAATTTCTGTTTTTGTCAAGGATTGTTTAATTCCTCGATCAACTCCTTTTTTGTAGATTATTGATTAGGGAATGAATGTGATGTAATTTTTTAGTATGGCGGATGTTAGGAGTTTGTTTGCATTTATTCTATTATTAAGGGTTACTTTTATTGTTTCATTGTTATTAAATTTTAGTATTGTATGCAATAGTTTTCCTATAGTCATGGGGTTGGTCTTGATATTCCTTTTATTAGTATTAGTATTTTTGTGATGGATATAACATTGTATAGACCCATGTCATGTCTATCATATTGGTCTGGTGATATGAGTACGTCAGTTATTGTTGTAAGTTGATTAGTTCTCTCCATTACCTCCTTTATCCACCGCTATCTTCTTGCATTTTTATTTTCCTCATTTATACCGTAGTATAATAAAAGTATTGTGTTAGCGAAAAATCTGAAACCATTATTTTTTTATCCGAAACAGGTCAGTGCTGTATTGGCGACCGGTAAGAATAAAACGGATCGTGGACGAGCAAAGCGAGTTTGAAGACATGTTGCAGTATAATTTTGGTGAATTGTATATTCTGAGGACGAGTGAAGCGAGTCCGAAGCAGGGAGATGAGCGTTTTATTTTGTTCTCTCTTGACTTCTTCTTTCTTTTTTTCCATCTTCTGGAAGTTTTTAAATAGTACAATTTGCTATTATAGTAAATTATTGTAGTTTCTCTTTTTTTTTAATTCTTTTACGCTGTCACGCGTTCCTGTAAATTAAGTTAAATAAACGTAAATGTAATAGTATTATGCAACAAGGGATGAAAGTAAGTTTTACAGCTCAAGTTAAAATTCCGTCCTAAGGCAGCACCGAAGGAGGAAACTTCATTAGCTCACGAGCCGGTAGGCCGAGGG
Organism: Microvelia longipes; assembly: GCA_018340805.1. Taxonomy (NCBI): domain Eukaryota; kingdom Metazoa; phylum Arthropoda; class Insecta; order Hemiptera; family Veliidae; genus Microvelia; species Microvelia longipes. The sequence goes on along the minus strand of JACMZG010001908.1, from coordinate 27,806,176 downwards.
AGAAAAATAGTTAGCTCCCGAGGCTTGCCGATGGAGTTAACTAACATTTTGGCTCCCGAGGATTGACGAGGGAGATACGAGAGCTGAAAACTTTCATCCCTTTGTTGCATATTAAATGTTATCTACGACTAGAGAACTAATACTAACAAACTATTAATATATTCTTCAGTCCTTAATTGTTATTGTGTTAGTTTAGTTTATTCTTACCATGTCAATTACTCTGATGAAGAGAGAATAAAGTCACTATCTTCACATTATTTTATTGTAAGCTGTCAATAGAATAATGTGTAATACTATATTTGTAATTTAAACATTAGCGTATGTACGTATATTGTATATTCTACCCGTAGTACCACATAACACCGAAAAAAATCCTAAATTCCTAAAAAAATTCTAAAAAATTCTGTCAAGTTGGCAACACTTTCACTTTTCCTCCCTAGGGAGTAAAAGTACAGTTACAATGTGAGATAACAAGACTGTAAGTAGAACTTACAATACAAGGAGTAGATTAATATACTTTTTGAAGAGACAAAAATAACAGATTAACTTGAAAATATCCTAATTTTTGTTTACTTAAAACTCGTGGAAAGCTATAATTTTGCTTATTCCATCTTATCTCAAATACTTTGAAGTTATACAAAATTATTGAAATCACATGACACTGTTTTTTTCTTTCACGAATTTTGGCTTTTCTTCACTGTTAATTTATATGATTGAAAATCGTAGTGTCAGAAATATATTGAAGTCGACCTAAAGTTCTAGTAAAATTGGATACGAATCTAAGAGTACTGTAAGCCAACTCAAGATAGCGTTTCTTTAAGTTCTATACACTTAAGTTTCTATTTTTTATTCCATTGATTCCATTTGATTCCACGATGAGTGCATGGTTACTTAAGGGCATTTAGTAGTAAAACAATTAGTTATCGAAGCGTGCTTTTAGTGAAATTCGAATAACAACAGCCATAGGTTGATATTCATAATTAAAACAGACTTTCAACCCTGATGTTTTAAGAGTGGAAACAATGTTAGCCTTACGTATGGCATGTCCCTAGTTAAATCTATTTTTTATAAAAGCTGAACTTGCTGCATTGTATAATATCAGATTGTTGAATGGAACAAAATGATTACGCTTGGAGTTCATGAGAAATAGGACATTATATATTTTATCTTATGGACTTCTTTAAAATGGACTTAACGGGATTTAGTAACTTGTTTTTAGCATTACCAGCTTTTATGACAAATAATTACTACAGAATGATGACGAGCTCTCTAAATGATCCGTTCTTCTATTCTCTGACAACATTATTTGATGATTTTATTGATTAGAAAATACAGTATGAATGTTGAAAAATTTATTTCACTGTTTGTACTTGAAGCTCATGTCCGTTAATATTACTTCAGCTTTCAAATGTCTGAAAAAATCAGAGAAATGCGGACGATTGGTAACCTAACTTGGGTTAGAAAGTTCAAATATTATTGTATACCATACGTAGACTATGAATATTACCTTGTAACTGACAGAAATTAATAATAATCAATCACCAATTAATAATGATCAAATAATTAATTAATAATAATTAATGATACTTCATAACTAACTCTAAATAATGAACCACAACTATATTTTTAACTCATAAATGTGGTTCTTTTATGGCTCATTATTTCAATTCCAGTTATACTAGAGTGTAAAAAGTTAATATTAGAGGTAATTTTACTCGAAACTTTCTGCGTGCCCTTTTCCTCCCTTATAACATTTCTGATTCATACTTGTTTAAAAACATCTGGAGATAGAAGTGACGTATTATGATTCATCAAATGATTTTATTTTAGCAACATTCATGTTGTAAATATTTATATTTAAATACATTTTATCACCCACTACTCATTTAAAATCTATAAAAAACATAAGCTCATATTTTCATTAGCATTATTACAAAGCTACTATTTGACATCATGCAAACAAATTTACAATTAAAAAATCGGGTACAGGGTACCTCGGTACTTTTCCTCATCGTATCGCTTCGCTCGTCCTTAGAAATACATGTCAAATTTATACTGCAACACTATAAAGGTTTATAGTGTTAAATTTATTGCAATATAAAGGTATAGTGTTTTTTTTAAATATAAACTGACATGCAAAATTGTAAGTTAGGTTATCAGCTGGGACTTTAGGTGACTTTAAAACATAATTCAGTGTTAGGAAACTTCAGATTATATAGAATAGTAAAATAGGATAAAGTTTAGATGACTTAGAGAGTATAAACTATCGCTATCTAGTTAAAGTTAATAGAGTTAATCAAGTCTTGATCTCGTCGAGATGGCTTGTAAGTCCCTACTTTAATTACTTCCTCAACTCAATACTATTTTACAAAAATTTGTATTACGTTTAGAAATAATTTGAAATAACATTCTGTGACTTAATTTTATTTTAAAGAGTAATGTTTGCCGCCTCCGTGGCTGAGGTCGTTAGAGCGTTAGTCTTTACACTTACTTTCAACATCACGGATGTCAGGGGTTCGCATTCTAGGTTACGCTCTCAGTTTTTATAAAATTTTTGTTTAGATAAATTATCACCAACTTTAGAATACACATAGAGCGTAACCCTGAGGTGTTCCCGCAGGGTTTATCTCTGATGAGCTACAAGGCTCAAAAAGGACATTATTATTATTATAATGTTATTGGAACAATAAGTAATTTTAACTAACACATAAGAACGCATGCGCTGTGATAGCTTTGCAACTTTAAGTTGTTGTTTTGTGCCAATTTGTTGTCGCAAACCCTATTGCTTATGACGTCAATAACCATAGTAATGTCAGCAACAATCCCTGATCAATGAGTTCACCTTTTAGTAAAACCACCGTACCTTTTTTCATAACCCTAACCTCTACCTTATAGCTAAATTGTGCCTTGTTTAAATATCTGTATTTACCTCATAAAGTTCATAAAATTTATGTTTTTGTTATATCTCCTCATAAATCCAGCACTTTTTGTAAAATAGTATACGTAAAGTTAATTAAAAAATAAGTATAAAATCTTAAAAATTCAAGTTTATACGTAAACAAGATCACGTACACGTCTTTCTTCCCTCACCCCACGCTTTAACTCTATTTAATTTTAATATTGTGACAAAATGAGTGAACAAAATAATGTATCTGCTTCTAATGAGCCTGAGCCATTTGAAACTTTTGAAGATGCAATAGAGTGCATTGTAAAAGTAGTACAAAATACCGGCAACATGAAGGCTGTTTTTAAAACAGATGTTCTAAAAGCTGTTAAAGTTTTGAGAGGAGTCTTTTTACAATTCACGCAAAAAATGTCCCACAAAGATGGCGAAATAGCGGGATTAAAAACAGCCTTAGAGACTCGTGGAAAAGAAGAAAATATCTCTGCAGCCAGCTCTACTATTCCAGTTTGCGAAACCAATTATGCTCAGATACCAACCTAGCTGGTTATTAAAATCAAAAAACAAAAATGAGCTTCAAAGCCGATATCTGATATAGTAAAAAAGTCGATTGACCTTGTGCTTTAAAAGTTGGCATACTGAATTTTAATTGTAATGATGACGGAGACGTGTTGATTAAGCTAAATAAAAAAGAAGATTGTGAAAAATTGAAATGTGAATTGTTACAAAAATGTAGTGGTGAATTGGATGTTTTTGAAAAACAAAAATTACCTCCACGTTTAATAATATACGATGTACCAGAAGATATACAGAATGAAAAAATAATTAGTGTACTCAAGGCGCAAAACGAGCAATTAGTATGCTTGGAGATGCGAAAATAGTGAAAACTTTACAAATAAAAATGTCAACCAAACAAAAAATGTTATAATTGAAGTTACTCCTTCAGTTAGGCGTCTGATGATAGTCAGAGGTTAAAATTAGGTGGAGTAGTGCGCTGTACAGATTATATTCATTTAACAAGGTGCTACAGGTGTCACCAATTCAATCATGTATCTAAAAGATGCCGCGAAGACAAAAATACTCAGTGGTGTTCAGCGTGCGCTGGACTCCACGACATAACAGATTGCGATGTTTCAGTTAAAAAGTGCATTAACTGCATTCGCCACAACGATGGTAGACGATGAATCAAGAAAGTTTGACGTAACTCACCCAGCTACAGATAAAAAATGTCCAATTTATAAAAAATTTTGGGAGAAAAAGCTCAACAAAATTAATTTTTTATAATGGCTGTGTCTTCATACAATTTAAACTGTGTGCAAATAAACCTGGACAAATCAAAGAAAGCATCTGCTCAGCTTTCTCAAAAAATTAAAGAAGGTAAAATTGATATTGCCTTATTACAGGAACCTCATATTAAAAACAAAAGAATTGCAGGTCTTGGATGCGAGAAAAGAATTTTCCAAGCAGGAAAAGGAAGGTCGAGAGCAGGAATAGTAATTTCAAATAAAAATGTGGATGCAATACTATTAACAGACGTAAGCGATGAAGATTTGGTAGTTGTACAAGTTTCTATTTCGAAGGAAGAATCTATCTTCTTCGTTAGCGGCTACTTCGACAGAACTAGAGACATCAGAGACGACTTAAATCGATTAGATATTCTGATTGGTAATTTGTCTAGAACAGGGAATAAGATATTGATCGGGAATAGACAGTAATAGTCATTCAAGTAGTTGGTTCGATAAAAACACCGATAAAAGAGGTGAGACTGTCGATGAGTTTATTGCATCGCACAATTTAGTCTTATTAAACGAAAAATCAAAAACAAACACTTTCTCAAATGCAATAGGATCTTCAAATATTGACCTCACTCTAGCTTCCGTAAATATAGTCTCCATAGTGCATTCATGGCAAGTTCAATCTGAAGAGAGTTTATCCGGCCACAATTTCATTGTATTTCAGATATTGCAAAGTAAAATTAATGATCAGAGTACAAAAATGTACTCTGCAAGAAGATACATGACGAAAAACATGGACGTAGAAGGCTTAAAAAATAGTATAATCGAAAAGGCTACCAAACTCATTTATGACCTCACTGGACAACACATCGAAAAAGAATCTTTAGACTACGAATTTTCAAAAATAGTTAAATCTAATGTTGATGTTGAAAGTCTCGTTGAACATTTTAATAATGTTATTTGGGATGCCTGTGACCAATGTCTAACAAAATATTCATCAAACCCAAATCATAATAAGTCTGTACCTTGGTGGACCAAAGAGTTGAGTTCATTACGACTTCAAGTTAACAAGACGAGAAGAAAATATCAACGTACCCATAATAATCCAGAGTTGAGATCACAGAGATATGAGATTTACCGTACAAAGAAAAGGTCTTATAAGGAAAAAATAAAAGAGACAAAACTTTTAGCTTGGAAAGACGTTTGTAACGCTGTAAATGAAGGCAATCTATGGAGTTATGTGTACAAGTTATCTTCAGGAAAACTTAAGTCTCCAACTTCTCTTACCACGGTAAAAAAGAATGATGGTACCTTTACAAAAAATTTACAAGAAACTCTACAACATTTACTAGACGAGTTTGTACCTTTAGATTCTGAGAGCAATGATACACCTCAACAAAGGAACTGGCGGAATAATATTAATATTGATGTAAATTCTGAAAATGACATCCCTTTTACATTTACCGAAATAAAAGAAGCTACAGAGAGCATGGATCCAAAGAAATCACCAGGGAGTGACGGTATAAGTAGTGATATTTGGCTAATTTTCCTTAATGCCTTGCCGAAGACAATTACAGAGGTATACAATAAATGTCTATACGAGGGGATCTTTCCGTCAATATGGAAAGAATCAGAAATTATCTTACTTGTAAAACCAGGTAAAGAAAATGCTGAAGAGTCATCGAAATTTCGTCCGATAAGCCTTATATCAGTACCAGGAAAAGTTTTAGAGAAAATCTTAATGTCTAGAATCATGCACCATTGTTACACGAATCGTCTGTTAAGTCTTAAACAATATGGTTTCACTCCACAAACAAGTACGACTGACGCTCTAATAAAAGTAAATTCTTTTGTCAAAGACGCTTTGGAGAAAAAATGGGTGGTTGCTCTTATATCATTGGATGTCTCCGGTGCTTTCAATTCTGCTTGGTGGCCTGCAATTTTCCGTGAGTTAAAAAGAATGAATATCCCAAGAAACCTCTATGTACTAAGCAGAAGTTATTTTCAGAACCGTCGGGCAAAATTTAGGTGTTCCAACTACAGCATAGAAAGGATTTTACAGAAAGGGAGTCCTCAAGGTTCTGCCAGTGCACCCGGATATTGGAAGATATTATACAACCCTCTACTATCTCAAGAACAGGACCAGGACGTATTGGAAGTAGCTTTTGCAGATGACTTCCTCATTGTAGTTAGAGCCAGAACTATTCTGGAAGTAGAGGCATTTGGACAAATAGCTCTAAACAGAGCAGCAAAATGGTCAAACGAAAATAAAATGGCATTCAACAGTAAGAAATCTAAAGTCCTCTTTGTGTCCAGGAAACATGACCCATCAACACCAGTCTTTAATCTGCTAGGTGAAAAGTTACAAGTGGTCACGGAAATGAAATATTTAGGGTTATGCTTGACTCAAAATGGCTATTCAATGCACATGTTTCTCTGGTCGTGGATAGGAGCAAACAGTTAATCCATTCCCTTTCAAAGGCAGCAAAAATAACTTGGGGCATTAGTTCTGGAGCCATGGAGATAATTTATAAAGGTGCCTTAGAACCGATTATAACATATGCTGCTCCTGTTTGGCATGATGCTCTTCAAAAAAAGTACAACCAGAAAAAGCTTTTGAAAGTTCAGAGACTAGCTGCGTTAAGGATTGTGAGAGGTAATAAAACTTTATCTTACGAAGCAGTTCAAATAATATCTGGTTTGGTACCTATTGACATAATCCTAAAAGAGAAGACCCAACTTTATTTTGATAGGAACTCTGAACAGTACGAGCGTGTAATTCATCATAGTGATTGGCCTCACCCAGCTACCGTTTCTATCCCAATAGTGGTCAATGATGGTATCGACGTCCCTTTGGAGTATACTTATGAGATATTTACAGATGGGAGTAAGCTCAATGATAAAGTAGGCGGAGCATTTGTGGTGTACCAGGATAGTATAGAAGTAACAAAAGGAACTTTTAAGTTAAACTCAGCATGCAGCAACAACCAGGCTGAACTTAAAGCAGTACTCAAAGCCGTAGAATGGATAGCAACTAACGTAGAACCTGAAACGTCAGTAGTAATTAAAACAGACAGCCAGGTCACATTAGCTGTAATTAAAAACATCAAAAAGATGTTGTCTGATGCAATTAGCATTAGATCTTGGATTCATAGTTTAAGTTTAAGAAGAATAAACATTTATTTCAAATGGATTAAAGCTCATATTGGTTGCTCAGGAAATGAGAGAGCCGACATTTTGGCCAAACAAGCATCTCAAGATGAGACGATTGATGAAGAAACCACATTACCTCCAATATCAAGTCTGATGAAAGATCTGAGAGCTTCTAGCCTCCAAGTTTGGAACACCCGATGGATAAATTCCCCAAAGGCTGCTTGGACTAGAAATTTCTTCCCATCTGTATCTTCGAGATTGCAATGTAATTATCGACAGAACTATAAAATGACAATGGCACTGACCAATCATGGAAAAAACAGGTCATATCTACATCGATTTAATCTTATAGACTCAGCCTTCTGTCCATGTGATAATACTTCTCAACAGGATTGGAAGCACATCATACTCGATTGTCCAAATTTTGAGCAGCCAGAAGACTACTGATGTGGGAGATAATTTCAAGAGGACACAACTGGCCTCCTCCTTGGACAAGTCTAGTCAAGAATGATCTCTTCTTTTCACTTGAGAGATTTATCTCTCTATTGACGTCACAAACTTGTAATAGCTGCAGTATTTATTATGTTATAATGTTTGTTACATACTAAATAATATTATAAATATAAGATTGTAGTAGGAATTATAAATGGGAAGAAACATAAAAAGGCAGAAGAAAAAAAAGGTAATTCTTAGCAATTTTAAGTTAATTGTAATAATTAATATAGTTGTAAGTTATTGTAATTCTTATTCTTCTTGAGCTATTTTAATTGAGGTTAGTGTTTTAAGAGAAAAAAAATTATATATAGTGATACTCAAATGAATAATTATGTAAATAGGTATATTGGATTGATGTCAAATTTATATCACTAATATTTTTTTTTATTTTTTTATTTATTTATTTTTTTTTATTTATTATTTATTTATTTATTTATTTTTATTTATTTTATTTTTTTTTTATTTATTTATTTTTTTTTTTTTTTAGTTTTATTATTTATTTTTATCCCTTTGTACGTAATTCTTCATTCTTAACTTTGTATATAATTCTTCTATATTTCTTATATATCATCTCTTCTTATATATTCTTCATATATTGTATAGTTTCGTATTTTATATAGTTTTCTTTTATATTATTGTATATATTATTATATCTAAAAGTATATCGTCACATTTTATTAGTCCCGTTCCTCAGAAATACACAACACGTTTCACACGGTCCATACACACAAAAGGCCGTGTCCAGGATAGCTACAGGTCAGTACTTATTACGAGCATCAAATTTGACAAGTACCCTAAGAAGGTGGGCCTCCTGGATGCGGTCCTATCCACAAAAACAAATTACTAAAAAGTCGAACTAAGACAAAGATATCATTAGAATTTTCACGTTGTTAGCATTATTTTAAAATTAGATGTAAGTTAAGTGATTACCAATATTGTAAGTTGTTTTATATTTAATAAGTTTACCTCAATACAGCGATGTTCTCAAGTAGTTTTGCCATGCTAACAACAATCTTATTGCGCAGAGCGCATGTAGTGGTAACTACTGGAGCATGCGCTCTTCTTTAAAAAAAAAAAAAAAAACGTAAACAAGATTGATGTTTAAAAAAATATCAAATATGAACATTTAAATCAATAGCTTTACACTACGCGAATAATTTAAATGAACGTTACATTTTATAAAAGGACAGATAAATGATGTTAAAATACTCACAAAACCAACTCGGGATAAACCAACATTTATCAGGTAGATTTAGAATAGATTTGTATCCCTCTCTTAATTATCGTGACTTGGAGTTAATGGCATGATATAGAGTTACACTATTCCATAATTTGGAATACTTACTATTGTTTGTTGGCGAAATAATACTTTTAATGTCAGGATATATCCATTATGTATTCATTCTTAGTTTAATATTATGTTAGTTTTTTTATCTTTGTTTCCATTTGTGTAGTATCTATGATTGTTCTTTTTAATATAGTTACATTGTTTTGGAGAGAGTATATTTGATGTCAAATTAGTGCCGCATTAATGTTTCTTGTTTCAATATAATACTATAATCTAATTAGTTATATCCTCTTCTCTTTTTGTTCACCTAATTAGAGGATTAACGTTGAAATTTAATTATGTTACGTGAATTATTTCAATTTTAAGTGAATTTTTTAAATTTTTTGCCGATCATTATTGTAGGTTAATGATGTCACACATATTTTATAGACAATAGGGTTTTGTATTTAACCATGATTGATTTTTGAACCATGTTGTATTTTGTCCCGAGAGCGAATGTTATCGGCTGCTAATTAAGTTATTATTAATTAACTAGCAGTAAAGATAAATTAACTTTTTTTACTTATTTTTCTCCTTTTAAAAACACCCATTCAACTAAAAATAGAGAAATTCAAGAAATTGATATAGTTGCTTTAGACTTTGAATACATTTTTTAACAAATCAATTTGAAATAATATTTTATTAGAAGCTTATCGATTATTTTATAGAATTGTCATTAATTTAATTAAATTATTTGTATGGTTTCTGTGTTTTTTTTTATATTTAAAAGGGGATTAATTTCTTTCCTGCATATTTCTCTAATAGCCCTTACGTCTTCTCTTGCATTTTTTACGCCTCTCTGGTTAAAAACAACTAATTTAAGGTTTTTTAAAAAAATCTTGTTTAAAGTGTAGGGACACGAACAGAAATATATTTTAATTCTTTTTTATTTTGACATTAAAAAAAAATTTCACAATTAGATCCTAAAATTATAGAAAACATTTACGACATTATTACTGATCCTACACATATTAAAAAATATCAAACCACTAAAACTAGACTTTTCAATGTATTCAAAGAAAGCGAAGAAAAGAAAGTTACAAAGCTGCTTAACGGAATCGAACTTGGTGATCTTAAACCGAGCCAACTATTAAGAAAAATGCAATCCCTAGCTGGAACCCAAATTTCTAACCTTGTTTTACGCACGTTATGGCTTGACAAGTTACCTGATAGTATCAAAAACATATTAATCATAAGTGAAGAATCCTTAGAAAAAATTTCAACAATGGCCGATAAAATTTACGAATCAAGATCTGAACTTTATACTATAAGCCAGAAACCAAATGAAAGTAATGTCATACAAGAACTGTCAACTAAATTACAACAACTTGAAAATCAAATAGCAATATTAAATACGAACAACTACAAATCTAGATCTCGTTCACGAAACAGACGTTACTACAGTTCTTCTACTCGATCAAGATCCCGTTCAAATTTCGATCCAAAAGGCAAGTTCTGTTATTTTCATTACAGATTTAAATCAAAATGTAGACCGGAAAAATGCACTCAACCTTGTAAGTGGAAGTCTAATAAGGAAAACTCCAACCAGCAGTAGACCCAACGGCACCTGCTGCTGCATCTACATTAACAGACCGTAAATCCCGATTATTTGTTTATGACAAAAACACTGGATTACAGTTCCTTGTTGACAGCGGTGCTGACGTTAGCATAATCCCAGCTTCCAAAACCGATAAAAAACAAATAAATTCATTCAGCCAATAACACAGCCATAAATACTTACGGACATAAACTCCTTAAAATTAATCTAGGCCTTCGCAGATCATTTCAATGGCCATTCGTTATAGCAGATATATCAAGAGGAATATTAGGCGCTGACTTTTTAAAACATTTTAATCTCCTTATAGACTTAAATAAACAAAAATTAATCGATGGAATTACAAACCTGGAAATAATAGGTGACGTCACTACCATTGAAGATATAGAAATAATCAGTACTACAACCTATACATCTCAATTTCATAAATTATTAAAACAATATCCAGAAATAACAAAACCAAATCTGCTACCAACTCATAAAAAACATGATGTAACTCACTCAATAGAAACTATTGGTAAACCTGTATACTCAAAGCCAAGACCACTAGATGGAGTGAAATTAACTCAAGCTAAAGAGGAATTTCAATTCATGCTAGATAATGGAATTATACAACAATCAAAGTCACAATGGGCAAGCCCACTTCATATGGTCAAGAAAAAGGAAGGTACTTGGAGACCATGTGGCGACTACAGGCGCTTAAACAATATTACTGTACCAGATCGATACCCATTACCCCGAATAGAAGATTTTCATCATATATTAAAAGGTACCAAAATTTATTCCAAAATTGATTTACTTAAAGCATATTATCAAATTCCTATGTCTCAAAAAGATAAACATAAAACTGCGATTATAACCCCTTTTGGACTTTTCGAATTTAACGTTATGAGTTTCGGACTCCGAAACGCGCCCGCAACGTTCCAACGATTCATTAATACCATCTTCAGTGGCCAGAATATAATTTCATGTTTCCGTATCTCGACGACTTACTTATAGCATCTCCTGATATAGAAACTCATAAAAAACATCTCCTTATGGTATTCAAAAAATTAGATGAATTTGGCCTTAGAATCAATGTAGCTAAATCTATAATGGGCGTAAATGAAATAGAATTTTTAGGTCATTATGTAACACCCGAAGGAACTAAACCCCTTCCTGCTAAAGTTAAAGTAATTCAAGACTTAAAATTACCCACTACTTTACATGAACTTCGTACATTTCTTGGTCTAATTAACTTTTTTAGAAGACACTTAAAAGATGCTGCACAAACACAAGCAATATTACATGATTATTTAAAAGGTGCTTCTAAAAAAGATAAACGCCAAGTTAAATGGACCGAAGAAGCCATAAAAATGTTTACTAAATGCAAAAATGATTTGGCAAATGCCGCTTTACTTACTTTTCCAGATCCAAAATTGCCCCTTGCCTTATTTACAGATGCTTCAGATTCAGCAATTGGTTCAGTTTTACAACAATATGAAAATAATTCATGGAAACCTATAGCATTTTTTTCAAAAAAATTAAATGATGCTCAAAAAATTTATAGTACCTATGACCGCGAACTTTTAAGTATATATTTATCAATAAAAAATTTTAAACATTTTTTAGAAGGTCGCGATTTTTCTATATTTACCGATCATAAGCCATTAATATATGCCTTTAAACAAAAAAATGACAAAGCATCTCCTAGGCAACAGCGACATTTACAATATATTTCACAATTTACAACCAATATAAACCATATAAACGGTAAAGACAACATAGTCGCTGACACTTTATCTCGCATACAATTTGTAGACGAAACAAAGTCTGTTGATTATGATGAAATTGCAAAACATCAGTCTAATGACAAGGAACTTAATTTTTTAATACAAATAATAATTCCTTAAAATTTAGTAAACATGTTTTAGCTAATGGCCAAAGTCTGTGGTGCGATATATCAACTCCCAACATTCGCCCATACATACCACCACCATTTCGAAAAACTATTTTCAACCTAGTTCACAATCTAAATCATCCTGGCATACGATCAACAGTGAGACAAACAACATCTAGATTCGTTTGGAAAAACATACGCTCGGATATAAAACAATGGACACAGTCATGTAAACAATGTCAAAAGAACAAAATTTCCATACATACTAAATCAGCTATACAGCATTTTGAACAACCGGACGACAGATTTAATACAGTCCACATAGATTTAATTGGTCCATTGCCTCCGTCAGAAAACAATATTTATTGTTTGACTTGCATAGACCGATTTACAAACTGGACAGAAGTTATACCAATACCAGATAGTTCAGCTGAAAGCGTTGCAAGAGCATTTTACAATAACTGGATAACCAGATTTGGTGTTCCACGAACTTTAATTACAGACCAAGGTAAACAATTTACATCAACATTGTTTCAACAGCTATCAACTAAATGTGGAATAAAATTACAACACACTACATCATATCATCCTCAGAGCAACGGAAAAATAGAGAGACTTCATAGAACTCTCAAAACAGCCATAAAATCTATTAACAAAACAAAATGGACGGACGCCATACCAACAATACTAATGGGAATGCGTGCGGCCTTGAAAGAAGAATTTCCTTATTCTACATCACAAATGCTATATGGTAAAACAATTAAATTACCTGGTGAACTATTCAGTCCTACCGTCTCAGATGTAAATACTTGTGATTTTGTCAAATCTCTTCAAAACTTTATGGAAAACATTAAGCCAGTACCAGTTACTCATAATTGCAAAAGAAAAATCTTTGTTCATAAAGATCTACACACTTGCACACATGTTTTTGTTAGAATATACAAGATTAAAAAAGGGTTAGAAGCTGCTTATGATGGACCTTACCAAGTTTTAGAGCGCCACGAAAAATACTTTTTAATTCTTATCAAGTCTAAAGAAGTTAAAATCTCCATCGACCGCCTGAAACCAGCCTATTTACTTAATGAAGACTATACCATAGACATAGAACATCAAACTCAAGACAAACCAGAACCAAAAATTTTTAAACAAAAAAATATTTCTTTTCAATGACCTACTTCCATAACCTCCTATACCTTAGCTTATTTATATTATTTTTCAAAAAAATAATAATAAATAAATAAAAAATAAACGAATTTGTTTTGTTTATATTTCATAAGCACAACAAATTAACAAAATATTTATATAAATGGGGTAGAAATAAAATACGGGCCATCGGCCCGTAGCCGCTACGCGGCCTCGGCGCTTCGCGCCTCGTCCGCTCCGCGGCGTCGGCCCACCGGGCCGCTTCGCGGCCCGGGGGCCTCCCTGTGGCCGCTTTGCGGCCACATTGTTGTTGTTTGTATGATGTGTTGTTTCATTATTGTTCTTGTTACATGGCATTTTGCCATGTACCTAGCGAATTTTCACAGCCTCTCCACACAGGCCCGCTTCGCGGGCCTGAGAGGCTTTTTCACAAATTTGATTTTACTAATTAAGATTTTATTAATGCTTTATTATTAACAGTATGCTATAATATTAAAACTAACAAGCATTATAAACAAAAATATATTCATGATTTTTGTTTTTAAATTAAAATACCGTTTCCGTCACTTAGGATCATAGATAAACAATATTAACATAGATGGCTCACTCAAAGATTTAAAAAAATATTTGATGGGATGCAGGAGGCTCAAGTAGTACAGTCTAGTGGTGACAGCGTGAAACTGTCACATATTTTTATTTCTGACATTTTATTTATTTATTTTTATTCAACCAAACAACGAGCTGTTGAGGGTAATCAAGTCTTTCCATCCGCTTTTCATGAGGAGATCGATGGATGAGTGATCCCAAGAGAGCTCTATAAGAATTTAGTATAAATTGGTAAAAAGTGAAAAAATAATTTCACACTCTTACTTCACCCATTCTGTCGTCCCTCCTTGGATTTGAGCCTTTAATGTCAGAGTTTCAATTTTTGTTGGTTTCCTTTACTTATCCGTTGGCGCCAACCCGAGATAGCAAATTTAAATGTTAAGTCTAAAAAACTAAGAATGAATTATTGTTATTTTTTTAAGAAAACGATGGTGCTGCTTCGCGTGATGAGGCCCCCAAGTTTTATAAAACAAAAATACATCGCGAATACTACAGCATACCATAGATCTTTGTTTACTTTTATTTTATTTTACTAAACGATTGGCAACAGATACTTCAGCACAATCTAGTAGAGAATAGAGCAAATATATTTTTGCTACTAGCGCTATTCAAGACTCTAGTGATGAGGCCCCCAACTTAAATCATAAACACAAACTTGTCAATTGAGTGTTCCTACTACACTCGGGAGTGAACCATCTATCTTAGGATTGTCTGATTGAGCTGAAACCGGTCGCAATCGTTTTAGAATGACTTCGACCATATAAAGACTACTTCGAGGTTCTTCCGCTTTACGGGCCTACTTTGCTCGGCGTGGATTAGTGGAAGCCATTTTTGTCCTGTCTCTCTGGGACAGCAGGCTTACCAGGATGGAGCAAGAGGTAGAGGTCCATCTTTTATACTATATCCCCACCCTCTAACACTACTAAACCTAACAGATATCGTACAAGTCTTTGACCTGGACGTATACATATATACAAGATTATATATATATATGTATACCAATTGCGCCATTTGTGATGGTTCGATTGAGCTGAAATTGGTCTTAATCGATTCAGCTAGCCGTCTACCTAAACACGAAATACCTTGTTTTAAAGCCATTTCAAGTTTCAAAAAATTTTTTTTTTCATGACGTCATAACTTTGGTTGATGACGTCATAATGTTTTTATAAACAATAGGCCTCGTAACCTCCTCAACATCTCGCGATTTGCAAAGTTTCGTTTCAATTTGAGAACGCCTTCGAGAGTTATCGTTCGCCATACGAAAGGGGTAGAAACTCTTACATACATATATATATTATATATATATATATATATATATATATATATATATATATATATATATATAATATATATATTATATATATTATATATATATACATATATATAAACTTTTTTCGGACATATTTTTTTGTTTTCAGGAAGCCAATTGGAACCGATTCCGCTCACTCCCACCCTCAACTTCCGTCATCCGAACAACCTCATAAGCGTCATTTTCATTATAAAAATTCGCTAAAAATGGAGGAGGGGATAGGTGTAGGGACACGAACAGAAATATATTTTAATTCTTTTTTATTTTGACATTAAAATTTAAAATTGTCATTTTATAAATAATAAATCAGTAGTATTTGGTTTAGACTTCAAAGAGTTTTAAAATATTTAAATTATTGTAGTTATTAGATAGCACTACAAAAGCAATGCCAAATGAGTCATTTGACATTGTTAAGCCTCATCATAAAGGTGAGGCTTACTCTTTAGACTATCACTTCGATAGATTAGTAATGAGAAAACTAAAGTTTTCTTAAACGGAAGTCCTTAAAATTCTGATAATCTTCCAATAGTGTTATCAATATTTTTATATTGTGTTTCTTTGTATTTTACTGTTATTGAAAATCACGATTCAAATTACAGATATTTAGAATCAATTTCTATCAGAGAATGCATGAAATAAACATTTGTTTAGTTTAAGTTCGAGACAGCGCACCATGTTTCTTTTAACGTGTTACCTCTCCCTGTATTTTTGGTCCATTTTGTCGTTCTATGCAAGTAATGAATACTTATTTATGAACGACGTTATTTTTATTCTGGATTCTTTAAGTGGAAGATAGAAATATTTCTAAAGAATTTTATATTTTTCTAAAGAATATATTATGTGCATAATATTTACATTTAATTACAAGTTTTAAATGTCAAGTATATTCAATATGACGGTGTACTCAGAACGAAGTCTTCAAAATTTTGCTTTAGTAAAATTCTGAAGTGTCTCGGCAAGAATTTGTTAAAATAAAGAGAAAGGAATTGAGACCAGCAGGAATTGTCTTCATGAATATGCTAATGAATACAATATAGTTTTAAATCAAAATTCAATATGAATTTTCTCTTCAATATAAAAAGAGAACTTAGTGTTGTTTTAAACCCCCTATTATTTACATTGAATAATGCTTACGTAGTCATTTAAGCAAAATAATAATTGAATGTTTGTCACCATAAAGCTTTGTTAACTTAAAATCATATTTAAATAAATCTTAAAGGAATCTGTAGTGCCTGCGTCAAGTCATGGTATAATAATAATGTAATACAATACCATACAATACAATAATATAATAAAAATGTAATATACTATCATACAATACAATAAAAATGTAATATAATAACATACAATACAATAATATAATAATAGGCCGATCTCTCGTCTTATCTACCCCAACTTTTTTTTATCGAAACATTTATTATCTAAGCCAACAATACGTTATCGTAAAGCTTACTTTAAAACATAATAAATTTTCCATTCAAATTTATTAGGTATATAATGTACACGAAGTTATTCTGCTTTGAGGTTACTACTGAGAGTACGGAAACTTAAATGTCTATAGGTCTTGATTATTCCGCCATATAGGGATGGTGTCATAAATTTAACAATTTAAATTTTACTATATATAAAAGCCTTAAGCATGTGACGTGACAAAGGACATTTTGTATTTATTTATTTTTTCTTCTAGTTTTCAAAGAAGGGGAAATATTGAATTAGCAAAAAATAGGGTACAGGGTTTCTCGGAACTTAACATCATAACATTGGATTCGCTACGCTTATCCTCCCTACTTGGACCTATAAAGTCGTTACATTTATACCGCAACATGTCTTTGGCCTCGCTTCGCTAGTCCTCAGATAGTAAATACTGATCGCGCTCGATGCTGCTTTAATTTTATGATCTAAAAAAATCATGGATATTCACTTGATAAACATATCAAGTGAAGATATAAACTTGTATCAAAGTTCAAATATATTTTTGATTTTGTCCTACTTCATTAAAATTTTACTAATCCTGATAGTGAGATAAAACTTGGCAAAGGTGTCAGTCTTATACATAGCTGCAAAGGTGCCAAATCTCAATTCATTTTCCCGCGATTTATGGTTTTTCAAAATTAGAGTCATTATTGAGGGTTAATGATGTCATAAAAACATTATTTTTCGGATAGCACAATTACAACTATTGTCTGATATTTGTACAAAGTTTCAACTCTCTAGCATGAATACACTGAGAGTTACGATGATAACAGACACACACGTATATACACATTCATAAAGACCGACAGCTTTCTGAAAACCACCAAGGAGGCCTTAAAAACACCTTAAACGGATGATTCCTATGACATCCCGGTTTCGGATTTGTTTGCAAACACAATACTTTTCCTATATACCTACGTTATGGATAAGAAAAAGTAATAATGTTTGTTTTTATAAAAACTCTTACTAGTGATGTTTTGAAGTTGTTTAAGAACAAAGTAACTTCAACCACATCTGTGACTATCACAGTTCTCAAGTAATTTTTATGAATGGACGATCACATTTTTTGTAAACAAGTTAGCTTATATAGCATTTTATAAGCTGTTATGATTTTAAAACACATACGTATAGAAGCCTTATCCAAAAATTGACAGCATTAAAAAATGTAATAAAATAAGATTATTTTTTAAAAACTTCCTTTTCTTATCAATAACAATGCTCATAATTTTCTGTTATATGAACTTGTCGTTTTAATGTATACAAGATATTATGATCAATAAAAGAAATAACTTAAAAAATCGGAACATTTCCTCACCCTTTTCAACTCGCTTTATTCATCCTTACCATTTTTGATTCGCTTCACTGTCCTCAATATTGAACGCCAAAATTAAAATTTTTTGATTTGACTCCGGACTTGCTTCGCTCGCTTTAATACAGGAAAGGTCAGTGACAGTAGTCGCCTATTTACCAATTGCCCTCGTTAGATACAGTTCAACAAAATTGGTCCGAAAAAACCGTGGTTAAGCTAGTTGTATTAAAATAAAATGTTATACTCCTGTACATTTGTTTAGCTCTAGGTATATCAAACTATTTATCATTTTTATGATTTGTATAAAATATTAATGTTTTTTTATTTTGATTTATTGAATGTTAGGTATCGTTACTAAGTCAAAGTTTGATCCGTCGCGTCGTGAAACTTAACAATCTAAAGATTTCAATCTCTGAGAGAATTCAAACATGAAAACCTTTCATTTCCTATTTTTACTTTTCACTATTTTTGACTGGAAATACTTGAGATTTATAAAAATAAATCAGACTGGTATATTTATTTCTTGTTAACTGACAGCACGCAATGTACAACGAGGTTTACTCGGCATTATTCTCACAGATAGAAGGAAACTGTTACGATTTCTTTTTACTGTAAATGGTTTTTAAAAGTAATAAAAATAAAATAATCCACATCCTGTCTTTTAGAAAATAAAAGTTTTCGCTGAAAAATACTTATTTAGGTTTAAATTTAAAAATCTCGCAATTCTATTGTTTATTTACTAACTTTGTTTTAAATTTAGTTAAAATGTAAGTGTAACTGCTTAACTTAATGCTCCTGTTAAATGTAACCACGTTTTAAAGTAAACCGAAAACATTATCGTTTACTTGCATGCAAATACGAAAGTATAAAATGGTTGGTGAGAAAAATCATGATCATCTGATCTCTTAGAATTAACACGCTATAATATATTATCCTATACTATACCATCTTTACAAAATATCCCTGGTCGTATTCCAAATGGATTCTGTTTTTGACCTCAATCCATCTCAATAGACAGCAGTACTAAATTTTTTTTAGTTGGCAACTCTGGTGGTATAGTAAAGTACTTTATAATAAAGTATAATAAAATACCTTTATTTTCTGAACAAGTCCGTAACTATATGGGGAATGGACAAGAAGATGATTAATTTAAATTTGTTTACTATTTAACCTAAACGTTTTTGAGTTAAATTGTATGAGCTTAGTATTTATATACTTCTCTTGAATATCATTTTTTATTTTTAACGTATTAAACTTTTTTTTGTTTCTAGTTTTGAACTTTTTACTTATATTTTCTACAGAATTTCTTATGATTATTTTAGATATCATATTTTTGTTGTACTTTTTGGGTATAAGTTTCCAATTTATATTTGATTTTTATTTTTAGTAGGCTGTACTTTTTCATCGTAAGGTTCGAGGTTAGAAAATTTGATTTTTTTGGGTCTGTCGGCGGCCACGTTAGCCTCCACTTTCTGAGGTCCTGGGCCCAGAAAGTATTAAGGTTAAGTGTACGTTTAAGTTTATATTAGGTGAAAGTTAGTTTTATTCTGTCAGCTGTAAGGAGTTTTGAAATAATGATTTCTACACTCATTTTACCCTTATATTAAGTTAAGAATTGGCCTCATGTTTTTACCGTTTTTGCCCATTATATCATGTTTCTAATGCATTTGTTCGTCAATTATATTATAGGATTCTAATATGGGACGAGTTGTAATGTTAGGACATATTACGCACTTTGAAAATTGGTTTTAGCCATGATGGGTTGCTGCAAAGTAATCTTCCTTCCCATTTCCTTCCAACCTTATTCATCGGATATTTGTTTTAATATAGTAACTGATTATAATAGACATTATTATCAGGTTACTAAATATCTTTTAATTTATAGTCAACTGGACTGCTTAAAGTCAAGTATGATCTTAGCTACACATGTAACCAATTTTGAAACTTATTTAATCATTTATCTAGTAACTACATTTATGCCTCCTAGTTGCTAAGAAGAATGTAAATATAGTTATTCTTATGATTTATTCCATTGAAATATGTGAGTTCAGTTATTGAGTAATCAATGTTTTACAGCTAAAGTCCTACAGGACTTTAGCTGTCTACAACCAGGTTTGGTCCTTTCTTCCCTAGTTTTTACAAAACGAACCAACCTGTCCCTCATTTCATTGTTTAAGAACTCATGCGAGTAAATATTAGGAGAGTCATGCTACAGTCAAATATATTGGTTCAATTATTTGAACTAAGTTTAACCCACTTCAAGCGGCCAGACTATGTTGGGCTTAAATCTAATGTTAAACATTGATAAAAGTCAGTTTATATGAAAAATTTCATAGTAAAGAATAGGATGTTTAGAAAATCCTAAACACTGACTTGTGGCAGGAAGTCAAAAACCTTCTCATGAGTTATCCTGAAGGTTACTTTCTCCAGCCGTCTATAATTATGTACCATACTATACTATACTAATAATATATAATATACTATACTAAAAATACCAAACTATACTTATAATATACTATACTATAAACACAACCATTCAGACCTAAGAGTAGTCTAAAGTAAAAGTTTATTCAAGATCTCTCACAAATATTCTGAGCTCTTTGCACTCCATTCATTTGTTTAAAATTAGTTTTACACTAATCCCCGACTGTTTTAGCACGAATCAAGGTCTTATAGCTTATGACTCCTGATTTATTACTAGCAGATTTCGATTCTATGACCAATCTGTATTAGTTATAGAATGCGTGTTTACTACTAGAACTTTACTATTTGATTATTTTATATCACTTTTTTGCCTCTAGAAAAGGGCAAACCTGCAAAAGGGTGCCAAAAAAATAGTTGACTTGGTAGAAAATATGGAGATAAAGTACAAATCATAATTTATTTTACTTAAATAACTCTAAACGTTAACGTTACGTTTTTAACCTTATAACTTATTTTTTAAACTTATTTTTTTGGTGCCCTTTTTGTTTTGCCCTTTTTCTAGAGGGCAAATTATAAGAGTTAGAATAAAATCAAAGAGCAAACAAGTATTAAGATTGGGCACAGAATCGCAATATGTCTAATTTAAAAAATTGTTAGGTGTCGGAGGATGGCATTGTGGTGCTTAGCTCTAATAGACAATAAATTAACTTTACTTAGCACTATAGAAAATTATTTAAGTTTCTAAAATTTATATTTGTGGTTAAAATTAAAGGAGTGTAGGTTCACCCTGGATATAATACATATACATATTTATACTTAGTATAACTATATTACTCATATCAACTTTGAAGGATCCTCAACCTATATATGCCATTCACTGGACGTTATTTTTCATTCTTTTCCAACAAGTTAAGGCTTTTAACATAATCGTTATACATTATTTGGACATACATTATACTTTTACTTAATTTAAGACTTTATTCGACCTATTTAGGTAATATATTTACCAATATTTAATCACCATTATTTACTTCAATGACTAAGGATAAATAATATTTTACATTAGAAATCAAGTGATATAAAAATAAATTGACAAATTTTTGGTAACATAATAGATTTGACCTACAATTCAAGTACTTGAATAAGAGTTTTCTCAATAATTTTTGATCGATAAATAGATTTACTCGATACTTCACTTATTTTATTTAGGTTTTTCCTTCTTTTCGTTCTTACAAAAAGTTATAACCTCTAATATTATTTGGCTTCAATTTTATTAGTTTGTCCTATTAAATGTGTTAAGAGTTTATAAATAAATAACTAAAGTTTTCAAGTTATTTTTATTTCTTAATTTAGCCTCTTAATCGATTTAGCAAGGCTATTTTACTGCTATCAAGGCAACGTATTCTTAGTACCAATACGTAACTTTAGTAACAACTTAGCTTTCATAAGCAGTGCTAGCTTTTGGCTGTAATGTAATCCATACTACCATGGTTAAATGTTTAAGTCTTTTAGTGACTGGAATATAGCAGACTATTTCTGACTCTTCTGATCCCGCCAACATTAGTTTGGCGGGAACCAGGAGATATAAGTGATGGAGATAAATGTCCATCAAAACGTTTTTTAACTAAAGACTGGGTGCGGAATTGTTAACCACCCAAGTAGTTTTTAGTAAGATTTCATGAGTTTTTGTACAACTTCAAAGGTGGGCGACTGTCCAATGCAAACGATAAGAAGTTATTAAGCACCGTGTTGTTGACAAAGCTGTAAATGGTGTTGACGTATTGTATATACCGCTCACAAGCTCTGTTTACTCCGGCGCGTACAACATAGAAATTATTAATTTTGGAATTATTGATACAGGAATATAAATAGGCATCAGAAAAATCCAAAAAGTCCACTCACACAAAAATCCATCATCAGTAAAGGCAGTAGGTACGTAATAAGTACTGTTTGCTAGCTTAGTTTTTCGCTCCGAGTTCAGCGTAGGAATGTCGAATTTGAGACATTATTACGTAGAAATGCACATCGGCATGAGTAGCGTCCAAAAATTCCTCGTACATCAAAATCCATTCTGTAGTTTAGGTTGTAGGTGCGTCACACATAAATGTAGGAATAATAAGAAGTCGTCAAAAATGACATTCTAAAATCAATTTTCTTCCACTTCAACTTGTTCAATTTGATTGAACTTTTTTTATTTGTGATCTACAAGACACACCCTTTAAATATATATTTTTTCTATTTACCTGTAGCCGTTTTCACGCTACCGACTCTCAAAACCCCAAATTTGTTGCGTGCAGTACTTGCAGCTATTGTGAGTTTGACATTTATATTGACTTAGCGGGATATTTTACTTTTTCTTTTGACTTGGCTGGGCAGGAATTGTACTATTTTGTAGCCTAAGTAGCTTCATACTTATTCATATTCATACACATTCATCATTCATATTCGATTACATTGAAATAGCATCATGTTAAAATATTAATAAATTTATTTTCTATTTAAACAAAAAGATATCGTTAAGCTGTATTTTTATCAAATATAATCTATTTTATAGTTTAGGTATAAAGTCTCGACTTTAGACTGCGATGACTGTGAATATTATTTAATACTCAGAGTCATAATATGATCATTGTCAAATGATCAAATAATTGTCATTATCTTTATTTAATTCATTTGGTTCATTGTTTCGATTTTATATCTGATTATACATTGAACTAGGTCCTGTTATAACTTTTTCACTCTTCAAATCTAATTACCTTTTCACCAGACCAATTTAATCAGTTTATCCTTAAAGTATTCAATAATTCAAGTTTATATATTCGCCTCTGCCAGTTCATGTCACTATAAATGTGGGTTTTGTATTTGTATATTTCTAATAACTGTATTTTGTTGCAGAGTTCGTGTGGAGTATTACGTCAACGAGAACACATTTAAGGAAAGACTTCAGCTGTATTTTATTAAAAATCAAAGATCGAGTAAGTACATAAGTATTTATTAATTTCGTACTTCAAAATATGAAATTATATCGCTTCTATTCAGTTTTACTAACCATACTAAAAGTTTCATACAATTTTATTCAATTTCGGTGAACAACTCCTTATTTTGTACAGAATGAAATAAAAGAGAATTTATTCAATAAATGCTCTGATGTTTACAAACATATTAAGTAAACGAAAAACGTGCGATATTTCATCTTATTTTAATGCGCAACACAACGCTGGCTAATCCCAACCTGTTAAATTTCTTTTTTACTAAAGAAAATCTCCAAAAATTCTCCGTTAGCTATTTTGTCACAAGAGTTGTAAAAGACTAAGCAAAACAACTATATAAGCTTATATACAGTCATGTCTAAAGTAGCTAAATATGATTAGAGTGTAGGGGGCCAATCCATTTCTTATGTGAAACCTGCAATGCAGGGTCGTTCTTAATAATTTAACTCCTAAGTTGTGTGAGAGCGTTGATGTGTTTTCAAGAAAAGAAATATTTCTTTTCATTCCACTATTTTCTAACCTTATATCATTTCTTACAATATCTAACATGAAATGTTTCAATACTTAATAAATACTATTCATTTAATACTAATACTTTTCCTATGCAGTAATGAATACTTCCAAATATTACTAACAGCATGACCGCCATGTTTTGTGTCGCTTCCATATTTATTATATATATTTGAATATCCTATTTTTAAAGTTTAAACATTCCACTGCCACATAAATACTACTTTATATACACTACACCCCAATTTAAAGTTTATGAAAGGACATAAAATGTTTAAAATAATAAAGAAATTACTTTAAAAAATCTTTCTTTTTGTTTTTTGTTTGATTTAATAATATATAAGTACTCTCTTCTTATCTCAAGATTACTGAGTTCGAAAGCAAACAGGGTAGGTTTTCTAGTGGTTTTCTTTCTAGCAAACACTAATCGCGAATATGCTTGAGAGCCGATTTACATTATTTATTTATTTCTTTATTTTTACTTAATTTGTGATAAACATTAATATAAAGGTTATGAGTCTTTTAATAAACGAGTTAAACATTAATAGAAAGACCATCAGTGCTATAAAATTTTTCAATATTTCATAGATAAATACCTAAATATAGGATCAGGCTCTTCTAATCACTTTATCACTTAAGACTTGGGTTTTTTTTTTTCGTTTTTAAACTGGTCGTTTTTAAACGTTTTTACCGGTAACCTGGTTATATTTTAATAAACATAAAAAACACGGTTTTATAATTATCTGTTATTAAAATATTTGTTTAATATTAAATATAACAAAAAATAACACTTTAAAAAATAAATTAAATAAAACACAAAGGTTGTAAAATATCATCGTATCAGGTTAATTTAAATACTTGTTACAAGTAATTTAAATAATTTAATGTAATAAAAGAGTAATTTTGTGAGTGTGTGCAAACTAAAGTAGTTCAAAATTAAAATGAATTAGCAATAAACAAAAAAACACTATATTGTGATTTTCACCTTCTTATCAGTTTATTTAAAAACTCTTGACAACCCAGCGAAAAGAGTTTTCCAATGAAAGAGTGACTTTAATGAATTTAAACCCCTTGAAATTAATTCATTTAAACCACTTCAAAAAATAAGGTGTGATCACCCTTTTCTTATCAATTTCTTACCAACGACGATGGTGCTGGTACGGACTTTGAATTGCGAATTAATGAAACAAATAAAAAGAAACAACATTACATTTGCAAGCTTAAGGATGTACGGCAGCCAGGTGACCGTACTGTTTTTATTCGTTAATCCATAACTAACGAAGATCGATAATTGATTAATTTAAAGACTGCTAGATCGTTTTTGCCTAACATCTTTATATCTTCTCATCTGAAGACGTTCAAAGTTCACTTGTTAAATTTTTTTTTTACTTAATGTTATAATAAGTACAAATATACAACTTACACTGAAGTAGTACAAGTGTTGACAGTATCTATTTTATTTCCGATAAGTTTTAATTATTATTAATAATGCCTTGTTTAATCTGTTTCAGGTTTACGGATACGGATCGCAAATTTATTTTTTAAATTATTGTCCTGTTTCTTGTACATACTTCGAGTGATTATCGACAACGATCCCATTAAAGCACGATGGTGAGTACAATACTTTCTTTATTCAATCCTTTATTGAGGTATTTTCTTTTCCCCAGCTATTTTTTTTGGTTTTATAACTATAAACTAACTATAAACTAGCTATAAACAATAAACTAGCTATAAAAACTTAGGTAAAACTAACTATAAACAATAATTAGCTTTAGTAACGAGATATAACCAACGCAACCAAAATTAACCATGTTTCTTATAAATTATATTTTACAAGAAGATTGGGTTATTAGTGTGCAGTGGTAATTGACTACTAGCATTGGTAACTAGAGATTACTAATGGTGACTGGCAATAGTAGCAATGGTATCTAAAATAAAACGGATATGAAGTAGGGAAAGGCAACAAATGACCCTTGATTGTCTGAGTGTGTTTCTCATTTAATGACAATATAGTTATACTTGCTTCGGCAGTCAAATTTTAAATTACATTTCTTAGCATCGCCTCTGCAGGTAATTTCTGTAGCTTACTTTCGCCTTCGGCACGGGGGGTGAAATTTCAAGTTAAACAGTAATATTCCCTATTCTTGCTAATCTACATCAATCACTATTATAAAAATAACCCATGTAAGTTTTCAATTTATACAATTTTACAAAACTTTATATTTAAAAAAAATATTAGAATTATAGCAATATGAGGCATCTTACATATTTTATAAAATACAAAGATATTAGTGCTTGTAAGTATTATCCTTAAAGATTTAGGTCTATCGGTGGTAACCGCGTCATTGCAGATGAAGAATCCGACGTTTCGCTTCCACTGTGAGAGGCACCTCCAGGGAATTAAGACATCATGGATGAAAATGCCATGCTCTACAAAACTGAATTGGGTTTAGCTTTTGAAAGTTTATCATGTTATGATTATTAAATGTAATATAAACTTATTATTTAGGCTTATTATTACTCACGGTACTGTGCTCATAAAATGGGTTATTTGTTTGCAGTTACGGGTGCGCGTTATCCAACAAAACAGAGTTCGAAGTTGCTTACAACTGGACGGAGGAGCGTTTCCAGGAGAGTCCCATAATCAACTGGGATGCCATCCTTTGGGTGTACAGGCCGGCTCCTCTCTGGGTGGTACAGTTGGTCCTAGCTGCTATATCATTGACAGAGGCTCTTCTCTTAGCCTATCTAGGCTACAAGGTAAAATTTATATTTATGTCAATTTTATTTTACTTGAATATTTTCTTAGTTATGTTTTAAATTTATGATAAAGTTTTTGTAACAAAACAATTTTTCGTCATTCGACTCCGATACTATCTTAAATATTGTTTTGATTCTTTAGCGGGAGAGTAGTAAAGTTATTAATAGAATGAAGAAGACTTGGAGGAACTAATCTCATTTTTAGAAAAAAAAATACCAATTCCTTACAATAAATATTTCATAATGTTTCAAGAATAGGAAAAATCTTTACACGAATAGAAGTATGATTACTCTAAATCCAAACAAAAAATCAATTATGTATGATTAATGTGTAATTATTATAATATAGAATTATAGAATTGAACTATTTTTAAGCCTCTTTTAAATTGCCCTGTTTTGTTGAAGCATAAATAGGCTAATTGTAAGATGTACGTTTAAAATTAAAATTTTAAATCATGTTTAAATTGTGTATATTAAAGTGTATTTTTTTAATTTTTTAAATCAAGTGATATTTAAGTGTAAATTTAAATAGTGTTAAGGGGTTATTTATCATGTACTTGTGAGCTCACAATACAAGCATAAAGATAAATTTGCTATATTTTTTTAAATTTTGTTTTAGGTGTTTATTCTTTTATAAATTCAATCTTCAAATTAAATATTCCAATTAAAAGTATGATTGATTTTTTTTTTGGCTAAAAATATTGCTAGTAGACCACTTGTTCTTTAGTCCCAAGTATTGATAGAGCTGTATAGATTTCATTTCTTTTCCAATTAAAATCATTTTTTTAATCAATTGATTTAATTTGCTGAGTCAATTTTTTTAATTGATTGAAAACAATGAATTCATAGCACCTACATTAGTACTACAAAAAATATTGTTCCATTAAAAAATAATAAAAATGTATTTTAAACAATTTTTTAATTAAAAATATTAATTAATCATGCTAAATTTTTAGCTTAAATATACTCACAACGCAGACAAATGAAATATAGCCCTGTATAGTTTATTTGTTTTAAATAAATAAATAATCATAATTGAATTTAGTGTTTTCATTGGAAACAAAGTCTGAATACATATAAATATATGTATTTGATATATAAATATATCACTACATTCCATTTTTCACGGATTTCCTTATTTCAATATATATCAAATTTCAGTTGATTCTTGTTAGTTTGCTATATTTTATTTTAATTGTTATTTATGATTGTTTTTATCTTGAAATTGATTCTTGTTGATGGAAGTGTTTAACCAAATTTATGATTCTTTTTAAAATTTGAATCCTTAAAGTAAATACTATTTTTTTTTTTTTTTTCAAGGACGATAAAACGAGATTTCATTTTCTTTTATTTTTTTGTATTTCTAGTTGGTTCTAATTTTTGTATATAATCATTCTTTGTTTTAGTAATTTTTAAATTTTGATACATTTTAATTTTATCATATTTTTTATTAATACATAACCATTTTTTATGATTTTTTTAACATGTTAATAATTTGATATTATAATTTAAAACTATTAATCACCACATATTCTGTGGATGCCCAGAGGACTTAAAGTGCTCAGAATCTTCCATGACTTAGATCATATACATTTTATATTTATATTAAATTATTACCATTGCATAAATTAATTAGGTGATGATTATCATTATTTATTTAACTTTTTCTATTTAAATTTAAATACCATTTTAAAAACTCGTGTGTGGGGTAGTTTTCAATTTTACCCTCTGCGACAGTTTCATACTTTTTACTGTCGACTGTAAAAAACTACATAACTGTCGCTTGTGAAATTCCTTAAAATAAATATTTGATAACAAAAGTTTTGTTATTTTCGGAAAGTAAGTTATTAATTATTACTTATTATTAATTATTATTATCAAATAATTATGGATAGTGATTCAGATTGAAAATACGCCGCCGGAATTTAAACTTTTGGCCAACGAGGCGATCGAAAGAAGTGTAGCGGCTAATTTTTATACACTATACTGACTTAAATAGTTGTTTACTATTATATTATAACGCCTGAAAAAAAGCATATGCTGCACGACTAGAAATGGCTTGTTTTCCTTGGCTCCTTTTACTGTCACACTTCGCTAGACAGTAAATATAGTCGCCGCGGTAAAAGAAAAAGACCTTCTTTACAGTCTAGTAATATGATATACTATTAATACTTCATAAAGTAACAAATTATTCTAGAACTAAAACTATGTCTAGAACTAAAACTAATACCGAAACTAAATTCCATAATGTATTTACTGTCGTTTATTTTACAAAAATTATTACTCAACAATACAGAGAACAAACCAGTTATAAAGAAAATGTTATTTAAATTATAATTAAATCACGGTAAGTGAATTCTACTGTACGATATGTAAGTCTGCTGTTTTCATTTAATTTTTTAAGAGGTGATATGTTTTAAGGTCAAAAGGGTAAAGGTTGGATAATAGATCGATTTTCATTAAGGAAGTCTAAAGTCAGATTTCTGTTATATGATTATTCACTGCATCTCAATTTGTCCTTTTCACTTTTTGACTTTTTGTCTCTCACATCTCTAATAATGTGAAATTACTCTCATATCTTTGCTTTTTTTTAAAAAAAAATCTGCATTTATTGTCTTTATTTTATTGTCGCCATGAAATTATGGCCACAAGAAAAGAAGTTTAATGTGTATTATAAAGTTCTTTATTCCAAGCACTGTAGGGAAGGTTTTTGCCTTAATAATTATCTTCGCAAAGGAAATTAACAGTAATCTAACCATTCAAAAGTCGAATATACTGTTTAATGTACCTGTTATTCTTTTATTCAAAAGCTTTCGGCAGTAATGCCATTAAATTTACTGAGTCGTTTTCAATTCAATTTTTTACACTAAATTTATTGTTAGATAAGTCCTTAGAATAATACTATATATAGAAGGAGCACTACTGATAACACGAAAGGCGGTTCACTGGTGCAACTAAGTAATGCTGCCACCCTAACAATATACAATTTTCTAAAAAAAAGTTGGCAATACTTCCGGTTGCTGAATTATTATGTTCTATTATTAATTAATGATTGATTATTCACAAAATACTTATATAAATATCGGTGCAATACAATATTTTAAGCATTTTAAATTGAAGTTCAACGTATTTATTAAAATTATATACAAATAGTTGTCCTCGTCAACTAAATGTAGATTCTTGTATTCCCCCACCCTTTTTATTAAATAAGACCAGTTTTATTAAATACTCTGCAGGTGTTTTAAGTTATTATATTTGTTCTTTACGATCTTTCTTCATTAATAGATATTTATGACAAATATTTAAAATAATGTTTTGTTGTCAGGCTGGCAGCATTACTTAGTTGCACCAGTCAACCGGCTTTCGTGTTATCAGTGGAATTACATTGTGTTTACGGTCCTGTGCTCCTTCTATATAGTATTATTCTAAGTATAAGTCTAATTAAACGTGCAAGTTGACATGATGCGTTCATTTAGTTTTGTGTATAATACCTTCTCAGTAACCAAGTCTGCCCTTTACTTCTTTACATTACCCAATGAACATAACATTATTTTAAGACCTCTTTCTTTTAACGCTCTTCACTTATCTCTGGTTAATTACCCTATTTAAAGTCAGCCTGACTTATTCTCTCATATTTTAAATTGGTCAAACATATTCTTTAATTGATAAACTGACATACTCCTGTTAGGCCATTAGTAAGAAGGTTGGCTATAAAAAACAACTATATACGCTCCATTATAGTAGGGAGTGTATTTAAGTATCTAGAGTCCCTACAGCTCTGCTTATTCACCACTTGCCTATTAGCATTTAGTCCTTTAGTCATTAACCAGTTCGCCTTTATTTATTTTTGCCTTCAAATTAAACAGTTTTGTTAATTAATAAAGTCACTGTTAAAGTGATTTATCTTCCTCTGGTGCACTCCTTACTAAATTAACCCTTTTTAATTAGCCATATCAATAATATTTGTTGTGAAAATAATTTTATTATATATTTTTATTTGTTCTACCCAGCTGCCGTGACACTAAACTATTTGCATGAAACTATTTTTAACATTTTAATATTTTGCGTTTTGTTTTTATTCTTATAACTCATTAATTATTTACTGACTCATTTTCTTCTAAGAAGATAGCAAAGCAGGCACTAAGACGGTGGACTTTTTCTTTTATACAAACATAGCAACTAAAGACGTTTTTCTTTTTTAAGTCAACGTTAAAAATGTAATGAATGAGTAGAGTGAGTTCTTTTTTTGTGAAGTCTTTATGAAATCGTCTTTAGAAGTTCTTTTGTTGTGATAAATATCAACAGCTGCTAAGAAGTCGTGATGATTTATTTGCCGAACACTACAACTCGTTAATAAAGGTAAAAAGAGAATATATTTGTTTCTTTTTTATTCTTACTTAGGAATGACTTTTCTTTTTGCATCGCTTAAAAGTTACATTCATAATCATCTAGGATCGGCCTACTTTCATTCATTCCTAAAAACAAATATTTTATCCTTTGTCTTACTTTTAACTTTATAGACTTCGCACATTTTCATAGATTGAAAACAATGACATCAATTCTAAAATAAATTTAAGCTATATAATTAAGGAATTTCTATTTCACCCAACTTTTTTTAGGCTAATAAATTTGAACACTACATTAACAACTAAAAGCAAATAAATAAGACATTAATAATAATAATAATGCCTGTTTAGAGCCTTGCGGCTCATCAAGGAAAACCCCTGAAGGAACCACTTTAGCTAGTTGTTTCAACCATTACGTTTAAATTATTTGACGAAATATTATGTATAAACTAAGAGCGTCTCATGGGCTGCGAACCCCAGACCTCCGTAGTGTCAAAGGTTAGTTTAAATACTAACGCTCTAACGACCTCGACCAGAGATGCATCAAATAAAAAATTAAGTAAACAAATAAATATAATATAACTGAAATCGCTAAAAATTAACTTTAGGCTAACAGTGCCCTCAGTTTTGGATGAAATTAAATGAGCATACCTTAATTATATAGCTTAAATTTTGTATAGAATTAGTTTTATTGCTGTAAAGTTATTAAAAACCCCCAAAAATTGTTTATATCTTGCTAAAGTACTTAATTTTTATTGCAACGTATTTCGACCTTGGTCTTCATTCCAACAGAACGAGGAATGTTTTGGTTTACAAAAAAATGGTTTACAAAAAATGTCACCATGCCAAATAATAATAATAATAATAATTGTTCCGCTAAATATTGACACTGTTTTAGTGTGTATTAAGCTGTCTGTTACACACATAACTCCTTATATGTGTATATTCAATATACACATATAAGGAGTTATTAAACATAATTCATACCTTATTATTCTTACTGTCATCGAGAAAAACTTCAAAATAGTCTGTATGTTAGTTTTATTTCTTGGTACTTTAGAATACATATTTTACCTCAAGATAAAGTATAAATATAGTCACTGCGTAAAACAATCGTATTTCATTTCAAATCTTTTTATCATGAAATATCAATTATTTCTATTCCAAAATTCAAATATTATTAATTTTACTGAGTAAACGTAATACTTTGCATGTGAGTGCACTCTACTCTTTGCGGAATATGACGGACAAACTATTATAATTTTTTTGTTGAATAAACTGCTAATCTATTTTTGTAGAGTCAGTGTCTGAATAAATTTCCAACCTCTGTGCGTTACACTCCTTTAATGGTGTTTATTTTGAAATATTCAGTCATAATAATGGTTGCCTCTGTTCAAATTATTTAACTTTAATAATATTTTCTGTAAAAATTAATTTAATTAAAAAATTTGAGTACGAAGGTTAGTTCGTTTTAGGGTTAGTCAGCATAGTTTTTTGACACTGTGGTCACTTAGGAGGGTCTTCGGTTTCA
Organism: Microvelia longipes; assembly: GCA_018340805.1. NCBI lineage: Eukaryota > Metazoa > Arthropoda > Insecta > Hemiptera > Veliidae > Microvelia > Microvelia longipes. Next base: position 27,773,229 of record JACMZG010001908.1, on the reverse strand, counting down.
TTCAATTCAGAGCATTAAAAACAAATATAGGGATATTCTTCGTGACGAAAAATTTTAACCCTTCATTTTTACTTTTAACCAAAGAGCTAAAATAGGGACTCGCCACACTCGTCCTTAGGTAGTAAATACATTAGTTTTATTCCCCAGCGGTCGCCTAAGCAGGCACTGAACTCACTACATCCTGCTTCACTTGAATGATCCAAAAAAAAGCATAGATATACTTATAGAAAGGTAACTTAGTATACTTAGTTATCACATAAAGAGTACTAAATTTCAACTCAATAATATTATTTTACTACTTTTTATAAATTTTATAATACGTACACGAGTCATTTGATTTAAATTAAACTAATGCTGATAATGAGATAAAACTAAGCGTACGTACAGACTTTTCTCACTGCTTAACTCCAGTTATCCGACAAATACGTGGATATTCTACTACATAAAACATTACCTGCTTCATACATTGTGCTTATACATATGTGCCCAATATCTGCTAATTGGTTGATTTCAATCTTTAATCATTTAACAAAAAAGCAGAATAAAAATTGAACTAATGCTAACAATGAGACAAATTTAGCAACTTTAATAGTCGTCTAATCATTTTTACGAGTTTTATACACTTTACTCCACTGAGCAAAAATGTATAAAACTCTTTTTATACATAAAATAAAACTTTATTATTATTTTTATACATAAAAATAATGTCGTTTAAAAATAATATTAAACGGTATTAAAAATATTAACGACTTAAACAAATGTTTTCAGTAAAGCAACAACTTGACCTAATGATTGGTAATCTTACCAATAAGTTTAAACAGTTTAAGCAACACAATAAGTTGAGGTATAAGCAAACACACACACACACATTATGACTTACATACAGAATTCTTGATCTTGGAATGTGTTCGAAGTATTCCTTACTTTTTATAAGTAAAAAAATGTATTAAAACAATTTCCTAAACTTAGTGCTGATTCAAATGGGGAGCTGCATCAAACCAATCTTAATCTTGGGATTGATGACACAAGAAGAAGTGCGTCAGATCCAATATGGAGATCGTCTTCAACACTTGTAGAGTTTTGTCATTACATGCATTTCGCTTAAACTTTATTATTAAAGCTTTTAAAATTTTATTAGGAACCCTTTTAATTTTAAAAAGGGTTACTAATACAATTTTTATAGCTTAACGCTATATTTTTAATCATTAACGAGCTAATTATTTCTTACATCCATTTTTTATAACTTAGTTTCCCTTGGTGTTTATAAATTTATAATTAATACGGGTTTTTGCTTAATTTTTGTACGATGTAAAAACTTCAAGTTTTCTTACCACTTTTATTTTATTTTTAAGTTAAAATATAATTAAAGCGTTAACGTTGCTAACGTTTTTAACATTAGCAAAAAAAAGTTTATATTTTTGCTCTAAAAAGTGTATATATTATTATTAAGAATTTAGTTTTATACGTTATTGATGTAAAAGAAAAAATATCTTAACCAACTTAATGGTAAGAAGGCAAGGAAAAGTATTATTAGGTCAGCAACCCTTTTAGAAAACTTAGTGATAAGTTCTTTTTATTTTATACAAACGTTATCTTATCTGTTTGTGGTGTTTTGATGGCAATATCTTTATTTTTGTTGTCTCCTTTAACCACTTCTATCATTTATTTTATAGCTCTTATTTATCACCAATCATTATTTATTATGAGGATGTCTTAATAAAATAAAGTCTAGAAGGAAGCAGTAAAGACCGTTGACAGAATAAATCAGTTTTTACTGTTTTTACTTTTCCTCATTTATACCGTAGGTGTATAGAAAAAGTATTGTGTTTCCCCTATAAATCAAAAACGGGCATTACACTTGAATTATCTGTTTCAGGTGTTTTTTGGTTCTCATGAATAATTTGTACAAACTTGACAGTCTGTATGTGTATCTGTTATTATTTAAGCTCTTAGTATTTTAATGCTCGAGAGTTGAAAGTAAGTACAAAAATCAATCTTTAGATCTAGTTGTGCTATCCGAAAAAAAAAATATATAACTTTATTTACCGGCAATAATTTTGAAAATTCATCAAACTTAAAAAAAGTTTTGATCGAGTTGAAACATTTAGGACGCATGTAGTCACATATAAGACCAAAAAATGGCCTAAGTTTCATCTTAAATCAACAAATTTTATAAAATATTATTTAAATGTTTATTAAACACGGTTAAAAATCAAAGCATAATCTAATCAAGTTGAAATTTGGCACGAGTGTATCTCTTTATGTAAAAAACAAGTGTAGAAAGTATTATTTTAATATAGCTTGTATATCTATAGTTATTGTCGGATCACTAATTCCAAGCAGTATCCATTGATAAGACGCACCGCTGGTAGCAAAACATAAGTTTCTTTTGTCTAAGGACGAGCGAAGCTAGTCCGAAGTAGTGTCTTAGAGCGAAGCGAATCAAATATGGTATGGAAAAGTTTCAAGGTACTCTGTACTATGTATGTTAAAAATCTGTTTATTATTATGTTATGTTAAAAATAATGTTTACTCAAGCTATTTGTTCTTTCAGCATTTTAGGAAAATTTTATTATATAAGTTTATTATTTTTTAAGACGGTTTTAATTAATTAAAACAGGATACCCTAATCTTATTAAAATTAAAAAAAGGGTGGAAAATGGTTTTAATCATGTTTAACCCTCTTATTTTACTTAGTAAAGTTTAAAACGCAAATAAAAACCAAAAAAATTAAGTGTATCCTAAAAAAGTTGAGTGTTTTTAAAGCCTCGTCTAAAAGAGAACAGAAATATCAGGTCATATTAGTAACGTGAATAAATTTACTGTTTTCACACTAAAGAAAATAAAATTTCAAGAGGACTCTGAAATAGATGAACCTCTTAAGATGTACTTCTGTAGGACATCTTCTTAACTAGAGCGGAGAATATAAGACTCTCCCGAGGAATGAAAATTCAAAATATACTGGGACCGTAAGAAGCTCCTTGGGGGACACCACTTCAGTCACAACAGTAATTGGACCCAAACTCTAACCCCTTATCTTGCAAACTTTTATCCTTATTTCTTTATCATTGAGTGGTGTATTCTCATGAGCTTGAGGCATCCTAACCCTAATCAAATTCTAACTTTTTATTGTCTTTACTTTTACAAATTTAAGACTCTGGTTTTAGGTTAAAAGAATTGCTTTTTGATTTCCCCATAACAAGACATTTTTAAACATGTAATAAAGCATTATGAAGTATTCTTATTTCTTATTGCTGGCAGGTTTTACATCTGTCATTTATTTACAATAAAGCACACTTTATTACTTTTTGGTATCCAAATAAAAAATTAGGGAAACCTTTTACTAACAAAAAACAAACGTGAGTTGAGTAAATGTTTAAATATCAAGAATCTAGTCTCAAAAATAATTTATGAAATGAAATCCTTGATAGCAGAAACAATTACAAAACTAAAATTTTATTTTTAATAATATTTTGTATTGTGAAATATTTTTTTTTATCTTGTACTCAAAATTTAGACAAAGAATAATAAACAGTAAATAACGTTTTTTCTGAAGTATATATCGAATGCATTTTGTAAAATAGAACTTTGTTTGCGAGGATTGATTTAAAGCAGTTTTTAAAGTTAGGCACTGCATATGTGAATTTTATGTACCGAACTTCTTGTTACATGAAGATTTTATTGATTTCCTTTTATGGAACTTTCATTAAAAATTATACTGGTACAGGTTAAACTACGTAATTTAGCCTATGTAATTTTATTTTTCAAGAAGTTTCTATTTATCTATTTATTTAAAATATATCTTTACTTATTATATATATATATATATATATAAATATATATATATATATATATTATTTATTATATATATATATATATATATATATATATATAATATATTATTATATATATATATATATATATATATAATATATAAGTTTATGTGTACTTTTAAACAAATCTTGTAAATACGATACCTTTCAACCAGATCCAAATTTTGAATCAAACTTACTATAAAAATAAACCAAAATTACGCTAGCTAAAAAGTGAATGATAGGTAGGGTGCCTTTTTCAATGACTTTTAGGGACGCTTAAACTAATAAAACCAGTGCAAAGTCGATAAGACCACTCTCAGTAACCAAAAGGTCAAAAAACCATGGTGAACTAAACGGCAAAATTTAAAATATATATTTTTATGTTGAATAAAACTAATACGGAGTCAGTCTGAGTACTCAAAACTCTTAAACCTGAGGGCTGTGATTCGAATTTTGGCTCTGAAGATAATATTTTATTGTTATATTTACACAATGTAATTGTGCGAGAGAAGCCTAGGAAATGTAACAAGCAAATTACTTTATTACATCTGGGAACAGTTCTATCATTCGACATTCATTATAATTGATTGCTTGACATAATGCAATGTTCCAGTTTGTTTCGTTGTCTTTAAACTTGCTGGGCGTTAATTGAGCTTAAACTCACTTTGCCCTTTATATTTAAATTCCGAAGAGCATAAAGTAAAGCATTTACCGAGAGGAGTGATGCTCGCTTACCGCCATTATTGCAAAACATGAATATTTGACAGAATATAATTGTGATAGAGATACCTAGGAAATATAGTAAACACTGTGTTCCCTAGCTATATCCTAGCTTAATTTTATATCTGGGGGTATTTTTCTTTATTTTATTTTATATGTTGATTTTTTCTATTTTATTTTTGTTTTTAACTTAGATGTTACTTTATTATCTGTTATTTTTTGAAAAAATCTAATCATTGTTTTTATAATTAAGCTTTAGATCTCTTTGAAAATAGAACTGATTTTTTTCCTTAGTGTAACTATATATTTATAATTTTATTAAAAATTATATATTTGAATATTTTCTTTAACATTCATCACTTAAGTACATAATTACTAAATAGTTTTTCTTTTTTTATTTTGGTTGTTTTTAAATTAATTATTATTTAATTAACTTGTAAATCTTAAAATATTTTACATTATTTTCTTTATTATTTTAAGTTCCTTTTTCAATATCTCTGTTAACTTTTTTTTGTGTATTTATTGATTTAATATTGTAATATGGTCTAGTACCGTTTATATGTAAATAAATAAATAAATATTTTATTCATTTTATTTTACCATATCATAGCTTCAACAGAGCATATGAAATTTAGAGCAACCAAAAATTGGTTCTTCTTCAAAACGGTATTATTATTCTGTCCCTAATATAGTATAACATAATACATTTAGTATTTTAAGATTATAATTTTGTCCCAATTAGTCTAAATTAATTATATATAATATATATATATATATATATATATATATATATAATATATATATGTGTGGTGTTTGTGTGTATGTTATATATATATATATATATATATATATATATTATATATAATATATATTATATAATATTTATTATTATTATTATATGTGTTTGGACTAAATAATAGGATATATAATAATCTTTATAGTAATTTTTTTTTTCAAGAGTTTAACAGCCTAACAGTTAATAGCAAAATAATCCCTCCAACAAGTTATATGAGATAACCTTTTCTGTATCATCATTGAATTCAGTATTATTGCCCTTTACAAAGCTCATAATATTTCGAGGACATATTTCATATTTACCAACCTACAGATGTATGTAGGGATGTTTTTGACATCAATATCGTATTAAATATAATTTTTACCACTTAAAAATTCATATATCACCCCTCTCTTTTGTTTTTGTCTGTTGATAATGATTGTTGTTTTTCCTTTATTAATTACGCGATTGCATTAAATTTAATGTTATATAATTTGCACTTATATTTGATCATTGTGACAGGAATTTGAAAAACTTAATACGTATGAACGTATTAACGTAAATTTACGGTATTAGTAATTTATTACCTGTTTTATATGGTCATGCCACAAAAAACTTTTGCAATAAAATTCTATTGTGAGCTATTCTTTACTTGATTAAAATTATTTACCATAAATAGCGACGAATAGATTACGTAATGGACTTAAAGCTCCTGTAAATTGAATCATTAATTTCTTGGCTCGTTATTATAATTTATATTAATGCCTCCTTGTTTTTGTTTTTTTCGATATCTTACTTATCTAATGTATGACCATCTTAAAGGAGTGTTCAACAAATCGAGTAAGGAAGCTCAGAACTATTCTCATCACATCAGATTCGCTACGCTCATCATCCTACATCGAACTCAATTCGCTCGTCATCATATAGTAAATACATTGTTTCACCCATCTAGGCACTGACCTCGCTCGAGACTGCTTAACTTTCATGATTCCACAAATTAATAGATGTTCTAAATTAATAATTAGACCACAATTTGGTTTACTTATTTATTACATAAATATATAACTTGTACCAAATTTCAACTCAGACTTATTTTCCGGTTTTATTTTCCGGTTCAACTTCAGACTTATTTTCCGGTTTTTTACAATTTTTTAAAATTCGTACACAAGTTATTTTGTAAATATGACCTAATGCTGGTATTTTAGATGAAATTTGGCACATATTGTAGTCTTATATGGTTAAGAATGCGTGCCAAATCTCGATTCGATGGCATCATTTTTAGGCGTTTTATGGTTTTTCGATTTTGTTTGTATATTATTTTGCGGTTATGACGTCATAAAAAACATTTTCCATATAGCCAACTATAGCGGTAAACTTATTTGTGTGCACTGATTCAACTCTCTAGCACAGATTCACTGGGAGCTACACACATACACATACAGACCGACATCTTTGTGAAAACAACTGATGAGGCTATAAAAACAACTGAAAAGGATAATTCGGATTTTTTTGCAAACACAATAATTTTCCTATAAACCTACGGTATATATAAGGAAATGTAATAAGAATCATCATATTTATCAATTTATTTTGCAATTATAAAAGAGTAAATTTTTTGGACTGGTATGATATGTTGAGCTTCGCTCAATGAAACGTTGTGAAGATTATTATATGTGAAGGTTATTAAAAAAATTAATATTATTTATAAAGGACTGCAGTCTTCAAGAAATTTAAATTTTATATATTTTGCAGTTGATTATTTTTATAATAAGTAGAAATTATAAAAGAAAAATATTCATAATTTTGGAGCTGAAGATGTGGATATTACGACTAACGTAAGGGCTATAAAATTTCCATTATTGATTCAGCGGGTGTCATCTTTCACAAGTTCAACAAATCGAGTAAGGGAAGCTCAGAACTATTCCTCATCACATCAGATTCGCTACGCTCATCATCCCTACATCGAACTCAATTCGCTCGTCATCATATAGTAAATACATTTGTTTCACCCATCTAGGCACTGACCTCGCTCGAGACTGCTTAACTTTCATGATTCCACAAAATTAATAGATGTTCTAAAATTAATAATTAGACCACATTTGGTTTACTTATTTATTACATAAATATATAAACTTGTACCAAATTTCAACTCAGACTTATTTTCCGGTTTTATTTTCCGGTTCAACTTCAGACTTATTTTCCGGTTTTTTACAATTTTTTAAAATTCGTACACAAGTTATTTTGTAAATATTGACCTAATGCTGGTATTTAGATGAAATTTGGCACATATTGTAGTCTTATATATGGTTAAGATGCGTGCCAAATCTCGATTCGATGGCATCATTTTTTAGGCGTTTTATGGTTTTTCGATTTTGTTTGTTATTTTTTTTTGCGGTTAATGACGTCATAAAAACATTTTCCATATAGCACAACTATAGCGGTAAACTTATTTGTGTGCACTGATTCAACTCTCTAGCACAGATTCACTGGGAGCTACACACATACACATACAGACCGACATCTTTGTGAAAACAACTGATGAGGCTATAAAAACAACTGAAAAGGATAATTCGGATTTTTTTGCAAACACAATAATTTTCCTATAAACCTACGGTATATATAAGGAAATGTAATAAGAATCATCATATTTATCAATTTATTTTGCAATTATAAAAGAGTAAATTTTTTGGACTGGTATGATATTGAGCTTCGCTCAATGAAACGTTGTGAAGATTATATATGTGAAGGTTATTAAAAAAATTAATATATTTATAAGGACTGCAGTCTTCAAGAAATTTAAATTTTATATATTTTGCAGTTGATTTTTTTATAATAAGTAGAAATTATAAAGAAAATATTCATAATTTGGAGCTGAAGATGTGGATTTACGACTAACGTAAGGCTATAAATTTCCATTATTGATTCAGCGGGTGTCATCTTTCACAAGTTTTCTCTCTGATATTTTTGACATTGAGACAGTTTTTTGTAACATGGGATACTGGAGAGACAATCGACCCTGGTGTCCCATCTCTCCTGGTCCATCTACCCAGTCTTACCCTTCCTCTTTTACATTGTAAAAACAATAAAATATAAGGAATATACAAGATGGCTCATTTTTAGGAAAAATATTTTATTCATGCCCGTTTTTTATTCATCCATAAAATTATAAGTAATTACAATGATACGTTAATTAGACTAAGAAACATTACTTATCGTTGCTAAAATCTATATAAATATCAAAATATATAATAACACAAATGTCTATTACGGCTCACCGACATCGTTGAGTCAAAAAAGGAGAGAAAGAATATTACTAATTCCATTTAATTTTTTGCGTATTTAATGTCTTTCTTTTAGATGTTTTCCTCTGTTGTCCTGTTTGTAGATGATGGCCTCATGTTAGGCTGAAAACGCTTTGAATAAATTAATAGTTTTGTGGAGAGACTCTTTCTTCGTTCCTTTCATTTAATAACAAATGAATGAAAATTACCTTTTTTATAATTAAATGAAAATTACCTACATTAATAACAAATGGTTTTTTAAACAATAAATAATTCTGGCACGGAAGTCCACATACAGGGTAAATTTTCTTTGAAATACGTAAATCAGTGCTTAACTATCTCATGGAATCTTGTTTAAGATTCCAGTTTTGTTTTCTAACTTGAGCAGTAGCATTAATACTCTTTACTAAATTCTGGATTTTTCAAAGGTTAAACAAAGCAATGCTCATCCTTCCAAAGGTGGTACCGCACACCATTATCTCAGTTAATGCTTATCTTCAAAGGCTTTAGCGCGTTTTCTAAAAGAAATTCACAAAAAAAGATAATTTGTATTAGAAAGGCTAGTAAGAACTAAAATTTAAACTATTTGATCGAAAAAATGTTGATTGGAATTTTCACTTTCCCTAAAACTTTTGGTTTTAAAATAGTTTTTATTTTATTGTTTGGAAACGATCCAGCTCAGTGGTCTTCAGACGCCGAACTATTAATTTGAGAAAAAGTGTTAATTCAAAAAGTTTTGTTTTTAACTATTTCAGAAGAACTATCAAGTTCGTTAATTTAGCCTTCAATTTGCTTCTTTTTATTTATTTATTTATAAAATAACAGACATAAAGGTTCATATAAATACAAAAATTAAAGTCAACCCATGATCTCTTTATTTATATTAGTTCTTCTTGTAAAACTAAAGAACCTCTGGTGTTCTGCGATAAGGAACCGAACAGGGCGTTATTTCTTTTAATTTTAAGGGCTTCTAAAATCGTTAGTTTTGGACCCTTGATAACATCATTATAACTAAGCTTTTTCTTGAGCGTTGATATTTTATGTGGAGGGACTTAGGTGTTTTATTAATAAACCAAGAAAGACACAATTCAATTTATATATTTTGCTTGGGACCAGCAATAATTATATCGTAGAAACCTTAGAGGAAAAACTCCTATAATCATGATTTTGTTAACTTCATAGACTATGTAATGTTGAAATGATGATGAAACCGGCTATTGTCATATTTATATTCTATATATAATATAATATATATATATATATATATATATATATATATATATATATATATTATATTATATATATATATTTATATATATATATATTCATATTATATAATATTATATATATATGCATATTATGTATATTATTTATATGTATATAAAACCATTTCTTATGCTGAAAGATATAATTTATATATTTTGCTGGGCACCAGCAATAATTATATCGTAGAAACCTATGACGAAACCTACGATATATATACAGGGTGTTTCATATAAAGTGTCCACCAAAGAAAGAGGTGATAGTACTCCTCAAAACGAACAAAAAATGTCCTATAATATAAACCCCGATCTCCAACCGTTTTCCCACAAGGTCAAATTAAATATTTTTAAAAAATATTTGACCTCACATCATAAAAATGTTAATAGGGGTTTAACTGCTCAAGCTAGAAAGGCGAAATTGGTCTCATTAGAAAGCTGAGTAAATTTCCTAAAGGACAAACTACTAACTATGTCAAATATTTTGGAACTACTGCCCAAAAATTTGCATGAAAAATGATTTTTTGAAAAAATAGAATTTTATGGAATTTTTATAGTGGGCGTTAGAGGAAATAAGAGATGAGCAAAAGTTCAGCCAAGAACGGAAAGAAATTCTCTTATGATTGCCCTTTAAGAAACCAAACTTCATCATACATTCAAAAGTCAAAATTTTAAGCCATTCTTCCTAGAAGTTGGAAAAACTACTATTTTTTGGCATTTTTGCATATCTCTGCAATGTTAATTACATGGTATATAAAAAAATTAAAAATCTCTAAAACAAAAGAAAAGGGTGATTTTAGAGAAAAATGTGTAAGAATAAAATATGTTTATTTTACCTTCTAGATTCTAAAAATCGTATTATTAGATTACTTTCGAAAAAAATATTTTGTTAAAATAACACATTACTTTCGCTTTTATACGACAAAAATTATCAGTTTTTGCAACTTCTAGCAGCAATAGCTTACATTTTTTACTATTGAATGTGTGATGAAGTTTAGGTTTTCTTAAAGGCCAATTATAAGAGAAGTTTTTTACGTTCTTGGCTGAACTTTTGCTCATCTCTTACTTCCTCTAATGCCCTGCTATAAAAATTCTATAAAATTAACTTTTTCAAAAAATCATTTTTCAAGCAAATTTTGGGTAGTAGTTCCAAAATATTTGACATAGTTAGTAGTTTGTCCTTTAGGAAATTTACTCAGCTTTCTAATGAGACCAATTTCGTCTTTCTAGCTTAAACAGTTAAAATCCTATTAACAATTTTATGATGTGAGGTCAATTATTTTTTTAAAATATTAAATTTGACCTTGTGGGAAAATGGTTGGAGATCGAGGTTTATATTATAGGACATTTTTTGTTCTTTTTGAGGAGTACTATCACCTCCTTCTTTGGTGGACACTTTATATGAAACACCCTGTATATATAATTATATATGTGTATATATATATATATATAATATATATATATATATATATATATATATATATATATCGACAATAAAGTTAACAAATTTAATCATTTTTTTATCTGTGAAATGTTAAAAGTCTTCATTGTTATTCTATCTGATAACTGTCTGGTTGCCACAATTTAATTGCGTTTAATCTACTCACTGATGTTGATTGGTTTATTTTGTTTCAGGGAAACATATGGCAGCAACTCCTCTCCTTTCACTTTGTACTGGAACTTGTCAACACCATCCCTTTCGCACTTACCGTAAGTTTCATTGATTTACTTTAGTATAAGTTATGTATTAACTTTTTTCTTTGTTTGAAAATGAGGTTTTCTAAAGAAGATTTCAAACTTTCATGGAATTATTATTAACAACTGATAGAGGGTTACGGTTACATAATTACGAGTATTTAGGTGGATAAAAGATTTTGATAATTTATTCTTATTACTGTGGTCTTTAACCTTTTTTAATATGATTATACAATAAGGACGAAGAAAAAAACTTCTGTTAATTATGATCTCTTATACTAAGATATACGCTTATGTAATAATGATAAATAGTTTTTTTTTTCAATAGCAATTAGTCTTTTGATGAGTTAGGCTTAAATGTTTAAGGTGGCATTGTACTCGATTTTCCTATATTATCGAAGATGTAACCTAAATATTTTCATGTGTTGTAATATTTATTAAAAAATAATAATTAGCAAACAATCAAAAGTGAATTTAGTATGTTTATTGATCTTCGGTGAAGCAATAATTTAAATTTTAAAGTTTATCTAAAACTGTGAATAAATACAATCGTTTCGTTTAAAAGATTCCTTTTGCCTTTAATAAAGCCATCTCTAAATATAAGGACTATGGGTCGATAAATTAAATAATGGGCGTCCCCCCTCCAAAAAATAAGGGTATCCGGTACCTTAATAGGCGTAACCCTTGCTATTTGCTACCCTTCTAAAGGTATCATGTTCCATTAATTTTGCTAATAGATCATGGTCAATGATATATTACAAGAAGATGATAAAATAATTGGTGTAAAAATAATTTTCCTTATAAAAATTGTGAAATTGGCATCACCATAGTCTTAGGAGTTGGCTTCCAAAAAGGTCAATATAGTGGTATGCTCCTGTTTACTTCTCAGAGTTTCTAAAAGTGATTACTAAATTACCTTCTTTCGGCTACCAAAATAATAATGGTAAATTTTACCCCTACGAGTCAACTTTCTGGGGGTAATATTTTAAAAGTGTAGGGCAATGTTTCCCTTATGTTTTTAAGAACCCTTGCACCAAAATTAATGTAGGTACATTTAAAATGTCGACTTTTATATACTTGACCATTTCCATTAAAAAAATATTGTATTTATCTTTTTGTATTATACTTAATTTTTATATTATATGTAACTTTTAATGTATATTAGTAAACTCTTTTCAACCAAGCGATAAAACAAGTTTTTCCTGCTCAAAATAAAAAGTGTTTCTTTCAATTTTCTTTGTCAAAGCTTGCATGAAATTCTTTTAAAATAAAGAAATATAAGCCAGGGGTTCAAAAGATTTATAGAAACCTAACCTGTAAATTTATATCTAGGGTGAAATATAACCAACACACCCCATAGTTTACCTCTTGGTTCTTGAATTCTGTTACGGCGAAAAATAAAACCCATATATGTCAAGAAGTTAAACCGCAATGTGCAAGGAGGATATTGAAATCCAAGATTTATTTTGAAATATTGATATACTTTGAGTTATAAATTAACTTGCTTACAGTTAAGTTATGCTAACATTATGGTTATAGTTTTAAAAGTTTAAAGTAGACAACAATTCCTTTAAAAGCGAAGATGATATATTGTAGACTCGTAGAGGGTAGATTGTAGGTGTTGGGCATAATTAAAACATAGCCGCTACGCGGTTACATCGTTGTAGTGTTGTATTGTTTGTTGCTTTATTATTATTTTTTGTTACGTGGTATTTTGTCATGTATTTTGCAAATTTTCATCACTTCGCTATTTTTATTTTAGTATTTATATTCACATGGAATTTTGCTATACATATATTTTGCGTGCGAATTTTTATCGCCTCGCCTCTTAAGTCCGCTCTGCTAGCCTATGCTCTGCTGCATCGTTGTAGTGTTGTATTGTTTGTTGCTTTATTATTATTTTTTGTTACATGGTATTTTGTCATGTATTTTGCAAATTTTCATCACTTCGCTATTTTTATTTTAGTATTTATATTCACATGGAATTTTGCTATACATATATTTTGCGTGCGAATTTTTATCGCCTCGCCTCTTAAGTCCGCTCTGCTAGCCTATGAGGCTTGCCACGGCCCCGTCGGGGCCATATAAATTTTTTTATTTGGTAAGAATTTAGTAAGAAATATAGATTATCTACTTTGTTAACCTGACATTGCATACTCCTCTTTGCCTTGTCAAAGGATTAACATAGGCTTAAGTTTTAACAAATTAGTAGGGTCTTATACATTTAAGGATTAGGGCAGGTAAAAAAGGTCATAAAGTATTTTGATATTTTAGATTTAGAACTAATCTAATATAACTCATTTAAAACATTTGTTTCTTACTCAGGTTTGATTTTAGCACTATTGAAAATATAAAGATCACTTATGAAATCCCAGATGCCTAAACTTTTGTTAAAATAATTTATAATTATTTTTTTTTTCTTTTGACTCATTGAAGATGACTTCATAATTAAGTTATTTGCCAATTGCACCACTTCGAATAGTCCGGTTAAGTTGAAAACTGTTCCCAATCCATTTAGAATGCCGAGGACCAAAAGAAATCACTTCGAGTCCGTCCGCTTTGTGGGCCTACTAAGCTCAAGTTATAGATATATATTTACACCGGTTTAGTTAGGCAGAAACCGGTCTCAAAATTTTTAAAATCCCTACGAAAATAACAAGACTACTTTGAGGTTCTTTCGCTTATCAGGCCTGTTTAGATCGCTGTAGTTCCGTGGGAGCCATTTTTTACCTGTATCGGTCAAAAATGGAACAGGAGGTAGGGTCCCTTCTTATATACTACCTCTCCAGCCTCTAGCACTACTGAACCTAACAGATATTGTAGATGTCATATGACCAAGACATATACAACATAACATATATGTATACCGTTCGCGCCATTTGGGATGATCGTCCAATTTAGCTGAAACCGGTCTCAATCGGTTAAGCTTGCCGTCTACCTGTACATAGAAAGATTTGTGATAGCTTTGAGGGTTTAAAATATAAGAAATGCAGATGTTACTAAAGATTTACTTCTATCCAAAATAGGTAGTTTAGGTTCAAATGAACCTTTTGAAGGTTTATTTAATCATTTCAGGCCAGAACAAGTAAGTACTCAAACTTAAAATAACATAACTTCAGTGAGCGCCGTGGAATGGTCTACAATATTAGCAACACCAACTTCATCTTTCCACCAATAAGCTTTACTTCAACTCTGAGCAGAGCCGGCTTTCGGCTATAATGCCATCTACAGTGCCTTAACAAGTAACAATCATAACTTAACAAAATAACTTAATATAAATAACCTAATCTTAACACACTAAATAAAAGGTCCAAAAAATAAAATACAAAGTATTAAAATACTTTAACTCTGCTCAGAGTTAAAGTAAAGCTTATTGGTGGAAAGACGAAGTTGGTGTTGTTAATATTAAAATAACATTTTTGCGGTATTACGTTCATATGTTAATAAATATAGTAGACTATATGTTAATAAATATAGAAATATGAACTATATTACGTTCATATGTTAATAAATATAGTTGTAGTATATGTTAAGAAATATACTACAACAGCAAGTATCGACGGTAGCTGATTCTTCGATTGATAAATATAGTACTTTGAGAGAAAGAATTACGTTCAATGGACAAATTAGAGAAGAAAGTTAACCAGTTTATAAATTTGTCAACTCTTTGCGTTCTCTAGCAAAAAAGTGTTAATTTGGCAAATCTTTAAAAAAACTTAAACAGTTGGTCTTAGAGACCAACTGATAACTGGTTAACAACGCTCAGTGGCTAAAAGAACAATTAAGACTACACCCTGATACTGTAGCTACATTGGCACAGGTTGAGGCATCTGCTTTAAGTATTGAACGAGCAGAATAGGCACCACAAAAAAGGTGGTTGGTTTCTATCTAATAAACCAACTTTTTAGAAATATTCTCAAAGAAAACCCCTCAGTTAATTCGAAAAAGGTAATGATTAGACCAATACTATATTTAAGAGGGCGATATTGTTTTAAGTGTGATCAAAACTTGCATAGAGGAAACGAAAAATGTCACATGCTTTATGATCCCAGAGTCTCTGAATCTGTAATAAGGAAACAAATTAGGATAAAATTGGGTTCACCAGCGTTAACCCAATGCCCAAACTTAATAGCTTATATACTGAGATTCCTTTAAAGACATTAGGTAAAACAATGTTCATGGTACGAGCATTTAATAAAAAACTAATTTTACCAGTCATTGTCTCTAAATGAAGTGATATTCCTTTGTTTGGTTTGAATCGGGGTTTAAAATTTAAACTCTCCCAACCAAAAGGCTCTTGGGATTGTAATACTCAAATAACAGAACCAAATGATACCACTACTATGGATATCATTTTAAATAAATTAGGAATGATTAAAGGACATAAAGTTGTCGTGCATTTGAAAGAAGGTGCTGTTCCAAAAGTTTTCAAGCCTGGACCAGTACCCTTTGCATACAAAACAGCTGTAGAAGAAGAACTTGACCGCCTCATAAAATATGGGGCTATAGAACATATTGACTCAACACCAATTGAATGGGCTGCACCCATTGTCGTAGTCTTCCAACCTCCTGTTAAGGGCATATAGGGGGCATGATGTTAAAAAGTTTACTTGAAAAGACTAGATGAGTAAAAACAAACATCGGTACCATTGGTTGATTTCTTAAATAAGTAGCTTACATTTTGACATTAACTAACCACAGGTTTATGTTTTTTCATTGTCATGATTTTTTATCAATTGTCCTAGTGGTCAAAAACTTTAGGTCCTATTACTTAGGACCTAAGTATTTCATAAAGGAATGGTAACTTTATGACATCGTGTACTACTGTAAACGAAATCGCATACTATTTGGAAACAATACTATGTAATCATTTTTTACCCTTCTATATGTTTACATTATTCCAAAAGGTATTTCAACAAACCATTTAAATCATGAACACCAATAAATATTTTGTTAAATATACGTAATAAAGGGTTTAAAGTAAAATAAATCTAAATAAAAAATAAAGAAGGAATAATATATGTTACGTGTATTTATCGTGATTTATGTTAATCCCCCAAAATTTATTTCGTTTACTTGAACTTAGTTCAATACGGTTTTAACTATTTTAAATCACGTTTTTCTACTATTTAAAATATAAATTGTAAAAAATAGAAAAAAAAAGGTAAATGCTACTTCTTTTTTTCCTTTTTTAAGTAAGAAGTATTTAAAACTCTAAAAACAAAAAAAAGAGATAAAAATTCGGCTGCAGAACTAAAAGAGCAAAAGAAAAAACATAGAACTTGACACCTTATAAATTAAAAGATCCCTTTTTGGCTCGGGAGAAAAAATACTAAAACGCTTGTAATGCTCACAAAAACTTGAATTTGGCCCTTTTATACAGTTTAGGAAGCACTACTACCACTCTTATTGTTTTGTTCCTTCTACTTTATCTTTAGGTGTTTAAAACTCTATGAAAATACTCAATTATAAAAAACTCAACTTTACTTTACTATACTCTATAAACTTAACTGTGATATAGATTATATGAAAAAGAAAAATATTACACTTTGAAATAATGAGACTGTGTTTCTTTTTGACTCTCAATGTCCAGTAATGCCCTGGGTAATGTGAATTGTTCGTTATTAAATATTTATGTCGGATCTTATATTTTTAATGAATATGTTCATTCAATTTGGCCAAACTTAACATTGACTAAACTAAAAGAAATTTCAAAACACAAGATAAATAATATCGCTGAATTAGAAAATTGCCTGTGTTAAAAAGAGAAAGAAATTTAAAGAGAGAACATTCGTCACCTAACGTTTTCATCGAAATATCCACGTTCCACTTCCTACAAATTTTATAAATAAATAAAATCTGGCGGGGTGGCCAGCATATCGGGCGAATTTCCTTTGGATGCGTGTTTCTGTGCTTAACAACAATCTGGTTGGAATGATAATTTTTATAGTTTTATACATTACATAAGTTTACAACTACTAAATAAATAATTCCGGCACGGTGGTCCGCTGTCGGGCGAATTTCATTTAGAATCCGTGTTTCCGTGCTTAACAACCCATTTCTTGCTAAAGGTTCCGGTTCATACTTTAGAACCTGAGCAGTTACTCAATTGTCAAGCACTGCTCGTAACTCATTTTGTCTGTATTTTTGAAAGGAAATGCGCTAAAACCTTCAAAGATAACTGACTAAGCTTAAACTAATACATTTGGCATGTGTATTGATGATCACTTTTCTTGACAATACGGACAGCACTTTGCTTGACAACAAGAAAAACAGCTCAAATGATTTAAAGGAAAATTATTATTATTAAGTGCTCTCACTAAGACTGATAGATTAATAAAACGTTCGACAGTTATGAAAATATTAAGTAAAAGTACTTTTCTTCTTAAAACTTAAAGAGCTAATGGACTTCACAAAGCTACTTATCTTGCTTGTCTAGTACAATCAGAAAAGATTACTAATAATAATTTTAGGAGTTCGTCTTCAACGTCATCCTTTCAATCAACAATTTTAAAGCTCTTTCTGATGAAAATTGAGAAACAAAAAAAAACAGGCTAAGTTATTTTTACAAAAACTTTGTAGGCATTAGTCTGAAGACTGTTTTGCTTGCTACTTTCAAAGAAGCTTTGAAAGTAAAGAAAGTTTGGGATTAAGTCAGAATAGTTGTAGTTTTAGGATTCATAACTTGTTAACCGAATACTTTAACACAAGCTTAAGCTCAAAATAAAATGCTTTTAGTACATTTATTTAACCTGTCCTCGAAGAGGACGAGTAAGGAATATAGAAGTTGTGAGGAAAAGTTCTGATGTGCCCTGCAATTTGATTGCAGTTAAGTTAACATAAAAAAAAGAATCACCTATGTTTTATGATGATTTGAATACTACCCAAACGGAAGGTCCTGGTGGTGTAATGGATAGCACTTGCGCCTGCCACCGAGACAATCTGGGATCGATCCCGGTCGGAGCCCCTAGTATTTTCATGCGAGGGATAAAAATCATTTTCCGCCCTTTGAAAGTGACGTTAACAAGGTGGTTTCCTAATCCTAAAGGGTTTAGGATATAATATATATTATATATAATATATATATATATATATATATATATATATATATATATATATATATATATATATATATATATATATATAGGGTGGCCCTTAAAAATGAACTTTCTTTTTTCTTTGCTCCCAACCCCTAATTTTGTTCGAATATATGAAAAAAAATCCATAAAAATTTCAGCCCGATCGGAGGTGATTAACAGGTGCGCCGGGCCTTTGAAGTTTTACAGGTGTCAAAATTCGTCAAAATTGTGATTTTCGTGACAAATTTTTTTTCTGTGATTTTTTACATTATTTTTTAAGTAAAAACAATACTTAATCCACTAATAAGACACTATGAACTTATCATTATGACCTGAAATAATCTTAGTTTGTACTTACTCTGACATTTAATGGTGGACATATATATTTTTTCTGAAAAATGTTTCAAAAAACTTTTTTTTTTCTCTACACTGCAAAGTATAACTCATATAATATGTTTTTTTGTTATCAATTCATTGACATATTAAGTAATGTGTATAATAGTCCAATTCAGTTTCAAAAATTTTCAATTTGTTTTTTAGTTTGAATTTATTTTCAAACAAGCAATTATTGTGACATCTGAAACTTCGCATATTAACCCTTTGCTTGACCCCCCCCCCCCCTCTTCCCTTACCAAATTTATTCACCATTAACAAATGGTTAATATTTTTTTTTTAGTACAGTATTGCTAATTTTTAAATATATAGCCTCGTATTTGACTAATGACTGAATAAAATGCAAGTCAGACATTGGGGCCTTTCTCGCTCTTGTAGCACCATACCACGCTCTAAAATACACTCTAATAAGGAAAATGTTAATTTTTCTCATCGATGATTTTTATTTGGTAGACAATTTGAACTCACTTCTAAATAAATACATTTTTAAACAATAGATCGCTATCGACATCACTCTTGCATGGCTAATAGCACCTGGCTTTCTAAATGACACTCCTCGAGGCGGAGTCTCTCCTAGAAAAATCACTGCCAGCTCCATTAGCTCCCTGTAATCTTCTCTTAATTGTTTTTCTTTTAAACTTTTTACGAAGAAGTCAAGCATATTTCTTCTTAAACTTCTGGGACATCCTCCTTCAATACCAGAAGACTATTTTTTTCGGGTCTATCTGACCCTATGCATTCTGAACCTAGAAACAGTGAAACATCTGACCCAAAAGTCGGTAGCACAACATTTCTAACATTTTTTTTTCACCCCTATAGCTAAGGGCCACCCTAATATATATATATATATATATATATATATATATATATATATATATATATATATATATATTATATATGTGTGTGTGTGTGTGTGTGTGTGTTTATGTATGTATAAGTCTACCTTATGGTTTCTTCTAACAGAAGAAGGCTCTGGCAGTATTAAGTGTTTAATAACCATATATAGTGATTCAGACATTGAAAAAACGCTACCAGAGTTGAAACTTTTGGCCAACGAGGCGATCGAAAGAAGTATTCTGGCAATTTTTTTAACATTTTTCTTCTAAATAGATGTTTACTATTACTAAACCAAAAAAAGAGCATATGCTACACGACTGGGAATGGCTTTGTTTCCTCGGTTCGTTTTAGTTTTTGCTTTCCTCGACAGTAAATGTAGTCGCCACGGTAAAAAATGATGTTCTTCACAGTTCTGTATCTTAACGTACTATTTTATTACGTTATTCACGACAGTTACTCCGATGTGGTGAGAAATGAGATGCTGATGTTGTGGAAAGTTCCGAGGTACACCGTACCTCGTTTTAATTTATGGACGCCCCAAAAGTGTGTGCGACATGTCTGTAAAATAAAAATATCTAGCTTTGTTAGTCACCAGGCAGACTTCTGCTGCATTAAAATCAAATTTAAAAATGACATATGTCAATTACCTAAAAATTTTATCTCGTTTAGGTCTTTTTTCAAAAAAAGTTATTTTTATTTTAACAAAATAATTTAAGAGTATTACGTCATTCAGTTGTACATCCTTTATTATAGAAGAAAGAAAAGTTATTTTTAAACTTTATTTCTTGAAATATTCAACAGGGTTAAAGTTTACTAAAGTGCATGACCTATTATCAATGTTCGTCATCAAAGTTTTATTTTTATTAAATTACTAAAAAAACCATATAATGTATTATATGTATATTTTACTAAATTACTTTTTTTCTGAAGTCTTCACAAAAAAAGCATCGTAGTAATTAAATATATACATTTATAGTATCGTATAATTAAATATATACATTTATCGTATCGTATAATTAAATATATGCATGCACAAACCGTTTTAAATAACTCTCCATATTGCAGAATCTGTATATCCCAAAAAATGTGGAAATAATTTTAGTAAACTACTAACCCATAATGTGACTCACTTTTGTCAAGTTTAAATTCTATTAAATAATTTTTCGATTCTAACAAGTTCTTTTGTAAAAATGAATACATAATATTCGATAATAACTTGAACTAATACTGATTATGAGATGAAACTTGACACATTTGTTGGTCTTATATATGACGACTACATGCGTGTTTAAGTTCGAATAAATCCAAACATGTTTTTGTATTTTGTGATTTTTTTTAAATTTTGCTTAGTCTTTGATGACGATTATTTACGTCATTAACAAATTATTTTCGGGATAGAACAACTAGACCTTAAGACTAAATTGACTTTTATGGTTAGTTTAAAATCTCCAGGATAACAGTCTAGGAGCTTCAATGATAACAGAAACACACACGCACGTATAGACCGACAACTTCGTAAAACCTTCTCATAAGGTCTTAAACGCTCTAAATGGTTCAGTTGTAATTCCAGTTTTGGATTTTTAAACTCAATAATTTGTTATATACCTACTTTATAAATGAGGAAACGTATATTATTACTCGTTTTTAATAGAAGTAGGTCCAAAATAATAAATAAAATTAATTTTGTACCTATGTCTCTAAAAAATTAGTAATAATTTAAAATAGAGGTGTTATGTATATTACTATATGGTAGTTCAGAAAATTTAATATTATTTATTAAAAATTCTAGCACGGTGGTCCGCATGTCGGCGAATTTCCTTTAGATGCGTGTTTCCGTGCTTTTTACATTATATAGTTTACAACTACTAAATAAATATTCCGGCGCGGTGGTCCGCTGCGGTGAATTTCATTTAGAATGCGTGTTTCCGTGCTAAACAACCTATTTCTTGCTTATGCAAGAACCATGCCCATTGCGTGGTTCCGGTTCATGCTTTAGAACCTAAGCAGTTACTCAATTGTCAAGCACTGCTCGTAACTCATTTTGTCTGTATTTTCCAAAGGAAATGCGCTAAAACCTTTAAACATAACTGACCAGCTTAAAGATAAGTAACTAAGCTTTAAACTAGTGCAAATAATAGTGCGTACTTCTAATTTTAGAGGCATAGTTTTGTACAACCAACTGGATAATTATGCGCATTTCAGACACCACCGCGCCGGAATTATTTATTTAGTAGTTGTAAACTTATATATGTAAAAGCACGGAAACGCATCCAAAGGAAATTCGCCCGACATGCGGACCACCGCGCCAAAATTATTTTAGTTGTAAACTTAAATTAGGTAAAAATACGATAAAAAATTATTGTCCTACTAGGATTTGAACCAGGTACTCTGGGTTTGAGTTTTCGCATCCAAAGGAAATGCGCATAATTATCTAGTTGGTTGTACAAAACTTTGCCTCTAAAATTAAAAGTTCGCACTATTATTTGCACTAGTTTAAAGCTTAGTTACTTAAAGCTTAGTCAGTTCTTTAAAGGTTTTAGCGCATTTCTTTGGAAAATACAGACAAAATGAGTTACGAGCAGTGCTTGAAGCAATAACCAGAACCACGCAATGGCATGGTTTTGCATAAGCAAGATTGGGTTGTTTAGCACGGAAACACGCATTCCAATGAATTCGCCACAGCGGACAGCGCGGAATTATTTATTTAGTAGTTGTAAACTTATATAATGTAAAAGGCAGGAAACACGCATCCAAGGAAATTCCCGACATGCGGACCGCCAGAATTATTTTCTAGTTGTAAACTTATATTAGGTAAAAAAACGGTAAAAAATTACTGTCCCTACTAGGATTTGAACCCAGGTACTCTGGGTTTGAGTGCTCGCATCCAAAGAAAATTCGCCCGACATGCGGACCACAGCGCCGGAATTATTTATTTAGTAGTTGTAAACTTATATAATGTAAAAGGCACGGAAACACGCATCCAAAGGAAATTCGCCCGACATGCAGACCACCGCGCCAGAATTATTTTTTAGTTGTAAACTTATATTAGGTAAAAAAACGGTAAAAAATTATTGTCCCTACTAGGATTTGAACCCAGGTACTCTGGGTTTGAGTGCTCGCATCCAAGAAAATTCGCCCGACATGCGGACCACCGCCAGAATTATTTTCTAGTTGTAAACTTATATTAAGTAAAAAAAAAACGATAAAAACATATCGTCTCTTCCAGGATGTGAACCCAGGTACCTTGAGTTTGAGTGGTCTTATTGACTCCGGACCACTGGCATTCAACTCAGAGGCCCAAAAAACATTGAAAACGACACCCTACTCGAAATTTAATTTTCAACGACCGTTATTTTGGTTTTCTATAATTTTTGTGGTTTTTACGACTTTTTGGTAACCTAAAGTGGTCGTATCGACTACGGACCGGTTTCATTCGATTCAGCGCCCAAATTACATAGAAACGACACCCTACTCGAAATTTATTTTTTATCGACCTAAATTTTGGTTTTGGGTAATTTACAATGGTTTTTTTTCGATTTTTAGGTCACTTAGAGTAATCGTATCGACTTCGGACCGGTTTCATTCGATTCAGCGTCTCAAAAACATAACTTTGACCTTTTTCGCGGCAAAAAATATTAACCCTGAATTTTGCCGATTTTTTTGAAAATTTCGCTGTCTCAGCCGGGTTAATGACGTCACAAAAAACCTAGTTTTCAATAGGGTTCGTGTCCTCCCGAGGTTGATTGAGTGTTTACAAGAAAGTGTCTAGAAATATATATATATATATTAGGTGGCCTTAGCTATAGGGGTGAAAAAAAAATGTTAGAAATGTTGTGCTCCCAACCCCTAACTTTGTTCGAATACATGAAAAAAAAATTCCATAAAAATTTTAGCCGATCGGAGGTGATTAACAGGTGCCGCGGGCTTTGAAGTTTTACAGGTGTCAAATTCGTCAAAATTGTGATTTTCGTGACAAATTTTTTCTGTGATTTTTTACATTATTTTTCTAAGTAAAACAATGCTTAATCCACTAATTAAGACACTATGAACTTATCATTATGACCTGAAATCATCTTAGTTTGTACTTATTCTGACATTTAATGGTGGACATATATAATTTTTCTGAAATTTTTTTTAAAAAACATTTTTTTTTCTCTACACTGCGAAGTATAACTCATATAATATGTTTTTTTGTTATCAATTCATTGGCATATTATGTTCTTGTATACTGTTTTCTATAATTTAAGACCAATAATTGGTTATTTATACCAAAATTAGCAGATCTAATGTGAAACATACAAAACACTGTCATCCTATCTCGCAGTAGGTGAAAGCTAAGTAATGAGTATAATAGTCCAATTCAGTTTCAAGAATTTTTATTTTTTTTGGTTTAAATATTTTTTAACAAGCCATTATTGTGACATTTGAAACTTTTTGTGTTACCCTCTTTGCTTGATCCCCCCCCCTCTTCCCTTACCAAATTTATTAACCTTTAATAAATGGTTAATATTTTTTTTTAGTACAGCGTTGCAAATTTTTAAATCTATAGCCTCGTTATTGACTAATGATTGAATAAAGTGCAAGTCAGACATTGGGGCCTTACTCGCACTTGTGTCACCATACCACGCTCTTAATAAGAAAAATGTTAAATTCTCTCATCGAAGATTCTTCTTCTTTGGTAGACAACTTGAACTCACTTCTAAATAAATAAAATTTTAAACAATAGATCGCCTTCGACTTCCATCTTGTATGGCTAATAGCACCTGGCTTTCTAAATGACACTCCACGAGGCGGGGTCTATCTAGAAAATCACTGCTAGCTCCATTAGCTCCTGTAATCTTCTCTTAATTGTTTTTCTTTTAAAACTTTTTACGAAGAAGTCGAGCATATCTCTTCTTAAATTTTTAGGACATTCTCCTTCAATACCAGAAGACTATTTTTTTGGTCTATCTGACCCATGAGTTTCTGAACCTAGAAAACAGTGGAACATCTGGCCAAAAGTCGGTCCCACCAATTCATTGAATACACCTTTAACACCATTTCAAATATGTGGTGCCTACAAGGCAGGTATGAAAATCCTTTTAAGAGGCTCTAATTTCTGCAAGCTCCATTGTTCTTACCAGTGTTCGATGCCGTGTGTAACAGTTAAATTTATTTAACTGAATGTTTATGTTACAAGCTGTTTTATGCGTTTTAGCATCGTATTCACAGCAATGACTCATGATGATTAACATACTGAGTAACGCAGCATGTTGTCAGGAGTCATTGGTGAGTCATACGATGTTTTGAGTATGTGTTATGCGTGTTGTATTGGTGGACATATATAGTTATGTTTCATGTAATTAAGTCAGAGTTTGTTGTAGAGTGTGGATGTGTGCGTGTGTAGGCGTGTCTGTGTGAGTATGATGTAGCCAGGTAGAGTGGAACCCTTCTTAGATATTTGTTGTCCTTTGGTCACCTGATTACTATTATTTGATATTGCAGAAAAATTTATTACTTTGAATATGATTCAGTCTGGTACTAGCCGCCTAGCTAGTGTGTAGCCTTCCCTTCTTTAAACTATTTTCTCTCGTAGTCGGGAGAAGTCTTTAACGGATTAATTCCGGATTAAATTTTGGTGAATATTTGCTAAGCTAAATTAGTGGTAGTTTACTCTTTTGAAGTAAAAGTTATAGATTTTTTAACTTAGAAAACTGTACCGGTTATCGGGAAACTGCGCCGAAATTGTTGCTGTGGTCACGACGCGTCACCTTGTATGTTGGAAGCTAAGTACAACATGGGTCTCTCAAACTCACTACATGGCTGTCTGTCTGGTAACATGATGTGGTGAATTCTTGGATCCTTGTTCGCTTGCCAACCGGTGAACGAGTCTTGGACTTTTGGAGGATATCGGCCAAAGTAACCTTACAAGGACTTCATCGCCCGCAGTCGCACGTCGATAAGTACCCTGATATCTCACTTATTTCTTGTGCACAAACTTAGGGAATCTAGCTAGCTAGCAGACTAGGTACTAGGTCATTACAAAGATTGATACTTATTTTGAGAATTATCTTATTACCTAAATTTTTGATATTTTCACGGCCTGTCGGCCGCTGCTTAACCTTAAAGAGATCTTTGGTCCCGAATTTACACTTGTCATGACTAAATTATTTTACCGATCAAATGATCGATTTTTGTTTACGTTTACTTTATTTTTATCTGGCCAGAATATGAAACTATTTTAAGAATTTTTCTAAGTATCATTGAGAAAAAGAATGGTACCAAAAGATTATGAATTTTGATTTATTATGTATTTAATTTTGAGAAAGTTATTTTGTATTTTGAAAACCTAAATAGATGATTTTGTTCTTTAATTTTGATAACTTTATATATGTTGTTTTTCTTTATTTATGTTAGGGTCTTTTCCCGACTTTATTATTTTAGATTTAAGTCCCTAAAGTTAAGTTTTGGTATCTGGGATTTCCACGTCTGCCCATTAGGTAATAACCAGACGTGGTGGCGCTCATATGTTTATACGTGTGATGGAGAGTTGTGTGTGTAGAAATTTTGGATTTTCTGGACTACCCAATTTTCCAATTTTATTCCTTACACCCTCACCCGAGCCGACTCAGAGTAAGGGCATAACAAGAAAACAGGGTTATACGTGGTGTCAAAACACATCGCTTGGACTGAATCAAGAAGTCCTCATTCTTCAAGACATTTATAGACTAATGCGGCTTATTCTGCTCCAGTGGCTACTGGAGCAGAATTGATAGGAGCTCCGAGCATACCACAGGCTTGTGGTATGCTCGGAAACTCCTATCAACTTGTATTTTCGCCATATGAAATAAGACTGCAACCTCTCTATCTTATTGTCTTTTGTAATATTAGGATGAAGCTTCCATCCAATGCACAACAGCACACTGATTTCTATCAATACTAAAGGTTTTTAACATTTCCTTGTATCTAAGAATCCTTAACTGGGATCGTTTACAGCTTATTGACTTTCTGTTAATTATCAAGTCCTTTGCATCATGGCTTAACGCTTCTGCTATGGTAACTAATACATGAACAGCATCTCTGTCCCTAACTTTGCACCTATCTAACGTTGGTGCTAGGCGATCATTAAAAAAATCAAAGTTCCTCAAAAACCCAACGACGAAGGAAAAATTGCATCAGAGACAAGCTCATCTGAAACTCCCTCACTGTTTTCTGTGCTACTACTGCTTCTGGTGCTTGGTAGCAATTCCGCAAACAAACTAGATCGATCATATCCTCCAAGCATCGAGTTCTTCAACGGACCTCTTCCTCTTCCGCTCTGCTGTTCTTATTCTGCCTGTGTAAATTATTGTCAATCCCAGCATACACCAGGTCGCCCTCATTCTTTGCATCCGCAAAAACTTTGTCCTCCTGGATTTTTATTTGATTTTCGGCGTCACTATGGCAATATCAAATAATCATCCAGCCTGTCTGTAAAAGCAAAACAACTACCGATAGCAAACTCAGTCGTTTTAGAAGAATTTTTCTGAAGACAACAACAATGGTTAGAACGAAGAACTCTTTCACTTGTCATTTTATAACTTAAACAACAACTTAAACCAAACACTTGGTTAAAAAAGAAATTAAAATATTTCATGGTAACAGTTTGTTGTTTGATCTAAGACTGGAACTTTTTTAAGTAAGTCAAAGGGATTAAAATGATTCATTCATAGTACCCTGCTTAAATCATTCCATCTTGCATGGTATTTTCCGTCACTCATCTTTAATCCTTAAGTGGACACTAGGTTATTTTACCTCAAAGTATTTGGTAAACAAGTTTGTGTCAATTACTAATAACTTATTCAAAGTAATACCTATCTTGCCTTTCTTTATTCTATTCATTTTTTGTGAAAATTGTATAAATTTTATATTTCATAATAGGGAAGAGGGGGGAGGTCAAGCAAAGGTGGGGAGGGGGGGGGGGGGTAACACACAAATTTCAAATGTCAAAAATGGCTTGTTTGAAAATAATTTAAACCAAAAAAAATATAAAATTCTTGAAACTGAATTGGACTATTATACTCATTACTTAGCTTTCACCTACTGCGAGAATAGGATGACAGTGTTTTTGTATGTTTCACATTAGATCTGCTAATTTTGGTATAAATAACCATTATTGGTCTTAAATTATAGAAACAGTATAAAGAAATAATATGCCAATGAATTGATAAAAAAAAAATTATATGAAGTTATACTTCGCAGTGTAGAGAAAAAAAATGTTTTTTAAAAAATTTTCAGAAAAATTATATATGTCCACCATTAAATGTCAGAGTAAGTACAAACTAAGATGATTTCAGGTCATAATGATAAGTTCATAGTGTCTAATTAGTGGATTAAGCATTGTTTTTACTTAGAAAATAATGTAAAAAATCACAGAAAAAAATTTGTCACGAAAATCACAATTTTGACGAATTTTGACACCTGTAAAACTTCAAAGGCCCGGCGGCACCTGTTAATCACCTCCGATCGGGCTAAAATTTTTATGGATTTTTTTTTCATGTATTCGAACAAAATTAGGGGTTGGGAGCAAAGAAAAATGAAAGTTCATTTTAAGGGCCACCTAATATATATATATATATATATATATATATATATATATATATATATATTATATATATTATATAATATATATAATATATATATATATATATATATATATATATATTGGAGTCAAACTAGCTGCCGAAGTGAGAACATCGTGTTTAGAAATGTGTGTAGTGAATAGTTAATATAGCTTAGATAGGCAGTATAGCTTTCAGTGAAATTTTAATATCAGAATTTTAAAATGTCGTGACGAAATTATGTTTTATTTTATTTTTATCAATTTGACCATCTAACCTTTAAATAACTTCTTTTATAACTTCTAAATTTTAAATATGACTAATGTTTCCATTAAGAATTAACGACGGGCTAATCTCGGAATACGAGGACGAAGATATTCATCCAACCAACAAACCTGTTAATATTGGACGTGATGGAGAGGAGAGCAACCGTGAGTCAGCTCAAGTGGGTGTGGAGACTAGGAGTATGGTACGCAATAACTTACTTAATATCCCTTCTGTAGGAGAAACAGTTCTAGTCTTCAGAAAGTCAGGCTACAATCAGCAGGCTGTAGTGACGGAAATATTAAAGACAAAACCTCTATTCAGCAAAAAAGATAATATTACAATCAACGTTGAATGGATGGAAGAGGACGGTTCTATTAAAGGGAAATCTGTTGACATCAGCAGAATAACGCGTATCAATCAACAACCTTCTAATAGAACAATGACAACAAATAATGAGCAAATGGAAAATATTCCTGATCTGCATACTGTAGTAAATTCTCCACCAACAACAATAAATTCACCTAGTACTGAGAGCAATAGTAATAATATTAATAATAACGCTGAACCTTATGTAAACCCTCAACCCAGTACTAGTACAAACAATGACATAAATAATGAGGTAATTTGCAATATTTGTGGCCTTTCTTTCAAAAACGTAAGGGGATTAAATACCCATGTAGTTAAAAAACATGTAGCTAAAGCTAACGAGACAAAGCTTGATAGTTTACTTAAATCTAAAAGTAGATCTGAAATTGACATCAAAGAGAGTGTAACCAACCAAATTNTATCTCACTTATTTCTTGTGCACAAACTTAGGGAATCTAGCTAGCTAGCAGACTAGGTACTAGGTCATTACAAAGATTGATACTTATTTTGAGAATTATCTTATTACCTAAATTTTTGATATTTTCACGGCCTGTCGGCCGCTGCTTAACCTTAAAGAGATCTTTGGTCCCGAATTTACACTTGTCATGACTAAATTATTTTACCGATCAAATGATCGATTTTTGTTTACGTTTACTTTATTTTTATCTGGCCAGAATATGAAACTATTTTAAGAATTTTTCTAAGTATCATTGAGAAAAAGAATGGTACCAAAAGATTATGAATTTTGATTTATTATGTATTTAATTTTGAGAAAGTTATTTTGTATTTTGAAAACCTAAATAGATGATTTTGTTCTTTAATTTTGATAACTTTATATATGTTGTTTTTCTTTATTTATGTTAGGGTCTTTTCCCGACTTTATTATTTTAGATTTAAGTCCCTAAAGTTAAGTTTTGGTATCTGGGATTTCCACGTCTGCCCATTAAGTAATAACCAGACGTGGTGGCGCTCATATGTTTATACGTGAATGGAGAGTTGTGTGTGTAGAGAATTTTGGATTTTCTGGACTACCCAATTTTCCAATTTTATTCCTTACACCCTCACCCGAGCCGACTCAGAGTAAGGGCATAACAAGAAAACAGGGTTATAATAAATAGCGCCCAAATGTGGGGTAAATTTTTGGAAATTTTAGTGTTTATAATTTAGAAATTACATGCCAAAAATCGGTAAGTACATAGGGTTAAAATATTTCTGATTTATGTATTTTATTTTGTCATTATTTTGTTAAATATTTTTACTGAATTTCTGCATTATTTTGAGAACAAAATTTTGAGTAAATGTTGGATTTATTTACAATTTTTTTTAATAAATAATTTTGCTTAGATTTTTATAGTTGCGTGATTAACTTTGTAAGCAAGTTTATCATCGAAAATCATAGTATAACGGAAAATCATACTTAAAAACAACGACATTTTCTCGAAAATATTGTTCAAGAATTATTTTTAGTTCTATGTTTATTTTTTTTTACAAAATAATTTTGATAAATTTTGGTTTATTTCTTTTGAAAAAAATAATAGATCTTTTGACAACCATTAATAGGGTTGTTAATAGCTTAAAAAATTTACTTTATTTTTACACATTTTGTTTTATGATTTTTGCTTATTTTTGCCATATTTTTTTTTGCTTTTATAATTTGTGTTTTTGTATAAAATTTTATAACAGACTATTAATAAAATTTCATATCTGAAACCTATACTTTAATCCGATTTCTTTAATATTTTTTTAAAATCCGATTCACATGCAAATTTTATGAAGTATTTTTATTTGTTGGGAAAAATTGTAGATTATTTGATCTGTTATTTTCTTTTAAAATTAGTAATATTTTATAAAATTTGTTATTCAATTTCAGTATTAGACAAATTGGTTCATATTTTGAAACAATCAAGCCTGTATTAATTTATGTATTATATATTAACATTAATAAGGCCAATTTGAAAACAAAATTGGGTAAATTTCAGTTAAAACTTAACTTTAAAACCAGATTTATTTTTCATTTTTCCTAATAATTTTTCATAATTATTTTAGTACATGTTTTCTCAGTTTTCCTAACGTTTTCACCTGTAATTATCTGTTTGTTTTTTTTTAAATTGTTAGTTATTTTATTTTTAATATTTAACCACTTAAGTTTTAACATCGAGATTATCCACAAAATATTTTTGTGTACTTTTATTCTGTATTTTATTTGTCAGAAAATGCTCAAAAATAAACTAAAACAATTTCAGAAAACGACTCAACGATTAGATTATAATTTTTGCTGCTATATTTTTTATGTTTTTACGTTTTATATTTTTGATACTTGTGAATAAAATTAAACACAATTATTTGACGATCAGTCTAATTTTATTTTTGAATTTAAATAATGTTTTTTTTTTATTAATACTTTAGAGGGAAAACTATTTTTTGAATTTTTAAGAATTTTTAATTTGTTCTTTTGATTATTATTTTGATAAAAATACTAGTTTTAGTTTAACTTTGGAATTTTTAGAAATTGATTTAAGGGGGAAGTTTCATCAATTTTGGTACACTTTTGTAGTTTAATTTAATAGTTGCAATATTTTCTTCATTTTTATTAAAGCGCAGATTAAAGATTATTCTTTTTATAAACTCATCAAGATTTTGTGAAAATAAATTTAAATTTTATAATATTATTTGACAGATGTTTTTTTGCTGTTAATGTTTTTTCGCAAAGATTTTATACCTGTCTTTTGTGACTATAAGGGTTATTTTTGGTGTAGCAATTCTATTGAAAAGCATTTCCTGTTTAAATTGACCTTCTCTGGGTGTCATAAAAGGATAATAGATATCTTACCCAAATTTTTATTGAAACCCATTATAGTAATTTTGATTAATACTTCCGTTGAACACATCTTAACTAGAATTCAGTCTTTATTTTTAAATATTTTCAGCACAATAAAATTATCCTTTCTTCGATATTCGTTTATGTCATCTCATCTGAAAAATTTCTTTTATAATTTTATAAGTTTTGAAGTTACAAGTTCACCCCAAGAATTTTATAGAGAAGTAACTTATTGTTATACTTTAAAGTTTCTTTCTACTTATTCAGTAAAACATTTTTTTATGAGAATTTATTTTAGAGTTTTAATATTAAAATTTTACTTTGAATTTTATTCGTTAAAAATTAAGAGTAGTATTTATAGTTTCCTTTACATTTTTTTTGTGACTTTTTTATGCGAATTAAGATTTTATTTTTACTTTTACTTTTAATTCTCATTGTGAGTAACTTGAATTATATTTTTGAAATTAGTAATTCGTTTTTGAATAATTTTATTTTTGAATTTCAATATTCGGTTAGAATCATTTTAATTTTATTTTTGTATTTAAATGCTCGTTTTTGAATAATTTATTTTGTAAAAATAAAATCTTAACCAACTATTTATAAATATTGTTTATTTATATTTTCTTTGGTGTTAACTATACTATAAATAATTATAATCATGAAGATTGACATAGATAGATTACATCAAGATGAGTTAGAGTACGAGTTAAAAGTTCGAGGTATTTTAACTAAACTTACTGTTCATGCGATGAAAGCCAAACTTCGTCAACTTGTGTTTTTACAAAATGAAGGTTTAATCATCACTATGAGCCCAACTCGTTTTGACTGGAAAGAAGAATTAATTAAAATTGGTCTCAAACTCACCGAAGTTGAACTCCTCATAACTGAGTATGAAGAGACACCAAGTCGCAGTAAACATAGAAGACTAACTGCACTAATAAGTCATATAATAAATAGAGTAGAACGTATTCCAGCTGAAGAGGCTTACCTTCAAAAACGCAGTGATTCCTTAAACAGTGCTCTTGAATTTTTGGAACAGCTTGGACCTGCTCCACCTAAACAATCTGGGGACGGTGATGGAGATGATGGTACTCCTGCACCAGGTGATCAACCTCATCCAGGTGATCAACCTCATCCAGGTGATCAACCTCAACCAGGTGATCAACCTCATCCAGGTGATCAACCTCAACCAGGTCCAGGTGGTCAACCTTCACCAGGCGTAACACCTCAACTTAACCTACTACCTGAACATCAGGAAAATAATAATAATAGATCTGACCAACCTTTGGTTCCATCTGCTAATACTGGATCTATTGAACACCACGTGACTCCTGCTAACCCTCTAGGTATAATACCTCGGAGATTAGATAGAAATGAACTACCTGATGGATCTAGCCCACTTCGTACAACTAAGAAGATGGTTCCATTAAGTAAATGGGAGATAACTAAATTTTCTGGTGAAGCTAGTGGTCCTAGTTTGAGATCGTTCCTAGAGGACATCGAACATCTAGCTCTAGCACGTTCAGCAACCAAGCAAGACCTTTTCGACTCAGCTATTGATTTGTTTAAAGGCACAGCCTTATTATGGTATAAATCAATCCGAAATGACATCTCAACTTGGGAAGAACTTGTTGATATTTTAAAAATCGAATTTGAGACAGATGATTACGAAGAAGACTTAATTAGGGAAATAACTTTAAGAACTCAAGGAGAAGATGAGTCATTTTCTACTTACGTCGCTGTAATGAAAATGTACTTTGCCCGTCTTCCGACACCTCTTAGTGAAGCAAGAAAACTTACTATTTTGAGACGAAATATCTTACCTTATTTTTATGATCGATTGTGTGGTCATCCTATTTCTACAGTAAATGATTTACTTCAGGCAGGGAGACAAATTCAGAAAGATAAAATTCATATGGAGCGATTTAAACCTCCTCCAGTTCAGAAGAAGTCTCTCCTCGAACCTGACCTTGCATATAATCCTTCGTCTTCGACTAGGAACCCTAAACTTTACGGTTTAGAAAGTTCTCGGTATAGAGGTTATGGTAAAAGTACTAACGATACTAGTAGTAACAGAAATAGCAATAATAATAGTGAAAAATCTAAATTTTCTGATTCTTCCACACCTAAGTCAACTTTGTCTAATTCATCTAATAAGACCAACACTAGCGGAAAAGTAAATTCGCAGAGTGGGCGTAAGAAGAATAACCTGGTTTGTTACCACTGTAACCAGCCCGGCCACCATTTTGGAATGTGTCCTCAACTGCAACTCACCTTTTGTATACGCTGTGGCAGCCGTGAGCTAGATAATGGAAAATGTAAAACTTGTACTCAACGATTCAAAGATAGAAACAGTAATTTAAACACCAAAAAGAATCGAGAATAGGTCCGTCTCCGATTCTTAAGAATACTAACAGGACTCAAAAACAAGAATTGCAAGAATGGGTAGATCATATTCGTAGCAGTTGCGCAGTTGACCAGATCGGTCAATTGTTGAAGAATCAAGTTGCAGACGAAAGACCTTACCTTGCAGTTAAAATACTTGGTCAACAATTTTATGGACTTTTGGACTCTGGAGCGTCCCGTACAATTCTTGGTGGTGATGGATGGGTCAAACTTCAAGATCAAGGTTTACCTGAGAGTATTGAGAGAAAACTAAAGTCACTGTTGCGGATGGACGTTCTTTAAACATTTTAACAACTTTAGACGTACCTTTTGAAGTTGATGGTAAAATCAGAATTCTACCGGTGTTAGTGGTTCCTGCTCTAAAAACTGGACTCGTTTTAGGAGTAGATTTCTGGAAGACTATGAAATTAGTACCTGATCTTCACAAAGGAACATGGATATTTAGTCCTGATATTATGTCTCTGGATGTCAAACAGGATGGTCTAGTTAGTAAAGACTCTCTCTCATCTAGTCAACGTCAACAAGTAGATGACTTACTCCAAGGTTTTGTTGAGAAGACTGGTTCCAAGTTAGGTTGTACCTCAGATATTGAACACGTCATTGACGTTGGAGATTCGCCTCCTGTGAAACAAAGGTATTACCAAGTTTCACCAGCCATTCTCAAAGAAATGCATAGTGAATTAGATCGTATGATAGAGGACGACGTGGTTGAGCCCTGCAATAGCCCGTGGTCATCACCAGTCCACATGGTTCCAAAACCTAATGGAACATTTAGATTCTGTATTGACTACAGAAAGGTTAATGCCTTAACTCGTAAGGATGCCTATCCTCTACCATACATGACTCAAATTCTTGATCGTTTGCGAGATGCCCGTTTTTATCATCTCTTGACATAAGGTCTGCCTATTGGCAGGTACCTGTATCACCTGCTTCTAGAGACTGTACAGCTTTTACTGTACCTTTCCGAGGGTTGTATAGGTTCAAACGGATGCCTTTTGGTTTGACCAATGCACCTGCCACTTTCCAACGGCTTATAGATAAAGTGCTAGGTCCCGATTTAGAGCCTTATGTTTTCAAGTACCTTGATGACATCATTATTGTTACACCTTCTTTTGAACTTCATTTAGAAGTTTTAGCTAAAGTATTTCAACGTTTAGAGATGGCGGGACTTACCTTGAATGCCGAAAAATGTCAGCTGTGTCGTTCGGAGTTAAAATATCTCGGTTATAAAGTCGACAGTTCAGGTCTTCGTGTCGACCATGAGAAAACCGAGTCAGTCGTGAATTTCCCTGTACAAAGACGGTCAACAAGTACGTAGATTTTTAGGAATGGCGTCCTGGTACAGGAGATTCGTACCTGATTTTGCTAAGTTAGCTGCTCCTCTGACTGGACTTCTGAAGAAGAGAGCTCGTTTCGTCTGGGAAAGAGAACAGAAAGAAGCCTTTCATACCTTGAAAGAGAGGTTAGTTAGCTCTCCTGTGTTAGCGAGTCCTAATTTTGAATGTCCTTTATACTTACTACTGATGCGTCTTCTGTGGGACTTGGTGCAGTGCTCTCTCAGGACTTACCTGAAGGCGAGAGGGTCATTGCCTACGCAAGTCGTACCCTATCGAAAGCAGAAAGAAAGTATTCTGCGACAGAACTTGAGTGTTTGGGAGTAATATGGGCCGCAGAAAAATTCAGACCATATTTGGAAGGATCCGAATTCTCAGTAGTCACGGATCATCATTCCCTATTATGGTTACAAAATCTTCGAGATCCTATTGGGAGATTGGCTCGTTGGGCCTTACGGCTCCAACAGTATTGTTTCACCATTCGCCATAGGCCTGGTAAACAAAATGTTGTTGCAGATGCACTCTCCCGTGCGTCTGAAGATGTTGAAGTCTCTATTATTAACGTTACTGCTGACAAATGGGATGAGTGGTACCGTAAAATGATAGATCGTGTGTCTAATAATGAAGCCGATTACTCTTTGTGGAGAATAGTCAACGGTCGCCAAGTTCAACAGCGTAATGATCTGATTGCTGACACTCCCTGGAGACTTGTGGTTCCTAAGCCATTAAGAAATCAGGTGTTATATGATAACCACGATGACCCCATGGCTGGACACCTAGGTGCTTTTAAAACACGTCGAAGAATAAAAGAATCCTTCTACTGGCCAGGGATGGATTCCGATATTAATCGATACGTGTCAAGATGTTCTACCTGCTTAGCGTTAAAGCCAGAACAGTCTCGTGTCAAAGGTTTGATGGGAAAACCTAGAGTGCCATCACGACCATTTCAGCTGCTGTCATTGGATCTCATGGGACCATTCCACCATCATCTAATAGACACAAATATCTTCTCGTCGTCACCGACATCCTAACTAAATTTATATTTACCTTTCCTCTTTGTTCAGCCACGACGAAAACTGTTTAAAACCTCTTATCAATGATGTCTTCCTGATATTTGGTATACCTCAAGAAATCATCAGTGATAACGGCCCACAGTTTCGTAGTCGAGAGTTTGCTCAAAAACTTAACGACTATGGTGTTAAACTTACCTTTACGCCGAATTACTCACCTCAATGTAATCCCACAGAACGCTCAAACAGAACTATCAAGACGATGATCGCCTCCTACGTTCGAGACAATCACCGATCTTGGGATCGCGAGCTTCCCAAACTTAGATTTGCACTCAACACAGTTGGAGAAGTTACAGGTTATAGCCTAGCTTCCTCAACTTTGGACGACAATTGTTTGCGGACGGTACGCAACATATACGTCAATCTGAGATTGAAAGCAACGTTGAAGAAGCAGAACATCGTCAGCAAATATTGGCAACCTTCAAGACATTCTGCGTCAAGTGCAAAGCAAACTTCGGAAAGCTCACAATCGCCAAAAGAAATTCTATGATTCGCGGAGAAGACCAGCAGTGTTTAATCAAGGAGATATAGTGTGGAAACGTACTTACCTTTATCCAGTGCTGCTCATCACTTCTCAGCCAAATTAGCACCGAAGTACCAACAGTGTCGGATATCCTCTGCAGGTGGTAATCTACTCTATGAATTAGAAGATATGGATGGAAATCCATTAGGTAAATGGCATGTAAAAGATCTTAAAAGTGGTTCTAAGTTCCATGACCCTAATCCTGATCCATCCAATCTTCCTTTACCTTAACCTTATACTTACGCTGATGATCCAACTCTAATTCCTTCTTTTCCTTCGAGGAATGGATTTAATGTAACAGTTAAAGATTTATTTAACTGAATGTTTATGTTTACAAGCTGTTTTATGCGTTTTAGCATCGTATTTCACAGCAATGACTCATGATGATTAACATACTGAGTAACGCAGCATGTTGTCAGGAGTCATTGGTGAGTCATACGATGTTTTGAGTATGTGTTATGCGTGTTGTATTGGTGGACATATATAGTTATGTTTCATGTAATTAAGTCAGAGTTTGTTGTAGAGTGTGGATGTGTGCGTGTGTAGGCGTGTCTGTGTGAGTATGATGTAGCCAGGTAGAGTGGAACCCTTCTTAGATATTTGTTGTCCTTTGGTCACCTGATTACTATTATTTGATATTGCAGAAAAAATTATTACTTTGAATATGATTCAGTCTGGTACTAGCCGCCTAGCTAGTGTGTAGCCTTCCCTTCTTTAAACTATTTTCTCTCGTAGTCGGGAGAAGTCTTTAACGGATTAATTCCGGATTAAATTGTTTCGGTGAATCTTTGCTAAGCTAAATTAGTTGTAGTTTACTCTTTTTGAAGTAAAAGTTATAGATTTTTTAACTTAGAAAACTGTACCGGTTATCGGGAAACTGCGCCGAAACATTGTTGCTGTGGTCACGACGCGTCACCTTGTATGTTGGAAGCTAAGTACAACATGGGTCTCTCAAACTCACATGGCTGTCTGTCTGGTAACATGATGTGGTGAATTCTTGGATCCCTTGTTCGCTTGCCAACCGGTGAACGAGTCTTGGACTTTTGGAGGATATCGGCCAAAGTAACCTTACAAGGACTTCATCGCCC
This sequence comes from Microvelia longipes, assembly GCA_018340805.1. NCBI lineage: Eukaryota > Metazoa > Arthropoda > Insecta > Hemiptera > Veliidae > Microvelia > Microvelia longipes. The sequence continues at coordinate 27,734,924 of JACMZG010001908.1, read as the reverse complement.
GCAGTCGCACGTCGATAAGTACCCTGATATCTCACTTATTTCTTGTGCACAAACTTAGGGAATCTAGCTAGCTAGCAGACTAGGTACTAGGTCATTACAAAGATTGATACTATTTTGAGAATTATCTTATTACCTAAATTTTTGATATTTTCACGGCCTGTCGGCCGCTGCTTAACCTTAAAGAGATCTTTGGTCCCGAATTTACACTTGTCATGACTAAATTATTTTACCGATCAAATGATCGATTTTTGTTTACGTTTACTTTATTTTTATCTGGCCAGAATATGAAACTATTTTAAGAATTTTTCTAAGTATCATTGAGAAAAAGAATGGTACCAAAAGATTATGAATTTTGATTTATTATGTATTTAATTTTGAGAAAGTTATTTTGTATTTTGAAACCTAAATAGATGATTTTGTTCTTTAATTTTGATAACTTTATATATGTTGTTTTTCTTTATTTATGTTAGGGTCTTTCCCGACTTTATTATTTTAGATTTAAGTCCCTAAAGTTAAGTTTTGGTATCTGGGATTTCCACGTCTGCCCATTAAGTAATAACCAGACGTGGTGGCGCTCATATGTTTATACGTGAATGGAGAGTTGTGTGTGTAGAGAATTTTGGATTTTCTGGACTACCCAATTTTCCAATTTTATTCCTTACACCCTCACCCGAGCCGACTCAGAGTAAGGGCATAACAAGAAAACAGGGTTATAAACGAAGGAATGGCTCTGGCCGCCAGGATCGTCTCGGATGAATCTATGGACTTCTCCGAGACTATTGACTTATGTGGTCTCTAAGTCAATTTGGTCCTTATAAATTCCCAT
>JACMZG010001908.1:27586292-27734088 GCA_018340805.1 Microvelia longipes | reverse complement strand
GATAAATAAGATAATAGGGGATTCTGCTTACCAAAGTTCTGCCATTGCATTATACAATGTAGATAAATTGAGAATAAATGTTAAATTTTGGTTAATTTAGTTAATAAAATTGATTTATTTATTAAATAGGTAAATAACAAATTAATCACTTACATAGAAAGCTAATAAATGGAAAAGTTAATTAGAAAACCCAATATTATTAAAATTAATGTCTAACTCAGAATTTATTTCCTAAAAACCCATGGTATATAACTTCAATAAAATAAAATATGTTTTATTGCTAATTAAATATTAAAAAAGTACAATATTTTTTGTATTGTTTTTTAATGCAGTGTCTGTTTTTTATTATTTTTCTTAACACAATGCCTTTATTTAAATAAATATATATTACAGAATCCCTCATTGTCTTAGAGATAAAATAATAGAAATCTTGTGAACCTGATTTGGTTTTATATTTTTATTCAGCTTTACTCTCAATAAAAAATTAACCATACCATATATTATGAAATACTTAACATTTTTAAAATCATTTGATTAGTAGTAATTTTTTGCTCAACAACTTCTAAAAAAATTAGTTATCAAATAATATTCATCCTACTTGGATATCAAAAAACTTGTATATCAGTTAATGTATATATGATCAGTAGAAACATTATGCTTGGTGAAGAATTTAAATGAAATTTAGTCATTACACAATGCATATTTTGTAAAAAAAAATTATCTTTGTTTTCTCATTCTGGTTTGAGGATTAATACATCAGTAAATGAAACACGCATCTATTTATGTCAGCTGTCATGTTTTTAATTAATTAAAAAATTTAATTAATAATAGCATTGATTGAAAAAATAAACAAGGTAAAGATAATAATCAGATTTCAGTGAATTAAGTTCAATTATTATTCATTATTTTTTTACCATAATTTCAAAACCCCTATATTTAAGATATAGACGTAACAGAACAATTTTAAATTTAACAATGTACTACAAATTATTATTTAGCATTCTGTCCTATATTACTCTGGACTTTTTTTCACAGCCCTTCAACTTTATGGTACCTACATAAATATGTTGGCTTGATGGGAAAATTGGATTTTCTGTTGTGTTTAGGACTTCTTTGCTCAGTTTTATTTTTCTGTTTCTGTTTTTTGCCTTACTGCAACATCAGCAAATGAAACATGAATCTATTGTTATCTTAGCTTTATATTTATAAATTATGTTTAATTTATAAATTATAAATTGAAAATTCGCATTTCTATTGGGACACACATTCTGTACTACACGCCTGATCAATTTTTAGCACTAATAAATAAAATAACAAATTTAAATACATTATTATTTGCTATTTAGCTGATGTACTGTAAATATGTCTTAAAATTAGTGTAACATAAGAGGATTGTTTTCTTTTCTTAACGAGGAGTTTAAAAAGAAATAATAGTACTTGTTTCACAAACATCTAAATTAAATGTTAGTTAACCTCATATTCTTATTCATGTTTTTTCTCATTCAACTAGTTTCTTTGTTTGACTGTTTTACTATTTATATTAGTAACTATGACAAAAAGGAGGTGTGTGATTAAAGTACTCTTAGAGAGGTTAAATATATTGCATGTTGAAGAAGCAGTTGAAGAATTAGCTACCATCGATACTTGCTGTTGGATATGAATATCCCTGGATCGGTTTCGGCTTAACACCATCATCAGCAGACAAGCAAACAGCAGGAGCAACTCAAGCTCTCAACTAATAAAGTTATAGCAGTGAATAACTTTATTCTTCAGAGGGCTTGTCATGCTCATTAAGACTCGAGGTTATTCACTATATTAGTTGAGAGCTCGATAGTTGCCCCGCCTACTGATGATGATGTTAAGCCGAAACCAGTTCAAGGATATTCATATTCAACAGCAAGCATCGAGGGTAGCTGATTCTTCAATTAAAGCACTCTTCTTTGTTTTATTATTAATTATGTAATCAAATTAACTAAAAAGTAATAATTTTTAATTTGTTATTTTTAAAGAATTATTTTAGCCAAAACATTTTACCTGACAATTACTGAAGAAAATTGGTCTTGTAGTCAACCTACAAAATAATTTTAAAGAATTACTTGTAAATTTTTTTAAACAATAATCTTGGTTGATGATTGATTATTAAACTTAAATTTAATCTAATAATATTTTTTTTTAATTTTGCTCTAGGCAATACTGTTTTCTTAAATTAAATTAAAAACAATGTATGAAAGCAAAAATATTAGATTTTATCAGTTTTAATTAAAATGGTTTTTTTCACTTTGAATTAATAAGTTTATGAACAACTATTCATAATTTAGTTGATAAATTTTTATTATTAAATTAATTTCTTTCTTTTTTAACTAAAAAAATCACTTTGTGGCCTTTAAATTAAATTTTAAAAATATTAATAAATTTTGATAGATAAAAAATATATATTGAAATTTAAATTATTGTGACACTGTATCTATTAATGTTTTTAAAATAAGTCTTGAATTTATTGATCAAAGATACTAAACCAGTAGAGGAAGGACACTGCAATTCTTATCATAATTAGTTCACCTGGTGCAAGATTAGATGTGAGTGAGTTTTTAAGTGTAACAACGATGCTCTTTATAGTCACACTAATAGAGGGGTGGTTGATTTTTTCTGCCTAAGTTTTAGTTTAAGATTTAGTTTGCAATACCAGGGAGTCAAGGCATGTTACTATGTCCCTTATCTCTGTGTCAAATCGCTTGTCAACTCTATACTGGTTAGTCTCTTTGTTAAGTATAATTTCAAATGTAATAATACTGAAAAATTATTTTTATTATTTGTGGAAGACAAAATGTTGAATATAGCCTGGCTTCTGAAACACAGGTTTTCTTTTAGACTTCAACATGTTAAGGCATGATAAAACTAATTAAGAAACACTATGTTTTTAGAGAGTATAGAGAACTAATTGATAAATGAATAAGACTATATTTTAGGGTCCAAGTTGATCTACTTATTTTGATTATTTTAATTCAAATTATTGAATCTACAGCAAAATGATACATGATACACCCAGTATTTTTTTATTTAAGATTTGTATCATAAGTTAGGTATTTTAGATGGCTCAGTTTATCTAAAAAGTCACTTAACCATATTTAAAGAAGTAATATTTAAAAAGAACTGAACCAACAACTTTGCAGTTGATGGTATACAGTTGACAGAGGGGTCTCTGTCATTTCCAGTTCTATGCATCTGTCTTTGGATAATCGTAGGTTTACAAATATATTAAGGATGAATTGTAAAATAGTACACTGATGGCTCTAAGAATTATGGGTTATTTCAGCATAGGTGTTCGTGGCCAGACTGTGACCTATTCATAATCACTAATACTTCACTAACAGTTAACCAACTTGCAATCCAAGTTGCTAGCTATCTTTTAAGATAGCCATTAATATCTTTATAAGAAATCTATTTAATTAATCAGATAGCTAGGTAGCACTGTCATTTAGGGCTTATAGCTTTGACTCAAAGCTTGTCTGAGGCTATCACAAACTCTCTGACTGAAAGCAGTCTAATAGAACCTCTGTAGATCTTTTTTAACTGGTCATGAGATTAATTTTTACTCATGACCTTCAATAAAGCAATAGCCCAACTAGCAGACTTGTAATAATACTTACAGAGGCAGACTAGCCAGTGAGGACGATGGTAGTAACCTTTCTTGGGCCCTTCAGTCTAAAATAAACTTAAAGAAAAAACAAGGATTTACATCATTTTTTTAAGTTTATAATGTAAAATATATTTATTTAATATAATTATGTAATACATTCATAACATCAGAGTCAAAGGGGCCCAATACTCTAATGTAGGGCCTAAAGAGCTCCTAGAGACAATGTTTTCTAAGTACTTCGAAATATTCTCAATTTGTTATTATTACCTAAACCTAGGGTCTTTAAGGTCCCTATTTATTTTAACTGTACTTTTAAGGGCCCCATGCAAAATACCAGGGCCAAAAGATAGCCCTGACTCGATTAGAGCCCTAAAGCTGCATAAAAGAGCTCTAGATATTTGTTTTTTTTAAGTTATTATAAATATATTCTAAATTTTAGATTTTTAAAGTCCCTATTAATTATACCTAGACGTCTAAGGGCCCTGTACGAATACTAGTGCCAATGATGGTCCTTAATATATTTGGTAAAGGCCCTAAAGCAGCAGAAAAGAGTCTCAGAGATAGATGTTTTTAAGTCTTTAATATGTTCTCAATTTGCTACCTAATTCTAGGTGTTTTAAGGCCCCTATTCTTTACACCTGGACACCTTACGGAATACAAGGGTCATCTAACATATATATTCTGGGCCCTGAAGCAGCAGAAAAGAGCCCTAATTAATATTACATTTAAATTAATAAACTTAGGTTTTATTTAAGTTTACTTATTTCTTATTTAAATTTATTTCATACTTTTTATTTACTTGAGTTTATTTTAATTTAATTAAATAAAATAATTTTATAAGTAGACCCCTCTATTTAGATATAGTGGGATACTATTGGGACCCCCCCCCCCCTCCACTTATTGGGTCCATTGTGATATAGGTCTGGGCCAAATCCTTCCCGGTCCTTTTTGGCTTAGTCCCCTAATGGCAACTTAATCTAGAAACAGTTTTACTGTTAATTAAGTAAAACTCAAGGACTTTTTATTAAGTTATGACAACTAATATGTTAGTATTTAACTACTAATAATGGATCTCCAAGGACATACAGACATCAGACCTTAATTAATAATAATAATAATAATAATAATAGATAATAATTTACCAAAGAAACTATTTCTTATGTATTTATTGTAATTCTATTATGTTCAAGGGTAAAATTTTCTCCATTGTAAACGAACTAATAACAAAAATTTCTACTAGAGTTTTTATCGATCTTACAAGAGGCTTTTGTCTGTGTCAGACGAACTAGTCAAATTAATAAACGATGAAGGTAATTTCTTTGATCAAAAAAGCTTTGTGTATTTAGTAAATAACAAAGATTATCAGCAGAGAGACTATTTTATCTTTAACTCCATTTCTGTTTTAGGTCACAAAATTTGCATGACTGTTTAAAAGATATTAATTTTTGACTTTCAATTGTAAGTAAAAGATTCTTCTTTAACCTAAGTAAAATAATTCAAATTAAACTGATAAAAATAAATTTATCAGTATTATTATTTTTATATTAATACCTTGCCCTCCCTGTTAGTCTTAAAAATTAATTTTAATCTTGTAGATATTTAAATAATAACTTAAATGTTATTAAAAATAATATAGTAGGATAAAATTAAGAAGAAATAAGTTTATTAAAATTATTTCTTATAACTTTTTGATATTGAACATAATATATAATGTACTGAATTCTACCAAACATGTTTTATAATAACATGGTGTTGTGGCCATGAGTTAATTAAACTCAAAAGGCGATGGTTTTGTGGCTTTTGAGCCTAAAAACAATGTTGATTGTTTACTTTAAATTTAAGCATAGTTTTAAAAATCATAAAAAATCATCTATTATGCCATCAAAACTAGATATATACTCTGGGTCTAATTTTTTTCAAGATTTCCTCCTTCAGACCTTTACAAATGTTTGCACCTCAAAGATGTTTGACTTCTGAAAGGAGAAACATATATAGGCAAGCAGAACTTTCTATGTGCCTGGAGTATTTGTTTTATGACCAATACCTTACAACGGACAGATCGTATTGTGAAATAAACCTCTGCAAAAAAATATCTAATAGATAAAACTGATAATGCCAATAAGTTTTGAAAATAAATTTTATTTATTTACTATCATAGATCCCAGATTATTGTAGGCATTTATAGCAAAATATTTCAAGTGAGTTGAACTTGGCAGACTGAGAAACCACCCAGAATTATCACATTTTACTGATTCATAAAGGAGAAAAATATGGTGTGAACTTATTTCTCTCTTTAAACTTATTGCCCATAGTAAAATCATTCAAAGAATTTTTAACATAATTACTGCACCATTGCAGCAATGGTGCAGTAATATATACTATATTCAATATTTTAATTAATTAAAATATTGAATTCATAGGTACCACAAATCCTTAAAAGGGATAAAAATTACTATGTCTGCAACAAATTAACCCTCCCTCAAAGTCAAGGCTAGTTTTGCATCTGAGATGACATTTTTACTATAGTCGATAATCAGAAGATTTAGCTCAGTAAATTTTAACTTAAAAGCAAATTTCTGAGAGAATAACTGTAGCAAATTTTTGAATAACTAATATAAACTAACATAAACTAATTTCAACTCATTTCACGTTCATAAGTCTTTAATTAAAAAACAATGGGATCATTCAAAATAAACACATATTGTTATAATCAACTGTTCTATAACAATATAAAATTTATTTTAGTGTATTAAAAAAATAATTGAATCTAGAATTGTCTTGTAAATGGAAACTGAATATAATCTTCTTTAATCTTCATGCTTTCCTCACAAATGTGTGTAAGATAATTATAAAATATTTGATTATCATATAAAGAAGCAATTCATCTTATACTTATAAGAGATTTACATTTTATATTTAATGTTACCTATAAAATTTGTGCAAAAATTAATTTTAATACAAACAAAAGTTATGAGTAGCAATTTTCAAAACGAGTTTACAAAGTTCTTGATGTAATAATGGAAAACATATATCTCCAACTAATGTCAAATATATATGCTTAATACATTTAAGATGTATTAAATATTAAAGAAACAAAAGAACATTTCATGTTAATTAAAAATCTGCTAATACGGTTAACATAAATTATGTCTGTTAAAAATTGCATGGTCAACTGTAAAAATAAATTGTATGAAAGATATTTTTTGAACACATGTATCTTAAACTAATTAGAAAGTAAAGCACAAATATAACTCAAAAATTGTGCTCACATACCAAAATTGATTAAAGAAATTAAAAAGATAAATTAGTGTAAATACTTACTGAAAATAATAATAAGTAGAGATTAATGTGTATATTAAATTAATAAAAATTATTAAAATAGTTAAAAAATAATATACTAGTGACATATAAATTACTAGAAGATATTTTTCATAGAGCAAAACTTTCTATAAGCTTACTTTAGAAACTGATAAAATTGTTCTTAATAAAAAATTTAGTTTTTCCTACGTTACCTAATAATAAACATTTATACTTGAAATAAGTTTGTCCTAAAAAGAAAAAAATGAAATTATTGTAAACTAAAAAAATATAGTAAAATGTTTATTTAAAATTGATCAAATTATTCAATTTGTTATACAATATAAGTATAACTTGATGCAATGATACAAGATGAACTAAAGGATTACATGAATGATGAATGGCAATAGAGCATTTCCTCACTATGAATACTTACCATATTCCTTTACCTTGTGGCAACCAAGAGATTTGTTTTTAACATTGATATTATTATACGTTGAGATGATGCTTTAATAATAAATCATGAAAATTTGTTCCAAATTAATATGCTTTCAAAAATTATCTGATATAATATTTGATAATAATCTAACATGATATTATTGAATCATCAAAATTGTAATCATCTTCTTATTTCTTTGTACAACAAATCAGTGACTAATATTCATTTAGTTCATACCTGACTTAACCCCAATTTAAATTCCATCGTAAAAAATTGGTTACGGGGAATCTTGGAACTTTTCCTTATCTTATAGGATTTGCTATGCTCATCCTTGCCACTTCGGACTTGCTTCACTTATCCTCAGACAGTAAAAAGTCTGTTTTTTATTTTCAGTGTTAACTCGTCCACCTACTGAGCAGGATCGTTGTTACTAAATACAAGCTTATTAAAGTGAATCTTTGTAAAGGTGTTAATAAAATTTGAGCCAAATTACTCAACGTGCACATGCCATTCAATGAAAATTGATCTAATGCTGATAATGAGATGAAACTTGCTACATTTGCTGATCTTATTAAGGCTTGCCAACAAGTATGCCAGATTTATCTGATAATTTTTTCTTACTATTAAAAAATAGAAAAAAATAGTTGGTTTTAAAAGAAAATACTTCATACTTTTATTTTACTATTTTATTTTATAATATGTTATTACAGATATCAGGGAAAAAACAATCATAAACATAAGACAATACTAAATAAAATATCACAGTTAAATAAATATCCACATTTCTAGCTTAGAAAATAGACAGGCCTGAAATTAGTTTAATTTAAAGTACTTGCTTTAACTGCTCAATTTCAACTTTTAATTTCAAAATCTGAAACAAAAAATAGTAGGTAAATTGATTTAATAGGAAGCAACAGAAAGTCTAGCCTTTACATTAAATTTTTATATTGACTGTAATGCGTTTAAATAAAAATTTTAATTTTAAGGTTATTTTAAAAAAATACAAAATAATAAGACAAGAGATCCTTTTAAAAAAATTGATTTTACCTGTTTAAAGCAAAGATTAGCACGGAATAAGCAATTATTAACCACAGTATAGCAATGAGTGTTTTGAACAACTTTGTTTTTTTTTTTTGTTATATATTTAAGAAATTGCTTATTAACAACTATTACTATTTGTTAGGATACCAGAAGTTTATTTGTTTTAGTTTAGGTATTTCTTTATGTAACTAGGTTTAGGGCAGTAAATTTTCAGATATTCATTTAGATTTAAGTTAAAATGTGAGTTTCAAGAATTGTCCACCATCTTGGCGATGCACTGTTGCGGTAACATCGTATTTTGCTGTTGCGAAAGCATGGAACACCAAAACAGCTGATTTGGTCGGTTAGAAAATGGATGTCGAAAAGTAACACGCTAATTAGTTTTCTTTATTTAATTTTAATTATTATTGGTGACATCAAAGACTAAAAACTTGTGTTTTTTGGGCCCTATGAAAGAGTGAGTTTGTTACAAACAACCGGTGAGTGCTGAAATATTTTATTTATCAAAAAACCGGTGACCAACACATACGGTGTTTTCTCCTGGAGCTATTTGGAATTTACTTGCGATTACGCTGGATATCATCAGTCTACTTCTACTACCTAACAAATTCTGCTGTGGCCAAATACCCTGAATTATCTTAATTTTATTGCCTATTTACGACCTTAAAACTGTCCAGCTTCCTTTTAGTTCGTGGGCCTTATTATTTCTTAGATTAGTTTAAGCAAGCTTTAATATTAACCGTAAGAAGCTTTGTAATCCTTGCTTGTTTACCTGTGCATGTCGCTTTCATTGTTATATGCCATTTATTTATTTATTATAATTTTGTATGTATTAATATCCTCTTATCATTTTACTTTAGATGTATCCTCAGAACAGTGGTAGAGACGTGGACAACAAACGAACCTTACCTTTATATTTCCTAGAGTCATTGCACCCTGTGTTTCACCTGTTATTACACCTTGTGTCTCTGCACCAATTGGTAACGTTATTTCCTTTATTATTTTGAGTTGTCCTCTGCCTTATATGTTTAGACTAAGTAAGAAATCTGTGATAAGAGCTCAGTACAATCACCTAGTCAGGTAACCTATAACTAACCTTTATTTATAACTTGTTATAAACCTTATTTTCTTTAAAATCAAAACTTCTGGTGTCCTCACTCTTTCACCCTTTAAATTTAAGTTATTTCTCAATACAGGCTGGGTTATCTACTATACAGTCCTCAACCAGTGCACTCAGAACCAAGGCTGTCATTTTATGCTTTCTCTAGTGCACTAAACACTATTAGTTAAGATTATTTGCTTATAAACTTCACAAAAGTAAAAAATTAAACAATTATTTAAATTAATTTGGAAACAGATTAATTTGTAAGGAAATCGTACACTTGGAATTAAATATGAGTGTTTACTATCTCATAATTTTAATATTATTTATTGAATTCGTTTTTGTTAATTTATCATAGACTGATGAAGATATTTGGGGTTAATAATGTGTTTTCTTTATGAAATCTTCAAGATCAGAGAGATATCTTGTAGATCTATGTATAATAACAAATATACTAATTTTTCAAGCTTCCCTTGATGTAAGTTCTTGAGCAGCTTCTTGAAACGTTTAACACAGGAGGGTAAACAATGAGTGTGCTTTTAAGATTTTTGGAAGGGGGAGGGGTCACAAGAATGATAGGGGGTCTGCAAAGTATCATTTATTTTAACTGAGGGTCTGCGGGACTCGTATGTTTGGTAACTTTTGTAACTAATTAAGATTCACTTGAAGTATAATAGCATGGGTTAATATTAATGCTTTTAGCGAATTTCCTTTGGAAATTCGGCTAATGGGATAGGCGTCATGGCGGAATTCGAACCTCGGACCACGACACAAATCCGTTTCAGAGGTCCCTAATGACGAAAAAATACGTTTCGCGAGACTTATATATATATATATATATATATATATATATATATATATATAATATAATATATATATATATATATATATAATATATATATATATATATATATATATATATATATATATATATATATATATATATATATATATATATATATATATATATATATATATATATATATATATATATATATATATATATATATATATATATATATATATATATAATATATATATATATATATATATATATATATATATATATATATATATATATATATATATATATATATATTATATATATATATATTAGTATATATATATATTAATATATATATATTTATATATATATATATATATACTAGACACTTTCTGTAAACACTCTATCTTTCGAACGGATTAATATTTTTAACCAAACTTGGTACAAAAATCAACCTTCTGGAGGACACGAACCCTATTGAAAACCAGGTTTTTGTGACGTCATTAACCGGTTTGCTGAGTCAGCAAAATTTTTCAAAAAATCGGCAAAATTCAGGGTTAATATTTTTTGCCGCAAAAAAGGTGAATATTTATGTTTTTTGAGACGCTGAATCGAATGAAACCGGTCCGAAGTCGATACGACCACTTAAATGACCAAAAAGTCCAAAAAACCATTGTAAATTACCAAAAAAAAATTTAGGTCGATACAAAATAAATTTCGAGTAGGGTGTCGTTTTTCTATGTAATTTTTGGGCGTGAATCGAATGAAACCGGTCCGAAGTCGATACGACCACTTTAAGTGACCTAAAAGTCCAAAAAAACCATTGTAAATTACCAAAACCAAAATTTAGGTCGATAAAAAATAAATTTCGAGTAGGGTGTCGTTTTCTATGTAATTTTGGGCGCTGAATCGAATGAAACCGATCCGAGACGATACGACCACTTTAAGTTACCAAAAAGTCGAAAAAAACCACAAAAAAATAGAAAAACCAACATTACGGTCGTTGAAAAATTAAATTTCGAGTAGGGTGTCGTTTTCAATGTTTTTCGGGCCTCTGAGTTGAATGCCAGTGGTCGGAGTCAATACGACCACTCAAACTCAGGTACCTGGGTTCACATCCTGGAAGGGTCGATAATTTTTTATCGTTTTTTTTTTTTTACTTAATATAAGTTTAGGAGTCGTAACTTAATATAAGTTATGGAGTCGCAATTTAGCTACCGTAGCGATAACATCTAGCTTAGAGTAGAATAGTATAATGTAGTGTAATAGTGTAGTTAAATTTTGCTTACATCGGCTATAGTTCCTTTTTTATTATTATTTCGGTTAATTCATACTATAATGTTTAAATTCTGTAAATCAAACTCAACTTTTTATAATTATGACAAATGTTTCATTGAAAAGAATTGACGACGGGTTAATCCCTGAATATGAAGATGAAGATATTAATCCCATTAGAAAGCAACAACCTACACCGGAAAATGTTGCGAAGGAAGAGAAAAACAACACCTCGACAAATCAGACTGATCTAGATAATAAGGTATCCAAAATCTTTACCTTACCGTCCGTAGGTCAACATGTGATAATTAAAAGAAATTCCGGCCAAACTCAAGAAGCAATAGTAACCGAGATATTACAATCAGATAATGACCCCGTTCAACAGATTAAAAATAACGTTACAATAAATGTTGAATGGGTAGAAAATGACGGCTGTATTAAAGGGAAATCTGTTGACGTTAGCAGAATCACTCTTTGTAGTAACAATATACCCTCTAATACAACTTTAAATACAAACAATACACCTGACCGTAATATCTTTAACCTTAATGTTAATAAAGAAAACATTAATGCAAATATTAGTAATTATAAAGACAATAGTTTAATAAATAATTCAGATAATACTGCACCTCAACCTAGTACTAGTTCAAATATAAGTAACAATAGCGAAACTACTGAAAATGGAGTAGTTTGTTCAATTTGCAACTTTTCTTTTAAAAACGAACGAGGCTTAAAAACACATGTAGCTAAAAAACACCCAATAGAAGCTAATAAATCAAAACTGAATAGTATACTTAAAACTGACGTGGAAACAAGTGAATTAAATCAAACAGAAATAGAAAAGTGGGATAAAAAGTTTAAAGCTTTTCTTTCACTAGATATTAATCAGTTTAAGCAGGAGATTTTGATCACACTGTTAATGACTTTCTTCTTTTCCTCAAAGATGCTAATAATGATTTACCTGGTCCAAAACATCCAGCTGCGCGTTATTACAAAATGCGTAACAGAAATAAAGAATCAAAAAGCACAAAAGGATCAAGTAAATCATCTAATCCTCAACGTGCAAATAAAGCCACAAGAGAAAAACGGCAACAACAGTATCAGTATGAAGTGGCCCAATATAATTATTATAACAGGAGGAAGAAGGTAGTTAATAATGTGATGAATTCTGATCAACCGAAGCAATGTCCTGTTACATCAATGACGTAGAACAGCACTATCAATCAGTATTCCAACACCATAATAAATTGAAAGAGAGAATTATGAAAATAAAGTTACCAATCCTAATATAACATCTGTTAAAATTAGTGATATACATAAGGCAGTGAAGTCTACTTCACTTGACACATCTCCTGGACCTGACGGTGTTTTAATTAGAACCATTAAAATATTAAATATATATCACATAATTAAATCTATTATTGATTTAATTTTAAAATTTTCATACGTTCCAGAACCTCTTAGGAGGGGGCGTACAGTTCTAATTAACAAAGGAAAAGGAGATGTGAATAACTTGTCATCTTGGAGACCTATTACTATGTATTCGATACTTAGGAGAATAATTGAAAAAGTTTTAGACACCGAATTAAGAAGGCAAGTATCTTTCCACCCTAGTCAGAGAGGCTTTGTAAAAGGTCTTCCAGATGTCACGTTAACGCAAGACTTATGAACGCTGTTCTTCAGGACGCTAAGAAGAAAAAGAAAAATGCTGTTGTAGTTTTTCTTGACGTCACCGGAGCCTTCGATAACGTTGGTCATAGACATGTAATAAAAACTCTAGAGTCAAATGGTGTTTCTACAGATCTAGTAAAAGGAATAGAAGCTTTATTATGCAATAACACAATTAAAGTGTCACTAGGTCTGAAGGAAACAGCACCCATTTCTGTTTACAGAGGTGTACCTCAAGGTGGACCAATGTCGAGTACTCTATTCAACATGTCTATTGACCATCTTTATAAAGAATTCTGTGACCCACGAATAGCTAATACATTAGGGTACGAGCTTTCTGAAGGCAAAGATCGTTTAGTGCTTACAGGCTTTGCCGATGATCAGGCTATAACCGCATGTGATATGTATGCTGCTGAGAGATTAATAGATGGTGTACAAGGAGATTAAGTGAAATAGGACTGAGTGTGAATCCACAAAAAAGTACAGCTTTATTGTTCTTGACGGTAAAATTGAACAACGCTCTCTACAGCTAGAGTATGGTGATGAAATTGAGTCTGTGGATGAAGGGGAAACGATCAAATATCTTGGTTGTACTTTTTCAGGAGAGCTGGTATATAGTGAAGAATCCGTACGTAAGCTTCATGACAATCTAAATAAATTGACAACGTCGATCTTTTGAAGCCTGACCAAAAGCTAAACATACTAAACCAGTATATCTTCCCTGCACTGACGTACCCGCTTCAGACAGCTCCTCTCACTAAGCTACCAAAAACCAGTTTTAGAAGGATTGACGTCATCAGAAGAAGCACTAAAGCAATCATCGGACTACCTGCAAACAGATAAATTAGTGTAAATACTTACTGAAAATAATAATAAGTAGAGATTAATGTGTATATTAATTAATAAAAAAATTATTAAAATAGTTAAAAAATATATATATTACTAGTGACATATAAATTACTAGAAGATATTTTTCATAGAGCAAAACTTTCTATAAGCTTACTTTAGAAACTGATAAAATTGTTCTTAATAAAAAATTTAGTTTTTCCTACGTTACCTAATAATAAACATTTATACTTGAAATAAGTTTGTCCTAAAAAGAAAAAAATGAAATTATTGTAAACTAAAAAAATATAGTAAAATGTTTATTTAAAATTGATCAAATTATTCAATTTGTTATACAATATAAGTATAACTTGATGCAATGATACAAGATGAACTAAAGGATTACATGAATGATGAATGGCAATAGAGCATTTCCTCACTATGAATACTTACCATATTCCTTTACCTTGTGGCAACCAAGAGATTTGTTTTTAACATTGATATTATTATACGTTGAGATGATGCTTTAATAATAAATCATGAAAATTTGTTCCAAATTAATATGCTTTCAAAAATTATCTGATATAATATTTGATAATAATCTAACATGATATTATTGAATCATCAAAATTGTAATCATCTTCTTATTTCTTTGTACAACAAATCAGTGACTAATATTCATTTAGTTCATACCTGACTTAACCCCAATTTAAATTCCATCGTAAAAAATTGGGTTACGGGGAATCTTGGAACTTTTCCTTATCTTATAGGATTTGCTATGCTCATCCTTGCCACTTCGGACTTGCTTCACTTATCCTCAGACAGTAAAAAGTCTGTTTTTTATTTTCAGTGTTAACTCGTCCACTACTGAGCAGGATCGTTGTTACTAAATACAAGCTATTAAAGTGAATCTTTGTAAAGGTGTTAATAAAATTTGAGCCAAATTACTCAACGTGCACATGCCATTCAATGAAAATTGATCTAATGCTGATAATGAGATGAAACTTGCTACATTTGCTGATCTTATTAAGGCTTGCCAACAAGTATGCCAGATTTATCTGATAATTTTTCTTACTATTAAAAAATAAAAAAAATAGTTGGTTTTAAAAGAAAATACTTCATACTTTATTTTACTATTTTATTTTATAATATGTTTACAGAATCAGGAAAAAACAATCATAAACATAAGACAATACTAAATAAAATATCACAGTTAAATAAATATCCACATTTCTAGCTTAGAAAATAGACAGGCCTGAAATTAGTTTAATTTAAAGTACTTGCTTTAACTGCTCAATTTCAACTTTTAATTTCAAAATCTGAAACAAAAATAGTAGGTAAATTGATTTAATAGGAAGCAACAGAAAGTCTAGCCTTTACATTAAATTTTTATATTGACTGTAATGCGTTTAAAATAAAAATTTTAATTTTAAGGTTATTTTAAAAAAATACAAAATAATAAGACAAGAGATCCTTTTATAAAAAATTGATTTTACCTGTTTAAAGCAAAGATTAGCACGGAATAAGCAATTATTAACCACAGTATAGCAATGAGTGTTTTGAACAACTTTTTTTTTTTTTTGTTATATATTTAAGAAATTGCTTATTAACAACTATTACTATTTGTTAGATACCAGAAGTTTATTTGTTTTAGTTTAGGTATTTTTATGTAACTAG
Organism: Microvelia longipes; assembly: GCA_018340805.1. Lineage (NCBI taxonomy): Eukaryota > Metazoa > Arthropoda > Insecta > Hemiptera > Veliidae > Microvelia > Microvelia longipes. The sequence continues at coordinate 27,718,343 of JACMZG010001908.1, read as the reverse complement.
GTTTAGGCAGTAAATTTTCAGATATTCATTTAGATTTAAGTTAAAATGTGAGTTTCAAGAATTTGTCCACCATCTTGGCGATGCACTGTTGCGGTAACATCGTATTTTGCTGTTGCGAAAGCATGGAACACCAAAACAGCTGATTTGGTCGGTTAGAAAATGGATGTCGAAAAGTAACACGCTAATTAGTTTTCTTTATTTAATTTTAATTATTATTGGTGACATCAAAGACTAAAAACTTGTGTTTTTGGGCCCTATGAAAGAGTGAGTTGTTACAACAACCGGTGAGTGCTGAAATATTTTATTTATCAAAAAACCGGTGACCAACACATACGGTGTTTTCTCCTGGAGCTATTTGGAATTTACTTGCGATTACGCTGGATATCATCAGTCTACTTCTACTACCTAACAAATTCTGCTGTGGCCAAATACCCTGAATTATCTTAATTTTATTGCCTATTTACGACCTTAAAACTGTCCAGCTTCCTTTTAGTTCGTGGGCCTTATTATTTCTTAGATTAGTTTAAGCAAGCTTTAATATTAACCGTAAGAAGCTTTGTAATCCTTGCTTGTTTACCTGTGCATGTCGCTTTCATTGTTATATGCCATTTATTTATTTATTATAATTTGTATGTATTAATATCCTCTATCATTTTACTTTAGATGTATCCTCAGAACAGTGGTAGAGACGTGGACAACAAACGAACCTTACTTTATATTTCCTAGAGTCATTGCACCCTGTGTTTCACCTGTTATACACCTTGTTCTGCACCAATTGGTAACGTTATTTCCTTTATTATTTGAGTTGTCCTCTGCCTTATAGTTTAGACTAAGTAAGAAATCTGTGATAAGAGCTCAGTACAATCACCTAGTCAGGTAACCTATAACTAACCTTTATTTATAACTTGTTATAAACCTTATTTTCTTTAAAATCAAAATTCTGGTGTCCTCACTCTTTCACCCTTTAAATTAAGTTCTCAATACAGTCCTCAACCAGTGCACTCAGAACCAAGGCTGTCATTTTATGCTTTCTCTAGTGCACTAAACACTATTAGTTAAGATTATTTGCTTATAAACTTCACAAAAGTAAAAAATTAAACAATTATTTAAATTAATTTGGAAACAGATTAATTTGTAAGGAAATCGTACACTTGGAATTAAATATGAGTGTTTACTATCTCATAATTTTAATATTATTTATTGAATTCGTTTTTGTTAATTTATCATAGACTGATGAAGATATTTGGGGTTAATAATGTGTTTTCTTTATGAAATCTTCAAGATCAGAGAGATATCTTGTAGATCTATGTATAATAACAAATATACTAATTTTTCAAGCTTCCCTTGATGTAAGTTCTTGAGCAGCTTCTTGAAACGTTTAACACAGGAGGGTAAACAATGAGTGTGCTTTTAAGATTTTTGGAAGGGGGAGGGGTCACAAGAATGATAGGGGGTCTGCAAAGTATCATTTATTTAACTGAGGGTCTGCGGACTCGTATGTTTTGGTAACTTTTGTAACTAATTAAGATTCACTTGAAGTATAATAGCATGGGTTAATATTAATGCTTTTAGCGAATTTCCTTTGAAATTCGGCTAATGGGATAGGCGTCATGGCGGAATCGAACCTCGGACCACGACACAAATCCGTTTTCAGAGGTCCCTAATGACGAAAAAATACGTTTCGCGAGACTTTATATATATATATATATATATATATATATATATATATTATATATATATATATATATATATATATATATATATATATATATATATATATTATATATATATATATAATATATATATATATTATATATATATATATATTATATATATATATATATATATATTATATATATATATTATATATTATATATATATATATATATATATAATATATTATATATATATATATAATATATATATATATATATAATATTATATTATATATATATTATATTATTATATTATATTATATATATATATATATATTATATATATTTATATATATATATATATATATATATATATATATTATATATATTATATTATATATATATATATATTATATATATATGTATATATATATTATTCTAGACACTTTCTTGTAAACACTCTATCTTTCGAACGGATTAATATTTTTTAACCAAACTTGGTACAAAATCACCTTCTGGAGGACACGAACCCTATTGAAACCAGGTTTTTGTGACGTCATTAACCGGTTTGCTGAGTCAGCAAAATTTCAAAAAATCGGCAAAATTCAGGGTTAATATTTTTTGCCGCAAAAAAGGTGAATATTTATGTTTTTTGAGACGCTGAATCGAATGAAACCGGTCCGAAGTCGATACGACCACTCTAAATGACCAAAAAGTCCAAAAAACCATTGTAAATTACCAAAAACCAAAATTTAGGTCGATACAAAATAAATTTCGAGTAGGGTGTCGTTTTCTATGTAATTTTGGGCGCTGAATCGAATGAAACCGGTCCGAAGTCGATACGACCACTTTAAGTGACTAAAGTCCAAAAACCATTTTAAATTACCAAAAACCAAAATTTAGGTCGATAAAAAATAAAATTTCGAGGGGTGTCGTTTTCTATGTAATTGGGCGCTGAATCGAATGAAACCGATCCGAAGACGATACGACCACTTTAAGTTACCAAAAAGTCGAAAAAACCACAAAAAATATAGAAAACCAACATTACGGTCGTTGAAAATTAAATTTCGAGTAGGGTGTCGTTTTCAATGTTTTTCGGGCCTCTGAGTTGAATGCCAGTGGTCGGGAGTCAATACGACCACTCAAACTCAGGTACCTGGGTTCACATCCTGGAAGGGTCATAATTTTTATCGTTTTTTTTTTTACTTAATATAAGTTTAGGAGTCGTAACTTAATATAAGTTATGAGTCGCAATTTAGCTACCGTAGCGATAACATCTAGCTTAGAGTAGAATAGTATAATGTAGTGTAATAGTGTAGTTAAATTTTGCTTACATCGGCTATAGTTCCTTTTTTATTATTATTTCGGTTAATTCATACTATAATGTTTAAATTCTGTAAATCAAACTCAACTTTTTATAATTATGACAAATGTTTTCATTGAAAAGAATTGACGACGGGTTAATCCCTGAATATGAAGATGAAGATATTAATCCCATTAGAAAGCAACAACCTACACCGGAAAATGTTGCGAAGGAAGAAGAGAAAAACAACACCTCGACAAATCAGACTGATCTAGATAATAAGGTATCCAAAATCTTTACCTTACCGTCCGTAGGTCAACATGTGATAATTAAAAGAAATTCCGGCCAAACTCAAGAAGCAATAGTAACCGAGATATTACAATCAGATAATGACCCGTTCAACAGATTAAAAAAACGTTACAATAAATGTTGAATGGGTAGAAAATGACGGCTGTATTAAAGGGAAATCTGTTGACGTTAGCAGAATCACTCTTTGTAGTAACAATACCCTCTAATACAACTTTAAATACAAACAATACACCTGACCGTAATATCTTTAACCTTAATGTTAATAAAGAAAACATTAATGCAAATATTAGTAATTATAAAGACAATAGTTTAATAAATAATTCAGATAATACTGCACCTCAACCTAGTACTAGTTCAAATATAAGTAACAATAGCGAAACTACTGAAAATGGAGTAGTTTGTTCAATTTGCAACTTTTCTTTTAAAAACGAACGAGGCTTAAAAACACATGTAGCTAAAAAACACCCAATAGAAGCTAATAAATCAAAACTGAATAGTATACTTAAAACTGACGTGGAAACAAGTGAATTAAATCAAACAGAAATAGAAAAGTGGGATAAAAAGTTTAAAGCTTTTCTTTCACTAGATATTAATCAGTTTAAGCAGGAGGATTTAGATCACACTGTTAATGACTTTCTTCTTTTCCTCAAAGATACTAATAATGATTTACCTGGTCCAAAACATCCAGCTGCGCGTTATTACAAAATGCGTAACAGAAATAAAGAATCAAAAAGCACAAAAGGATCAAGTAAATCATCTAATCCTCAACGTGCAAATAAAGCCACAGAGAAAAAACGGCAACAACAGTATCAGTATGAAGTGGCCCAATATAATTATTATAACAGGAGGAAGAAGGTAGTTAATAATGTGATGAATTCTGATCAACCAAAGCAATGTCCTGTTAACATCAATGACGTAGAACAGCACTATCAATCAGTATTCCAACACCATAATAATATTGAAAGAGAATTATGAAAATAAAGTTACCAATCCTAATATAACATCTGTTAAAATTAGTGATATACATAAGGCAGTGAAGTCTACTTCACTTGACACATCTCCTGGACCTGACGGTGTTTTAATTAGAACCATTAAATATTAAATATATATCACATAATTAAATCTATTATTGATTTAATTTTAAAATTTTCATACGTTCCAGAACCTCTTAGGAGGGGGCGTACAGTTCTAATTAACAAAGGAAAAGGAGATGTGAATAACTTGTCATCTTGGAGACCTTTACTATGTATTCGATACTTAGGAGAATAATTGAAAAAGTTTTAGACACCGAATTAAGAAGGCAAGTATCTTTCCACCCTAGTCAGAGAGGCTTTGTAAAAGGTCTTCCAGGATGTCACGTTAACGCAAGACTTATGAACGCTGTTCTTCAGGACGCTAAGAAGAAAAAGAAAAATGCTGTTGTAGTTTTCTTGACGACACCGGAGCCTTCGATAACGTTGGTCATAGACATGTAATAAAAACTCTAGAGTCAAATGGTGTTTCTACAGATCTAGTCAAAGGAATAGAAGCTTTATTATGCAATAACACAATTAAAGTGTCACTAGGTCTGAAGGAAACAGCACCATTTCTGTTTACAGAGGTGTACCTCAAGGTGGACCAATGTCGAGTACTCTATTCAACATGTCTATTGACCATCTTTATAAAGAATTCTGTGACCCACGAATAGCTAATACATTAGGGTACGAGCTTTCTGAAGGCAAAGATCGTTTAGTGCTTACAGGCTTTGCCGATGATCAGGCTATAACCGCATGTGATATGTATGCTGCTGAGAGATTAATAGATGGTGTACAAAGGAGATTAAGTGAAATAGGACTGAGTGTGAATCCACAAAAAAGTACAGCTTTTATTGTTCTTGACGGTAAAATTGAACAACGCTCTCTACAGCTAGAGTATGGTGATGAAATTGAGTCTGTGGATGAAGGGGAAACGATCAAATATCTTGGTTGTACTTTTTCAGGAGAGCTGGTATATAGTGAAGAATCCGTACGTAAGCTTCATGACAATCTAAATAAATTGACAACGTCGGATCTTTTGAAGCCTGACCAAAAGCTAAACATACTAAACCAGTATATCTTCCCTGCACTGACGTACCCGCTTCAGACAGTCCTCTCACTAAGCTACCAAAACCAGTTTTAGAAGGGATTGACGTCATCATCAGAAGAAGCACTAAAGCAATCATCGGACTACCTGCAAACACCACAACTGCTATGTTATATTCACCTCGTCGTTTTAGAGGGCTTGGAATTTTAAGATGCATATGGGAAGCTCCTTTACAACACCTTAGCATAGCACAAAAATTGAGTGTAGTTCCTGATGAATTGTTTCAAGATATATTTAACTATGACGAGGAAATTAATCAGTGCTTTGAACGATTAGGCGTAGAGAAGTCATCTAATGAAAACATGAGTGTTAAAAAACTAAGGCAAGAGTTAAGGGAAAAGAGTTTTGATGAATGGTCAAAATGTAAGTGGCAGGGAATTGGTGTTCATCACTTTAAAGATTATCCGAGTGGTAACAAGTATATTTGGGATCGGAAAGTACTTACGGGATCTGAATGGACGAACTCATAAAGCTTAACACTAACTACGCTCCTTTAAGAGCAGTTCCTGGGAATAGTGTCCAGTCAACAGGAGATGTTGGGACCCTCTGTCGCCATTGTGGCAGAGAGAATGAAACTCCAGCCCATGTGCTTGGAAAATGCCCACACAACATGCTTCTGGTGACCAGACGCCACCATAACGTTAAGCAAAAGATCTCAGAAGTGCTTAAAGAGAAAAAGTATACTTGTTACGACGAGGTATATGCTATTGACTCGGAAGGTTCTTCCAGGTTTTCCGATATAATAGCATTCCATCCAAACAACAAAACTGCCCTTATAATCGACCCTACAATAAGGTATGAAACCAATGATATCGACCAAGCTGATAAGTCCACAAAGAAAAGAGTAACATCTATGAGAAATGTATAGAGTATTATAAAGAAAAGTTTAGATGCCAGCATGGAGATAGGACTATACAATACATGGTTTATGGTTTGGATCAAGGGAACTATATCTGATAGGTCTAAAAAGTTCTTTGACGAGATCGGAACGGATCAAAATTTTCTAAGACTTCTCTCAGAAAATATAATTTTAGACTCTTTAGGCATTATAAGTCACCACATTTATTCTTAATTAATGTACTTCTCTTATTATTTATTTTACTATATTTTTTTTTCATTGAATTTATATTGTATTATTCTCTTATTTTTGACTAACCTATTTTTCTTAGCGTTATGTATATACTATGACTTAAATCTACCTTTATCAAAATATTTCTTTTATTAATTTTAATATTTGTCTTTAGATTGATAAGTACGCTGTGTATGTAGCAACCCTTTGTATAAGGCCAGCTTCACATATTTATTTTTGTAAATAAAGTGTTTATATATATAGAAAATAATTCTGGCGCGGTGGTCCGCATGTCGGGCGAATTTCCTTTGGATGCGTGTTTCCGTGCTTTTTACATTATGTAAGTTTACAACTACTAAATAAATTATTCCGGCGCGGTGGTCCACTGTCGGGCGAATTTCATGTAGAATGCGTGTTTCCGTGCTAAACAACCCATTTTTGCTTATGCAAGAACCATGTCCATAGCGTGGTTCCAGTTCATGCTTTAGAACCTAAGCAGTTACTCAATTGTCAAGCACTGCTCGTAACTCATTTTGTCTGTATTTTCCAAAGGAAATGCGCTAAAACCTTTAAAGATAACTGACTAAGCTTAAAGATAAGTAACCAAGCTTTAAACTAGTGCAAATAATAGTGCGTACTTCTTATTTTAGAAGTACAACGTGAAGTAATCACGCAGTTGCAGAACAACTGCGCATTTCCTTTGGAAAATACAGACAAAATGAGTTACGAGCAGTGCTTGACAATTGAGTAACTGCTTAGGTTCTAAAGCATGAACTGGAACCACGCTATGGACATGGTTCTTGCATAAGCAACAATGGGTTGTTTAGCACGGAAACACGCATTCTACATGAAATTCGCCCGACAGCGGACCACCGCGCCGGAATAATTTATTTAGAAGTTGTAAACTTACATAATGTAAAAAGCACAGAAACACGCATCCAAAGGAAATTCGCCCGACATGCAGACCACCGCGCTAGAATTATTTTCTAGTTGTAAACTTATATTAGGTAAAAAAAACGATAAAAAATTATTGTCCCTACTAGGATTTGAACCCAGGTACTCTGGGTTTGAGTGCTCGCATCCAAAGGAAATTCGCCCGACATGCGGATCACCGCGCCAGAATTTTTAAGTAGTAAGATAGTAAAGAGAGAAGCTTATATTCATTATTAAAATTAATTATAGTCATACCTTATCTTGATGATTCTTTTGAACTGCCTGAGAAACTTTAGTCTTATAACTCTCATGAGATGTCATACTCATAAGTTTTTCTAATTCTTTTTCAAGTTTTACTAATTTCTTTTTATCTATATCTGAGTCTTTGCTTTGTTTTCCAGACTAAAAATTATTAAAGATATTTAATCAACAAAATAAATTATAATCAATCCTAGAAAGCTCATGCACAGTTATTTGCTTGGCTATAGTCAATGGTATGGCCAACAGGAAAATTAAGAGGATAATAAACTCAAAAACAATACACAATCCATCCATTAACTGCTGATATATGCATTAGCTTTTAGTACCTTAATACAAGTTTTATTTATTTTATTGATCAATAAGAGATTATCTGTGTAATCTTTATCACTTCTGAAAACCTGAATGTCCTCTTCTCTCACATTACTCTCTTTTGTAGTGCGGATATTGCTCATTTCCCATATAACATAGGGATCTAAAAATTTTTCTTTCAGCTGATTTTAGTTATGGGTTACGATTTAACTCCCCAGAAGTTTTAAACATAATGAAAAAACTAAAAATATTACCTTTTGTAGTTGAGATGAATAATAGATAGAAGTTTTGTCATTAAGACAAGAGAATAACACCCACTTGGATTCTTTCACCTCTGTTAATACTAGAAATTTATTCCTACATAAGGTTTCAATTAATTCTAACAAATCAGTTGAAAAAACCCTGTCAGATAAATACAAGCCAACTAAAAACAGTAAAAAGGCATTAGAGAAAACAATACAAAACTAATATAAAATATATAAGAAAACAATACATTATTTAGAAGAATGTGCGAACTATTTTTCATTCTGATGGTTTACATCAAGAAAAGAAATAACAGGTAAAAGTCATACTGATAACAGAACAAAGTTATACATTTTTCATATGGCTAAAGAATTCATCTAAATTATAAAAAGGATTAAGGATTCTGTGTTAAAAGTTCCTTCAAAGATTTTTTTGTGTATTGCATCAATTGAAACCTTTTATCTAATAATTTGGTCAACCCATTTAAAATTACTAAAAGTATAATAATATGATTTTATAAGATAAATACCTGTCATACTATCAGTTTTAGTTTGTTTCTGGGTAAGTTTCAACCTTCTTATTTCTTTAACAATATTTAAACATAAATTAACTTCTTCCTTAATTTCCTGCATATTACTTGGTAAACTTATCTAAAACCAAATATAATAAAAAGTATATTTAAACAAAAACTTGATTTCCATGAAAAATATTACTTCTCAAAACACTCTATAGTGAGCCTACAGAAGCTCCAGGAAATTTGTAGAGAAATTTGCACACTAAAGTTAACACTAAATGTCTAATTTAAAATGAGTTTGAAGGGGAGGGGATGGAAGGAGATAAAGAAGTCAACTCACTCTATTGGCATCCTGTGTAAGTAAAAAGGGGACCTCGTATCTTTTGTTTAATTTTAAGAGCTATGCTCACAGCTGTTTTAATATAAATTTGTTTTTTTGCAATTTGTTTCTTTATTAGTGTGATTCAAATATTTGGATCGATTTTTAAATTATATTTGAGAACTTATGTACCTAAAAGGATGTTCAATTTTTTTTTAATAAAGAAAAAAGGTAAAAAAACTAAAAATTTAACTAACTATCCATGTCCATATGGCAACGTTATCACAAGTCAAATGAAGGGAACCTCTGTATTAAGATTTTTTCTGTCAGGATTGTTAAATTTTATTTATTGTTAAGAAATAATAACGTAAACCAAAGAATATAAGAGGTATAGATTGTCAGGAGGTATACGAGAGTGTCAGACAGAAGCTGGGGGTGAACTTGGTGCTGGCATCTTGCAGCAGCTCTGAAACTAACTCTCCTTACCAAGGATAACATTCTTCTCACTTCTTTAAGTTTATAATGAATTCATCTCGTTCTTAGTTACCATTTTAACGACAAAAGTATCTATCTAATTGAAATTGGTCATTACTACATAAAATAAATATTTGGATTAATCAGGTTTGTGCCAGAAGTAGTTTGCTGAAAATAAGATCACAGTAGCCCACAACTGTTAACTCGCTACGGAACCAACATTTTCTTGTACAAAATAATAAATCCCAGAACAATATTTATCTACATATTCTTTGACAAAAACATTAAATAAATTTTATATGTTTACACAAAACATTTGACAGAGTAATAAAAATGATTAAGGTTTGGATGTGCACAAAAGTTGCACACTGTGTTTTTTGAGAGTGAGCTGACTTCATCTTCTCCTTCCATCTCCCCCTTTCAAAATTAATTTAATTAAATGAAAAAATAATATTGTTTTTAAATTTACCTTTATCTTTGAAGGACAATGAGTCAAATGAACAGATTTTTTACTATGTGGATATAAATGTTGATATAACTTCTCTGATAAAAATGGAGTCAAAGGAGCTAATAATTGTACTGAATTGACTAGAGTGTACAGTAAAATGTAGCATGTGTTACTAGCAAGCTCTTGATTAGAACTTTTAAGTGTTGGTTTAACTGCTTCCTGAAAACAAAATAAAGTTATTTTTAAAAAAGTGGGTACGGGGTGCCATGGAACATTTCCTCATAATATCGGATTCGCTCCGCTCTTCCTTACTTCGGACTTGCTTTGCTCGTCCTCAAAATATACAATTTGTCAAATGTAAACTGCAAAACCACTTCCGACTCGCTTCGCTCGTCCTCAGATAGTTAATGCAATCGTTTCATTCCCAGTGATCACCCACCCAGGCACAGACCACGCTCAATGCTGCTTAACTTTTATTATCTAATAAAAAACAGATATACTTGTCGTATAGAAACGAAACTTAGTGTACAAATTAATTACGTAAAGGTATACACTTGTACCGAATGTCAACTTAATTGGAATATTTCCCAATTTTATACAATTTTTAAAAGCTAGCTCCTGGTGTATTATGCTACAGAGTTGAAGCTTTGTACAAAAATCAGTCTATATGTGTTAGTTGTGCTATCCGGAAAATATTTTTTTACGATTATTTTCTTAACCAATCCTAGAGGGGGCAATGTTTTACATAGCTTTAAAGAACTTCTGATGATAACTACTTTGTCAAAGAGGCATACATATTTCTAAGGAGCCCCCCCCCCCTCCCGGTTCCTGTCATACTAAGGCCCCCCTAACCTCTTTGATCATACAAACACCATTAAAGATAACTCATAAAAATTCACTTAAAGCTAAATAAATACAATTCTATAAGATATTTAATTTTAAAAAAATGTAAATACTTACTAAATAAATATCACAGAAATTATGTTGTACAAATTCTTTAATTTCATTAACAGCAACATGGAAATCAAAACTATTAATTGATTCATCAACAGTATCAAATAAAGTCATTAAATTTGCCAGAAGCCAACTATCGAGTTTAGTTTGAGGAACAGGTGATTTGTCGAACTTGAAATTTAGATTTGACTGAAGTTTCCACTGAGGCAGTAGTTTTTCAGACCAATCCATAGTAAAACGGCAGGCTTGCCATAATTTATTGCAAAAGAGTTTATTGACATAACAAATTTCAGTATCAAAATGAATATAATGATCTGAAAATAAATAAGTACACATTTTGTAAACATTTTATGTCATGATGATAAAATCGACTTTATGACATCCCAACTTGTGTGGCCATGATGTCATAACTAAGATGCCAAGACATTATTACTTTGAAGTAATGCTTACACACATTAACTGTCATAACAACACATTTACTGGTATGGCATCAAAAACTTATGTAAAAGTAAAGACGACACAAATCAAACAATATGACATCAAAATGTAAAAAAATACTTTGATATCAATATAGGAGACAACTTTGATGTCAAGATGTCACAACTATGGGACATCTTAAACACCATGACATTATAAATTATGGGCAATTTTACAGCCATGACATCACAACTTAACACTGACATCATTACATCACAACAATAAACAACATTGACGTCATGACAATACAACAAATAATAGATAATAATGATAGTAAATTAACTAAAATAAAAAGAAATAAACTAATTAATCACTAAGTTAAAGATTTATAGAGTAAGATATTATAGTTATAATATTGCATTCTGTTGTAATAATGTATGTCATGTATAGTACGTATTTATAATAAATAAATCAGCTGAAAATTGATCCATGTTAATGGAAGGTCCTAATTCTACGGTTGATCAGTAATCAATCAATCCCTCCTCTTTACAATTAACAATAAAAAATTGTTTGTTTCAAATTTAAAAAGTTATTAAGAATTAACAACATTTTATAAAAATATAATATACTCTGTGTGGGTTCTAAGCAGAGTCCTCGCTCAGAATCATTTCTTGAGGACTTTTTCATCATTCATACATGTAAAATAGTTAATTTGTTCTTCTAACTTGTTTCATAAATAAATATATATTATTATTATTGTATAGACTAAAGCTGTATTGAGATATAATAAGGACCTTAGTTTGACCGACATCCTAAAATTATCACATAATAGAATTTAAACTCACTTTTAATCCTATGAGAGAGCAATGTAAGTCGCAGGGCATCAGTGCCACACTCCTGAATTCCATTAGAGTATAACTGTTTTATATTCAACTTAGCCTTATCTGCTTCATCTTTCTTTAGAGATCCGGACTGTACTCTATCTTTTACATCATCTAAAAGCTCCTATAATAGAAGAAAAATCAAACTCTATATTCAGTTTCTCTTTAATTTGAAAATAATGGCTATTACAAATCAACCTATGTTTAATGTCCTCAAGGATCTAACTACTATAGTACAGCACACGGTTATAATCAAATGACAGCATGGGAAAACCGTGTTGAGTAACCAATGAGGTTGGCCTGATATGAAATTGTGGGTGTGGTTTCACTTCCAGAACTAACCTCATTGTCTCCCTCCTATTATTTTTTTCTGTATGTTATACAATAGAAACAGACAATAATTATAATAAATAATTATTGTCGGTAATAATAAATAAATCTTATACAGCAAAAACCATAAATCATAAGCTTATGAGATTAGGTTTATAGAGAGGTGTTTTATTTTAAAGTGGGTGACTCACTGATCAACAATATATTTATTATTAAATAATATTTCCAACTTTAATTTTCCACACCAACTACCATATCTTATTGCAATATTTATTTATTTACTATTTTTTACAATTAATTTTATACATTTAATAATAACAATACAAAACCTGTACCACATATAGAATAATTTTGCAACATGGATGTGTTATTGAAAGATTTTGTCAGTAAAACAAGTGGCCATCAGCCTCTTGGCCAGGACTACTACACACACAGAGCTATATCTGACGTATTAACTGAACCCAAGCCACGGAGGAAAGGCTCCTTCTCTTTCGACACACCTACACCCTGGTATAGTGTATTTAGGTGAGGCATGACTCACATCCACTGTCATGTACTGATATTTCTTACTAAAAGTCAAATAATTTCAATGAGAAACAGTGCATTTTTTCTTTCATCTATTTATTTTTTAGCCTATGCTAGTTTACTAAATTAGACTAATTAATCACAAGAATGATTGCTATAAAAGTTATAAATAATAATACTAGTCATAATTCTTGTTGTAAAAACATTATTATTTGTTTCGTTTACTATATCATAAATAATACACCACACAATTATTTAATACAGGCATAAGCTTTTTTATCTCGTTCATCAAAAATCATAATTTGCCCAAGATCCTAATTTTTATTAGCAGTCTAGCTATACAGCTGTATGGGATTATACAATCTGAATGGTATCCCAAAGATAAGTACCCATACATGCATAAATACACATAGACATTTAATAAAAAAATAATAAATAAGTTGAAATATTTACTATACTCTTTGAGTTGAAATAGTTAAAAAAATTTGTTCAGGTACTTTTTTCTAATTTCTTTTGTGATTTTTTATAACTTTATAAAAGGATGTAGAATAATAAAATAGAATATATAATAACCTGGTAAGATATTCCATTAATAATGTGTTGAGGGTCAATCACATTTCCTAAGCTCTTGGACATTTTTCTGCCTTGAGGATCACAAATTACACTGTGCAGTAAGACTTTCTACAAATATTACAAAGTTGGATAAAAATAGATAATGTAAAGTTAAAAGAATAACACATTATAAGTTTAAAACATCTAAGTAAGAAATAAGTACAGTCAATTTTATCAGATAAGGTGGGTGTAAGGTATGAACAATGTGATTTTAGAAAAATGTTAGGAAAAAACTAGTTCTGAGAAGAAATAAAGAATAAATTGCTGAAGCCAGACACAAAAGGCATAATTGTTCAGTCCTAGAGAATTGATTACTCCATTAACTTGTTCCTGCTTCCTGATACAGTCAGGTAGTTTCCAATTTTAGGTTGGATTGGAATTTTGTCACTTTTGTCAAGTCTGAAAAATTACCCCGAATTCCATTTTCATTCTATAGCAGTGTTTCTATTAGTTTTATTAAAATGGCATTTCCTTTATAGGCTTGAAAATTATAAGAGCATTTATTATTGCTCTTTGTTTCAGCTAGTGTGTTTACCAGAAAAGTACACATCTATTAATAAAAATATCTTCAGAAATGAGTTGGACATAGAGATGGAGTTGAGGCCTCAATGTAGAAACACTTTTTATCGAACAAATATGTATTCTTAATTTTTTAAAAAGTTTTAAGTGACATCATTTTGTTACGGTCTTGGATTAATCCCAAATCTAATATATTAGATTAATCTGTACCTATTAATTTCACTTCTTCCTCTCATAGGACTTGGTGTTTGTGCCAAGTTTAATTTAAATTGGATAAGCCTTTAGAGGTGCAGTGTGTTTATCAGAAATGCGCACATTCATACACTTTTTGATAAATGAGATCTGTAGATAGCTATATTTTTTGCTTATGCAATGCTTACCCCTCCTATTAAAAGGTAGGGAGGCAAAAGTTAATGTTTTTTATCACTCAATTTACAAATCTATTTTCACACTATCACCCATGGAGCGGAAGCGTTCTAAAGAAACCCCTTTGAATTTAATGGAAAAAGTATTTTTTAAATTTTTGTCCATGTTTTGGCAACATCTTGTATGCCCAAACATGGGCAATTTTTGTGTTTTTTCGAGTATCACAAGTAAATTGTAATACACAGAATTGGGATCATGTAGGTCAGGGATACGCTTCAAAGCCATGGGGACCCCCATTGTAGATAAATAGTACTTGGGGGACCTCTGTCTTTCTTGTTACTCCCCCCCATTTCAACTAAAAAAAAAAATCAATAAGTGAAAATTCCATTAAAGGATATTGGAACTGATAGCTTTTAATAATTATACTTTTAATTATAAATTATAATAACATAAAAGTTAATTAGTGTTTACATCTTTTTTAAAATAATTTGTTCATTAGCTCAAAGACCCCCTAAAATCTTTTCGATTTTGTCCGGGATTTTGAAGTGTGGTCCGGGGACCACACTTTGCTAAACCTTGTTGTAGGTAGCGTAAAATGAGCATATGTGCCTGTTGACATGACACACGTATCTCCAACACCAACCCTGTAAATCTAATAAAACCGGTCCAGGGCCCGGGTACTTTGGGGACCTATTAATATAAATAAAGTGTTAAATATCTTTATTTTTTATAGTAAACTTGGTCACATGAAGAAATTGCTACATAAAAGTGCTGAAAGGACTTTGTTTGGTAATAAAAAGAAACTTTTTCCCATTTTGATTGATGATCTCTTGATTTTAATTGTTTATTGCAATTTTTGTTCATAATAAGCAGAGCAAATTCAACAAATCATGGATTACCTTAAATGGAAGTTTATCAGTTAATTGTAAAGAAAGCATAACCATCCTAGCAACCCAGAAGAATAAAATATCATGTCCAGTTACCATTATATCTAGAGGAAAATAAACATCTAAATCTTTATTCTGAAAGAATAAGCAAAACTTGAACATTCATTCAATCAACAAATACAAAGAAATCATAAATTAATAAATAGAAGGGAAAAGGGCCAAACTTTCATCGGCTTTGATAAAGTCTAAACTCAATAAGTCAAAACAATTACTAAGAAGAATATTTTCAATAAATGTTAAGCATTCATTCAATAATAACCATTTTAATTAAATAAATTATAGAACTGCTTCTAATTCCCATTCTTTTTGGATAATTTATAAAACTATTTTCAATTCCTATTCTTATTGGATGATTTATAAAACTGTTTTTAATTACCATTCTTATTGGATAACTTACAAAATAGGTTAAACAATTAACTACACTTTACATTGCTTGCTATAAGCTAAACTATTGACACATTAAAAATATTCCCCAAATTCTGGCCTGTACAATTGGATGTCAGTAAAATCAAACTGTTACAAAAACAAATTGATAACTAGTTCAAATAAATTTGTAATACAAAAATTTACCTTCTGCGGCCAACCAAAAACAGAGAATGGTAAAAGAGCAGATGAAAACCAAGTATCTAAAACATCAGGTACTTGGAAAAATGATTTGTCCATGGCAACCCCATGTTCTTGTAAAATAAATTTCTCATTGCCATCAGTATATAGAGGCATTTTATGCCCCCATATAACTTGTCTACTAATACACCAATCTCTGAAAGAAAAAATATCCTTATTATTTATTATCAATTTCTAAAAAAATTATAGATATTATTAAAAGAGATCTAGAGAGTAAGATCTGTATTGATAATTTCCATTAGGTTGCCACTAAACTTAGAGGAAATCAAAAGATTTATTTTTAATGCGGTCTTTATTATATTTAGAGGTTAATAATGAAGTATGAGAATTCATTCCAAATTGATATGCTTTCATAAATTATCCAATATAATAATATTAGATAATAATCAAATATATTATAAAATAAATTATCTAAATTTTAATAATTTTCTTATTTTTATAACAAATCAGCAACATCAATACTTATTAGATTCATATTTCACCATTAGATAACTTAAATTTTATTCATGAATAAATGGATACCTCATTTATATTTTAACTCAATTAGATGATTTTTTATTTTTAATAATTTTAACAAATTTTTAAAGAAAAATGAGCTTATGAGGTTGGGGTCATAGAGGGGAAGAAGATTTTTGGGAGAGGGGACTTACTGATCAAGAAAATAAAAATTTTTTTAAAAATATATATATATATTATATATATATATATATATTATATATATATATATATATATATGTGTGTGTGTGTGTGTGTGTGTGTTGTGTGTTGTGTGTGTTGCAAAGGGACACGATAACTTATGTATTTACACTATAAATAAAGAAAAGTAAAAAAAAGAAGAAGAATGTGATTGAGAAAACTCAAACCTAATATTTTCTAAATAAGATGTCCATATTTTAATGTACTGATCTGGTATTATTTCAAGATCACCTTTTTCAACTGATTCAAGGGCTCTAGATCCCATTTCTTTACACTTCAAAAACCTAAAAAAATCACAAAAAAATTTAAACATTTGTGTATAGTATTTTAAATTGTATTTTTGTAATTCTAATGCATCAATAAAGTTTTTTCTTATAAAGGCAAGAACATTAATACTTATAAGATTGACATTTTATATTTTAACCCTTTTATTACAAAATTTCATAAATTCTAATTTCATATTTAAAATCATAGCATTAAACTTTGATTCAATTTAATTAAGTAGTTTTTTTAAGACCTTATTAACTCAATCTCTTTTGTTAAGAAGATATAATATTGGTTAAACTATAGAGTAATATAATATTTATAACAATGTTGTGTATTACAATATTATTCAATGGTTTAACATTGGTTTTGCATAGGGGATGTACTTAAGTTTTCTTTTACACACGATTCTAAAAGAATTTCTGAAATTGTGTGAATTTTTTTTCAGATTGCACTCAATTTGTTGGTTTAATAACTAAAACAACACAGTATGCACACAAATAACATACTATTCGCTTTCCTAATAACAAATAATGTACATCTAGTTTTAAGAGGTTAAATATGTGAATGGTACTGGCAGAACTAAATTGAGCCTAAATCACTTAACCACATATTAAATAAGTACATTTATTACTTCGTTCACACACGGGTATTTTTCACACATTTTCGCCGTGAAAAATGAGTTTCATGGTTGAACCCTGTGTTCAATCCTATTCACAAGACAACTGCCAGGGGGTTGAACCCCTAGGAGGTTGAACACAGGGTTCAACCATGAAACTCAAACCCAGCATCTAAACAAAGTATATATTACTGAACATACCACTGTGGTTTACAGACTAATTCAATGATATCTCCGGTTCTACTACACACTGGTACAGACATTTCATGATCTCTTATTTGTCTAATGCATCCTTTATCAGATAACAACGATAATACAGTGGATCTTGCTTTAAATCTGTTTAAACCCTAAAACCATAATACCAGGTAATCAAAAAATAATAGGAATATACATGTAACAATTAATTTATAATTAAATCATATTTTTTACAACTTTCCTTCAGGAGGAGCCATACAAATATAAGTTGAATTTATAGTGATTTAAGTTAAATTAAAAAATATAATTTTTTATTTTTTATTTAAAGCTTTTATTTCACATTTTCATCATACAATCTTTATACATTAAGAATAGGTACAATTTAGTTTCAATAGTATTACAATCATTAGTTACAGTTTATCAACTTATTTGCACATTATTTAAAAGTTAGCAATAAAATAAAACACGTGAAATCCCACAAGGAAGTCCTGAGTGTGGGAGACATTTTCAGTAATAAATGTAAGAGTATTTAGTATTTAATTAAAATGTAAAATATTTAGTTACTAAAACAAAAAAGTAATAATTTACTTTGTGATAAACAGTAATATGATAATAATCCTAATTTTTAGTTCACCAATTAAAACATTATCATAATACTAAATTTATAAATAAATTAATACGTGGTGAATTAAAAAGAAGGAAACATAATATGAAAAAATAAGATGTTTAAAATGAAGTCACAACAGGACTTCTATTCTTGGGCTAAAAAATAATTCTACATAAGGCATGGAAAATCTAAAGACAAATTCAAAATCTCTTATTTAATTGTAAAAAATATGTAAATATTTTTTACATTAAAAAAATCCTTTTACAAGATTTTTAAAAGGATCAAGTTTTATAGATATTTTTAAAAAATAATTGAGTTTTCTCGGTATTTTTAAAAATGGCTGCCACTCTGTAGTTGACAGAAAAAATCCATAATATATTGTAAACAAACTCTCCGTGTTGTTTTTATTTGCGCCCGAAAAATAATAGTATGTTTTTGATGTTGTTTTAAACAAATTTCAGTCACGCAATGTAACCTTCATTACATTAGGCATAATGTAACATGACATTAGGCATAACCTCTTCTACGATTACAATAGTCGCCAAGAGTAGCCCTAGCGGCCAAACTTTTCTTCTTATGACTTTAGCATTTAATTTTTAATCATATCAAAAGCCTGAAATACGTGGGTAAAAAAGTCTCTTGTTAATTTTATTCCACTATAGACCAAACTAAAAAAATATTGAATTTGCTTTGACATGGTAGTGCTTTGGCCTTAATTCATTTATAATTAAGATTTATAGTGTAAAGGTTAGTCAAATCTGGAGCTATATAGATCACTTAAATGTTGATTTATTTGCAGAAATTTATTTGTTTTACAATTTATTTCTCAAGTTATACCTCACAAAATATTACTGAAATTATAAAATTAAAACATATTTACCGATAATTCTGCAGCATTGCTATTAAGCAACCCATTTTCATCAATAACATTAATAATCTCCAAATTATGTCTTTTTGCCATATCGAAATCAGTTTGATCGTGGGCTGGAGTCACTTTAACAGCACCTGTCAAAATAATAAATAGAATGCCTACAAATGGAATCAAGTTTAATAATGTACTGAATATTATTATACGATGAGATATGCAACATATGTAGCATATCTGATACATATGGTATATTAGCATATATGCTACATAATAATTATTATTTCTGTGTATATAATATATTATACATATATCTATAATATACTTAATAATTAAGTTTATTAATACTTAATTTTATTCTTGCATGGGAAAAAAGGTTTGTTTGGCATGTTCCTGCAGTGTACACTAGAGTAGCCTAGAGTAAAAACTATGTTTGGGTATGTCCTTGATTCTTCAAGTCTTATGTTATGTAAAAAGAATCTTACTCAAAACTGCACTTTAGAGTGCAGATTAAAGACCGAGTAAAGTAGAGTAAAATAAAGTTAGGCAGGAATTCACTCTTATCATGTGATATGTGATATCTTACTTTGCACATTTAATAAGTTCAATCAATTATAGGCAGTCAAACACACCTGTGCCAAAAGCTGGTTGAACAGAGTTGTCGAGAATAATAGGTATTTGTTTATTGGTCAAAGGATGAATCAACAGTTTGTTATGGAATTGTTTATATCTGTCATCATCAGGGTGAACAGCAACTGCCTTATCT
This sequence comes from Microvelia longipes, assembly GCA_018340805.1. NCBI lineage: Eukaryota > Metazoa > Arthropoda > Insecta > Hemiptera > Veliidae > Microvelia > Microvelia longipes. Next base: position 27,698,198 of record JACMZG010001908.1, on the reverse strand, counting down.
CCTGGCATTGTTTCTAATCTGCAGGTTGATACTACTATTTCTTTGTCTGAAATCAAATTATATCATTATTCACTAACAATGATAAGAATGATATACTGAGATCAATCATGGATAAGAATTTAATCAACTTTATCTTTGAGCTTGCAAAAATCAGGACAGAATAGGATTCGGGAATCTACAAATCTTAGAAAAAATACATACAATACAGTTTTATACATACAAAAAATAAAAAAAATACATACATTCATTTTTTATAAATGAGGGATACGAACCAAAGAAACAGACCACTCAGGTAGGTACTCAGTGTAAATTGAAGGTAATAAGGCAATACATACATATTTATTAAAACTAATAGATTGTTACACACTAGCGCTCTTGTTGACTGGCTACAGAACTATCATTTTCTTGTCCGAAATAATAAATCTCAGAACTATCTTTCTTTATCTATATATTCATGTAATTGTTCGGCTAATTAAAGTCTTACTCACTATGAATTATCTCAGAAGAAACCTCCGCATTACCTGACAATCCATGAACTTTAAATGCAACATCTATCATTTGTCCATAGACAACAGGTTGGTCATAGGATGGTGGATGAAACTCAGTGGGCCCTTTAATTTGCTTATAATTTACTTCCATGTCTGATAAAGCAGAACCAAGCTTGACACTCCAATTAACTAATTTCTCACATCGATAAATTAAATCTGATTTATAAAGTCTTCTAAATGCTTCATTGACAGCAGACCTCTGACCCTGTATTTATAAAATATGTAAATTGTAATAAGAATACAATATTATATTTTAATATTATACTATTAATATTATTTTAATATTATACTATTACGAGATTATGACCAAGAAGATAAACAATCAAAGGAATATGTAAACACCTGCTTCATTCATAATTCCATAGTCAAGAAAGTCTGTGTTCACAACCAATAGAGTATTTGTACAATTTTTTATTGGATAATCTTAAAGTATATGCAAGTAGTTCACACTATGATCCACTGGGTAGCACCACTTGACTGGGGGATAGACTTAAAAACCCCTTTTCCAACATGTTTTCTATCCCAGTGAGCGTTACCTTACATGGTACATGTCATAAAATAATAATAAAAGTATACAAAACATTGCTACTTTTAAGGGGAAAATCTAAGAAAATGATATGAAAACTGACGCAGAGGCCTAACTAAAAGAAATATGAGATGAAGGTTCTAAATCAATTTGGAGAAACCGTCAAATGCCCACAAACGATCTAAGCCAGCTTTGAATTTAATTAAAATAAAATTAAATAGAGATAAGATAAAATGTGTGAGGATAACTTGACACAACTCAAACAAACGAGATGAAACGAGGAGAAGAAATAACAATGAGGCAAAGACTTCATTTTATTATAATAATTTGAATTCTAAATTCCCCAAGGATCCAAAAATCTGAGAGGGACCCCAAGGCTTCAAAGGTTCCCCAAAACTCCAGATACAAGGACAAATGAATTGAGGAGGAAGAAAATGAAAAAAGGATTTGGGTAAGAAGGGAGCAACATAGTTGCAAAATCACCTGAAAATTTCAAATATTTTAAAAGATACGAGATTAAATAAAACACAACTTAAAACCTTGTTTTCATAGCCCTCTGCTTGACCTCAAAATAAATAAAAAATAATTAAGACAGTATTACCTGATCAAGAGTAAAGAATTGTCTACTCCAGTCTAACGATGGAGCTAATTTGTTGAGTTGATTTAATATAACAACTGATTTATCAGATTTCCAACTTTGAATATGTTCAAGAAGTTGTTGTCTTGACATACTCTTAGGATCCAAACCATGATTTGTAAGAACTTGTTCTACAATAGCTTGAGTTGCAATTCCTGCATGGTCTAATCCAGGCACCCAGACAACATCCATTCTTTCCATTCGTTTTCTAGATAACATAGAATACGAGGACATAATTTTGATAAATACAAATGTTCTAGGTCAGCAGTTCATACAAGGAGGGATGGAAGGGTTCTTGACAAGCACTAATACTTTTTTGAAAAACAATAAAAATGTGAATCAAATGGAAATTGCCTTTACTAAGGCAATTATGAAGGTTGTTTATTTTAGGTTGAATGAAGGTTTTCAACTACCAGGATCCAATTAGAGCCCAAAGATTTCTCCAAATCTGTGCGACGAAAACTACTAGATATACTAAAACCTAATTACCTTTTAGCTAGAACATCTTGCAGTGTAGTAGTAAGAGCATGGCCTAAATGTAATGTACCCGTTACATTTGGCGGAGGTAAAACCATTGAATATTTAACAACAGAATCATTTTCTATCACGTTATCTCTTGATAATGGATGTTTAGAGAACTGTTCCCAATAAGAACGTATTTCTGATTCAACTTCATCAGGCACATATCCTTTCCCAAGCGATCTTTCACCTGAAAACATTCAAATAACAAATCAAATCATTTTTACTATTTTTATTTACACAGTAGATGTATAGGAAAAGTATTGTGTTTGCACTAAAAAATTGTTACTTATTTAATTGTAAAATAAAAGCAATAGATAGAGGAAATCAATCCAACAGATTTACAGCTACTGGATAACATACCAAATAGGTTTGTAAACAATCTAACAAGCCTAACACGATATTTCCTTAACACTATTTTCCTACCTTTATGCTTTTTAAATTTAAATCTTAACAAAGAAGTCACTATGACAGTTTTAGTTTTGATTGTCATCAGTGAATGAAGGAATTCTATTGTTTCCCCACAAGTGTATTAGGTACAAGATCTAATAGCATATTTTTTCTAAAGGCTACAATAAAGCTAGCTACTGAGACACATTTAATGAGTAAACAGCTGTTTACTTAATATTGGAAATAGTTTTTACCAATATAACTGAACAGCAATGCACAGTAACGTAAATAAATAAAAATTAGAAAATATTAAGTTAGAATGGAAAAACTGAGTTAGCGCCAATAGTTAATGTCCCTTGCTGGTTGCCGCCAACATGTTACAGTTCACCCAATAATTGCTAATAATAATAATGGCCGTTAAGAGCCTTGCGGCTCCTCAGGGATATATCCTTGTGTGAACAACTTCAAGTGTATAAGACTTGCACAGATAATCTAAAGTTGGCAAACAATTTATTTAAACAATAATCTTATAATAACTAAGAGTGTAACCTGGTATCCGAACCTCAGACCTCCGTGGTGTCAAAGGTCAGTATAATAACTGATGCCTAACCGCTAAGGGCCAAGTTTTCGAAGCGGTTAATTCTGGCAAAAAATAACTGATGCCATAACAAACTCGACCAAGGAGTTGGCTAAAATTGCTAATAATAATGAGTTGATGATAGAACTAATAATAATTGTTGATGATAGTACTAAAAATAATTGTTGATGATAGTGTGTGGTGATAAATCATATCTGTTCAGGATTTAAGGATAATTTTGGGTATTTGTAGGTATTGTTACAGTTTGATTTCCTGTACTCTGGGAATCTAGGCTTCCTTAATCCCTTAATTTAGGGTTTCCTGAGAGCCCCCGCTCTACACTTTAACATCTGGCCTTTACTGATCCAAGTAAAGGAAGTTTAGTTGCCTTCAGCCAGCTCCAAGTGCCACAGCGCATCTTTTTTAAGTTTTATGCCCGGCCGGATGAATGCATCGCGTGCTCTGCGGTTTCAGTTTGCCAGTAGGTCGGTTGTGATCAACTCACAATTTGTCAAGAAAAGTTATAAACTATCTCTTTTCTTTTATTAACAACTTTGGACAATTCCACCGCGGTCATCAGCATCCGTTTTATGTGGATTGTTTCATCTTTTATTTGGAAACAAAATTATTATCAGTTGGCCTAACATTTTATGGATCATCACTACTGTATACATATAGTGGAACAACTTATGAATTTAGCGGATAATCTCTCAGGATCTTCAAGGAGTCTCTTGGATTAACCACCTACAGCTAAGCCTTATTTATCATAATTATTTTCCAACACTATCTACCCTTCATATTCATTTTTTACATAATTTTACCTATATTAATGACAATTTTGAAGATAACTTTCTATTTTAATTATAATCAACCTAGCTAATCTTGATATAGCCTGCCCGATTTGAGACTCAATTTGCACAATTTTTAATATTATACCTTATGTCCCTTAGAATTTAGATTTATCTTCTATTAACTAATATTATTAACCTGAAGTTAATAATTTAATGTATTTTAATATAAGTATCTTTAACAATTATTTTATTGTCAATTTAGTTTTAAGTTTATTAAAACGGAGCTCCTTTGTAGGCAAGTTAGGGCGAGTTTTAGTTATAAGTATTTAGAGAATTTTATTAATTATTTTAATGTTTATACTTTGACATGAATATACATGCTCTTCGAGCTTGAAATTTACTTACTTGTTTTTAATCTAAGTTAAGTTCTCCCGTTCATTTTGGATCTGCTAGGAGCATTTCTCTTTTACAATTTTACCATAATTTTGAATTAGCAAATTTATGAGCGAGCCCACGTATGTGCTCACTTGCGTGCACATACATTTTTTGGTAGCAGAGCGTGGTTATTCCATTCAAATTTTCTCCAATAAATTTGTGTATTCAAAATTACTTTTATGTTTATATTTTTAAGAATATTTTACTTTAATTATAAGCTCATAAGAAGGGCATGTTTTAATTGTTTATTTACTAGCTTCTATGTTTTAAAAAAAAACAAAATTATTTGTATACAAAATTATTTGTATGTGCAATAATACATTTTTAAATTTAATATATATAAATTTCTAAGCTTAATTTTGAATTTAAACTTAATGAAAGTTATTTTTTATTTTGCATTTGTATTTGTCATTTTATGATTCTATTCTACTACATGGAATAACTTTTACAAGTAAGGCTTATCTATTTTATGAATTTGTTTATGAAATATATTTTCATTAATATTTATCAAACTAATTATCAATCTAAATTTGGACTTAATTTTAATTTTAACATATTTTTGAGACTCACAGCTAGTCTTATTATTTTAATAATTTTCAATTTAAAGTATTTTCTTTATATCCATTATATTAATAAGATTATCGGTCAATCGTGGCTATATCATAATTTTAACTTTATTATAATCTTCCAACTTAAATATATAATCATTTCTTTGCTTTCCTTTATACTTATCAGGTATACATTTATTAATTCCTTTATTTCTAAAATACTGATCTTAAAATTACATCTATATTTACATCTTATATTAAATATTTATTCTACTTTAGTAACATACTATTTACAAAATAATTATTTCAATAAATTTTACTTATTTCTTAGAAATATTAAAAGATATTTTTTATATAGAAGTTATATTCTCTCATACATTCTTTTTACTTATTTTATCTTTTAGGTTTACTTTACTTTCAGACTTTCTTTTAGGTTTATTATTTAACAGTAAGCAGACATGTCAGATACCGAGGAAAAGGGTCAACCTGCAGGTAAACCAGGCGCGATTGGTACTAGCAGTATTAGTACTGGCACTATCCAAGATTCATCACAGCTTACCGGAAAACAATATAATGATTATTTTACTTCGCTTAAACGTAAGCTTTATCAAGCTGCTAGGGAAGTGCAATCTATTAATGATTGCGGTCGTTTAGCTCTCACAGACTCAAAAGAAATAATTCCATTTAAAGGAATGTTCAGGTCCCTAGATAAATATTATTCTAGATTTGAGTCTATTTATGATGAGATGTTAGATCTTCAAGCTGCGACTAACAAAAAAGATTTTCCAACTACCAAGGATACAAACACACAAACATCTATAAGGAAATATTATTATGAATCTTGCGCTAATTTCGAAACACTTTCTCAACCAGCTGCTATGCAACAACCAGCTAATATCACTCTAACTGGTGAATATAGGGCTACAAATAATTTACCTGTGATAGTATTTGAAAAATTCGATGGCACTATTACTAAGTGGCCAAAGTTTAGAGACACATTTCTGTCTCGTATACACAATGATTCCTCTATTCCTGATATGTCAAAATTTCATTATCTTCTTGACTACGTCACTGGACCTGCAGCATCAGTAATTAGTCATTTGCAACTTGAGGAAGCTAATTACCCGTTAGCATGGGAAGCTCTCAATAAAGCTTATGATAATAAGCGTATGCTAGCAGCAGCATACTTAAATAATATACTTACTTTTACTCCGCTTATTGGTAAGCCTAATGTTGAGTCTCTGAAAAAATTTATATCAGTAATTACTGATAGTGTTTCAGCCTTTAAATTGCTAAAAATTAAAGATGAATCAGAATACATTCTGTTTCACTTAGCAATCAAATGCTTAGACTCTGTGTCAAGAGAACAGTTTGAGTTGGCACATAAGGATAAGCATTTCCTACTTTTAAAGATTTAAGTAAATTTGTAGAGGAAAGGTGCTTAGCACAACAACTGGCGGAGACTAAGATGTCTAGCCCAGCAAAAAACGATTCTTCTAAAAACGATAAATATAAACGTTTTACAAAAGCTAATAATTATAAGACCTCATTCCTGTCTAGTGGGTCGGATTCTAAGAACTCTAATGAGGCAAGAGAATCTTATAAAAATAAAACTAGCAAATCATATACTTGCCTGATTTGCAAAAATGGTCCGCATGCTATTCTCTCATGTAGAAAGTTTAATTCTGCATCGGTACCACAACGACTTAATATGCTTAAACCTTTTAAAGGATGTATTAATTGCCTCTCATATTTTCATAAAGTCAATGACTGTACAAGCCGTTTTAGATGCCGTTATGATGGTCTAAAACATAATACTGCTATTCATGATGAAAGTAGGACACTTAATCAAACTAAAAATGAAGATGCATCTGACATAATAAATCAAGAAAGTCAGACAGAGAAGACATCAGGCTCTACTGCCGGGTTTTCTGGATCCGTTACTTCTTATTCTGAGAACAAACGTGTTGTTCTAGGAACTGCCATGGCTCAGATTCAAGACTGTAATGGTCAGTTTCAAAATATTCGGATGGTCTTGGACTGCGGTAGCCAAGATTCTTACATCACAGCTAAGGCAGCTCGACGTTTAGGTCTAGATATTCGAAAGTGCCGTAAACGGATACTAGGTATCGGACAAACACCTTTTGAGGGAGCAAAGGGTGAAGTAGACTTTGTGATCAAGCCTCGCTACTCAAACTCACCACTTCTCCAAGTTCATGCTACCGTCTTACCAACCATCTCATCACACTTGCCAACTTCAAACTTATCATTCTTGCACAAGCATTACTCAAAGTTTAAATTAGCTGATCCAGACTTCTTGGAAAAATCTCCTATTGATTTACTACTAGGTGCAGACGAATTTCCGGACATCCTCAGCGCTGGAGTCTCATCAGTAGAAGACAACTCACCGAAACTTATCTCAACTATCTTTGGCGAAGTTGTCATGGGTAAATACTCTCCTAAAAATCAACATCCTACCAGCCTTTCATTCTTCGCCTCCCATTCTAATTATATCTTAGATGACAACTATAATAGTTCTCAAGAACTAAAGGAAATAATTCCTGTTAATCATGCTAATCTAGAGAACATTAAATGTGACGAGCATTTAACAAAAACTAATTCCTCTATAATAAATGGTAACAACGTCCATTCTATATTTTCAAATGATGTCCATGAGTCAAATAATTTTAATATCACTACACCTGAGGTGTGCAGTGACTGCGTAACTAAAGTTACGAAAACACCTGATATAAATTCAGAATTAGATTTTATTCAGGGTAATGACAACACTCACAAGTCTATTATTGAAAATACTGATTCCAAATGCATCTACTCTCATGAAGCTATTCCAGCTTTGAATAAAATTATTCTTCTATCATTAATATTGAACTTTCTGCCTCATCTTAAATCGGCACAAAATTTTATAGCACCTGTAACTCTCATATATTTTCTAATGATGGATTTTACAGACCTGTCTACTAACCTTTATAAAATAACTAAAAATGGTTCTGTTGTTCTTGCTTCTTTCTTCAATGTTATAACAACTTTGGTATTTATGATGACAGAATCGTTTCAACGACTCGAACTGTGGTTTCCTGAGTTATATGGTAACCTCTATAAGGTATATCTACTTTTTGCTCAAGAGTCTCATCAACCTTTTCTACGCTTCACCTTTCCACAGATCCTTATTTTGTTCTTAGTTGGCTAAGAACTGCTACATTTAAAGACTTACCTGAAGTGAATAGAGATGTTATATCACTTGCGGCATCGACTTTTCCTTCTGAGGATTTAACAAACTGGATGAAGGGTTCATCTCATCACATACAAACAATCTTTAAAAGAATATATGTTTACTATTTTTATCTACTGTAGAAGAGCAGCAGGAAAAGTCCTATCTCCTCTAATAGTAGATGGTCTTAATCGGACATGGATTATACGCAAAATTATTTTTAACCTTAGTCTTCTTTTTGATGAACTAGGAGATCTCAGGGTGGGCGGTACATTACCTCACTCACAGCTATGTGACAGCCAAAAATCCTTAATCCTTTATAGGTGTAACTTTCCTCACTTTAGTTACTATCCTAAGAATATCACTATCAGGGACAACCTTTCCTCCAGGCTCTCATTATAACTAAATATTTGATTCCTCCTCGTAGACATTCGGTCAAACAACAAACTATCCACTGTTTATGTAGCTGCAACCTTCATAAAAGACTTCTGTAGTTGATATCTTCTCCAAATCTTGCAGCTAATGATCTCGCCAGCATACAGCCTAACTCTCCACTCCCTGGATGGCCAATACATAATGTAGTTGCAACCCATCAAGCGAAGGGTGTTTTTCTCCCCTTCTTCTACTTCAGGAACCCCTCTAGTGACTTTGAAATTTGATTCCAAATTTGGTGGGCGGTATGTTCAGGATTAAGGATAATTTTTATTTGTAGGTATTGTTACAGTTGATTTCCTGTACTCTGGGAATCTAGGTGTCCTTAATCCCTTAATTTAGGGTTCCTGAGCCCCCGCTCTACACTTTAACATCTGGCCTTTACTGATCCAAGTAAAGGAAGTTTAGTTGCCTTCAGCCAGCTCAAAGTGCCACAGCGCATCTTTTTTAAGTTTTATGCCCGGCCGGATGAATGCATCGCGTGCTCTGCGGTTTCAGTTTGCCAGTAGGTCGTTTGTGATCAACTCACAATTTGTCAAGAAAAGTTATAAACTATCTCTTTTCTTTTATTAACAACTTTGGACAATTCCACCGCGGTCATCAGCATCCGTTTTATGTGGATTGTTTCATCTTTTATTTGGAAACAAATTATTATCAGTTGGCCTAACATTTTATGGATCATCACTACTGTATACATATAGTGGAACAACTTATGAATTTAGCGGATAATCTCTCAGGATCTTCAAGGAGTCTCTTGGATTAACCACCTACAGCTAAGCCTTATTTATCATAATTATTTTCCAACACTATCTACCCTTCATATTTATTTTTTACATAATTTTACCTATATTAATGACAATTTTGAAGATAACTTTCTATTTTAATTATAATCAACCTAGCTAATCTTGATATAGCCTGCCCGATTTGAGACTCAATTTGCACAATTTTTAATATTATACCTTATGTTCCTTAGAATTTAGATTTATCTTCTATTAACTAATATTATTAACCTGAAATTAATAATTTAATGTATGTTCATCTAGTATCTTTAACAATTATTTTATTGTCAATTTAGTTTTAAGTTTATTAAAACGGAGCTCCTTTGTAGGCAAGTTAGGGCGAGTTTTAGTTATAAGTATTTAGAGAATTTTATTAATTATTTTAATGTTTATACTTTGACATGAATATACATGCTCTTCGAGCTTGAAATTTACTTACTTGTTTTTAATCTAAGTTAAGTTCTCCCGTTCATTTTTGGATCTGCTAGGAGCATTTCTCTTTTACAATTTTACCATAATTTTGAATTAGCAAATTTATGAGCGAGCCCACGTATGTGCTCACTTGCGTGCACATACAATATCTATTTGCTAAATCCATTAACTTACTTAGCTCTAATCGAGCTTTAAGAGATTAGAGCTAAGTAAGTTAATGGATAATAGAGTGGTCCCCTGGCTTTTCTCATACACATCTATGGCTAGTTGTACTGCCATTTTTAAAACCCCTGGTTAAGCCGGGTTATATTTGATGAAGACCAACGAAATTCATTCCTTCATTGCTCAAAATCATAACGATAGCTCTGGAACTAATACTATTAAATTTTTGTTTGCTGTTGAAAACCCCTCTTTATCTGCATACCCAGCAATCAAAATACTTTCGCTGTCAGGAAAAAATTACGTAAATGCTTGTTTTATTAGATTAACTTACCATAGAAATGATTTCGTCGCTGCAAAATAATAAATAAATTTGTTTTCTTCCAGTAATTTCTTAATTTAACCATCATAAGTAATCATAATGAGGTAATAATTTAAAAATAAAAAAAATATAATTACATTTGAAAATACTAATAAATAAAATAAAATGATTTGTTGTTGTTGTTTACTTCTAATTTTTAGAGCCTTAAACTTAATATTGCAGGCTTAAATTGGTTTGTAGTTATAATTGTTTTTTGAAGTAAGAGAAAATATAATTGCTTTTATTTGTTTTATCTTCTTATGTTTTTTGTTTGTTTTTCTTCTTGGTCTTCGGCACCGCTTTTGCCAAATGCTACCACCACTATCCACTTTTATTTCATTTGTTTTGTATACTTGTTATTATATTTCTAATACTTTTAAATTAATTTATAATTATTGATTTTGCTTTTTATATTTATGTTATGACTGTAATTAAAGTGATGTAGAAATTCATACAGTTGGGGTCGGAGCGGGGGGATACAGTGGTCTAACTCCCTGGTTTTAGGTGGCTCCGAAAAAAACTGAGATTAGTTGCATCAACTACAGCACCGAGCGCTAGTTTTCACCTTGTTCTCTTATCACTATTGTTATCAGTTTAAATCGATACTTCTATTTATGTTTATAAAAAATGTAAACAAGACAATTTTTATCTTATTCATTGACTTTTTTTCTTATTTAGTAGCTTATAAGATAATTTTTTTAGAAAATAGGATAACGTGTGTTACGAAAGGTGTGTTATAATGAGACAACGAAGACGTAAATTAAATTTATAATTTCCCAGTTTGATGTTTGTTTACAAACATTTTTGATGTTTGTCTACAAATCATGGTTATCACGATATCAAGTCTACTTAAAATTAACACAGCGTTTATATTTTTATAACATTTTATGAAAATTATACCTTTAAAATAATTAATACAATTTTTAACATTGTTAAAGACCCTGTTCAATAATTTTAACCTTAGAATTGAAGAAATAATTATTTTATATATAGGGAACAAGGTGAACTGACCCGCCACTAGCGGAGAAAGGGTGAACTCAGGGCAGGTCCATCTAAAGCAGCTTATTTCGGGGGAGTTAGACCACTGTGTCCCGCGCCCCTACCCCTACTGTATGAATTTCTACATCACTTTAACTGTAATAATTATATTTGTTATATTTTTGGACCAGATGAAGTGTGTGTGTTTTTTTTTTAAATCTTAATCATTTTTTTTTTAAATGCAGTGTTTAATTTGTTATTTGAAAAATAAGAGTGTTGCAAAATTAGATTATTTTTATTGCCAACTTGAAAACTATAGGCTACACTTTAATAAATTAATTAAAATTAAATAAAATGATAGGTTCACAGACAGAACATTTTTAAAAGTCCCGCCCCCGCCTCTATATCCTCTCGAGCTGGTATGTCTTTTTAAAACCACGTTGCATTAACGCAACAAATGGATGACAAATAAACCTAAGTCTTCCCAAGATCTGTCCGGCAACAAAAATGTTGATAAAGTTTCAAGCAATTTAAATAAAAGTCTAATAAAAATTAATGTCAGATGTAAATACATCCCAAGCAGCTGATTGCTACACAGTAATGGGATTCTTAATTTTTGTAGTTGTAAGCATATTTACAACAACAAGCAATTTATTATAATCTTAATAATTATTTACTAATTCATTTTTAGAATTATATTTTATTTCATGAATGTTTATTTTTGTTTTATTTAATTAGAAATATGGCAATATATCGATCTAGATTAACATCAGATCTAAATTTAAAAAACCCCGCTTTTTTCGCATCTGAGATTTATGGCGGGCATTTTTCAATGACGTCACATTATATGACTTTATACAACACAGATAATTAAAGAATATATGCGAAAGATAATAATAACAACTTATTTTACTTAATCTAAGGCAAAATGAGAGATTGTAATTATTATGAAAAAACTAAAAATGACATCACCAGTGTTACCCAAGAAATGATCCCTCTAGACTCTTTGGTTCCCTCGGTCCACCTGGTTTGTTCGATCTATAATTTTAATAACGGAATAATTTTGAATTATTTTATGTTAGTTGTAAATATATATTTGTTAAAGAACTATCAATATATTTTAATAAGAATAATATTGAATATTTCATAATTATTTGTAACTAAGGTGGTGAAGAGGGGAGTATATTTGAGGAAGGCTCAGCCGTCTCTATTCAGTTGACCTTCAGTCTTCATGCAGAGCGGATCGTCCTATGAAATGAAGTGAGTTTAGAAACTTTATATTTATTATTCTATTTATTTTAAAAGAATTTATTTAATATTTGACTTGTATTATAAAATAGTTCGCAAATTTATTATAAGTTTAGTGAATGCTATAAACATTCGACGATGTATTTTACTTATGAATAATATCATTTTAATATTATTCCTGTTATTATGTCTTCTATTACTATTGAATCCAACACTTTACTTATATTAATCCCATAAATATATTATTTATATTACTGTTGGCTATATAACTATTAAATACTATGTACAACTAAATATAGTTACTGCTAGTAGTTTTAATATATATAATTATAGTACTACTAGTAATTTTGCGAAACACCTCACAATTATATTGTGTCAACTAATAACTAGAGTGCCTGTATAATCATACAGGGTTTGATGCTGGGCTCCGTGGTGCAGCGGCAATATAGGTAATACACGACTGTATTGCGTAATTAGTAAACCTGCAGGCGCACGCAAAATCATAAAAATATTTTCAGCATTAGTTAATTTTTTACTGTCAGGAAAATTCCTATACTTGTATTCTTTATATACACGTAACTGTTAGTTTGTATGTCACACGTTATATGCATACATAATTGTCTACTTGAACTTTTTGTTGCCTTTTCCATTTAATTAAATATTGTTAAATAATTCGTTTTTATTTTGATTTTAAGGTTTGACAGATTGTATTGACTTCTAATAATTTCGTACATTATATTAGTTAAAAGTTTCTGTTAGTTCTTTTATATAATAGGTCGTTAAGAATTTAACAGAAGTGGTGCCGAAACCCGTTCTTAAGTTTTGATCTAGTATACGTGCCGCGATATACTAAAACTTTGTGAGATGTCTTTGCCGCTAAGAAGAAGCCAAAGGAATAAGAAAGGTATTACTCCTGTTAAATATTGTTCTACTGGGAATGTTCCGATGACCTTAGCACCAGAACTCGCCCTGCCCAGTCGCCAGGGAGACGTTAAAGAGGACAGTGCTAAGCATGATAATAGTGGGAAGAGTCATAATAAGGAACTTCAAGATAAGAACAATATTGACAGTTTAGATATCCCTAAACCATCTTGTAGCAATAATTTAGGTTTTAAGCCCACTAGGTCTATGTCTTCTAGTAAGAAACCTACTTCCAGCAGAATTAGCAATTCAAGCCGGGTTAAACTTATGGAGGCTGAGTTGCAAGCTGAGGAAGATTTATTAAAGATAAAGGTAGCTAAGGCCGAGTTGGAGGCTCAGCAGCTGTTAGTAAAAAAACGCCTTGAACTTGAAAAAGTGAGATTAGCAGAAGAGAGGAGTTCGGTCGCGTCTACGTCTGCAATATCTGTTGCTTCAAATAGAACCGAGGCTAAATCAATAGTAAAAGTGAATGAGTGGTTGTCGAATAATAGTGTTTATAGTCAGTCAAGCCGGAGAGTGGAGAATACGATGGTAAGGGAAGACGCTGTATGTCATACGTATGAAGGTTCAGTACCTAGAGAATTCCATAATGAATCACGATGCGTGAATGACATCTATCAAAGAGCAATCCGAGATGACTCCTATGATCAGCCATTCCTAACAACCACCTTACCCAAATCAAAACCTGATCGCGTTGGTGACATCTATTCAAGAAATGCCGAAGGTAACGTGTCTCCAAATCTACCTGTGGATTCGTTAATGAACTTCGCCAAAATCCTTTCAGACGGGATGAAGGAAGTTGTATCGAAAAAGATTGAGGGTGAAATTCGTGTTAAAAAAGATCTTACACCTTTCTCTGGAACACCTGAAGAATGGCCTAGCTTTATTGCGTCATATCGGAGGACAGAACAAAAATACAGCCCAGATGAGCAACTTGTGAGGCTGCAACACGCGCTAAAAGGTGAAGCACTTCAAGCTGTACAACCTTTTTTGTGTCCCTTCAAATATCGCCACCATTATAAAGACTTTAGAGTTAAGGTTTGGGAGGCCAGAGTTTATCATTCAGTCGCTTACAGAAAAAGCAAAAATATTTCCTGTAGTCAAGGACAACGATGTGACATCCCTTATTAAGTTTTCAACAGTTGTACAGCATCTTTCTGCTACTGCTGCTAGCTTAGATCGGGAGGCTTATCTCATGAATCCACAACTTCTATCTGAGTTGGTGTTGAAAATACCAACTTATTCAAAGTATAGTTGGGCAACATACGTACGAGATAAGCAAAATAACAGTTCCAAATCTAAAGCAGTTTGCAGAATGGCTTGAGACTGAAGCAACCACCATGAGTTTATACACAGCCTCCAGAAAACTCATCCAATAAACCCAAAGTGCCAACCAAATCAGTACTGACGAGTCAAGACACTAATCGAGATGAAGACGAAATAATTTGCCCTGATGAAGCTGTAAATCTTAATTCAGCGCAGGGGACTTCAAAATGGAAGACAGATAAGACCAAATGTGCTATTGGGTGCTCCGAGGCGCATGATAAACCTGAGTCTTGTAAAGCATTGAGAAAGGCCTTGGTTAAAGAAAGGTGGGCCTTAATATCCAAGGCAGGCCTCTGTTTTTCCTGTTTCGGGCGACATCAAGTTAGAAGGTGCCGTGCAAGAAAAGAATGTGGAATCAAGGGGTGCGAAGGTTTCATCGTCGAATGTTGCATAGCGATCCAGTTCAGAGCGATAACAGTAAGCAAAGTGGAGAAACAAATGCAGTTGGCTCCAATAACGAACCTGCAAGTATCTCACCAGAACCTGTATCCACCCAGGTAGGCAGGCTAAAGACTAAAGTACTGCTAAAGGTATGTCCGGTTGTTAAGTGGACCAAAAAATTCTATAGAAACCTATGCACTTCTGGATGATGGTTCAACTGTGACGTTAATTGACCAAGAAATTGCTGACTTCTTAGGGTTAGAGGGGGGGAAATGCCCATTAAAAATAGGTTGGACAAATAGTTCAATACATCAAGAAGATGACTCAAAAAAGGTTAAGGTCATGATCAGAGGAAGTACGAAGACGAGAGTTTTGAGATGTCAGGAATCCATACAATGAAAGGATTAAGTTTACCCCAACAAAACTTAGAGTGCGTGAAATTCAAACAAGTTTGGCCTCATCTATCAGGGTTTAATCAGCCATTGCCGCTATCTGATCAGAAACCAACAGTTCTTATAGGGCAAGACAACTGCCAACTTATATTACAACGCAAAGTCATTGAAGGACCAGCAAATGCTCCTGTACTTTCTTGGACGAAATTGGAATGGGTTCTTCATGTTAAAGCTGACTTAAAAGGAAGAGTGGACAACCAATACAGCCTTAGTTGCATTAGGCACGACGAGGAGAAAGATATACTACACCAAGCTGTAAAAAATTTTTTTCTATGGAGAACTTTGGAGGAATATCAGACAAACAGACGCTAAGGCTCTCAGTGGAAGACCAACGAGGATTAAAGGTATTAGAAGAGACCACCAAGTTTATCGGTGACCGTTACGAGAGTGGGCTGTTGTGGAAAAATGATGAACACAAATATCCTTCAAGTTATAGTTACGCCTTCGCTAGACTTCGGGGCATGGAACGGAAAATGGACAAGGATCCAATTTAGCCGCGGAATATGACAGTAAAATAAAGGATTATGAGACGAAAGGATATGCACGAAAGTTGTCACGAGAGGAAGCTGAGATGTGCACAGACCGTACATTTTATTTACCACATTTTGGCGTGCGGAACCCAAATAAGCCGGGCAAACTTCGTTTTGTGTTCGATGCCGCTGCCAAAGTCGATGGCGTAAGCTTTAACGATGGACTGATAAGCGGGCCAGACCTCTTGACATCTTTGCCGGACTGTTTACTACGTTTTCGACAGCGTCCGATTGCTATCATGGGAGACATAAAAGAAATGTTCCACCAGGTTAGGATCCGGTCTGTTGATGCCGATTCCCAACGGTTTTTATGGCGTGGGCAGGATAGGAACAGAAACCCTGATCAATATGTTATGGAAGCAATGACATTCGGTGCAACTTGCTCTCCTACCACAGCCCTACGTGATAAAGAAGAACGCACAGCGGTTTGAAGACATTATCCTGAGTCTGCCAAAGCGATTATAGGAAAAGAGTACATGGATGATCATATTGAATCGCTTAACACAGTCGAAGAAGCTATCACGCGGGTAAAGGAAGTCATTAAAATTCAGAAGGAAGGTGGATTTGAAATTTGTAATTGGTTGTCGAACTCGAAAGATGTGCTGGCTACGATCCCAGTAGACCTAAGGATGATAGCAGTAAAGGATTTGTCCCCAGAAACCGAGCTGCCAATCGAGCGAGTACTAGGCCTATGGTGGGCTTCTAAGAAAGACCAGCTGACGTTTGGGCCTCACAGGACTTTACAGAAATTGGACGAGGCCGACCTGAATCAGTACCCAACAAAACGAGAGGTCCTAAGTGCGACGATGTCTGTGTTCGACCCATTGGGGCTTGTTACGCCCTCAACAATTAAAGGTCGAATTCTGGTTCAACAAATTTGGAAAGCTAAAGCGGGGTGGGACGAAGTAATTGAGGAAGACTTGTTTGCTCTTTGGAAAAAATGTATAAGCGAGCATCAAGGATTACGAACGATGGAACTTCCTAGATGCGTACCTGCGAGTCATTAGTGAAGGAATGCTAGACACAGCTTGTCATGGCTAGGGCCAGGACCGCACCAATTAAATCTAACTGGACAGTGCCGAGAATGGAGTTGCAAGCTGCGGTATTGGGTTCACGACTTGCTCAGAGTATACTTACAGCTCTTGAAATTAAGGTGCAACGAAAAGTATTCTGGACTGACGCGAAGACTGTTCTATACTGGATAAAAGGCGATGGCGGTCCTTACAAACAGTTTGTAGCCAATAGAATAGAGGCTATAAAAAGAACATTCTCACGGAAATGACTGGCGGTGGGTCCCCTCAAAAGAAAACATAGCAGACATTGCCACGCGAAGCCGGATGTTTCGATGAGAGTTCGTTCTCATTATGGCTGAAAGGTCCGAGCTTTTTAAGAGAGAGTGAGCAGAGTTGGCCAAAACTTTCTGAACTAAAAGAAGAAAGTGAGGAATCCGAGTGCAGGAAAGCCTTTACAGGCCTGCAACTATTCATTGACGTAGACGTAATCCCGATTCGAAAGTTCTCCTCTTGGCTAAAACTTCTCAGAGTAACGGCATGGATGAAGCGATACATCCAAATATTAAAAAACAGGGTTAACTCTAAACCAGACCATGGAGATTTGAAAAAGAGAAGCTTTGATGAAATAGAGGAACTAAAACCAGAGGAGTTGAATGCGGCCGAAACATTGTTAGTAAAACATTCCCAATACAGAGCATTTACTCTTGAATTAGAGAAGTTATCTCGGACACATAATGTCTAAAAAAGTCGCATATATAGTCTATGCCCTATATTAGATGCGGATTCTATAATTCGGGTCAGCGGGAGGTTGGACGCATCTCCTGAATTAAGTGCAACTCAAAAGAATCCAATAATATTAGACGGAAAAGATCATGTTGGAGTTTTAATTGTGAAATACCATCATGAACGCTTCTTTCATCTAGGCGTGAGTTCAGTAATAAGCGAAGTACGGAGAAGATTTTGGATAACTGGAATCCGTTCAGTGGCAAAGAAAGTGGCGAGAGAATGCATAGATTGCCAGCTTAGGACTAGACGACCAAGACCACCGCAAATGGGTCCTCTACCGTCAGCTAGAGTCACCTGTCCTCCCCACGCATTTTATTTCACGGGCGTGGACTATTTTGGACCTTTTGAAGTCACTGTAGGACGTCGTCACGAAAAGCGTTGGGGGGTTCTGTTTACGTGTCTTTCTACAAGAGCCGTACATATTGAGGTTGCCCACTCTTTAAACACAGAAAGTTGTGTAATGGCTATCCAGAGATTTGTTAGTCGAAAACCTTGCCCATCAGAAATGTTTTCAGATAATGGAACAAATCTAGTCGGTGCGGAGAAAGAACTAAAAAGTGAGGTCAGGCGTTTGCAACATAGCCAGATTCAAAAAGTACTAAGTGGCATTGGCGACGGCATTAAGTGGAGTTTCATTACACCGAGAGCACCTCACATGGGGGATGCTGGGAGCGACTGATACGGAGTGTCAAAACTGCTTTAAAATCAACATTGAGAGAGCAATATCCTAGGGACGAAGAATTGGTAACCTTGCTAACCAGGATTGAGTCAACTTTAAATCGACGGCCACTAACAGATACATCAGACGATCCTCTTGATGAATCACCGTTGACTCCAAACGATTTCTTGATGGCTCCGTTTGAAATGAAAATAAATGAGGAAAATTTCAGTAAGAAGCGTTTACAAAAAAATAAAAGCTTTATTAAATTCCTTTTGGAAGAGATGGGTGAAAGACTACCTCCCATGTCTTACTAAAAGAGCAAAGTGGTTTAGTTTAAGAGGGTTGATCCACCAAAAATTGGCGATTTAGTGATTATAGTCGACGAGCAGAACCCCACAGATTCTTGGCCTAGAGGTCGAATATCCCAAATTTTTGGTGGAAAGGATGGCCAAGTACGGACAGTGGAAGTAACCACAGCAAAAGGAGTCTATAAAAGACCATGACTAAGATAGCTGTAATCACGGAGGGGGGAAAGATGTTAAATAATTCGTTTTTATTTTGATTTTAAGGTTTGACAGATTGTATTGACTTCTAATAATTTCGTACATTATATTAGTTAAAAGTTTCTGTTAGTTCTTTTATATAATAGGTCGTTAAGAATTTAACAAATATTGTATTTTGGACAGATAAACATTGGATTTCTTTTGGAATATTTTTATAAATACTTATTAATCATTAAAAATAGGCATCTGTCTTGTTGTCTATTGTTTTTAAGAAAGAAGTAAGCTAACCTTCCCTCTATGTTTATTTTGGTATTAGAATATAAGTAATATATAAATATATATATATATATATATATATATATATTATATATAATATATATATTTGTGTGTGTGTGTGTTGTGTATATATATATATTATAGAAGGAGCATAACTGATAACAGTAATGCCGGTTCACTGGTGGTCTTAAGTATTGCTGCCACCGAAACAATATAAAATTTTCTTATTACAAAGTTGGCTATTCTTCCGGTCATTGGATTATTCATATTATTATTATTAATTGTGAGGGTAGGTGTAAAACCTTTTGCACTGCGACTTTAAGTCTTTTGTACAAGTACCCTCGTGTTCTAAGCTTATAGGAGATCCTTTCCTTTTATTATTTCTAAAAGTTTGTGTACTAAATTGGCATCTGGGTTTTCAATTCTGCTTAGTGTGGCTTCTCCAAACAACAGAAATCTCTTGTATGCTAGAGCTTCGCATTCAAAGATGATGTGTGATGATGTTTCAGGGCATTGGCCACAGAGTCTACAGACAGGCTCTTCTTGAAATATGCCGATTGTATGCATATGTTTGCGTAAGTGACAATGACCAGTTATTAAGCCCGTCACTATACTCAAGTTTTTCTTATTTAGCTTTAGAAGAGCATCTGTCAGTTTGGCTTGAGGACCTCTCAACATGAGTTACTTTGCCTCAACCAGGAGCATTATTCCAGTGTTGTTGGTGTTTACCCTAAGCCCATTCATTCACTGCCGTCTTGACTTGTGTTTTCGAAATGCCAATAACTGTTCAGGTCCTATTGGAGTTTGATTTGAACCTTGTCTTGCTAAATCATCTGCAACTCATTACCATCTATACCTTTATGTCTGGAACCCATCTAACTGATACTTGATTTCAGCAGCCAAACTGGTAAGGTTTGTAAACATTCCCACTCCAGTTTAGAGTTAACTTTGTAGGATCCCAGGGCTTTTATGGCAGCTTGACTGTCAGTATAAATGAACACTGACGCTTGCTTAGTGTTTCGCTTGAGATTTTCGAGAATGCAGGTGTAATTGAGAACACTTCTGACTGAAAGACTGAGGCATGTTTGCCTAGAGGGATAGAGATTTTATTTCAGTGTTAAATTCATACACACCTCCGCCTGATCCGCTGTCCATTTTAGATCCATCTGTAAACACACAACAGCATCGTCTTTGGTGGAAAGGAGTCTTCAACAAAGTTACAACTAAGTGAGAACGGTTGATCATAGGAGTAAGATATTGTCATGTGGTCGGAGTTCATATCTAGTAATGGATTACGAATCAGTGTGATTATTTCAGAGTGTCCCCGGTGTGGATTTGATTTCCAGTTACCAGAAATTTGTAGTCTATATGCTGCTAATCGAGCTTCGCTTTTGATGACAAGTTCAAGAGGAGGAAGCCCTAGCATTACTTCTAAAGAAACTGTAGGACTTGTGCTCATAGATCCAGTTATTGAAAGACAGGCCAGCCTCTGAACAGAGTTTAATTGTTTTACAGCAGTGGCTTGGTTTGTTTTAGGCCACCATACCAGAACAGTATGTGATTACTGGTTGACTACCATTAAGTAAAGCCAGTATAAAACACGTGGTTTTAAACCCAAATTTTTCCAAAGGCTCTCCTTAAGGACATAAGTATTAGTTTTGATTTGTGAATGACTCTATCTAGGTGAGGGTTCCAAGTCAGTTTCTTATCTAGTATCACCCAAGGTACTTTACATGATCAGTTAACTGTAATCTTTCTTCAAACAGCATTGGGGTTCTTACAGTAGGTTGATTTCGCTGCTTGTAAAGATTATTAGAGCTGTTTTAGAAGGATTAACTGATAGATTAACATCTCGACCACTTTTCAATTAGTGATATTGGGTTTTGCATAACTTCAAGAGCTGTATTTATAAATTTGCCTGTAATTATAACCACTATGTCGTCAGCATACCCAATGGTAAAATACCCATTACGATTTAAAGTAGATAAAATTTCATCTACCACCAGACTCCATAAAAGAGGTGATAGCACTCCACCTTGAGGGCAACCTCTTGTAACTCGTGCTTCTACAGCCTCTCCAGCTATACATGCTGTTATTTTCCTTCCTAGAAGTAAATTACCGATCCATTTGCAAATTGTGTCTTCAACTCCTCGATCCTTTAACGATCTAATAATAGTATCGTATGAGGTATTATCAAATGCTCCTTCAATATCCAGGAAAGCACCAACAGCACATCCTTTGTTGGCAAAAGCAGTTTCTATCTTGTTCACCACAACATGCAAAGCACTCTCACATGATTTGCCTGCTTGGTAAGCGAACTGATATTTATTTAGTGGATTTACAGTGAGAGCAGTCTCACGAATATGCTGTCAATAATTTTTTCCATAGTTTCACCAGAAAAGAAGCATATGGGTCGGTAGGATTTTGCTTCTGAGTAAGAAGGACGTCCAGGCTTAGGAATAAAGGTGACGGCTGATTTCCACGAGTCAGGAATGTAACCAAGAGCTATGCTGGCTCTGAAAAGACTAAAAATTAAAGGCGCCAGTACGTCTATCCCTTGTTGTAAGAAAACAGGGTAAATCCCATCCGGGCCAGGCGATTTGTAAGGTTGAAATGAATTGATAGCCCACTTGATTTTGGACATTGTAATGATTTGATCAGCTGTAGCCCAATCAGGAATTACTTGTTGAGTCCCGACGGGATGTTGGTTGTCAGATTCGTTTTCTATTATAACTGAGTCGGGGAAATGTGTCTTTAGCATAACTTCACCTGTTTCCTTACCACTGTTAGTGAATTCTCCACTGGGAGTTTTGAGAGCGCCAACAGGATTTAGGGGATTCTTTGAGAGAACTTTGTTCAGCCTTGAAGCTTCAGGGATGCTGTCAATCTCTTCACAGAATTTTTTCCAAGAGGTTCTTTTGGCCTCTCTAATATCCTTGTTGTATTTTGTTAGAGCTAAAGAATAGGTATTCCATTCACCAGATTTTTTGGCCCGATTAAAAAGTTTTCTTACCTGTTTTCTCTGTTTTTCTAAAGATTGGCTCCACCAAGGAATGTTTTTAGATTCTTTCCGTATGCTAAGAGGATTATTCATAAAATACTATTATAAATTTTGGTACTCAATAATTTTTAAGCATTTTGAAATGTATTTTAAAGTATTTATAAATACTTAAAATT
This sequence comes from Microvelia longipes, assembly GCA_018340805.1. Lineage (NCBI taxonomy): Eukaryota > Metazoa > Arthropoda > Insecta > Hemiptera > Veliidae > Microvelia > Microvelia longipes. The sequence continues at coordinate 27,675,583 of JACMZG010001908.1, read as the reverse complement.
ATAAAGCAGAAATTATTATTTTAAATTAATAATTTTAATTTTATAAAGCAGAATAAACATATTTTATTTTTTTTTATTTTATTTTATTTAATTAAAAATATGTTGCAAATAGTCCTCAACTACTATATGTAGATTCTTGTATTCCGCTAACCTTTTGCTATCTTAGACCAATTTTTTATTAAATACTTAGCTGGTTTTTTGTGTTATTATATTTGTTTCTTATGATCTTTCCTCATTAATGAACCTTTATGACACATTTATAAAATAATGTGTTGTTGTTAGGATGGTACACCTACTTAAGACCACTAGTAATCCGGCTTTTATGTTTGTCTGATGCTCCTTCAAGATTAGTATTATTCTAAGATTTTGGATAAGTTGTTATTGTCCATGTTGTAGCGATTAGACTTCTTCTTCTCTAACCAACCCTTTCCCACTCAGCTCATTTTTCTAATGTCTTACTGACACACTGTAATTGATATACATTTAACCCTAGATCACTCATCTATGTCAATTTTGTTGGCAGCTGTCTTGTCAACTGTCGACAGAAAGTTTTATTTTAATTTTATATTTTTTTTATATTTCATTCTGACAATATAATTTAGTTCATCATCATAACAGGTTATGGGCCCAGATCACAGTGAAATAAATGAACCACATAAGAGTCTGCCATTGCTGGATAGCAAAAATTATACAGCTTGGTTATTTAGACTGAAAATATGTTTGGAAGAAAAGGAACTAAATCAATTCTTAAAGAATACTTCTGATGAGATTATTCAAGCTAGAGGGATTTCAAGACCATTAGCTACAAATGAAGCTGAAGAATCACGTAACAAAAATATTTTAGAAATTAAAAGAAGCGAAAAGAAATGTAAGTCTGTTGGATTTTATATGTTTCCCTCACAACGCTAATTTGTGTTGTTTGTTTATATTATTAAGAAATGTCACTTATAAGTGTCTTATATTTTGTCCGTTCGAGTATATGGTTGATATTCTAATTATGTGCGTTCTCTGTGTAGAATAGACTTAGATAATAGGTCATTTATAACAGGTTATGGGCCCAGGGTAGTAACAAATCGGTAAGTGTAAATTATATAAACTTTTGGAAAAGTCGTGCGAAAAATTTAAAAAAAAAATAAAAAATAAAAAACGAAACAATAATGACAGCTTTGGGAAATTATCGAATTGATCCATTAAAGAAGGATAACTACGATACTTGGAGAGTCCAAGCCCAAGCAATCCTCATTCGAAACGGTCTTTGGGGGTATGCATCTGGCAAAATTCAAAAACCCACTGACGACTCGAAAAAGGTCGAATGGGAAGAAAATGATCTGAATGCGAGATCAGATTTGATGTTAATCATATCTCCGTCAGAGTTGAAGCAAGTAAAGAACTGTAATACTTCGCACGATGTTTGGAAAACGCTCGAAAAAGTTTATCATAGTAAAGGTCCGGCCAGAAAAGCCACACTTTTAAAACGGCTTATCTTGCATAAAATGAAAGATGGGGGAGATGTCAGAGAACACCTAAACAACTTTCTTGATACAGTTGATAAATTAAACGAACTGGACATAGACATAAATTCTGAACTTCTTAGTATAATGATGCTGTATAGTTTACCACCATCATATGAAAACTTTCGAGTAGCGATCGAAACAAGAGACACACTGCCGTTACCGGAAGACTTAAAGGTTAAAATAATAGAAGAAACTGAGGCCAGAAAGAAAGAAAAACCTAGCACGTCAACTGATGAAGGAGCTTACTGGGGTAAGAAAAATAAAAATTTTAAATATAATAAAAACTTAAAGTCAAGATATGAAACCGAAAATAAAATATATGTGAGCGCTGTTTTAAGCCCAATCATAATGCTAAAGACTGCAGGACAGATTTTAACAAAATCAAGAAAATAAACGAAAAATTGTTTAAAGTAGAAAAATGTCTTTCATATGGAACTAGAGATGATGAGGGACTATGGTGCTTAGACAGCGGTAGTACGTCACACAGTTGTTCTGATAAAAATAAATTCTTAAATTTAAACTTGAATAGCGGTGAAAAATTAAAACTCGCATCCAAAAATCATTCTACAACTATTGAAGGTAAAGGTTGTGTAAAACTATCTCTAAGTAAAGATGAAGACGATGTTATAAAACTAACAAATACGCTGTATATACCTGACTTAACTACGAATTTACTTTCTGTTGCTAAAATAACTGAAAAGGGGTATACTGTTCACTTTGATAAAAACAAAGCAGTCATAAAAGATTCTGACAATGACGTTATTCTAGGAGCTAATAAATTTAACGGGCTGTACTATGTTGGAACTACTAAAAACGAAAAAATTGCGAAGGAAAATTCAAAATATTCGGACAAAAATGACATCGAAAATTGGCATAGGAAAACTGGTCATATGAATGAGAACGATTTAAAACTAACTTTAAAAAATAAAATGGCTTTAGGGATAGAATTTAATCCTAGAAGTGAATTGGGCGTATGCGAAATATGCGTGCAAGGAAAAATGAGCAGAAATCTGTTTCCGACGCGAGATACGGTAAGAACTAAAGAGATGTTAGAAATTGTACATACTGATATATGCGGACCGATGCGCGTGACGTCACAAGGCGGGTCGAGATATTTCGCGACATTTATTGACGAGCATACGAGATATTGCCGCGTATATTTTTTGAAAAAGAAAAGCGATATTTTTGAAGCCTTCAAAGAGTATAAAAACGAAGCGGAACGTACATGCGGTACGAAAATAAAACATTTGCAGAGTGATAGAGGCCCTGAGTACTGTAATAAGAGATTCGATGAATATTTAAAGCGATGTGGAATAAAAAGACGCTTATCAACAGCTTATACTCCACAGCAGGCAGGCTTAGCTGAAAGAAAGAATAGAACTTTAGTAAGTAAAGCTAGATGTTTACTTATAGAATCAAAATTACCATTATCATTCTGGGCTGAGGCAATAGCAACTGCTAACTATCTCACAAATAGAAGCCCTGCTAAAGCATTAAAAGACAAAAATCCGTTTCAAATGTGGGTCGGTTGTCCGCCTTCTCTTAGACATTTACAAATTTTTGGCTCAAAAGTATACGTTCTAGACAAAACACCTAATAAAAATAAATTTGCGTCTAAAGCTCATGTTGGTATATTTGTTGGTTACTCTGAAATATCAAAAGCTTATAGAATTTATTTACCTGATAAGAAAAGAGTCGAAACATCAAGAGAAGTTAAATTTATAAATAAATATTTTTATGAATCGAGTTCCGAAAAAGATTACGATTTAGTTGAAAAATATAAATAATTGTGAAAATAAAAATAAATCTAAAGAAAGTTTTGTTGAAATCCCTATAAAGAGAAAAAATGTGCCAAATAATAACAAAAGAAATTGTAATTATAATGAACAAAAAGAAAAAGTATTGAAGAAGAAAAGACTTTAGAAGAACAAAACACTGAAAAAACGAATAGAAGAAAACGAATACAGAAGATAATAAGTTTGAAGAACAAAGTTTAGAAGAGCAAATTCCAGAAGAACAAAGTTTAGAAGAACAAACACAAAACAGTTTGGAAATTAAAGATCAAAAACCTAAAAGAGAAAGAAAGCCTCCAAATTGGACTGGAGACTACGACATGACAATGCTGTTAGACGATGACGAACTATCCATGAAAGCCGCCAACGAAGTAGACGAATATTTAAACGGAAAAGACGGTCCTGAGTGGAAAGAAGCAATAAAAAATGAAATAAAATCACATATTAAAAACGAAACTTGGACAATAGTAGAAAAAGTTCAAGGAAGCAATGTCGTTGGTTCCAGAATGGTACTTAAAAATAAATATAAATCTACTGGAGAGCTAGAACGCCGAAAAGCTAGATTGGTCGCAAAAGGATACAATCAACGACCTGGAGTCGATTTCTTTGAAACCTACGCACCAGTCGCTAAAATAAGTTCTATCAGACTGTTGTTAGGTTTGACAGCTGAAGAAAACCTAAAAATAAATCAAATGGATGTTTCTACCGCGTTTTTAAACGGGGATATTGATGCCGAAGTTTATATGGAAACGCCAATGTATTTACAAAAAATGTTGCAAGAAATAGTGATGGAAGAGAGCGAAAAGGAAAGTTCTAATTTATTTGAGAAAGCAAAGAATATGTTACAAGATCTGAGAAAGGGAAAATCTGAAAAAGTTTGTAAACTAGGAAAAGCCGTCTACGGGTTAAAACAATCTGGAAGACAGTGGTACTTAAAATTAGACAAAAAACTTAAAGAAATTGGATTTCAACCTTCACTAGCGCCTCATTTACATACTTGACGGGGGAGAGAAAGTCGTAGTAGCTATATATGTCGACGACATCCTCATAGCATGTAAATCACAATGCAAATTGATGCTATAAAGCAAGAACTAACTAAAACGTTTGAAATGAGAGACCTAGGGCAATTGCACTACTGCCTGGGTATAACTTTCAAATTTGAAAACAATAATATTTCCATGTCACAAAAAAGGTACATCGAAGAACTACTCACCAAATTTGAAATGAAAAACTGTACTCCGGTGAAGACTCCAATGACTCCTGGACTGAAGCTAAGTAAAAACAATAACCAAAGCGAAGAAGACCTAAAGTTGCCTTATCAATGTCTGATAGGTTCGCTTATGTATTTATCTGTTGCTACAAGGCCAGATTTGTCCCACACTATAAGCTATTTAAGCCAATTTAATTCTTGTTTTGGAAAAGAACACTGGTTGGCAGCGAAACGAGTACTTCGTTACCTACAAGGTACTAAAGATATGTGTCTAAATTTTAAAAGGACAGGAAAACCTATCGTTGGATTTGCTGACGCTGATTACGCTTCGTGTCAAGTAGACAGGCGATCCTACACGGGATATTGCTTCAAGTACGCTGGTGCAGCAATAAGTTGGGAATCTAGAAAACAAAAGACTGTTGCCTTATCAACTGCTGAATCAGAGTATATGGCTCTCACTGAGGCAGCTAAGGAAGCCATACACCTAAAGCACTTGTTTTCTGATGTCAGTTCTGAAATTAAATCTGTTACAATTTTCAATGACAACCAAGCTGCTCAATACCTGGTTACAAATCCAGTTATTAGTGCTCGCTCTAAACATATTGACGTAAGAGCTCACTTTATTCGAGACGTTGCAGCCAAAGGAGAGATCGAAGTAGCATACCTACCTACTGGGAAAATGGAAGCTGATATCTTCACTAAATCTTTACCTTTGGAGAAACATGTTTATTTTACTCGTAATCTAGGAGTACATAAACCTTAAACACAACTAGCGCTCTGTTCGTGAGGGGGAGTGTTGGATTTTATATGTTTCCCTCACAACGCTAATTTGTGTTGTTTGTTTATATTATTAAGAAATTATAAGTCACTTATAAGTGTCTTATATTTTGTCCGTTCGAGTATATGGTTGATATTCTAATTATGTGCGTTCTCTGTGTAGAATAGACTTAGATAATAGGTCATTTATAACAAAGTCGCTGATAATTGAAAGAATTTCAGATTGCTTTCTTGAGTATGTCATGGATAAAGACACTCCAAAAGATATTATTGACTGTCTAAGTAACGTTTTTCAAAAGAGAAGTATAGCCGGTCAGTTGTACTTAAGAAAGCAGCTACTTCTTATGACCTATAAAGAAACTGAAGATTTACAGGAATATTTTTTGCGATTTGATACACTGATACGAAAATTAAAGCTTGCAGGAGCAAAAATTGAAGAACAAGATGTCATATGTCATCTTTTATAACGATGCCAGACTCTTATGAATCTGTAGTTACTACCATAGAGAGTCAAGATCCAGACTTCTTGACAATAGAACATGTTAAATCTAGATTACTCGATACATACCACAAACAAATAAACAAATCAAAGTCAGAAAATCAAACAAATATTTTCCAAACTTCAAATGGATTAAATTCAAAATTTAGGAGAAAGTTTTCGAAATGCAAATACTGCAAAAAAAACAATCATGATGAAAACTAAGTGCTGGTTCAAGAGAGGCAATCAAAAGGAAAAGGCGATCGACATAATAAGAAAGCAAATGTTGGTCAGGAGGAAGATTCAGTAGTTTCGTAATATAAATATTTCAGATTGTTTGAATGTAAAGTCTCATGCTACTCAGACGTAGTGTTTTATATTGACAGTGGTGCCACTGATACAATGGTCAATGACATTAACCTTTTTGAATCGTATAAAAAATTAGAAAACCGTATTACATTGGAACAGCTAAGGAGAAAGATACAATATTGGCAACCCATGTTGGAAACATAAGGGTTCACAGCATTTTGGAAAACGATATTATTCCTATCAATATAAAAAATGTATTGTTTGTACCTCTCTTAAAGTGTAACCTTCTTTCAGTAAGAAGACTTGAAGAAAAAGGTAAGAAAGTCATATTTCACAAAGGACTGGTAAAAGTTTACAATAATAACGAATTGGTAGCTGTTGGAAGAAAGAAAAATAATTTATATTCTATGGATTTTTGCCTACGTCAGATTATCAAAAAGCCTCAGTCGCAAGTGTAAATCAAAATCAATTTAATTTATGGCATGAAAGGTATGGTCATTTAAATTCAGATTATTTGCTTAAATTGGCTAACAATAATATTGTTGAAGGTATGCCAAAACTTAATAGTAAACCTGATAATTTTTTTTGTGAACCTTGTATTCAAGGTAAACAAAATCAATTACCTTATCATAAGTATCACGAACCTCGGTCAGCGAGAGTGTTCGAACTCTGTCATTCTGATGTCTGGGGTCCAACAAGAACAGGTACTTATGACGGCAAACACTATTTTGTCACATTTATTGACGATTATTCTCGGTTTACTAAAATATACCTAATGAAAAATAAAAATGAAGTGCTTGAACATTTTAAGGCCTATTATGCTGAGGCTGTAGCTCAGTTTGGTACTAGGTTATCTCGGTTTCGGTGTGACCAGGGGACGGAATATACCAACACTGAGTTTAAGGAGTTTTGTTATAAAAATGGCATTCAAGTGGAATATACAGTTCCATATGCCAAACAACAAAATGGTATTGCTGAACGCATGAACAAATCGCTTTTGGAAAGAGCAAGATCTATGTTGTTTAGTGCTAATTTGCCAAATATCTTTGGGGGGAAGCAGTAAAAACTGCTGCGTACCTTATAAATAGAAGTCCTTCGTCAGCTCTCAATGTCAAGTATACAACTCCATCAGAGTATTGGTATTTAAAGAAACCAAATGTTAAAAATCTAAGAGTATTTGGTTGTTCTGTATATGCGCTCATTCCAAAAGAATTACGCGATAAATTAGACTCAAAAACTCAAAAGGGTATCATGGTTGGGTATTCATCTACTGGTTATAGATTGTGGATTAGTGAGAAACGGAAAATAATAACATCAAGAAATGTTGTCTTCCAAGAAACATCTACCACGTCAAAGGAAATGCCAAATTTTTCTGACTTTATTAAATCATTTGATTCAGGGGAGGACCCATCACAGTCAAGTAGCCATAATACAGGAAATTTTAAAACAGCAGAATGTAAAGAGGTACAGCCATGTCGTGATAAGATGTCTACACCAAATTTAAGAGACAGGTCCTCTATTCCAGAAATAAATAGGTTTAGTTATAACCTTAGTGAATCTGAATGTTTTGCACTAAGTGCTGAGAGTTTTGTTGAAGACCTTCCAAAAGTTATAGATGATATTAAACCTAGGCCTGATAAGGAATTATGGCAACAAGCTGTGGACAGTGAATTGAACTCTTTAAAGAAAAACAATACATGGACGATAACAATTACCTCCAGGACGTAAAACCATAGATACGAAATGGGTGTTTACTATCAAACGAGACGTAAATGGTGAAATTTTAAAATATAAAGCTAGGTTAGTAGCAAGAGGGTTTTTACAAGAAAAAGGGTTTGATTATAACGAAACGTATTCACCAGTTGTAAAATTGACCACAATCAGAATATTGTTAGCTATAGCGTTGAAAAGAGGTACCATATCCACCAAATGGATGTACACACTGCATTCCTAAATGGGTATCTAGAAGAAGACATCTATTTAAAACCACCAGATGGTTTAGTTCTAGATAAAAATGATAATAATAAAGTTTGTAAATTAAATCGCTCGTTATATGGTTTGAAACAGGCACAAAGACAGTGGAATGTAAGGTTTAATAACTTTATTGTTAATCAAATGAATTTCCACAGAACCGAGTGTGACTCGTGCCTTTACACAAAATTTGAAGACAATATTCAGTGCTTTATACTTGTGTTCGTAGACGATGTTCTTATATTTTCTAATTCTGAGGCTTATATCAAAGAAATTAAATCAAAATTTCATCGGAATTCGATATGTCTGATTTTGGAGAGGTTAAAAGTTTTTTGGGCTTAAAAATAGAAAAAAACTAAAGAAGTGATAAAACTAAGTCAAAAGAAATACATAGAAAAACTATTAACTATTTCAAATGCAAGATTGTAAACCTATTGCGACACCTATGGAAAGCAAATTAAATTTAGACAATTCAACAGCATCAAGAGTGACTAATCACCCATACAAGGAATTAATTGGTTGCTTGATGTATCTCATGCTGTCATCCAGACCAGATATTAGCTGCAGTCAATTACTGAAGCAGATTTCAAGCAGTAGCAACTGAAGAACACTGGAATCATTTGAAAAGAGTACTAAGATACCTAAAAGGAACTATTGATAAGGAACTGGTTTTTAGAACTGATGATAACCCACTAGTAGGATTGGCGGATGCAGACTGGGCATCAGATTCAGCCGACAGGAAATTAGTGACCGGATATCTGTTTTAAGTTTTCGGGTGCTTAGTGATATGGGTCACTAAGAAACAACCAACGATTTCCTTGTCCTCCACAGAAGCAGAATATATTGCCTTAGCGGGAGCGTGCTGTGAAGCCATGTGGATCCAGAAAGTGCTAAGAGAATTACAGGTAGAAGGAAGTAGTCCTACGTTAATATTTGAAGATAATCAATCTTGTATAAAAGTCGCTTCAAATCCTAAAACTATGCAAAGGATGAAGCATATAGATGTGAAATATAATTTCTTAAGAGAATGTGTCAATAACAACGATATAAAATTACAGTATGTCCCAAGCTCAAATCAAGAAGCAGATATTCTAACCAAAGGATTAGGAAAACAGCAATTCAGTCTACTAAGACAGAAGTTAGGAGTCGTCTGAATTGAGGGGAGGTGTTGGCAGCTGTCTTGTCAACTGTCGACAGAAAGTTTTATTTTAATTTTATATTTTTTTTATATTTCATTCTGACAATATAATTTAGTTCATCATCATAACAAATTTGCCTAAATTTTTGAAAATTGGGGTATCCTTCCTCCATACCAATAATTGTATTTCCCTTTATAATTTTATACTGTGTAAAATCTTTCCCTTTCCCCAGTAAGTGCCCTTATGATATCAGAAGACTAAACATTTAAGTATCAAGTATGTGATGATATATATATATATATATATATATATATATATATATATTATATATTATATATATATATATAATATATATATATTCAAAAGTTGCAACGAAAAGAAAATTTGTCTTATGATAAGTAACCATTACAATTTTTTTAAGTCATTTGTACGTAAGGAGTAATAAAGGGGATCTACAAATTACACTCAATGACCTCCTTAGTCAGTTTATACTCATGCAACACATATTGATCTATGTTTAACTTTTATTTTTATATCTTAAATAATTTTAAAGTAAAACCTTGTCTAAAAACGTATTTTTGTGCGTATTTGTGCATCGCATTTTGAGCGTATTTTTGCATCGTAATTTTCGCATCGTATTTTAAGCGTATTTTCTCATCGAATTTTTTGGCATCGTATTTCGAGCGTATTTCGCATCGTATTTTGAACGTAATGTCGCATCTTATTTTGAGCATATTTTGCATTTTTTTGAACGTTCATTTTTATTTTGAACGCTGCAAATACAATGCAAAATACAATAAAAATACGATGCGAAGATACCTCTCAAAAAAACGATGCGAAAGATACTCTCAAAAAACGATGAGAAAATACGCTTAAATTACGATGCAAAATACGCTTAAAATTCTAGCACAAATACGCACAAATACGATGCGAAATACAATGCGAAAATAAGCTCAAAATATAATGCGAAATACCTCAAAATAGAATGCGAAAAACGATGTAAAAATACGCTCAAAATAAATGCGAAAATACGCTACAAAATACAATGCGACAATACGCTCAAAACGGCGCGAAAAAAGTTAAAAAATACTATGCGAAAATACGCTCAGAAAAAGATGAAAAAATACGCACAAAATACGACGCGAAAATACAAAAAGAGAATATGCTCAAAATATTATGCACAAATACGCTTAAAATACAATGTAAAAATACGCTCAAAATACGATAAGAAAATACGCTTAAAATAAGATTTGAAAATAAGCTTAAAATACGATGCAAAAGTACGCTCAAAATAAAATGCGAAAAAACGCTCAAAAACGATGCGAAAATAAGCTGTATTTTCGCACCTATTTTGTGCATATTTGTGCATCGAACTTTTTAACTTATTTTCTATCGTATTTTGAGCGTATTTTTCTTAATTGTAATTCGCATCGTATTTTGCGTATTCTTGCCTCGTATTTAAGAGTAGTTCGCCAACGTATTTACGAATTTTATTTTAAAACGCATTTTTGCATTGTAATTTTGAGCGTATTTTCTATAGTTTTTTAAGCGTATTTTGGGATCCGTATTTTGTATCGTATTTTTGCATCGTATTTTGCGCTAATTCTGCATCGTGTTTTGAGCATATTTTCTTATCGTATTTTGTTGAGCGTATTTTCTCATCGTATTGCAAAATTCGAAAATACTTAAAAATGAGAAAATACGCACAAAATACGATGAAAAATACGCACAAATAAGAAAATACGCACAAAATACGATAATAAAATACGCACAAAATACGATAAGAAAATACGCACAAAATACTATGAGAAATACCACAAAAACGATAAGAAATACGTACAAAATACGATAAGAAAATACGCACAAAATACGATGAGAAAATACGCACAAAATACGATGCTAAAATACGCACAAAATACGATGAGAAAATACGCACAAAATACGATGAGAAAATACGCACAAAATACGATGCATAAATACACACAAAATACGATGCATAAATACACACGAAATACGATGCTTAAATACACACGTAATACGATGCATAAATACACACAAAATACGATGCATAAATACACACAAAATACGATGCGAAAATACGCAAGAATACGATGCAAAATACGCTTAAAATAAAATGCAAAAATACACTCATATAAAATGCGAAAATACGATGAAAAAACGCTCAAATATATGCGAAAAAATCGCTCAAAATACGATGCAAAAATACGCTTAAACTATAAAAAAAATAGGCTTAGAACTTTGGAAATACACGCTGAAAATACGATCCGAAAAATTTGCTCAAAATACATTTCACAAATACGCATAAAATGCGATACGAAAATACGTTGCAAAAATTTTTTTAAGTCATTTGTACGTAAGGAAGTAATAAAGGGGATCTTACAAATTACACTCAATGACCTCCTTAGTCAGTTTATTCTCATGCAACACATATTGATCTATGTTTAACTTTTATTTTTATATCTTAAATAATTTTAAAAGTAAAACCTTGTCTAAAAACGTATTTTGTGCGTATTTGTGCATCGCATTTTGAGCGTATTTTTGCATCGTATATTCTCATCGTATTTTAAGCGTATTTTCTCATCGAATTTTTTGCATCGTATTTCGAGCGTATTTTCGCATCGTATTTTGAACGTAATGTCGCATCTTATTTTGAGCATATTTTTGCATTTTATTTTGAACGTTCATTTTATTTTGAACGCTGCAAATACAATGCAAAATACAATAAAAACTACCGATGCGAAAGATACTCTCAAAAAACGATGAAAAATACGCTTAAAATTTACGCTGCAAAAATACGCTTAAAATTCTATGCACAAATACGCACAAAATACGATGCGAAATACAATGCGAAAATAAGCTCAAAATACAATGCGAAATACGCTCAAAATAGAATGCGAAAAAACGATGTAAAAATACGCTCAATATACAAATGCGAAAATACCGCTCAAAATACAATGCGACAATACGCTCAAAAACGGCGCGAAAAAAGTTAAAAATACTTTGCGAAAATACGCTCAGAAAAAGATGAAAAAATACGCACAAAATACGACGCGAAAATACGATAAGAGAATATGCTCAAAATGTTATGCACAAATACGCTTAAAATACAATGTAAAAATACGCTCAAAATACGATAAGAAAATACGCTTAAAATAAGATTTGAAAATAAGCTTAAAATACGATGCAAAAGTACGCTCAAAATAAAATGCGAAAAAACGCTCAAAAACGATGCGAAAATAAGCTGTATTTTCGCACCTATTTTGTGCATATTTGTGCATCGAACTTTTTAACTTATTTTCTATCGTATTTTGAGCGTATTTTCTTATTGTAATTCCGCATCGTATTTTTTGCGTATTCTTGCCTCGTATTTTAGGAGTAGTTTCGCATCGTATTTACGAATTTTATTTTAAACGCATTTTTGCATTGTATTTTGAGCGTATTTTCTTATAGTTTTTTAAGCGTATTTTGGGATCGTATTTTAAGTGTATTTTGTATCGTATTTTGGCACTGTATTTTGTGCGTATGTTTGTATTTTTGAGCATATTTTCGCATTTTGAGCGTAATTTTGCATTGTATCTTGAGCGTATTTTCTCATCGTATTGCAAAATTCGAAAATACTTAAAATGCGAAAATACGCACAAATACGATGAGAAAATACGCACAAATACGATGAGAAAATACGCCACAAAATACGATGAGAAAATACGCACAAAATCATGAGAAAAACGCCAAAATACGAGAAAATTACGCCACAAAATACGATGAGAAAATACGCTCAAAATACGATGAGAAAATGCGCTCAAAATACGATGAGAAAATACGCTCAAAATAAGATGAGAAAATACGCTCAAAATACGATGAGAAAATACGAAAATACGCACGCACAAATACGATTGGGATAAAATACGCACAAAATACGATGATAAAATACGCACAAAATACGATGAGAAAATACGCAAAAAATACGATGAGAAAATACGCACAAAATACGATGAGAAAATACAATGCAAAAATACTTTTAAATCAATGTTTTAAATAAATGCAAAATACGCTCAAAAAACGATGAGAAAATACGCACAAAAAACGATGAGAAAATACGCACAAAATACGATGAGGAAAATACGCTTAAAATACGATGTGAAAATACGATGGAAAATACCCTTTAAATGCGATGCAGAAGTACCCACAAAATACGATGCAAAAATTCTATGCACAAATACGACGACAAATACGCTTAAAATACGATGCGAAAATACGCTTAAAATACGATGCGAAAATACGCTTTAAAATAAGCAAGAAATTACGATGAGAAAAGACGCACAAAATACATAAAATGCGTAATACGCTCAAAATACGATGTGAAAATTTAATGCGAAATACGCTTAAAATAAAATGCGAAATCACGCTTAAAAACGATAAGAAAATACGCACAAATTACAATGCAAAAATACGCTTAAAATTGATAAGAAAATACACTCAAAATAGGTGCGAAAATACAGCTTATTTTCGCATCGTTTTTGAGCGTTTTCTCGCATTTTATTTTGAGCTTGTTTTGCATCGTATTTTCGCATCGTATTTGAAGCTTATTTTTGCATCTTATTTAAGCGTATTTTCTCATCGAATTTTGAGCGTATTTTTTCATTGTATTTTTAGCGAAAATACGCTCAAAATAAAGCAAGAAATTACGATGAGAAAAGACGCTCAAAATACACGCAAAATGCGTCGCTAAAATGCGCTCAAAATATGATGCGTAAATACGCTCAAAATAAATAGCGAAAATACAATGCGAAAATACGCTCAAAATACAATGCGTAATACGCAAAAAATACAAATCGCAAAATACGCTCGAAATAAATTGTAAAGATACGCACAAAATACGATGTAAAAATACGTTAACAACCGATGTGAATATACGCTCAAAATAAAATGTAAAAATACGCTCTCAATAAAACAAGAAAATACGATGCAAAAATATGCTAAATACCGATAAGAAATTACGCACAAAAGACGATGCACAAATACGCTCAAAATAAAGCAAGAAATTACGATGAGAAAAGACGCTCAAAATACACGCAAAATGCGTAGCTAGAATGCGCGCTTAAAATACGATGTAAAAATACGTGTAAATTAAAATGCGAAAATACAATGCATAAATACGCTTAAAATTATGAAAAAGTACGCTCAAAATACGATGCAAAATACGCTCAAAATAAAATACGAAAATACGAAGCGAAAAACCGCTCAAAATATGATGCGAAATACGCTCAAAATACAAGCTTAAAAAATGCAAAAATACGCTAAAAATACATTATGAAAATACGCTCAAAACTTTAGAAAAATACGCTCAAATTACGATGCGAAAATACGCTCAAAATATAATGCAACATACGAATAAAATATAATGTAAAAAATACGCTCAAATATGCTAAAAAAATAATACGATATGAAAATACGCTCAAAACTTTAGGAAAATACGCTCAAAACTTTGAGAAAATACGTTCAAAACTATAAAGAAATACGCTCTAAATACGATGCGAAAGTACGATCAAAATACGATGCGAAAATACGCTTAAAATTAGCGTATTTTTGCATCGAATTGTATGCTTATTATGCATCGTATTTTGAGCATATTTCCTCATCGTATGTTGGCACTGTATTTTGTGCATATTTTTGCATTTTTGAGCGTATTTTCGCATTTTGAGCGTATTTTTTCATCGTATTTTGGCGTATTTTCTCAACGTATTGCAAAATGCGAAAACACGCTCAAAATAAAATGCAAAAACGCTCAAAATAAAATGCAAAAACGCTCAAAATACGATGCGAAAAACGCTCAAAATACGATGCGAAAATATGTTCGACATAAAATGTTAAAATACGCTTAAAATAAAATGTAAAAATGCTATGCGTAAATACGCTACAAATACGAAGCGAAAATACGCTTAAAATAAAATGCAAAAATACGCTCATAATAAAATGCGAAAATACGATGAAAAACGCTCAAAATACGATGCGAAAAAACCGCTCAAAATACGATGCAAAAATTCGCTTAAACTATAGCAAAAAAAATAGGGTCAAAACTTTGGAAATACAAGCTGAAAATACGATGCAAAAAAATTTGCTCAAAATACATTTCACAAATACGCATAAAATACGATGCGAAAATACGTTGCAAAAATTCGTAAATCATTAGGAAAATACGCTCAAAACTTTGAGAAAATACGTTCAAAACTATGAGGAAATACGCTCAAAATACGATGCGAAAGTACGATCAAAATACGATGCGAAAATACGCATAAAACTATACAAATACGCTCAAAACTTTGGAAAAACACGCTGAAAATACGATGCAAAAAATTTGCTCAAAATACGATACACAAAGCATAAAATGCGATGCGAAAATACAATGCAAAAATACGTTGCAAAAATACGCTTAAAATAAAATGCGAAAATTCACTCAAAACTATAAGAAAATACGCTCAAAATACTATGCAAAACATACGCTTAAAATGCAATGCACAAATACGCACAAAATACTATGAGAAAATACGATGAGAAAATACGCACAAAATACGATGGGAAAATACGCACAAAATACGATGCAAAAATACAATGCAAAAAATACTTTTAAAATTCAATGCGAAATACGTTTAAATAAAATGCAAAAATTCGCTCAAAGATGCGATAATAAGCTGCATCGTATTTTGAGCAAATTTTCACATCGTATTTCAAGCGTACTTTTGCATTTTATTTTGAACGTAATTTTGCAACGTATTTTTACTTATTTTCCATCGTATTTTGAACGTATTTTCTTAGTGTATTTCCGCATTGTATTTTTTGCGTATTCTCGCATCGTATTTTGTGCGTATTTGTGCATCGCATTTTAAGCGTATTTTACATCGTTTTTTCTCATCGTATTTTAAACGTATTTTCTCATAGCATTTTCGCATCGTATTTCGAATGTATTTTCGCATCATATTTTGAACAAAATCACGAAAATATACGATGAGAAAATACGCTTAAAATAAGATTTGAAAATAAGCTTAAAATACGATGCGAAAACACGATGCAAAAATACGCGCAAAAAAAATGCGAAAAAACGCTCAAAAACGATGCGAAATAAGGTGTATTTTCGCACCTATTTTGTGAATATTTGTGCATCGAACTTTTCAACTTATTTTTGCCTCGTATTTTAAGAGTATTTTCGCATCGTATTTACTAATTTTATTTTTTACGTATTTTCGCATCGTATTTTGGGCGTATTTTCTTATCGGGTTTTAAGCGTATTTTTGCATCGTATTTTAAGCGTATTTTGTATCGTAATTTTGCATCGTATTTTGCGCTAATTTTGCATCGTGTTTTGAGCATATTTTCTCATCGTATTTTGGTACAGTATTTTGTGCGTATTATCGCATTTTTGAGCTTATTTTCGCATTTCGAGCGTAATTTTTCATTGTATTTTGAGCGTATTTTCTCATCGCATTTTGTGCGTATTTTTTATCGTTTTTTAAGCGTATTTTCGCATTTTTTAAGCGTATTTCGCATTAAATCTCAAAAGTATTTTTGCAATGTATTTTCGCATTGTATTGTGTGCGTATTTATGCATTTTTATCATATTTTAAGCGTATTTTTGCATCGTATTTTGAGCGTATTATTGTATCGTATTTTTGCATTTTATTTTGAGCGTATTTTGCATTGTATTTTAACCGTATAACGCATTTAAATACGATGCGAAAAAACCGCTCAAAATACGATGCCAAAATACGCTTAAACTATAAAAAAATAGGCTCAAAACTTTGGAAATACACGCTGAAAATACGATGCAAAAAATTTGCTTAAAATAAATTTCACAAATACGCATAAAATACGATGCGAAAATACGTTGCAAAAATTTGCTCAAAACTATGAGAAAATACGCACAAAATACGATGCAAAAAAAATTTGCTCAAAATACATACGCACAAAATAAAATGTGAAAAAATGCTCAAAATATATACGTACAAAATAAAATGTGAAAAAACGCTAAAAATACGATGCTAAAAATACGCTCAAAAATATAATAAAATACGCTCAAAATACGATGCAAAATATGCTCAAAACACAATGTTTAAATACGCACAAAGACCATGCTTAAAATACAATGCGAAAATACGCTCAAACATTAGATAAAATACGCTCGAAAAACGATGCTAAAATACGCTTAGAATACGATGATAAAATACGCGTAAATTAAAATGCGAAAATACAATGCATAAATTACGCTCAAAATACGATGCAATATACGCTTAAAATAAAATACGAAAATACGAAGCGAAAAACCGCTCAAAATACGATGCGAAATACGCTCCAAATACAAGCTCAAAAAATGCCAAAATACGCTAAAAATACGATATGAAAATACGCTCAAAACTTTAGGAAAATACGCTCAAACCTATGAGAAAATACGTTTAAAACTATGAGAAAATACGCTCAAAATACGATGCGAAAATACACTTAAAATACGATGCGGAAATACGCTTAAAACTATAAAAAATACGCTCAAAACTTTGGAAAAACACGCTGAAAATACGATGCAAAAAATTTGCTCAAAATACGATACACAACAAATACGCAATAAAATGCGGATGCGAAAATACGTTGCAAAAATACGCTTAAAATAAAATGCGAAAATTCGCTCAAAACTATAAGAAAATAAGCTCAAACTATGAGAAAATAATGCTTAAAAATGCAATGCAAAACATGGCAACAAAATACGATGCGAGAATACGCAAGAATACGATGCAAAATACGCTTAAAAAATGATGTACAACTACGCACAAAATACGATGCGAAAATACGTTCAACATACGATACGAAATACGCTCAAAATGCCAAAATATGCTAAAAATACGATATGAAAATACGCTCAAAACTTTAGGAAAATACGCTCAAAGTTATGAGAAAATACGCTTAAATTACGATGCGAAAATACGCATAAAACTATAAAAAAAAATACGCTCAAAACTTTAGAAAAACACGCTGAAAATACGATGCAAAAAATTTGCTTAAAATACGATAAACAAATACGCTTAAAATAAAATGCGAAAATTCGCTCAATACTATAAGAAAATACGCTCAAACTATGAGAAAATACGCTCAAAATACGATGCAAAAATACTCTCAAAACTATTAAAAACAATACGCTTAAAACTATGGAGAAATACGCTCAAAATACGATGCGAAAATACTCTCAATACATGACACAAAAATACGCTCATAATACGATGCGAAAATACAAGCAAGATTCGATGCGAAAATACGCTCAAAATACGATGCGAAAATACAATGCAACATACGCTTAAAATAAAATGTGAAAAAATGCTCAAAAAACATACGTACAAAATAAAATGCGAAAATACGATGCGACAAAACGCTCAAAATACAATGCAAAAAATACGCTCAAATATAATAAATACGCTCAAATACATGCAAAATATGCTTTAAAATACGCATGCAAAATACCCGCTCAAAAATACGATGCAAACAATTAGGATTATTTTCCTAAAAACTTCACTTAAACATTCTGTACTTTTCTTAGGATTAATGCATTCAGAACTAATGAATTATGAATCATAAGTACACACTCTCTAATATTCTCTCTGAGTTGAGAACTTTATCTTTTCACACATTTTTGCATTTGGGATACTTGCATTGGATCATTTGGATAATATGCCTAGGCTTTCATTGCTTCAAAAGACAAGGAACATGTAATCGTATCAGACTATGTGATAGTATTAGCGAGAGATAGAATCACTAGCTAGTAGCCAGGTTGCTGAACCTTGCTAGCTCCTTAGATAGAAGATTGTGTTCAACCATATAGTTTCTAATTGCGTCTACCCACTAAAGTGGCTAAACCCATTTACTGTTAAATAAGTTTCAATTACTTAAACTAGAAACAACAATGCACACTGCCAGAGGCTAAAAGCGCTTTTCTGTTCTAAAATTAATTAAATAAAACTATTTATAGTAAAACTGTCCATATATAATTTTTACAACAAACTACTAACCTTAAAGAGTAAAGGTTCATTACACTTATGGTGCCTTGAGATACTCCCTAGGTTATTGAATTTGGGAAGAGTACAGTATTAGGATATTTCTACTTACAATTGGAGATTCAATTGACATCTGCACAATAATATGACTCAAAAACCATTAGCTTAACGTCCCTAACTCAATTTGAAAGGATTTCCAATCTCTCGTGCATGAAAATATCCTAGAGGCCATTCTGAAACCAGGATTGAATACCAGTCTCTTAATTCTTCTGTATGGCAAGTGAACTACACATTGCTAATCCAATACCAATTATTATCACTAGTACGCCGTAAAATGTAATCAGATTATTGAAGATTTTGTTATATATAATCTTATTTCTATTTCTAACCTAACAATATACATAAACATAATAATACATGGTAACTGATTATTATATTTTACAGTATATATTGTAACGTTAAGTACAAAATTATACACAACGGTACTATATCTTTACTCACTTTTTAAAAGATCTTAAGTTTTAAATGAGATTACTAAAGAAATAAAATAATCACTCTTAAGGTAAAAATGTATCTAATATCCTTTCGGTTATTTAAAGCTATTGAGTATGAGTAAATGGACCCGGCCCAAATAACTGAGGTTATGGGGTGTGGTTAATGGTGTATCAGTACAACAAGTGGGGATATATTCAACTCACCATACTCTTAAAACACGATACCCAGATATGATATTCTAACATACAGCAATCCCTTTATCCTTGTTACGGTCACATATAAGATTATCTGAATATTAGACTGCATTGATCTCAGCAACTTTTTCTTATAATTTCCAGGAACAAGAAGGACAGAGATCTCAAGGATAATTTTAATAATGTTAACTTCATAATGACTGCCTCTTACATATGAGATTAATTTAAGCACCCTAGAAAACTATAGAATCTTCTTTGTATGTGTGATACTCAGTATAATCCGTAATCTGTTTAGGACGTAACACTTACCAGATTGGGGATGGTTTAGAGAAAAACTTATATCTTAGTAAATATTTATTGGACCATTAAGTTCTCAAATTGATATATGAAATTTGTTAACTGGGAAGTTATGGACTGATAGGACTTTAAAAGGTATCGTAACATAATTAACACACACTTAATGCTCTTTAATGTCTTTGAGCCCCTCTTACTACACTTGATAACAGATAGAGCGAGTAATAGTATAAACAATCCACCCAAAATGAGAACAATGTATAAAATAATTTTAACATGAGTTACATGATTCACATCAATTATTTAATGAAAAACGCCAAAAGCTATATAGTCGATAGAAGATCACATATAATTGACTAAAAATTTATGGTAATTGAATTTCTCAATTTTCGCACCGAATAATAATGTATCAGTAAATCAAACAAACGAAGCTTAATACTTGAATCGAACGGAGAAGGATACAAAGCAGCTTTCCTCCTTTTGCTCGAAGGTTATATTAAACAGGACTCTTCAATTTTTAGGAGGTTTAAAATATTATCACAAAATGACATTACACTGTTTCCACATAATCCATTTCCATTTGCACTTTGTTGTAGTAAGTATGACCCTTTTTCAGTCTATTCCAGCTGCATCTTTTTCAAGCTAAAACTTTTTTAATTCTATTATATTGCATCTAAAATTTTAAATATGTAAATTTTTGAAAAAAATTATTTACTATTATATTATTAGACAAACGTAAGATTATACAAATTATACTTACCTTAATTGTTTTATGATTTCCAATCAAAATTTGTATGCATGAATATTTGGGCACAATGGACCCAATAAGAGGTCTTAAGTGACGGAAATCATTTCAACCAAAAAAAAAAGTATAAATATTAATAAAAAATAACTAAAATAAAGCCAACAGTGTCACATCTATAACCTATTAAAGGTCAGCAAATAGATTTTACCAGGGAAGAAAAATAAAAAAAAATCTCAAAGAAAAAAATGAGACGATTGCTCCTACACATGGAACATAAAGTAATATAGTACAATCAGTGACATAGAAGAGGAACAATAGGACAGAGGTCAAGCAAGAGTATGTTTAAATGGTAGAAAAATATTCTTCAATGAGAAATAAAAATAAATTATCCCAAAATTAGTACATAATGTGTCGTGTTCATACCACCTTGGACAGCTCATAATAAAGGGGCGATTTGGTCCCCCCGGATCATGTACCTATTGAGGAGCATTAATACTTCCACACAGCCATTGGAAACTTCAAAATTAGAGCAAACACTCTCTAATAAAAAGATCACAACAAAATATCGTGGTGATAATGTATTTTTAACAATCATACTGCTACATGGGTATATTAACCAGATCTTTCAGCCAAAATTTTGTCGTAAGGCTTCATCATGTATTGCACTAGGAAAGAATAGAAATTAATTTATTCTATAAAGATCACACAGAAATAAAAACAACAATTAATTGTATTTATTCTAAAAAATAATAAATTATCAGTTTTTGTACACATTGAAAACTAATAATAAAATAGTGAAAAGAAGAAACACAGCCAAAATTTATTAAAACAGTAATTTATATAATATAAAAAGCAACTTTTACTACCTATTTATAACCATACTGAAAGAAGCATGAAACGTCAAATAATAAAGCAGAAATCATTGTTCATGTCTTCTTCATAACAAAAAATAATAACAACTGTGTCCAGACCCCGTGGGCTTAACTCAATCTCCTGGCAGTAATTGTGTGAACAGGACTAAACATGGAGTTCAACCCTGAAACTCATTTCTTATCGGGGTAGAGTAAAAACTATAGGTTAAAAATACTGCGTGAGTTGGAGTTGAAAACTTTAAAAATAAAATCCCAAAAATATAGGCTACATTATTGTAAGATAAAAATAACAATATGTTCATATTTATTTTTTATCTTTCTCTCTTTTTTGTCTGATAAAATAAAAAAATACAATAAAAGCCCTATACCTAAATTTTACTAAAAACCCCTTTTAAAGCATACCATTTTTTAACCAATATTACAAATCAAATTATTAAACATCAATAAGCACATTTAGTGTATTACTTTAAAAATTATTTCTAGAAATAAATTATTATTTATTTTATGTTTGTGCAGTTGTCAAACATTAATTAACTAAAGAAAAAAAGTTAGGGTTTTCTATAGAGAGATACATATAGTTATTTTAATTTAGTAAATTTAACAAAATAAACTATAAAATCAAGCAATAAATTATCAATTAATTCCATGCAGAATAAATCAACTAAATAAAATTTATGTTTATTCTCCTTGGAATAATACCATAGACAGAAGTTGGGCTCAGTCCATAATGCTTACGATCCGACATCGATACTTGATTTTGAGTATACATGTCAAATAATATAATGGTAATAACATTAAATATTATAAAATATATTAAAAGAGGCCATTTTGTGAGCCCAAGGATGTTGGGATGAAGCAGGAATAACGGCGTCCGTTGTTGTAGGTAATTTAAGGTGTTATTCTCTTCTAGCTCATAAGTGAAATGTATGTTAGGATAACAATTATTCATATATGTGACGAATTCAGCGAGTTCGACCTTTGAACCCGTCCAAACACAGAAAATATCATCAACATACCTGCACCATTTTTTGATAAGTTTACGATAACTATGCTTCATCCCAACATCCTTGGGCTCACAAAATGGCCTCTTTTAATGCTCTCGTAAGTCATTTATTAAGAACACCTTTGAATGACGAGGAATATAAAATATATGCTCTTGAATATAAATATTATTTTAAATTTACATAAATCTACAGGTATAATTTACTGTGTCTTCATTGTTTCCCATGATTAATTATATAATATCTGTTTTGACACTTAAGTGAAAATAATACACTCTACTTCATATACCAACTATATGAAGTAGAGTGTACTATTTTCTCTTAAGCGTCAAAAAAGATATTACACAGGTATAATATTTATATCCATAAAATATTTTAAAATGTCTATTTAAGTGACAGCCGGAAGTCAGGTTGTAAGTATTGTAGACAGGGCTTGACTGATAACAATTAATTAGAATGAAGCCCAAATATAACACAATGTTATCACCCATTACATTTAACAATTTTACATTACTCAAATTTAAATAAAAATAAAACAAATAATTATAATTTTTAGATGTAAGCATTAAACAACTCAGTATAAAATAAAAAGATCAACTATTTAACTCATACACCAGTATCTTTCATTAAAAGTTCTTTGAGCTATGATACAATTTAATCTAAAGTTCAAGCTATAAAAATTGGCTACAAATATTTTAAAAATTCAAAATAATTGTCTATTCAAAATTAAAATTAACTAGGAGAATAATTTCAAGATCTTAATGAGTACAATAAGTTTGTCTTAAATAAATGACTGTAGAAAGGCTCTGCTCAGGGTACAACATAAAGGGTCGGGGTACAATGCTCTGTGAGTGCCAAATTATTTCTCTCTTATTTTAGGAGATATGGAATCAATAGAGCGAGGAAGAGGGGAGTCGTCAGGGCCCAGAAGTACCTTAAGATTGGCCTGCCTATAGACATTTTATGTTCTAATCAATGAGTCTTTAAATAATTTACAAATGCTTTCTATTAAAAAGGAACTACTAATTCAATATTTACAAATAATTAAGTGATGCCACAGTTATTTACTTATTTAATTCTAAGTGACTTAGTAGAATACTACTTTCGCTACACCTTTAGATATGGTCACGTGACTAAAAATCAGCTGGAAGAGAGAAAATACAACGCTTGTAAAAGGGAAGAAAAAAGTCCCTGCAGCTGCAAGGGAGGTGATAAGTAGGTGTGGGTAAGTGGGGTTATTTTACCAACCCTGCGGCACTTGTGATCTCAATTGCTTCTAATTTATCTCTTCTATTCAAAACTGACTATTTTTAACTAGATTTTTATAATTTGTTTTTACTTTAAACAGTCTTTTTTAATATTGTTATCTCATAGTATTCTTGCATACTCAATCTGAATTATATCATTATTTATTTAATTTCTACCCGGAAAAACTAGAGCATAATAATTATTAACAATAAATGTAATGATGTAGAGGCAGGTGAAAAAGTCCGATATCAATTTTATGCGAATCTCAAAAGCTTCATGTCTTCATGGCAGTCACCTTCATACCGGGTCCAAGACGAAATTAAATTAAATAATGATTTGAAGTGAAAAGTGAAAAGACACGTGTATTTGAGCATGCCCACCAGAGGGTTGCACTATTGTTATTCTGTCACCAATGTACGTGTAGGTGTTTTTTTTCACTCCGAAGTTGGACACCTGCTGCTTCTATTAAATCAGCTGTTTTTCATGTAGAAAGATACAGCGAGAGGAGTATAGTTTTAAAGATTTTAGGAAACTTGTTGAATGAAATGATAACTAAACAAATTAACTTACAAGAGATAATTACTAGGCATTATAATTATAATGTATATAATTAATAGAGTATAACTTATACCTGCTTGCACTATAGATACTTATTATCGATTTACAGAGTAAGGCAAAACGTTTTTTTAATAAGTTTTATCAACTGATCATGACCATCTGTTGGAAGACTACAAATACATACACTCTGAATTAACTGTATTTTGAAGTCACATTTAATTTACCATAGTTTACTTACAAGTTAATCAGATTCTTTCCAATATAAATGTTGTAAAAAATTTCAGCAATACTAGATAAGGTAAGATAAACAGGTATAGTAAGACAATAGAACATAATATTATACGATAAAATCAGAGAAATCTTATTCAAGTTTATATAATTTCAGACTAAAGTTTCTAAATTTTTTAATATATCAAAAAGTTTTGTACATTCTAAAAATGTTTTCGTAACATTTTTAGCATTAGGTTGTTCAAACCTTACGGCATTCCTATCACCATATTTATGCCAAAGAGATATAGGTTAAATTTATTTAATATTTACTAGTATTAGATTAATTACAAATATCATTTTATCAATAAATAATAGTTTACATGTACGAAATTTATTCACAATAAGGTCAAACTTTAATGCCAATGTTTTAAATTATTTTACATAAATTTAAAATAGTCATAAATAAGTCAGACTTCAAAAGATTATTTTTTTGTTTATTTTTATTAAATCATCAACCACACTTATACAAACCGCAAGTGGATAAAATTAATTTGAAATGAGACTTACACTATCTTTATAAAAAAAACTGGTCCATTTCATATTCTATGCCTAATCCAATTGGTTTGAGCTTTTGTATTGAACAATAACAAATATCACCTTAAAACAAAATAATATTTAAATCATGTCTACAACTTATTAAATAAAATTTAACAAAAAGTAAGCATAACTTTCCTAAATGTTGTTCAGGAAACTAATTCCTAGTATAAAACATCAACATGCTTTAGTAACCAGCATGAAACATCAACATGCTTTAGTAAGTGTATGTTTTAGTAACCAGCATAAAACATCAACACTCTTTAGTAAGTGTATGTTTTAGTAACCAGC
The DNA here is from genome assembly GCA_018340805.1 of Microvelia longipes. Taxonomy (NCBI): domain Eukaryota; kingdom Metazoa; phylum Arthropoda; class Insecta; order Hemiptera; family Veliidae; genus Microvelia; species Microvelia longipes. The sequence continues at coordinate 27,649,841 of JACMZG010001908.1, read as the reverse complement.
ATAAAACATCAACACCCTTTAGTAAGTGTATGTTTTAGTAACCAGCATAAAACATCAACACCCTTTAGTAAGTGTATGTTTCAGTAACCAGCATAAAACATCAACACCCTTTAGTAAGTGTATGTTTTAGTAACCAGCATAAAACATCAGCATCAGTACGCTTTAGTAAGACTAAGGTTCCACACTTTCAGCAAATTTTGGTCATGAGAATGTTGGTATTTTTATTTTACTTAAACAAAAGCTTTTTTCTTGGTAAGGCATTATAGGGCCTTGATGTGGTATTTCATTGAGGGTAAGGATTTTATAATAATTTAATTTTTAAATTTAGTTTTGTATGAATGTGAAAAGGAAAGAGTAGGTCAAAGTGAAACATTTTTTCAAAGTAATTTTTGTATTTGGTGGACCGCCAGAGCCGAACACTCTAACCCTTAGGTTGCTATAGGCCTCTCATGTGCCTAGGAAATGCATAAAAGTTTAATGGTTGTTTTCCCATTTTGGGCAGATATGCTTATCTTTAAAAATGGTGTTAGTTTAATGTTTTGTTTTATATTAAAATAATGTAAATAGAAGGTTGCCAAGGAGATAAAAATAAATAAACAAAGACAATAAAAGGAAGAAACTGAGTTTTTTAGTATAGAATTTTATGAGAGATGTTTTGTGTTGGAAATAAAAATAATTAGCAAATGTTTTAGTGTGAGTTTATATTAGTTTAGATTTAGAATACAATCTGTTAGTGTGTGTTAAATTAATTTTAGCCTAAAGAATAGTAGGTGCCAGGAAGATTCATAACAATGGGCCTAATCAGGTGTACTCTTATAGATATAAAGATAAAGATGTCTCGGTATAAAAATGTTTCTACAGACAACAGTGACCTGTTAGGAAAGTTTTAGTTACAGTTTTATACTGATTCAATAAGTTAATTTATATTTTTTAAATAAAAATGAATTACCAAATTTTATTCCAAAACCCTATTTCAGTAACAATAAATGGTTTGGGAAATATATTCTAGACAAATTAAAATCATTCAGTAATAAAAAATTGTATTATTAAAAATTGCTTTTTTGGTGCTAACACCCCCTCCAACAACTTAAAACCTAACATTTCCCACCACAATCAAAATGGACCAATTTTAATTACATTAAAATTAATTTATTTAGGGTGGTAGACTTCAGACATTGGTCAAGATTTATAAACAGGCAAAGGATGTGCCTCTGTATTTACAACATATTTATCAACATCAATTAAATGTCTATCTGATGAAAATAAAAGATAAAAATATTTTAAAGTCTCTCCTAAGAAGAATGATTCCATCATGTCACGAGGCTTGGTGTCATTAGGATTATTTACATTACCTATAGATGTATAGCCACACTCCAGCCTTGTGTATTTTTCAAACGACTGAAAATTATTTGAACATTTAAAAACAAATATCAAATTAATAGAAAAATAACAAGTATAAGATATAAATATGGTGGTAGTTTATATATATTTTACCCTTAACAATTTTAGTGAAGTAAACGAAATAGCCTAACTATTTCGACAACTATTATAGTTTAGGAAATAGTAAACTATATACAAATGATAAATGAAAATAGTAAATGATATATTTTTTTCTTGTTTAGACATTGCAGCATTATCAAAACACACTGAAACAGTAGCAAATATAATAAAAATGCATGCATGTGTTGATAAAAATATTAATTAATGCCCCGGTTTATAGTAAAATGATAAAAACAATGTTTCCCGGACTGGATTCAAGCAATGAATCTTTAGATTTCCAAGCAAATGACTAACGATTGCGCCAAACAGTAGGGCAGAAAGTGATTTACTTTCTGCCCTGATTTTTGTTCCCTCCCTTATTTTCACAAAAAGGACGTAATACGGTTTTTTCCTCCCTGAAAATAAGGGCGGAAAGTTAATTTTTTCTCCCTTCTAGAGAAAAAGTAATTTTACTTAATTTAAGACAAAATGGTCAAATAATAATGCAAAAAAAAGAGAAATTGTAATTATTATGAAAAATTAAAAAATGATGTCACCAATGTACACCTATGATACCACACTACCCAGAGAATGATAAGAGCTGTTGTATCCTCCCTCGAAGTATTAGTCGTTTTGTTTCATACATACTGCGAGAATTCATAATTAGTCAATTAATGCTTCTGACATGATAGTTTTGGCAGTAGTGAATAAAACTTGTAAAATTATTTTAACATTGTCTCTTTTGGTGGATTTTTTTATCTCTTTTTATCAATGTAGTAAGAGGTGGCCAAAACATTAAGAGCATTAATAGTGTGTAATTATTGTACACTACCTTTAAGTCTATCAGTCCTTAACAATTTCAAATCAATTTGAGACTAATGCCAAAAAAAACTTACTTGAAATATATTCCAACCCCAATCCTGGTATGTAGTATTACCGGTTATCTGATATAAATACCAAAGAGATTCTATAGTTTCTGGTCTTAATAAATTATGAGCATCATTAGAGTTAACATAAATATCGTCTCTGCCTTCTTGTTCCTGAAATTTAGAAAAAGATGCTGGAATCATGCAGCAATATTCAGATAACTTAGTGCCGAACAAGATAAAGGGATTGCTGTATGTAGAATATCAACTGGGCAGGAGAGGGAGTGAACCCACTGTTGTACTGATACACCATAACCCACACCCCATAACCTCAGTTATTTGGGCCGGGTCCATTTACTCATACTCAATAGCTTTTAAAACCGAAAGGATAGATACATTTTTCCAGAGATTTATAGTAATCCAATTTAAAACTTAGTCTTTTTAAAAAGTAAAAAGTACGTTAGTTATATTTGTAACTAACGTACAAATATACGTAAATATACGTCCTTTATTTATTATGTATTTGGTTAGAAGAAATAAATGAAATAATCTTACAATAACATTACATTTACGGCGTACTAGTGATGTATTGGTTAGCATGTGTTCCTGCCAACCAGAGAGAGACTGGGTTCAATCCTGGTTAGGGCCTCTAGGATTTTCATGCGAGAGATGGAAATCCTTTCAAATGGGACGTTAAGCTAATGGTTTTGAGCCTGTGCGATGTCAGGTACTCGTAAAAAATCCCTTACCCCAAATAAACCTGGGTTTAGGCCAAATTTAGAACCTTCAATAGTAGTTTGTGTAAAAATTATATATGTATCTGCTTAATAGTTTTGAGAACAGAAAAGCTTCGTCTGGCAGTGTGGCATGTGTTGTTTCTAGTTTAAGTAATTGAAACTTATTTAAGTAAATGGTTTAGCCACTTATAGTGGGTTAGACGCAATAGAACTCATATGGTTGAACACAATCTTCTATCTAAGGGAGCTAGCAAGGGTTCAGCAACCTGGCCTACTAGCTAGGTGATCTCATCTCTCGCTAATTACTATCACTATCTAACATTACATGTTCCTTTCTTTAGCAACAATGAAAGGCAATTATCCAAATGATCCAATGCAAGTAATCCAAATGCAAAAATGTATAAAGATAAAGTTATAACTAGAAGAAATATAGAGAGGTACTTATGATTCATAATTCATTAGTTCTGAAGCTAATCAAAAAAGGAGTTAAGTAAGTTTTAGGAATTCATCAAATACATCATTCTGTATGTTAAACGATTTGCTTAGTAAATTATTACCGTAGAAACAATTGGAAAAAATAATTAAAAGTAAACATGAATCATTAAATATTATTTCCTTCCAAAAAAATAGAAATGATTATGCTTACAGAAACAGCAAAGTAAGAAATCTCAGGAGCCAAGTGAGTAGGGCGCTCAGTATAAGTTGCGTAACAAGTTCTTATCAATTTTTCAGCTAATTCTAAATGACTTTTAGGTAAACCATGATGAAAACCAAGAGCTAGTGTGCCAGGTAAGTAACAAACCAAATGGTCCTAAAAATAATCAACAATAAAAATACAATATCTTAATGATTTTGATTAATACTAAACCAAGATAATAAACTAGTGGTAGAATTTGCTACTTATAGCACAGAGATAAAGGGTCTGAGCTACTTATAGCACAGAGATAAAGGGCCTGAGCTACTTATAGCACAGCGATAAAGGGTTTCAGCTACTTATAGCACAGATATAAAGGGCCTCAGCTACTTTTAGCACAGAGATAAAGGCTCTGAGCTACTTTTAGCACAGAGATAAAGAGTCTGAGCTACTTTTAACGCAGCGATAATTGGTCTGAAAGTAGGGAATGTTTCAATATCACCATTACGCTCTCCATTAAACCTTAAGGCAGACTATTTCAAATAAAAACCTGAACATGATTCTTTTAAACCTAACATAACACAGTAACCCATCACAGTACAATAAATTAATAAAACCACGGCCACCTAATATAAGAGTAGTTGTGGATCCCTTTGTCTGACTTAGTCTCTCTTTCTTCTAATCTTTTTAATTCAAACTATATTTATCATAATTAATAAACAGTAATAAAATATACAGTGCTGTCCCTTTTATAGACCAGTCGTAAATTAACACTTCTTAGTCTTTTTTTCAAATCAGATAGAAAAATAAGTTTCTTTACATTTTTCAATGTTTTTAAGTAAAAACAAATTATAAAATATGGATCGTTTACATGAACAGGTGCTTATTTAATTCAATTTTTCAATCAAACCCAATCTACAATACATAACTAGGGTAAACACATTTAAGTTTTTGAAACAAATACAGAAGTTGCTACCAACAACAGAAGCAAATTTTAGTGGTCTCAGAAAATATGTACCATTTGTTTGTTATGAGTCAAACCAACCATATTTTCTGTTAATTTCAATTGTGTTTCACGTTATGTACTGTAGGTTTCTTAATGAAAGCTAAACAAATAAAAAATAAGCATGAATTACTACCATCTTAGGAACAAAATCCTTGCTTCCTCCTTTAAGTTCACCAATAAAAGTTAGTTTCATTTTTGGTGTTTCTTTGACTAGATTTTTTTCAATACCAGAGACAGCTTCTAAATAGTCGTCTCTTAAACTAAAAAATAAACATAATTGTTGAAATTATACATAATATTCAATTTAACAAAGTGTTTTTATGTTTGAAATTATAAATGAGATAGACACCAACAAATTATAAACATTTGAGGTGTTAAAAAATCTTTCCAACAAGAGCACCTTTCTATTTAAAATAAATAAAACCAAAATGCATGAATTACATAACTAATAAAATCAAGTTAGATAAGACGTGTATTATAAAAACATATTTTTATGTTCATCTTACAATCATCTTCTTTGCTTGCAAGTACTGTTAAAATATACTTTGCAATATACCCACATAGTATATTTTGATTATATTAACAAGCAAAGAAGTCGTGACACTGAGGTTTTAAATATTAAAAGTTTAACCTTAAAGTGTTACACATGTCTGCAAAACTATTGCACTAAAAACTAGATTGATGATAATTATCCAAGAATTTGAATTGATCTGGGATGATAATAATCTGTAATCTCCAAAGAGATAATAGAATATTATACTACTAGACAGCAAAATGGAATTTTGCAGATGAGCTTTATATATTAGCCCCCAAGCCGAAGAAGAGGGCAGGCTATGGAAGTTTCATTTGAGTGAAGTGGCAAAGCCAAGTCAGGCAAATGGTGAATAGCCTGCAGAGGCGGATCCAATACAAGCAATCACTGACACAAGTTGGCAATTTTTCCTTTGCTGCATAGTGGCATAAACTATTTATATACCTGTATATATAGTTAATGATTTTTTTGCTAAAATATTTAGAAACTAAAATCCAAGGATATTATTTTGCCATATCATGTTAACAGTATTTTAAAATAACTGTTTTAATTTTATTGTAAGCTATTAGTGATACCCTAGTTCCGTTCGGCAAATATTTTATTTATCAAACAACAAATTTTAATCAGTCCTTTAAAGATTACAAAAAATAGAAGTTGTTAACAGTTGTAACAGCAAGAAAGTTCTTTGTTTAGGATGTTTTTATCTATTTGGCGATTAAAAATGATAATCTTAAATCATTTGTTTTGACTTTAACTAAGAATACAAAAATAGGCTATGAATTAAACAATCCTGTGCTTGGTGCAACCTGTGCAGAAGAAACAAGAAACACATCTTTAAGCTCACTTAGCAATGGCGATGGATATATCAGCGTTGCCAATATTCTATTTAAAATTACATGTATTAGGTATTTGATAAAAATGCTTAATACTTAATATTGCATTTTTAAGTAATAATATGAAGAAAATATTATTAAAAACAATAATCGTGTTAACTAGACAAAAAACACTGGAATTCACTCAATAACTCAACTCATTTTATTTGTCAACCTAGAGTGTTTTGATTTTTGTACCATTATATTTAAACATACCATAAATCCTTAGGAGGTTGAATATTACTAAGAAAATTTACAGTACTAATAATTTTAAAATATTTTGTTGACAGCGTTGGTAAAACGGCATTTTGCTGCTTAAAAACAGTTCAGTTGTGACTAATTTTGCAGCCATAAGTGGATAAAAGAATTTTATGATAGTTTCACTTTATGGTTGTGATCATATATATTTTTAACCCAGTGAAAAATAAATTTAGCTAAATGATTTTTGGCTGTAAAGTAACAATTTTATTTTTAAAGCTGCCATTGGCACAATGGACCCACCTAAGAGGCCTAAGTGCCCTGGAATTTTCCACCTGAGCATTAAAAAAAAAAAGCTGCCATAAAAAATAATATGTAACCAGCTCTGCAGATATATAAAAATACTTCTTAAAGATAACTTACTAATCTAAAGTTTTTCCAGTTTGTATCCACTGTTTAAGGAGGTATTCATAATACGAGTCTCCTCTAGCACCAAGTTTTATATCACTGTACTGCTGAAATCTCCCCGTTCTGGGGTTTATAAATACTGGAACTAATCCATCTGTCTTTGGTAAACCATGCACATGTTCGGAAACTTTGGCAGCAGCAATCTATAAACAACAGTATCACTAATTAGGCTAATAGACAAACCAGTGTTATAAAACCCTTGGCAGGAATATTCAGTTCTGAGTACATGCCCAGGGAGAATTCAATGTTTCTGAACTCCCCAGGGATTGCATCACTGTTGAATCCTTAGAATAATACTAATATAGAAGGAGCATAGGACCTTAAACACAATGTAATTCTACTGATAAGACAAATGCCGGTTTACTGGTGGTCTTAAGTAGGGGTACCACCTTAACAACAAAACATTACTTTATAAATGTGATATAAATATCCACTAATGAACAAAGATCTAAGTAACAAATATGATACTTAAACCCCTTGCTAAGTACTTAATAAATTAGGTCTTAGATAGCAAAGGGTAGGGGAATACGAGAATCAGCATTTAGTTGACGAGGACTACTTTTAACATAATTTTAATTAAAAACGTTAAAATACAATTTAAAATGCTTATTATGAATAATTTAAAGAATATTATGAATAATCGATCATTAATTAATAATAGAACATAATAATTTAGCAACCAGAAGTATTGCCAACTTTGTTATAAGAAAATTTTATATTGTTATGGTGGAAGCATTACTTAAGACCACCAGTGAAACGACTTTGCAATCATCAGTTATGCTCCTTCTATATATATTATAATTATAAGGTCAAATCCGTGGACATTTTAGTTGAATAGAGAAGTGAGAGATATTTCTAACTTATCTATACAATATAATACGTCCATAAAATATAGTTATATAGTTTACTAAATTAAATTACTCTATGAATAGTATCCATATTTTCAAATATATAAAATTGTTACTGATGGGTTGATTTTCCTCATTTATACCATAGATATAAGAAAAGTAATGTAAATGTACTGAAACTTCAACACTGAGATTTCATAAAAAAATTCTATTCAAGGTGGTTTAAGACCTCCTATCTGTATGTGTATCAAAGCTCCCAGTGTTTCTGCTAGAGACCAGAAAGTTGGTACAATAACAACCCTTAGGTCTAGTTGTCAATGATATCAATTATGAATCAATCGGTAAATATTGCAAAAAATCATAAAAAACAAGAAAATTATCGCACTGATTTAAAATTTAACATACATGCAGTTCTATATAAGAACAACAATTATTATTTGATAATAATAATAATGCATGTTTAACTCAATTTGTATGAGTATGATACTTATAGACAAATATATTTTATTCCGTTCTATAATAATAATAATAATACTATAAAAGAACAACAAATTGCCCTCTTTCATTTCATTGCCAGCATTAGCTTCATTTTTAATGAATGACAGATAATTTCTTTAAAAACTGTAAATCTTAAGAAGTCCTATTTACTTTTAGCTGTCCATTTCACTGCATCACTGGGATTTTGCAATATACATTTATTTTGAAATAAAAGTGGTTAGTTTAAATAAATAAAATAACAAGTTCATTTCTAGATTGTATTTAATCTTAACAAAATTGTCAAATATGACTTTACCCTTACACTATACCTCAAATTTAGTAGTTTGAGTGGCTCTTGACAAATCTCTGAATTCAAGTTGTATGGTAGTTACTTCAGAAGTGGATGAATCAGGACCCCACCTTGGTGAATGAGCTTGATGCGATGCTAAATTCACATCGGAATAAGGAATGGCAGATGGACTTCTTGTAAAACAAGGCATCAGACGCTCACCAATATCAACCTATAATAAGAATACAAATTGGGCTTAAATTAGTCTTTATAAATACAGATTAATTATTATCTATAAAAAAGGAAAGAATGATCCAGATAACTACAGACCAGTGTCGCTAGTTCCAGTTATAGGTAAAATCATAGAAGCCATAATAAAAGAACAACTATTAGAACATCTGGAAGGGAATGGTTACTTACCGAATAGTCAATATGGCAGTAGAGAAGGTGTATCTACCATAATGCCTGTCACTAAAGTAGTAGAAAAAATAATTATAGGTCTAGAAAACAAAGGTCAGGTAAATTTAATGTGTTGTGATTTAAGCAAAGCATTTGACACTCTTCCCCATGATATCTTTCTAATGAAAGCCAGACATCTTAATATAGAAGGGAATGCCTATAATTTTTTTGAATCACTACTTCAAGGGAGAAAGCAATATGAAAACTTAAACTATTACATTTAGCCTGAGAAAATGAAAATGAACATCCAATCAAGTTGTTTGGTATTGCTTTAGATAATAAGCTAACTTGGAAACACCATATACAAATGGTCCAAAGCAAAATATCTTCATACATTTTGTCATCATAAAAATCAAAAAATTTGTTACCAAAAATATACTAATTGTTGTATACAAAGCTATGATACAGAGCCGAATAAATTATGGAATAGAGTTATATGGTCATGTGAATATTAACAAAATACTAATACAACAAAAGAAAGTAATAAGGATTATAGCCGGAGTAAAAAGAGATGAACATTGAAAGGGATTATTTAAGAAAGCTTTATTTTAAATTATAATAACATCAGTAGAGAGACTTATTTTATTATTCTGATCATGATTAACACCTCAAGCACTCATACTGTGAATCCTGATTGAAGGTATGTTGTTTGTAATTCTGTAGTGTTTTCCAGTTTGTATTTAGAAATAGACGAATTATGTGTTTAGTTCACATTGTTTAAACTGTGATCATAACTTGGTTGATGTCATTGACACAACACGAAAATCAAGCAAGTTCTAAATTCTATGAATGGGACCCTCTCGAGCTTCTTTGCATGATTTTTATTTAAATTCAACTGATCCATGAGTTGCAATGAAGTCATAAATATATTATTTGATAGTACCAAGTTTGGAAAAACTATAATAGTTGTTTTAATATTATAGCACAATGTAAATTGTGTGAGAGACACCTATTTCACAGATATCAAATGATGGAACAGTGTCCAGATGTAGCATTTTAATTTGTTACATTTCCTAGGTGTCTCTCGCACAATTTATATTGTGTCATAGAGGTCAATTACATTCCAGTAAAGAACGTAATGACTTTAGCATTACTAACATGATTCTGCAAGAAGTAATAGTCTACTAGTTTCAATTTTTAACTTTTTTCTAAGCCTTAAATATAATAATTAAAATGATTACTCACAGCTTTATTAAGGAATAAATTATCTGCAGATAAATGAAAGGCGGATAAAAGACCACCGAGAACTCTGATAGTAACTTCAAATAAATTTACATCACTAAATCTATTAAAATCTAAATCCTCTCGAACCCATTTTTTGGCTTCTTCAAATTCTGTAAGTTTATTTTTTTAAATAGCAAGAAAAAAATTAAAACCTTAATGTTAAGATACAATACTCATACAAATTAAGCCCAGGCGTAACTAAACTAGGCTTAACTGAACTTTTTTTAAGTTAAAAATAGTATGGGACATTTTTTGGTAGTAACACTCTACCTCCTAGGGAGTTATGGTACATTTAAATATAATAGTAATGAAGTTAAAACTCCCTAGGAGAGGAAGTAACTATTCAGTGTTTTTTGTATTGTAAACAATATTTTTTTTAGCTTGTTTGTAATATTATTTTCTAAATAATATTACTGAAAAATGTGATATATTAAGTATAAACACTCAAAAAATACCTATTAATATAATTTTTAAGAATAATTCTGGAGTGGTGAATAATTCTCCGCAAGTAGGGCGAAGTTACTTTCAAATGCTTCCTTTCTTAAGTACCAATCTAGTTCTTTTCCAGGTTTTCAGTAGCATTTTTACTTGTTTGTCAATTTGCCTGGATTTTTTTGAAAAATGCACATTTTTATGCAAGTTTGTTCAAAACTGTGCTTAATTAGTTCTGCACAGCATATGGGGCTGAACTGGATAGATGCGCATATAAGCAAGCATTTCAAAGAAAATTTGCTAGGCTTGCAGACCACCCTAGCAGAACTATTTGTAATAATAAACTCATAAAATGAAGATAAATTAATAAACATTTTTCTGCCAAACTAAGATTTGAACCCAGGGCCCTGGGTTAAAGTACTTTAAGTACTCAGTTTGAATCCAGGCTTAGATTCAATGCCCTTAGACGTTTTTCCAGCAAAAAATTAAGAACTTGGTTAAAAGGTCATAAAACCAGTTTTCAATAGGGTTCGTGTCTTCCAAGGTCCCAAGGTTGATTTTTTACCAAGTTAAATTTATACACACAGCTGCAAATATTAGTTTTAATTTCTATAAATTACCATAGGTTTATAGTTTGAATTTGACCTTTAGTCTAAGGGTTGTTAGCAAATATTAGAAAATTATAAATATGAGATCAATCATATAGAAGGAGAGAGGGATATTTAAAAAAAATATATTTATAAGATACCCTCAAAACAATAGGAAATCCCCCCCCCTAATGAAAAACTGGATCAGGCACTAGCATGGAGTGATTTTATTATACTTTCAATAGCTAAATCTAATGACAGATGTCACTAGAAGGAGGCTACAAATAATTTATAAAAAGCTAATTAAGTCAATTCTTCTGTCAACACTTTATGCAATGTTTAAAAATACAGCTCCAGTTTAACAGTAGTGGAATGAAAAATGATAAACGAAACGACAAGAGAGTATACATAGATATAAAATAGCAAACAAAGGAATACTAACCTTCATTAAGTCCCATAATGTACATAGTATCTAAAGAATCAATAATAGTTAAGCCTAAGCCAAACCAATCATGATGTCCTTTTGATATAGGCTTGAGATGATCATGTCCCCATGCATATTGTTTATAACAAGACCATGCGTGTTTAAAACTTGCTATTACAGCTTGCTGTCTATCGGTTCCTCCACCTTCAAATACAACTGGTTTGGGGCCTGGTGGAATAGTAACAGCAGGTGCAACGTTTAGTTCTGCTTCACCAGGTTGCTCAAGAGCAGCTTCATCGCCTTTGTTTTCATCCAGTGCTACTTTACCCTTAGAAACTTTCGGTTTTTTAAATTTAGTGTCAGATAATATGCTATTTTTATTGTCAGATTCAACCTAAAAAATGGTCAAAAATTTAATCATTAGCTAACTTAAGTTAGATTTTTAAAATACAATTAATTTTGTGAAAACAAAACAATACTAGTTTTGGTAGCTAACCAAAGCGGTAAAATTATTTGTCTCAAAATGTCTCAATAAGTGAGCAAAACATGTACCAGGTACATGTACTATAAAAAAGAACAATAGATCAAATCATAATAAAAACCAAATAGAACCAGAAGTAAGTTCCTAAATACAACATGAAATTTTAACTGATGTTCAGTTCTTAACTGAAACTTAATAACTTTCTGAGTGGTTTTCCTCATGTCATGCATAACTCCCTCTGTGTTCACTTTAGAGAGTTGAAACAGTACAAAACTCAGAATTATTTTTAGTTGACCTGCCCAGAAAATAATATTCCTTAGATCAAGTTAACCTATTTTGCTAAGTTATCAAAAATTTTAAATGTTTGAATAAAGAAAATCAGTAATAAAAAAACTTTACATCGTCACATTGGTTTCACTATGCTCATCCTCCCAACTGTGGACTCACTTAACTTGTCCTCATAATATACAAATCATAAAATTTAAACTGCAACGTGTCTTCAGACTCGCTTTGCTTGTACTCAGATATAATCTGAAATGTTATTATCTTAAACTTATGAGAGAAATAACTTCACAATCCATGAATATAGTTTTCACTAGCTAAAGAGCAAATAAGTAGAGACCTTAACAAAAATGTAAACCTACCTTAATAATATTTGATAGATCAACAGGCTCAGAGACTAATACCTTTCTCTCTGGGATAAGTATATTATCAGCTGTATCAATTCTGTATTGTAAATCTTTATATGCACCATGTGATGTAATTAAATACAATAAAAATACTATTATGGTAACTCCTGCAATCGACATTAAATTCCTTTGCAATCGAGATAATTGTTTCCATGACTGTAAAATCATTATTAAATTAAATTAAAAAATAATCATAATAAACTGGTTTAATACATTTACAATAAGGAAGCTGGCATAACTGGTTTACCAACTTTTGGACTCCAAAAGGGCACATTTGGAATATTAACAGTGCTATCAGATATATAGCTGATAACATTGCTAAAATTAGAGAAAAACAAGGACATGAAAATATATCCTACTTTACATTGGTATGAAAACATAGGTTGTCTAATGGCTTGAAAACTTTGCAAATAGATGTTTTGGAAGTCTCCTTGGCCTCAGAACACATCAACCTTTCCATTAAAAAGTGTTTAAAAAAATAATCTAGTCCGTTACTTCTCATTAAGTTTAATCTGAATCGGTTCTTGTCGGTATTTTGTTTATATCAGACACAGTGTAATGATTTTCATCAGTAAGAGCTTACTGATGTCATTAATAAGACAGTCAGTAATGACGTTTGGGATCTCTAACTAAACCATAAACTGCTCTTACTATTTTTTTCTGTATTTTTCAAAGGAAATGGACATATTTATGACAAAAAAATGCATTCCAAAGGAAATTCACTTATAATAATATATAAGTTATTAACTTATGATTGTAAATTAAAGAATAAAAAATTATCGTCCTTACCCAATTCGGACCTAGGTACCCTAACTTTGAATATTTAAAAAGCAAATTGTCTTCAGAAAGTATTCATTCAACTCAGAGACCCCAAAAAAAACTCACAATTCGAAATTTGTGGTTTACTTACCTAGGTTCTCCTGTAATTAAGTTTTGTTTACATTTTAGTTACTTAAGGTGGTTGTTTTGACTTTGAATCCCCAATATATCTTGAAAACGAAACCCTACTCAAAATTTGTTCAAAAAGATGCAATTTTGGTTTCCCATAATTTAGCATGGTTTTTTTCTACTTTTTGTTCGATATTTTTTAATAATATGGAGTATTAAACAGTAATAGATGCTACTTGTTGGCAAACTATACACATGTGCAAGAAATGCATAATACTGACTATTACCCAATGATGTAACCTTAATCAGAGCAATTCAATTTTGGTCTGGTTGGTGTAAAGTATTAAGAACACTGTGTTAATAATAATACTTATTTATTTAGTAATGAATTTACAAGTAGCAAAAACCTTAAAAAACGTAAAACACTAAGAACACAAACATAACCCAATCCCTGATCCACTAGCGCTACACCATTGCAAGCGCAACACAACATCACAAGCGCAACCAACACAGACACATACAATACATAACAGTTGGTAGCAGTCCATCCAATCTGATCAATCCAGACACCCAAATCTAGTAGAAAGATCATAAAGGTCAAGTCCGATTACAGTCACATCTGTGGTAGGTTGCATATTTAGGCAGCCCCAGATGTAAAGGCAAACTAACAGTGTTGAGGGGATACCTGATTGAGGCGGTTCTCACACCATTGAGGGTGGAGTACATGTAACCCCCCTTCCACTTAATGGACTCAGATCTCCTCCCCTTAATTTTCACCATATTCGAATAGTAGAGGATGGGCCTGATATGTAGTGGAACAAATGTTGTCTCATATCTGAGAGTTTTCAGTTTGGCATGAATGAACTACTTGCTTCTTATGAGTTAAATACTACCTAATTCACCTCCTTTAATAGACAATATGTCGATAAATATTTTAGAAATAAAGGAACACAACTTACTCTCCAAATACTTTTCTTTGGTTGTAAAAACGATGGAGCATCCTGATTTAAAGAAAGTAACACATAATCTTTTCTCATTTTGGCCTAGTTTCAAAAATTCCTAAAGTCAAACATATATTCTGATCATTCGGTATCAGAATATATAATAATAAGATTAACAATATTATCTAAATAAAAAATCATAATTTGTCCGATAAATAAAATAAATTTAATTTTAACATTACATAGATATTTCGGTATCTTTTATTTTTTTCCCCTTGGATTCATCCTTTTCTTCTTATTTAAATGTCAAAAATTCAATACTTCTGACACTATTTATTTCCAAGATTAGGCTTTTAAGCTAGTGTACGTACAAACAGGCAGTTCAATTCAATTCAATTAAAAAAATTCTTTATTCCCAAAAATAAGAATTTTAACATTATTATTATTATTAAAGATTGGGGTTGGAGTCGAGGATAGACCCTATTCGCACTGCGACTGGAAGTCTATTGTACAATCCCCTCAATTGGTCCAGGTCAGGACTAGTTCTAGGATCTTTTTGACCAGTGATTCATTCGTAGAGTCAAACTTAGTGAGAATGCTGCTACTAAAGTTGGTGAACCTTTGAAAGGCTAGGGCTTCACATCTCAGAAGTATGCGAGATGCAGTTTCGGATTCCGATTCACAAAGCACACACTGGGTTATCTTTAAAGATACCAATGGTATGGAGATGTTTTCTGAGGTGACAGTGACCAGTCAGTAGTCCAGTTACTGTTCTAAGGTCCCTTCTGCTGAGACTGAGGAGGTCCTCAGTTACTTTGGGACTGGGTCCTTTTAACATAAGTTTACTGTGCCTCATGCCAGAGGATTTGTTCCAGTGGTGCAGGTGATTGGTTAAGAGCCAATCTTTAATTACACCTTTAGCTATAGCTTTCGGTATGGCTACTATGGGTTCAGGGCCCACAGGAGTGGTCTCAGACCCCTTTTTTGCAAGGATGTCTGCTTGCTCATTACCTTCAATTCCCTTTATGGCCAGGCACCCATCTGATTGCTACATCGTTGTTGAGTGACAAGGTCAGAAGGTTTTGTAAGCACTCCCAGACAAGCTTGGAGTTGACTTTGTATGAACCAAGAGCTTTAATGGCAGCTTGGCTGTCAGTAAAAAATATTTATAGAAGTCTGATTAGGATTCTTTTTAATATTTTCTATAGACAGGCATTAATAGCAAATATTTCTGCCTGAACACTGTGGCAATACTTTCCTAAAGGAAATGAAAGGTTTGATATTTGCATGAGCCTCATATATGCCACCCCAGAGCCACAGTCCACCTTAGATCCATCTGTATACCATACAGTGTCACCAGAGGATTGATGTGGTTCCCCATTGAAACTATCACAACTGAGTGTGAAGGGTTTTTCATAGGAGTAGAGGGTGGTCATGTAATCAGAGTTCATAGAAAGTATGGGACTCTGAATTACATTCACTATTTTGAGTGACCTCTAATGGTAGGGATCTTCCAGTTCCCACTGTTCTGCAGTCTATAAGCCGCCAACCTAGCCCACTCTTTACTACAGCTCTACGGACTTATGTTGCAAAAGCCACTCTATATACATATATATATATATATATATATATATATATATATATATATATATATATATATATATATATATGGGTGTGTGTGTAGTCCAACACATGGCAATACTTTTGCTATATACATACGTAATAAATGAGGAAAAGTAAAATATAATTAAATAAGTTTCAACCTAATTTGAAAAAAAGGTTTTTTTAATAAATATTGAAACATAAGTTGTATTTATAAGTTGTAATGTAATATTGATTACATAATTGATATAATATTTTTATGTCAATTAGATGCATAGGGGTTCGCTATGGGTTAGAGTCCCCTGATGGAACAATGCGACACCTAGCGCTAGGCTGTGAAGCAAAACCCAGCAGTCTTAGCTTTTCCACTTACTGCAACAACTAGTCTTTTTAAACGTTCTAGGGAAATTATATAAATAGAACTTATATGAAACGTTCTCCTCAGAGATAAATGAAGTCCAAATGTTTAACTAAAAATATTTTTTTCGTCCACCATATTAAGTTTTGATAACAAACTTTTATTGTGAAGAAAAAGAAAAATTCAATTTTGACGTGTTTATCCCCGCTAAATTTAAAAATTAACCATATTATCTCTAGTCTATTATTTTTTTTGTACGAAGTGATAATAATTTTACAATATAATAAAAACTATGTTAAAAAGATGACCTTCGTTGTTATTTCAAAAGAAATCTACGTTTCAAGTACTCGCTGGTTATTACTCCCCAATAAATTTGTCAAGGTAATGATTTTTTGATAATTCAAATAATACTTTAGTTATTTCTAGTTTCTTTTAGGTGAAGGGTATAATTTATTTTTATTTAAATTTTACCGTTTTTATAAGGTGTGTTATATTTTTTATTCGTTCTCAATTTAGAAGAGCATGACTGATGAAAGATAGAGTTTTAGAGTTAGATTTTGTTCTGATATAAAATACACTATTTAAATTATAAAATATAATTTACACGGAATATTCGAATTAAAATAGTTATAATGTAATTTTAGTGGAATAGAATCTAAAATTAAATAATTTCCCCCTTTAGTGGTATAGAATAAAAAAGTGAACTAACTCCCCTAAAAACTTTGGCAGTTTCAATAAAACTTGCCTTTACAAAATGACTGATATCGTGTTATGATAATAACAGATTAAGAATAAAAGATTATTGTCAAAGACGAAGAAAAAATATTTTTTGTTATCGTTTTGTATGGATATCCATCATACAAAATAACATTTATCGATGACAGGCAACATGACATTTGTGTAACCTTTTCTAAAGTTACATGAGACGCAAAAAGTTGCCTGAAATTGGTATTACTACCATATTTGGCTAATGAAAAAATTACATGTATATACATGTAATTTGTTAAAATTAATTCCTTGCATGTATTATTTTTTTTTTCAAGGGTCATATAAAAAAAAACTTTTAACTTTAGCATGCGTGTAGCTGTAGCATTCTGGGTTGGTAAATTATTTTTTTTTTTTATTTTTATTTATACAATCAAACTATAATTAATAATAGTTATATCTATTTTTATGAGGCTATTAATTCTTTTGGCTTCCTAATTTACTTTTAGTGATCTTTTATAGCTCTCGACAAATCTAAAGGCCTTAGCAAAGCAAATCTGAGCTGAATATCTTAATAAAGCTCTAAATGAAAATTTAAACTTCATCTTAACTGAACCTTACTTGTTTAATATTAGGGGCTCAGTTAATTCTGCATGTTGATCAAGAAGGGGTTGATGGGATTTTTTTAACAAAGGATTGGCACCTGCTAGTTGTTGCCTGATGACTATTTTCTGCCATTATTGAAATTTTCAGGTTTTACTATCCTAATGAAAAATTATTATACTATCTCCTTCTTTATTAACAAACGCATTTTTGTTAGGAACGACTATGAGTGGAATAAAAACTATTCTGGTAACAGGGGGAGCAGGGTTTGTTGGGTCTCATTGCGTTGTTAAATTATTGCAATCTAACTATGAAGTGGTGGTGGTGGATAATTTAAGCAATGCTTTTAAAGGTGAGCACTAACTTTTTTCTAAAAAAAAACACACAATTCTGTTATGTTGGCACATAAAAATTAATATGGAAAAATTTAATTGTCTTAAGAATTAAGTTTACAATGGGAGGTTGAAACTATATTTAAGGAATGCCTTGTTTCCTATCTAATTCTCCTTAAACAAGTCCCATTCGATAATAATAACTAGAATAAAAAATTTCCTAAATAGACTTGAATTTATAGTAATTTTATATCTGCATCTGGAAGACAAATTGTTGTTGATGCTTCTAAACAATGCAGTTATACTATTTAACCTCTGGCTATAGTAACATTATCCTTGGTCAATTCCTTAATAATGACTTCCACAATATTTGTTTGGTACAGTAGTGTTAGAGGGTAGAGAGGCATAATCGAAGAGGGCCCTCTACCTCTTGTTGCGATCTGCTTAACCTAATGTCCCAGACATATAGGACAAAAATGGCTGGAACCAAGACAAGCCAACCAGGAAGCAAATCAGAGGGACCTTTAAGTTGCTTGTTATGATCACTGGCATTCTAAAATGATTGGGATCGGACCATTTTAAGAGTCACAATTGGCAAATAACTTAATTATGACAGCATTACCAATGAGTAAAAAAGAAGATTTCTTTTACAATGCAGTGGGTGTAAGATAATTGTTCCTACTACATACATCTTGTTGTGACGATGAAAATTTGCTAAATTACATGGCCAAAGTCATGTTATGATAAATTGTAAAACAACAACAATATGGCTGTGCAACAAGGTATTATATGGTGGCTTAAGCTGCTTAGTGATGACGTGGCAATAGTGTGGCCTGTTTTAAACACTTATAGGTCCTCACAACTAATAATACCTCTCTACTAAAAGATGCATGATGAATATATTTGGTTGTTGCATGTATTGATTAGAAGTTCATTTATAATTTTATTACGTTTTATATACTTGTCTATGATTCTTGATGAATAAATATTAATAATTTCAGCTGAGAATGCGCAAGTACCAGAAGTGCTGCTTCGATGTGAAATGCTTGCTGGCAAAGGTATTAAATATCATACCTGTGATATTGTTGACTCATTTCAATTGTGTAAAATTTTCTCCAAGGCAAGTATTTGTTTAAATTCTTTTAAATTATGCACGTAAAGGAATCTCATTTAATGTTTTAATTGATGGAATTTTTATAATAATAATAATAAATAATAAAATTGTTTATTTCCACCAAAATAAAATACAAATACAAATTACATAAATATTTTTTTACAATATTTGATTATTTAAAAACATATTGTACAAATATATTTGTGTTTAATTAATAATTTGGCGAGGGCCCTCAGTAGGAGTTAAAACTCCTAGAGCGAGGGTCCTGTCTCAAGATAGTGCACATTTATTATAAAACAATTTTCATGTATATCATTGTTATTAAAATTATTATTTATGTTAGTTACATTTTGATAATTAATTTGAAACACATCTTTCATTGTTTAGTATCTCAAATTTTTCTTAATATGCGATGCTTTAGATACTTTCATTAAGAATAATTTTGGAAAGCTGATTTAATCATCTTTCAAAAGTATCACCTCCTTTAAATAAATATATATGTTAAACAAATTAAAATTCGAAGTGAGATTAATTGTTTTATTTAGTGATGGCTCTATGATTCATTAGAAAAGTGATAAGGCAGGTAAAATTAATTGCATTCACCTTTAAAAATATTTTTAATTGAGTACTTGTAGCTTATCAATGGGGAAAAACTAATAACTTTGATTAGATAATAATGTTAATTTATTCAAAAGGTTATATGGTTATATTTTTTTTAAAAAAACCTTGGTTTAATAGGGTTGAAATAATTTATGTGTTAATAAGAAATAATTTTTCATTAATAACCATGAAAAAATCCTTTTACATCAATTCTTTTACCCCTGTCTGCAAAATTGTAGTTATTTACCTCTGTTGTTGTTTTGTGTGTGTTGTGTGTATATAAGAGTTCCTTCCCTACAAATGACAAATGAAAATTCACAATATAATTAAACAATATAAATACAATATAAATGCAATCCCTTTATTACTTATAATTACTAATACTATACTACTCAGGAGACCTTGGTGAAATAATTTACAAGTCTTAAATAATTAAATGTTTCTAATAATTTTAAATTAAAATGTGTTTACTCTTTTTTAGTATAAGATAGATTGTGTGATACATTTTGCTGCTCTTAAATCAGTCAATGAATCAGTCTCAATACCACTCAGCTATTATCACAATAATATTATGGGAACTATTTCATTACTTCAGGTTGAAACTATTTTTTTATTATTTTTCATTGAGTTATTTTTGTCATTATTTGAATGAATAAATTAGTGTTGAATATTATAGTTATACACCTGGTTAAAATTTGTTGACAGTGTGGGGAAAAAATGCCAAAAAAAGAGCCAACAATTTCATATCGAACCAACCTTATTGGTTCCTCAACAATATTTTCCCACATTATCAGCTGATTATAACAATAAAACTCTATATAATAGTTAACTAATTAGTGAACAAAGAACAAATATTAATGAGTGCACTGAACTGATGTAACTTAATAAAAGTCACTTTCAATAAATTGGAAAACCTGTTAGTTACTAGAAAAAATTGTTTTCAATTAAATGGAAACCATTCACTGACTTAAAAAGTCAGTTTTAATTTTTTGGAACCTTGTCAGTCACTAAAAAAGTTATGTATAATTTGTCAAAACTATAAATAAGTATAACATAATTAGTGACATAAGAATAAACTGATTTTAGCATTACTCAGAGAAATCAGTTGAACATTAATAGGCTATAACAATGCAATATAATTTAAAATACTGAAATAAATATTTTCATTCTTATTAGCAAAAAAAGTCTGATAAAATAAGCGCAATTAATGTTGATAATCATAGCTGTTCTTAAAAAATATTTATGCTTAGGTAATGGAGAAATTCAACTGCAAGAAAATAATATACTCTTCATCATCCACTGTGTATGGAACTCCTAAATATTTACCTCTGGATGAGAAACATGAAACTGGCCAGGGATGTGCAAGTCCTTATGGAAAAACTAAATATTTTGTAGAAGAAATTTTAAAAGATCTCTGCATTTCTAATAAAGTTAGTGTAATCTTAAGAATCTTTCCTAAATAGAGATAGTATGGATTTTCTTAATCATTAAGAGATATTTGTTTTACTGTTTCACAGTTTGGCAACAAAGCACTTTTTACAGGGAAGTACCAGGTACAGATTTTTACCAACCCAGCTAAAACTAGATAAATAAAAGAGAACTACAATAAATTTTCAATTTATTTGATACTCCTCAGTTCATTACTCCCCTCAGGCAAAATGGACCCACAAGAGGTTTAAGAGCTTTGGAAATAATCTCCACAGGGGGGGGGGGATTACTGATCTGCAACTAATTTAATTTATTTTCAATGAAGAGAGTAAATAAAGTTATACCATGTATAAAGAATAAACAAATCTGTGATTATACTTAATATTATTCATATAATAAAATCAATAAATATTTTATCTCACAACTAGAAAGTAACTGGTAATCCTAGTTGTTAAGCACAACTAATATAGTATTGTCAAGTTAAGTGTTCTTATAATATTGTCAAGGAAAGTTAATTTGGATTTTAAAAAAATAGCCAAGACATTTTTTATAATATCAAGACAAAAAACATCTTCTAAAAATTAGCTAATATTTGTTATCTTTTCCCACATTTAAAGCTTAAGTTAAGTTAGGAAGAATTGAAGAAGTGAAGAATTTCTCACTTAAAACAAACCATTTTGAAATTCCCGCTCTTTTGAATTAAGAGATCCGTAAACACGTCTACAACCTCTAAGTTGTTAAGTCAAGTTTTAAAGTTACAATTACACATATAGCTGTATTTAGACTACTTTTCTTACTACTGTCTACACACATTGCTTTTTCAATGGTCTTTCCTTCCGTTTTTTAAAGACTTTTTGCAAATATTTTTTTTACTTTACTTCTAAATTTTCTAAAATCGATCGTGTTTTATTCATTTTAATTAATAAATAAAATCAAAATGGATGAGGTAATTGTTGGGAGCGTTATTTTCCTTATCTCTAGTATGTCTACAGACGTAGGAACCTCATCCATTTCAAAAACTATATAATTCTAAAATAAAAAGAAAAATATATATTATAAAAAAAAATATTCAAACAACAAAACAATCACATATTCAAACATCACTGGACTTCCTTCTGATTAGCTATTACAATCCATGGATGTTTACAGTGTTGGAAAGTCATCAGTTTAAGATATTTTAATCCAGTTGGTGCTCATGAATCTGGGAGGATAGGAGAGGATCCAAAAGGAATACCGAACAACTTGATGCCTTACGTATCACAGGTAGCAGTAGGTAGAAGACCTAAAGTCATGGTGTATGGAAAGGATTATGATACCCCAGATGGCACGGGTATGTTTGTCTTATTCCATAAAATATTATTGGATAAAAATGATATAAGAATTGAAATTTGTTTATAAACTCTAAGAAAGGAAATTAATGTTTAAGGCATTGCAAAATATAAGACTAAATTACAAAGTCAAAGTATTTTACATTTGTTTAGTCTTGCATAACTTTAGGATCGGGCTTAAACACTTTAGTGGGAAAAAACTTCCTGCCAAGTCTTTGGTCCAAAAAAGTTGTGAAATCAACTTTTCTCTGTCCACCCAAGCCATGTTGTTTACCGAAGTAATTTCAGATTTTATCAGGTGGGAATGCACGTGGACATCCACCACAGACCACACACATCAAATTCTAAGTTCATTAGTTCAGACTGTTAATGTTTCAATGTAAAAAAAATACCATTCTATAGCTTTGTCCTTTGCTTCATGTCCAGTATAGGAATGTCGAATTTGAGATTTTATAAAGTAGGAATGCACATGGGCATAAGAAGAACCCAAAATGACCTCTTACATCAAAATCTGTTTATTAGTTTAACTGTAGGTGTGTAAACTAACCAACTAAGTTTTTTCACTCCGTGTTCAGCGTAGGAATAACGGATTTAGGAATTTATAACATAGCATGATGCTTAATGCTCATGAGACTTAGCAACTTATTTTTTAATGACAGCGAGGCTGTGTTTCTAAATAAGATTAAAATTAAGAATTCTTTAATCTTTTTGCAGCATTTTATTATATACACCATATACACATTAAAATTACTATTTGTATTTAAGAAACTTCCAGAAATATTTTTGAATTAATAATTGAAATCATTTAATTCATCTAATACAAACTAATTAGCATCTCTCATTTAACCTATCTGGATGCATTAGTGCAAAATTTGAGAGATAAACAACAGGTGGTAATAGATGATCAACAGAAAATATGAAAGGGATCTGGCTGATAAAACGAAGCTGATTTATTTGTACTTAATAACATCAACATATTTAAATATGTTGATGCAGGTGTTCGTGACTACATTCACATTCAAGATCTGGCTGAAGGCCATGTTGCAGCATTGCGCAAGATATTTGATGATAATTCTCCAGCTGGCTTTAAACCTTATAACTTGGGCACTGGTAGTGGGCATTCTGTTTTACAGGTACAAAGCTTTTTATTTACATAATTTAAACTAACTAACAGCAATAACATAAATTTAAGGGTTTCAGTATTAAGCAAAATGAATTGTTAGATTTCTTGTTAATACAAGAAATCTGATTATTAATATAATCAAATTTAATCGATTTATCATTTGAGACGATTCAAAAGTCTTCAGAAACATGTGTCACATTGATGTAATCATTTAATTCATAAAACAGTGTTAAATGATCAACACACACACACAATTTTGAATGATGAACATGATTTTGATTTTGAACAGTCCCCAGATGTAGCATTGCATTTTGCTTGTTATATTTCCTAGGTGTCTCTCGTACAATTATATTGTGTCAACTATTCATGTTTTTAAAAAATTGCTAGTATGAAACTATATAAATTTAACTTCATTAAAAAGGGTAACCATTAAAAATTGTCTATCATTTAAATCTAATATAAAGCTTATAATTAAAGCTCAACCAGGCTCAAATCACTCTATAGTGTTGTTTTTTACTTTTCCTCATACATACTATAGCTTTATATAGTAAAAGCATTGTGTTAGCAAAAAAAGCAATACCTGAAACCAGGATGTCACTGGAATTATCCGTTTCAGGTGTTTTTAAGACCTCTTGAGTAGTTTTCACAAAGTTGTCTGTCTGCATGTGTGTGTCTTGTTATCATCATAGCTCCTAGTGTGTTTATGCTAGAGAGTTGAAACGTTTTACAAAAATCAATCTTTAGGTCTAGTTGTGCTATGTAGAAGGTGCTATTATTTATGATGTCATAAACCTGCAATAATGACTCAGCTAAAACTTTGAAAATATATAAAATGCAAAAAAGCAGTTTGAATGATACGAGATGAGGCATGCATGTAGTCTTAAATAAGACCAACATATGTGCCAAGTTTCATCTCATTATCAGAATGAGTTCAATTTTTCAATTGTTTAAAAATTAAAAAATATTTCAAATTATTATTAATTATTATTTAATATTTTTTTTTAATTATTATTATTAATATTTTTAATGTATCTAATTGTGTTGAAATTTGATATGAGGCTATACCTATGTGTAAAAAAAGTGTACTCAATTTCGGGTTAATACAACAAGTATATCAACTGTTTTTGTTGGATCATTAAAGTTAAGCAGCATCAAGCAAGGTTAGTACCTGGATGGGAGACCACTGGAAATAAAACATATGTATTAACTATCTGATGATGAGCGAAGTGAGTCTGAAGACATATTCCAGAATACATTTGATAATCTTTATACTTTGAGGACAAGGCAAGCAAGTCATAAGTAGAGAGGATGAACATAGCAAATGCGATGGGGTGAAGAAAAGTTTTGAAGAATCCCGTATTGTGAAATTATGGCCCCTAAGATTAATCAAATTCTTCTGAATAATAAAACAATGTGATTTTAGGTTATAGAGGCGTATAAAGAAGCAAGTGGAAGGAATATACCTTATCAGATAACTGACAGAAGAGAAGGAGATATAGCTTCATCTTACTGTGATGCTTCGTTAGCTAAGAAAGACCTTGGTTGGGTGGCTACCAAAGACTTACTTGATATGTGTAAGTTACTTTCTATTATTATTTATAATAGATAATAATACTGAAGTTATTATAATTAATAAATAGTTAATACTTATTTATAGATATTCTTTTAAATACATAATTTTTAAATATTATTATTTTCCCAATAGTAATAATTTCCCTTTCCATTTGTTATGGGTGTCAATAAATAATATAATGTGATATTGGTGTCAATTTGATATGTATATTTAGTTATTATGTGTATATTATCACTTTAACCAATAAGGTTAGATATTATGCATAATAGCAAGACAAAGTGATAAATTAAGCTTTATTTATCACTTTGACCAATAAGGTTAGACTGTCGCGGAACGCGAAATATTGAAATTTAGTTTTATTTATTTATTATTTTTAAAATGTTGACATTGATTAATAAAATATAAAATTTGACAGTGTTACTGGGAATTGAAAGGAATCGTTTTAATTTAAAATAGTTAGATCATATATAGAACCAGCACGCAATTCCAACACATGGTAGCATTGAAGCAATAGTAAAGGAAAAAAAAAAAAAAAAAAAAAAAAAAAAACATAGAATAGATATTATGCATAATAGCAAGACAAAGTGATAAATAAAGCTTTATTTATCACTTTGACCAATAAGGTTAGATATTATGCATAATAGCAAGACAAAGTGATAAATTAAGCTTTATTTATCACTTTGACCAATAAGGTTAGATATTATGCATAATAGCAAGACAAAGTGATAAATTAAGCTTTATTTATCACTTTGACCAATAAGGTTATATTATGCACAATGCAAGAAAAAGTGTAATTAATTTATTATCACTTGACCATTAGATATTATGCATAATAGCAAGACAAAGTGATAAATTAAGCTTTATTTATCACTTTAACCAATAAGGTTAGATATTATGCATAATAGCAAGACAAAGTGATAAATTAAGTTTTATTTATCACTTTGACCAAATTTGATAGTTACAATAAATAATGTGGTTATTATGCATAATAACCACATTAATCACATTGGCTGTAACATTTTTACAACTAAAAGTTACTGTCAAGAGTAGGTATTTATTATTGCTCATACATTTTTATCTCAAAAAAGTTTTTTTGAGAAAAAAGGAAAATTATATTTCGTTATGTTTTGGACATTTTTTATCTTAATTGAGAGGGGTTTATGGTGCATGATATCTATTTTGTTAACAGTAAATTAATTTCCTTTAGTATTATTACTGATTTTTATCAACTAATGCCATGTACTTTTTTTTGCAGGTAAAGACAGTTGGAAATGGCAGGAATCTAACCCAAATGGATACGAGACAAAAGCTTGTCTTTGAACTAGTCATTGAGATAAATTTTACGATAATAATATCATTCCTAAAATATTTTGTTACCAAAGAACTGCATTTTGTATACCAGTGCCATTTGTACTAAATGAAATAAAAGTATTTAATATTTATTCAATTCAATTGTTTTATTTACTCGTTTATGAATATAATCACACCTGGTCACACAAAGTATAAGAACAATCAATGTTGAAATATTTAGGTGAAAATATGGCTTAAAAGATGTAAAGCCCAACTTGATATATTTATATCAAGCTTACCGCACATTGATTGTGTTTTGATTTGTATTTTTAACATTGATCTAGATAAGTTACTGTAATTTTTTACTGATAATTTGAATGTATTTTTAGCGAAGGAGGTCAGGTTACTTTTTCAATGTTTCAAAATTCAACCAATCGTGCCCCTCTCTATGCATATTACCTTATACTTATTACATCACAGGCTTTATTAAGAAGGGAGTTTAAGCTGGTATTAGGAAGATACTGAGACTATCATAGTTGGGTTCACACTATGGCCCTGAAAGCATTTATGTGCAGTATAATTACTCTTTAAGCCAATTTCTTGTTGAAAAAAGGTTTATATATTTATACATACATACATACATATATATTATATATATATATATATATATATATATATATATATATATATATATATATATATATTATATATATTATATATATAGCATTTATACTTGAAGACTGCATAGGCTGGCTTTCAGGGCAATAGTGAGAGCCCAACAATGATAAGACTCAGGCTTTGCCTAATCTCCCTCCTCAAACTTAACCAACCTAGTCCGTGAACGGTTATTAACATTACTTCAGTCTAGGTATTATATTGAGCCAATTACTCTTCCTGGCTTCCACCAGAGTACAAAGGTTATCTAGAGCCTGATGTATGGTAACCAATTTCAGCTTGGTTAAAATAATGAATTTGTGAAAAATAATTTTCACAAATTTGGGGTCATTAATAAATGTATAATATCCAGAAGTTTTAAATATCTAAAATAAATGTTCTGGAGCTGCATTGGAATTAGAGGTAAAAACATGTAAAATCAATTAGCCAGATTCATATTTATAAGATCAACAAAGTATTCCCCTAGAAGCACTGCTAGTAGTAGAGCAAGAGAGATCTGATTAAAAAATATATTTAAAAGTGAATAAAGCAAGCAATATACATAAAAAATTTAATAACATCCTATACAATTTATATACATACAAACTTAGGATAGAAGTAAATAAATACTCAATCTTTATATCCTCCTAATTAGTTCTTATTTGTTGTGTTTATTTTTTCTTTTGAGGTTTTCCTTTAAACATTTTTTTCTTCTCTCTCCTCATATTATTATTATGTTTATTAGCTCTAAAAAAACAATCAAAATATAAATTAGAAAACAAAATTATTGAAATAGACTTGATTTGAAATAATTAAGCTCTACTACAAATAAGTTAATAAAAAGTTATGTACTCACTCGTATCTCATATTTTTCACTCCCTTCTTGCTGACATTTGTCAATTCTTGAGCAAAAGATGACTTCTTCTTTTTACTTTTATTGTCTAAAAAACAATACAATTTTGTTAAAAATCAAACAATACTTCAATCCTAAAAAGCATATTAAACTTCTGCCAAAATTTAAATTGACTTCAGTTTGAAATGTAAAATAGCAAATTAAATTGAAAAATGTAGATTATGATTGAACACAATCCAAATTTGCCAATTTAAATTTAATAAAT
Source organism: Microvelia longipes (assembly GCA_018340805.1). Lineage (NCBI taxonomy): Eukaryota > Metazoa > Arthropoda > Insecta > Hemiptera > Veliidae > Microvelia > Microvelia longipes. The sequence continues at coordinate 27,621,482 of JACMZG010001908.1, read as the reverse complement.
TTTTTTTATTAAAATTTGCCCAATTTTTTTCGATGTCAATAAAAATTTAAAAGGCATCATGGTTTAACTTATTTGTCCTGAACATGTTTCATTCAGGGATCCTAATTCTAATATTTTTTTTAAGATGCGTTAGTATTACTAACAGCATAAAAATAAGAATTGAGATCACAAACAAACACAGCATTGGACAATACCCACAGGGGATACTATTTAAAAACATCTATGAGACAAGATTACATGGAATCTTGTCTCATAGACAAGATTCCATGTAATTATTATGTCTATTATGTCCATTGACATAATAGACAAACAAACAATGGAAAACAGTCCAAAACAGGGGGTTAATTAAATGGAAAAGTTTGGATTCGATTATCGCAAGCTACTAAAATAGCGCTGCGGCGGACCGGTGCGGACAACTCATGAACTAACCCCAATAGCTTTCCAAAAATGACTGATTATATTTTTGTATTTAAATTTATTAATACCATGGCAATTCTTTGTTATGACAGCTACATTTATTATTACTACAAAATGATTGTTTTCTGTAGTTATTAGGGTGAAGCGCAGGTGGAGTGTATTATAATGATCAATACAAAAAAGCCTCTCCACAAAGTTAATTTAATAAAATTCAAAACCGGCTTTCAACCAAAACGGTCATCATCAGTGCCTAAAAACAAAAAGTAAAAAAGACTAGAAAACACTAAAAAGAAGAATCAAAAAGTAAAAATGAAAACATACAAAAATAGTATAAAAACAAGAAATTAAAGCTAAAATAAGAAGCCCAGAAAGAAAGAAATAGAGTTAAAGAGCCCATTAAACAAGAATGTAATAATGGTGTGTACATCATACAGTGTGGAGAGTGCTCAGCGAACTATTTAGGTCAGACAGGTAGGAACCTGAAGACAAGGGTTAAAGAGCACTTGCGTGTTGAGCTTAGTAGCTTCTACCAACATATAACTCATGAACAACATACTAACGCCGACCATAAAGCAGGTTTTATTCATATAGTTCCCAAAGGTAGGAAAATGGATTCCCTTGAAAAATTTGAGATTTTGAGGAGTCAAAAGCATGCGGGTGATCTTAACCTGAACGCTAAAGGAGCGGGTTCTATGATAATCAGAACGCTTGCTAGCACGATGCCCCCTCTGCGAACTGACCGTTTGAAACTAACCTCAGTCTCAGTCATGATATCATAGACTCACCTACATCTATATATTCTTCTCTCCGGTTAGTTTTATTTTAGCTTTAATTTCTTGTTTTTATACTATTTTTGTATGTTTGTCATTTTTACTTTTTGATTCTTCTTTTTAGTGTTTTCTAGTCTTTTTTACTTTTTGTTTTTAGGCACTGATGATGACCGTTTTGGTTGAAAGCCGGTTTTGAATTTTATTAAATTAACTTTGTGGAGAGGCTTTTTTGTATTGATCATTGTTTTCTGTATTTATTTTTCACATAAACGGTTCGCCGTTGCATGTTCTGCATTTCAAAAATTCAGAAACTAAAAATAAATTGAAACCTTTTTAAACCTTCCAGAGAACGCTACTGATGGCAGATAAGTGTTAATTTCAAGTAATTAATTTATTCGATTTAGATGATTTTATCAGGTAATTACATTTAATCACATGTGCGCATCTTGTAGATGTAATTAAAATACAGGCTGCATTAAATACCAAAATCTATCTTCTACCACGTGTAAACTTTAGCCATTATTTCATTATTACCTGATTGAATCAATTAAATTAATAAATTACTTGAATGAACAACTTAAAAATAATCAGAAGCGTTTTGTGTAAGATTAAAGTGGTAGGGTTAGTTAGAAGTATAACTATACAGAGTATAAAAATTAAATTTCAAACTGACTGTGGGCAAAAAGCGGGAAATCAAGACACGCCCACTCAATTGAAAGGTAGGTCCTCCGCCGCGCTAGTGTCGACCGGAATCCAAATTTTCTCACCATTGAGTCGACAGTCTTACTGTTTAAGTATCTATAGTCTCTGGTCCAAAATGAGTCCAATTATTTTTATATCTTATGCTGTCAATTAAGTGTCAATTTTAGCAAGATAAAATAATATTCATAAATTTTTGCAAATTGGGGGTCATTAAATTCAACGTGGGGGGGGGGAAAATTAAATTGTTAGTTTCCGATATTAAATGTGTTGATTACTATATGGTTGAAGATATGCAGGTTGGATAAGTTATGATCTCAATGGGGGTATTTAAAAATATTGTGGGAGCTAAGGCTTACTCCTGGTAAGCCTCATTCCTCAACCTTGAAATTGAAAAAGTAGACTTATTTTATAAAATTTATTGGGAGGAGGCTAACTGTTGGACATAATATTCAAATCCAATATTAGATATCTTACTTATGTTGATTAACCTGTTGAAAATATTATGTTGATAAAACTGTAAAATCAAGAAGAAAATAATGAATATGAAAAACTATCATATAACATGAGGTCTGTAAAAATGTGTCCGATATTATTAAAGTATTTAAATAAAATTATTATTTTTCTGTTTAATATTTTCTTGATGGTCCTATACTAACGAGTTATTTGGGAGGGCATAGACTCCACCCCCTTAAGCTCCCACTTAGTCTGCCTAAGTTGAAGCTGTACTAAATCTTTATGTGTCAACATTTTTAGACATAGTTTCACTGAGTAATTATTATTTGCTAAATGCTAGCTTTCTTGAACTTATTTTCAATTTACTATCCATCAAATTAAAAATGGATGGCTTACTGTTTTCTCTAAATTTGTCTTTATCATCAGATACAGCTCTTATCTTCTTAGGTTTCATCTTGCGCTTAGCTAGCCTTGCCTGTAGTAGAGCTACCTTCTCCATCTCTCTGGCCACTCTTTCATCTGCAGTCTCAACATACTTTTTCATTTTCTTATTGTTCTTGCCTTCTCTTTAAAAAGAAATCAAATTATTACTAAAAGAAAAATATCTTTTTTTTTTAATTTTACATATCTGAAGCATTTAAATTACCCTACTAACCTTACCTAATAAATTATTATTAGTTCATTTATTTATACACTGATGATGGGATACTTCTCAAAACACGTCTGATTAATTCTATTGTGATATTACACAAAGTATAATACTAACAGTTATTAAAAACTATATATTTTTTATTACGTATCAAATATTTAGAATATTTAAAATAGCTTTAAATTTTTTAATAAGTAAATTTCTAATTCTAGACAATTTTTAATAAATTGTTATCAATATAACTTGATTTTTTAGCCATGTTTCAACTTCATTCCTACTGCCATTTAAAACTGCAGTTTGTTAACAGTAAAAGTCGTCATATGTTAACTCATCAATACAAACAGGAACCAATTTTTTAATATATTAAATTTAGATGAGATAAGTGGATGATAAATTTAAAATAACAATTCTTCCCTGCTATTGTGAGACACAATATCTACTTTCATTAGATCTTATTATTTCTTTAATAACATTCATTTTAAAGGGATAATTCTAAAATTTTGTTTAAAGAATAAATAATCTGGGCAAAACATTTCAGTTGCAACATTACCACCTTCAAAATATGGGCAACGCATGTTCTTAGACTATTTAAATGGTCTCTATCCCAGAAAATGGACTCTAACAAGTTCAAATTGACTATTTTTATTTTGGAAACTACTATGAAAATATGGTAATATTGTGGTAATATTATGGTAATATTTATGGTAGTAATGTTGCTTGTTTTGGAAACTGCTTTGAATACTAAGAAAGTCGATACTAATATATGTATTCTATAATACACTATATTCTAGTAATTTTTCATCGAGCTATTATTTTACATATATCATAGATATTGTTAAAGCTATTTCATTGTTTTGGTTTTGAACAAAAATCTATGAAATATGTAAAACAATAGCTTGATAAAAAATTATCAAAGTATATTAATATTAGTATCGAATTTCTAAAGATTTAATGCAGTTTCCAAAAAAAAAAAACATTACTATGTGCTCTAATTTAACTTATAAATGTTTACAAATAGAGGTAACAATATTAACATCCCTCGGTAATGGTTACCAAAATAATAATGGTAAACCTAAAAGAGTCAATTTGCTAAGTACTTGAGACCATTTTGGAAAGTCTAGAGCCATGTTTTCACCATATTTTAAGATATTAACATTGGTGCAACTGCATTATACCCGGTATAATGAAATACATTACAAGTTTAGAGACTGCAAAATTTCAAAGTATTATTATTTAGATGGATTTGATCTAAAGAATAAAAATCAATTCATATATTAAGTCTTTATCAAGTACATAATTATAAAATATTAACAAACAGTTATGTCTTCAAACATAGAATATTTTTGAAATTATTTTATAATTATTCACCTTGATAAAGCTTTAGTATTTAGTTAAAAGCTTGACAAATAGATTTTTATTTTTTACACCAAATATTACCTAAATATTAAATCTTTGAAATGATATTTTACTTATGTATGATTTTTATACAAAAATAATATAAATAGAGACATATAAAATTAGGAGGGAGGAATTTACATGTGAATTCCAAGTCATATTATGTACTGTTATCAAATATAATACATTTGATAACATTACAAAAACACAAAGCACTCAGTAATTTAATAACAGATGAGTAATAGAAACCTGTTTATTTACTGTTCAGATCACTATTAATTTATACTAATATTATTATTATACTTAACTTAAAAGCAAAAGGTAAAGTATTGTAATATATATTTAATACTAAGTCTTACTTTTTACCACTGGCATGATTCTGTTTGGGTTTGATTTCTTCTTCACTGTCAGAATCATTCCGCTTTCTCTTCTGGTCTCTTCTTTCAGGAACTGTTAGCCTCAGCCTCTCTACGAATACAATGAAAATTACCGAACATTTAAAAAGTTAAAATTGACAACAGGTCATGTTAGGCAAAATAAAAATCAACCCAATATCAACCCATACAAGAGGTGAAAGAAAAATGGTTCCTAAGTGAAGAGTAATGACTCTCCCCCTTTTTTTGAAAATCTACCAACGAAAAACATTCATATATAAGTTTAACCCCTTCTTTCATCAAAATTAAATGCTTACAGCCCAGAATCTAATGAATGGATTTTGACTAAATGTAGACTTAGACAACAGATGGGTAAGAATGAACATATTTTATGATTCATCAAGATCCATTCTCAAATAACAATAGAAGGTTAGTGTAAGGTAGTAAAATTTAAGTAATTAATAATTCATAGATTAATAGATCATGGCTTAACTTTAAACATAGAATGCTTATAGGTCTGAGCAGTTGCCTTTTAGGTCTCATTGGGCTCCATTCAAAAATAATATGGGTTTAGTGCAACACAAAATTTTGAGTGCTTACGGATTTGAATCAAATTAATGGATCTCGACTAACCTCTACACTAGGATAGGTCATAATGAACATATTTTATGTCTTATCAAAATATTAGCAATAATCAATAAGGGGTTTGGTGTAAAATATAAGTTTTATATGCTAACAGCTCAGAATCAAGTTAATGATTTTGACTTAACTTTAGACTTAGACGACTCATAAGTCAGAATGACCATATTTTATGATTCATCGATATACATTCCCAAATAATAATAGGGGTTTAGTATAAGGAATAAATTCGAGTACTTATATCTCGGTATTTAATCGATAGATCTTGACTAAACTTAAAATGTTCATAAGCCTGAGTGATCACCCTTCAAGTCTCTCCCAGATCAGTTAAAACATAATAGGGGTTTAGTGTACCTGATAAATTTAAGAGCTTACGGCTTGGAATCTAATCAATAATGGGTTTTGACTAAACTTTACACTTAGACAACTCATGGGCCAGAATAACCATATTTTATGACTCATTGAGATCAGAGAACACACATAATAATATTGAATAACAATACTTCCAACTAAATAAAATATTCATTTTTACACAAAATCAGTCGTCAAATATGAAACTAGCTTGGTAATTACTTCATTAACTCTGATAAACTTTACTTCATTGACTTGCTTTGTAATTAAAATATTTTGAACTTAATTATCTTAAAAGCTATCCTGTTTCCATCAGCAGGGATTGAACTATCTACATACATACATAAGGTGGGTAATATAGGCCCCCTGGGGGTTTAAAGGATTCTAAGGGAGAAATAAGATATAGGGGGGAAATGAGTCATACAGGGGTGATGTAGGTGGCTAGGAGTAAAAATAAAAATATAGTTTTAAATTTTTATAACATATTTTTATAAAACCAATTCATTTTTAGAGTGTAACCAAGAACTCCCAAGCCCCGAGTCCAATTACCAGACAACTAAATAGGGCATTTAATTAATAAATTAAATTGTTTTGCTCGTTGTCTCTCTATAAGTAATGATTCTCTAAAATAAAGACAAATGGAGCCTTGGTAAAGGCGGGAACCCCCTCCCTCCTCTGAACAACATCTGTAACCAAAAGCATTGCATCAAAAATGCCCTTTATGGAACAGAAATGGACAATTCTTTCCGGCTCGTTTAAGTTGGGTTCTTTAAGTGCTTATCAAAAGCACTTGAAGAGAAAACTGTTGATGATTATGCCAAACTTGCCATCAGGAACCTCTCATAAAAATAATTGCTACAATACTGAAGAGAGGAGGGATTTTTCTAATATTCTTGATTATTAGGGAGTAGCAAAAACGCACCCTTAATAGATAGGCATACAACAATATTCAATTTTAAACATTGAAAAAGAGCAAATTTTGTGGAGAGGCTATTTTCTTCATTCCTTATTTTAAAGAATCAGGTACAGGGTACCTCTAAACTTATCCTCATCACACCGGGCTCCAAATCCAAATTTACATTACATTCATGCTAAATCCCAATCTGATGGCATGATTTTTCCGGTTTTTATGATATTTTGAATTTTTTGCCCAGTCATTATGGCAGGTTAATAACGTCATAAAAAATATTTCCCAAATAGCACAACTACAGCGGTAGACTGATTTTCGTACAACATTTCAACTCTCTAGCATAAATACACTAGGACCTAAGATGACAACAGACACACACATACACATAAACAGACAGAAAACTTTGAGAAAATTACACAAGAGGTCTTAAAAGACCAGTAACGGTTAATTCCGGTGTCATACCTGTTTTTCCGATTTTTCTGCTAACACTCTAATTTTCCTATAAACCTACTGTATAAATGAGGAAAATTAATTGTCTCGGCACTAAAAAAATAAGGTATAAGAAATAGTTCACATAATGCTATATGTGTAATAGATAATACTGCATTACTTGAGATATCTATTAAAACCATAAGTAAGCTTTAAACAATAAATATGCTAACTCACTTTTTTCATCCTTTCTTTGCCGGTCAGTCTGAAACCACTCTCTCTTTTCATCTCCAGGTTCTTCTAAGACTTTACCTTTCTTCTTCTTTTTCTTTTCTAAAGAAGATTTTAATACTTTTTCAGCCTTGTTAGCCTGCATTTCAGCTTTAAGAAGGAGTTTCTCTTGGTATTCTTCTTCCAAGATTTCTTTTACTTTTACATCAAGTTTCTCCACTTTTTTCCTATACTTATTGACAATTTCTGGAAAAAAGTCAAATCGATAATACAATACATGTCAGGAGTAATTAATAATATACATTATGAATGATAATTATGAAGAAAACAAGTTATTCCCTAATACAAATTGAACTAATGCTGATAATGACATGAAACTCGGCTGCATGTGTTATGAGTATCACATCGATCAAAAGATTTTTCTGTGTTTTATGAATGTTTACAGAGTCATCATTTCCAGTTAATGACGTCACTTAAAAATTATTTTCAGCACAACAGGACCTTAAGATTGTTTCTTTATCAGAAAAGAATCTGGTAGCATACACTCTATTTTATTTCCAATTAATAAAAGTGTGCCGAAGAAAAAAAAATTGCACATTACAGAGACAACAGATTTGGTGCTCTCCCGTATTTGAAAATGTCTTGTATGCATTTATGTAACACAAACAGAAAAATCATTTACTTATGCCTCATTGAATTCAATAAAAAAATATTGAAAGGAATTTAAACAAAATTAACAAAAGGAAAAACTAAAAAAAAAATAATAAAACGTTCACAAAAGGTTACACAATAAACAAATTGTCAAAAAAATATCTAATTATCAAGTAAACAATGAGTACTCGGGTTTTTTCTGTCACACCGGAAATACACAGGTCTAACTGATTATAAATGACAAGCTTACTATTTCCTCTGGTACCTTGGGGGATAGGCACAACCGAATCGCTGAAGCTGGACCCCCTGAACTGGACCATGATATTCATAAGCAAAAATTTGAATATTACAAGTAACAAAAGAATTAACTTTTTTAGGTAGAACAATAGTCATATGTACATACTTATTGGTTCTCTGATGGAATTGGCACAAAGCCACATTCACACATACAAAGGTGGATTTTAAGTAAACTTTTATTTAAAGTTTTTAATTGATAAATTTAAATTTGGTTAGATATTGTAAATGAAACTTAAAGGTGGGACATCTCAAGGAAACTGACATTCCTAGATTAGATATTAGAGGCACTCCAGTAATTCCTATCATAATTATGTTTAACAGTTTAAACATAGCTGATATCAAAACAATCTTAAACTTACCTCAACTAGTTTGTATTTTAAAAGTCTTAAATTGTTAAATTTCCGCTTATTGTCAATTTTTTTCAAAGTTGGAAGGCTTATTGCCTTCCAAGTTTCAGATTTTTTGCAAATACAATACTTTTCCTTTATACCTACGTTATAAATAAGGAAAAGTAAAAAGATAATGAAAGTATTATAAAAGATCATTACTTTGTTTGTGGGACTTAAGCATGTTTTATAACCAGGTATTTGTACCTGTTATAATCTATTAAAATAAACCTAATAATAAAAAAAATGAATATGAATTATTACCATGAGGGATAACTCTTGATTTCACTGTTAATTTTGAATTTTTGATAACTTGCTTTATGATATTTCTCTCAGATTCTCCAGCTAAGCTTACTGAGACACCACCCTTGCCCGCACGAGCAGTTCTACCAACTCTGTGTATATAGTGTTCTAATGTTGGTGGCATTACAAAGTTTATTACCTACGAACAAATAGTACAGTTAAAGAACCAGTAATTACATTTTTACGTGTAAGTGTGTACTGTCCAGATATAAAATAGGATAACTATGCTATGACAGTTATATGAAGATAACTAATAAAATAATAAAACAATTTAAATAGTCATTATGAATTTCATTTATTGTGATATTTATATAATAAAACACTATACCATCACTATAATTTATTTTTTGAAAAAACTTGTTTTAATTATACTTTGTCAAATATCACAATAAAATACAATTAATCAGATATGTTTGGGAAGTATCCCATCATTAGTATATAATGGTAGAGAGAAACAAAGGCTTGGTGAAAGGCAGCACCAGAGTTTTTTTTAGTTACTTCCTTTTTTTGGGGAGTGCTATACTTCTTTTTTATCTAGGCGGCCCTCTTTTGTTTGTTACTCACTTTTGACAGATCAGACAGGTTACTCCCCTTAGTTTTTTAGTTTTATTACAAATCCCACCTTACATTTTATTATACCCTCTTACCTGGGGATGTAGATTTTTGAGGCGTTTGTTTGGGTAAGAATAGGGGGAACGACAAAGATATGGCATCTTAACTAGGGGGTGTAACTGTTTAAAGAAGGTCTCTGTGAATCTTTCTTTAGATGGTTACTCCCCAACACCGCTATAAATCCATTTCCATCAAGAAGGCCTCTGACAATTGAGTAACCTTTTTTAGATGGCTACTCCTGTATATTTATCAAAGGTAGTACTTTTTTAACAAAGATTTCTGACTAACCTTTAGATAGTAGTTAATACCTTTATTATTTTGTCTAAACAGATGTTATAGAAATTCCTTAGTCCTTTTTCCAAACCAAATGATTTATCAGCTCATACTTCATTAGTTTTTAGTTACACAAAGGAAAGGAATTAAGAAAACTAAAAAATCTTAGTTTAACCAACAAAATGTTTTGTTTGTTGTAAAATAATAAAGAAAAAAACTCCAGCTTACAGTTTTAACACCAGGGATATCCAAACCTCTGGCAGCTACATCAGTAGCCACTAGAACATCAATCTCTTCTTTCCTAAATTTAGATAAAGCATCCAATCTTTGAACTTGAGTTAAATCACCATGCAACTCTCCTACCTAAACAAATATTTGTTTTGAAATAATACATTTACATAATCTATATAAATCTAATACATTTATGTGTTAACACTTATAAAAGCAAACCATAACCCTATCTAAAAGCACAACAAATTATTTTAAATATACTTAACAAATAATTCTCTATGCTCAGTTTAAACTATTTATTTTAGACTAACTAATTTTTTAGACTGAAATTGCTTCTAATAGTTTTATTTGTTAGTTTTAATTACTATGTATTTATTTATCATTGTGTTCGTTCAGCCTGAAGAAGGTAACAAGAATTACCGAAATATATAGCATCTACCTTATATTTATTGGTAATTACTATTGAATATTTTACTATAGAACGTTAAGCTTTTTTTAAATTTATTCATTATGAAGGAGTTCTATCAAATTAAAAGTGCTATAGTAGAAAAGTTATGAATTGATTTCTATTATTGTTTGACTTTTCTTTGTATAGTATTTTATTTTGATTTTTTTACTTCATGCTGTTCCCATTATTTTTTATTATCATGTTATATTTATTTGTTTGTTAGGCACTCATGATGGCCTTTGTGGAGTTAAAAGTCAGCTTTTTTTGTAAATAAAGTAATCCTTGATCATATAATAATAATTGTATGATGAACTTAAGCACTACTATTTCTAATAGTTTAATAAAATATTTTTTTTTACAAAATGAGTTGATTGTCATAATTACATACACCGTACTGTGCAAACACACAAGTAGTTGAAAACACACAAGAAGTGTTGCTATAACAGGAAAAGATAAAAAACTGTAGGAGGGGCCTCTGTTGTTCCTAGGTAAACAATTTTTACATTATGTTCGATATAATTAGTACATCATGTACAGTAGAATAATTAGTACATAATGTACTGCAGAATAATTAGTATGACACAAAGAAAAATGTGTACATAGTATACTGCACATTAGAGAGTACATTACACACAGCAGAATGAAATAAATAACTTGCAAGAATACCTTAACTCCTAGCAGTCCAAGTAATATATGTAATCTATGAGCCTGTTTCTTTGTTTGAACAAAGACCATACAATGATCATGAAATGTTCTGCAAACTAGAGCTGATAGTAATGCCTCTCTGTCTCCTTCGTTATCTTTACGAACTCTAAAATCAAACAATATTAACAAAACAATGCAACAAATATTTCCGACTTACCAATTATTTGTTACATTATCTTCAATTTATACAGTTCTTTTGATAGCTCAGAAGAGCTATCAAAATATTGGTAATATTTTAAGAGTAACAACAGACTTGTGCAAGCAAAATTTTTCTAAACAATTAAAAAAAAATTAAGTAAATCTTTTTTAAGCAAATAATCATTTAGAGGCAAAACTGGTGTGTAACTTGTATTTTAAAAACTATGTTAATAAAATTAATTAATTTTGTTGATTTATTTTTAAAGTACAATTTTTAACAGCTTAATTTGATTGAATTGGATTAAAACAGGTCAAAGTTTTGATTAATTATTGTAGTTTATTGTTTTAGTCAACTTAAAAAAAAAGTATTACAGGTTTGTTCCATGGCAGCACCAGTCTCCAGAGGTAGCGGAGAAAATAGAAAGCTTATCAGTTATAAATTGTAACAATCGTGTATTATTAACAGTGTGTCAACATTTGTTATGACAATATGTTTTTTTAATTTGTGTGAACGTTTATGGCACAATGGACCCACCTAAGAGGTCTAAGTGCCCTGGAATTTTCCACCTGAGCATTAAAAAAAAAAAGTGTACGTTTGATTGAAAATTATTCTTTTAGTTTTTACTTATGATAATATCTTTTAAATTTCTTTTAATTTAGCTAATTAAATTCAATGAGGCGTACATGCGCTTAGTATTTGTGTAACATAAATTAATATAATACATTTATTAAATACCGCTGATAGTCTAGTTTCTTATCACTGTAGAGTGTCATTTATCCTTTGGCACATTTTTTATTAAAGAAAAATAAGGCGGGAGAGAGTTACTTGTGCTTCAATTTTTCACCGGTATTTTCGGGGACCAGAACTAGTCAAAGGTGTCAAAGGTTTAGATGAGGGAAGTCGACAATCTTGCGTTTGTATTATCTGTCTTATAGTACATCGACTACTTTAAAAATCTTGACAGGTCAGTTTAGGCACCGCAGATTCTAAAAAAAATGTCCTACTTAAAGGGAGTGAGGAAAAAACATTGTAAACAAACCAAGTTATTTTACCAGTGTTTTCTTGGTGATTTTTTTTATTTATAATATTATTAATAGTTTTATTTTATAGTATCATTTTTATGATTTATTAGAGAATAGTTTTCAAAATGATGAAAACACAAGAAGAACCACAAACAAAGGGAACAATTTCTGGGAAGAAGGTTATTTCCCTACAGTGGTTATGGGGTAGGAAATTGTTTTCTCTCTTATCAAGAGAGGGGTTGGCAGCGGCTTCTCTTATTGGTCAACCCCCAAAATGCTTATGACCTTGGGGATTTTAAAACTAAAAGATGAATTACAGTTTATTCATATTTTGTAATTTATCAAAATAAACAATTAACAACCTTTGTGATGTGATTTATGATTATTTTTTCTTAATAGATGTGAGTAAATAGCATTAATGCAACAAGGCAGGAAAAGAAACATTACTGACAAGTTAGATTTTTATCTGCCTCAGCAGTTAAATTGTAAATTACCTGCAGAGGCAAAACAGAGGAAGTAAAATTCCACTTTCCTGCCTTGTTACACAAATGACTATTCTGTAAAGGTATACTAGCAATGTATTGACTTCAACCCCACCCTAGATGTCCATTGTAGGAATGTAATTTTTATGATTAAATTAATGTAATAAATTACATATTTGTAATTGAAAATGAAGTATTAAAAAAAGAATTTTCTATTTCTCAACATAATTTATAATTAAATTAACATTCTTATTCCGAGATAAGTTATATTTAAATCTAACCCTTTTATTGTTATAGGTCATAAAATTTAACTTTGCCTGTTTATTTAATATTTCCATTTCAAATCTGAGTTTCATTGTCTGGATGTTAATCACAAAATGTTTCATATTTGTTTTCTTTAAACTCCTGCTACCTTTTTACTTTTCCTCATTTATACCGTAGTTATATAGGAAAAGTATTTTTTGGTAAACACAATACTTTTCCTATATAACTACGGTATAAATGAGGAAAAGTATTGTGTTTACCAAAGAATCCGAAATCACTTATCTGTTAACAAGTTAACATTGTCAAAACATTTGAGACAAGGTCCAATATCCTAAAATAAAAAGAATAATGTTAAGGGGGCAAAAATAAAAATAAGTTGAAACTCGGTATCAATCTAGGTCTAGTTGGGTTATTTAGAAAATATTTTTTTATGACATTAACCCACAATAATCAGCAAAAATGTTGAAAATAATAAAACACAGAATAATTTGTTCATCGGTTTAAGATTTGGCATGCATGTAGTCATATATAAGACATATATGCCAAGTTTCACTCCATTATTAGCATTAGTTTAATTTTTATTGAGTGACAAACATTTTTTAAAAAATTGAAAAATATTTCAATTGAGCTAAAAATTTGGAACAAGTGTACTCCGTAATAAATAAGTATACTAAGTTTCATTTCAATACAGTTAGTATATCTTTGGTTTTTGATGGATCACAATAGTAAAGCAATATCAAGCGAGGTCTGTGCCTAGTTGGTTCACCAATAGGAATAAAAGGGATGTATTTACTATCTAAGGACAAGCGAAGAGAGTCCAAAAATGTGTTGCACTAAAAATTTGGTAAATTGCATATTCTGAGGATGAGCAAAGCGATTCCAGAGATGAATTGTGCAAAGCGAGTCTGAAGTAGGGAGGTTGAGCGTAGAAAATACGATACGATGAGGAAAAGTTTCGAGGCACCCCGTACACAATTCTTTAACAAGGATAATTAGTAATATGAAATTCAAAAATTAAAATTAATCTTTAAAATTACTTGACAAATTCCTGTCTGAGATTGCTGGCCACATCTTGGTTATTATCAACAAACACCCTGACAGGTTTATTCAAGGAAACAGCAGCCAGCTGATCGACTGCTTCAGTCATGGTAGCAGAGAACAGCAGGGTTTGTCTAGTTCTGCTACACTGGCTTATTATCTCAGTCATTTGCTCTTGAAAATATTCATCTAACATCCTATAAACAAAATAAAATTATTTTGGGAATCTTTACACAGTATATTCAGAAAAAAAGGAAATGATGCAGAGGGAACGTATCAGAAGTCAAAGTGATGTGTAAGTTGTGATGTCAAAGTTATACATAAATCGTGACATTATGCAAAAATTGTGACATTATTCGTAAGTTTTAACATTATGAGCTCAACGTTATGCATTTATGTTTATCTGTGTAAACACCTGCCTCTAGTGACCACTTTGGTCTGGTTCCTTGACGATAATTTAGTTTGAGTAAACTGACCAGACAATATCATTCACAGCTACTTTTTATTTTAATTCAATGATATACATATAATGAATACCGCTTCTATCAAAGAAAAAAAAACTAAGGAAGTCAATCTCCTGCTCCTAACAACTCCCCTCTTTTTCTGCTGTATGATTATCACTAAGACATCTTGAGTGGTTTTCACCAAGTTTTCTGTCAGTATTTGCATATCTGTTATTACAGTAGCTCCAAGTGTGTTTAAGCTAGTTATTTGAAACTTGATACCATGATCATTCATTATGTATAATTGTCATTTTCAGAAAATATTGTCACATCATTATTTACTATCATAAATGACTCAGCAAAAAAATTAAAAATTCAGGATATTAATAATATTTAACACTTTCCACAAAATAAAGCTGCTTTATGAGCTTTCACTCGATCCAGCTACTGCTGCAATAATCTTGCTTACCTCTTTTTATTTTATATAAATCATAGATTTTTGTTTAAATCCACAAGAGAGAAGTTTTTCAACAAAATGCTATAATATATGTCAATCACTTAAAAAAATTACCAAAATATGGTGATATTAATACCAAATTTCTTAAATTTTAATTCAGTTTCCAAAAAACACCAATATTAGTGTTTTGGGAAACTTATATAACTTTATAAAACTTCTTTGGAAGTTATATTTATAACTTTATACTCTAATAAATAAATTAGTATCAGGGACATAATATTTTTATACTTATATTATCAAACCTCCTCCAGAAGGTTATTATATAGATTACTGGAGTAATCTCCTCCTTATGAATAAGGAGGTAAAAAGTTTTGTCATCTCATCTCCTAATACAATAATGGAAGGATTTTTATTAAGGATATCTACAAACTAACTAACTTATAGCCCTAAAAAAATGAAATTAAAATAAACAAACCTATCAGCTTCATCCAAAATTAACACTTCAACACCACTTAGAGAGAAAGATGGTGTGTTCTTTAAGTGATCTATTAACCTACCAGGCGTAGCTATAACTATATCAGGACATTTCCTCATGGCTGCTTCCTGAAACATTAGAATCAATTTACAATGACTAACTTTAATTTCTCTATTTGTCACTTTACTATATGTGAGTTACAAATGTAAAAAATAAAACACAAGTAAATTTTTTTCTTATGCTATATTTTATTTTATAATATTGGCCGCAAGTTAAAGTAGCAACTGAAGAATGAGCTACTAACGATACTTGCTCTTGGCTAAGAATATCCTGGACCGGGGTTTCGGCTTAACTCAATCACCAACAAGGCAACACTTGAGCTCTCAACTAATACAGTAAAAATCAGTAAATAACTTTTAGTCTCACCGAGCAAGACAAGTCTCCTAAGGATTACAAGATAAGGAAGGGATTACGAGAGGGTTTATAAAGGGAAGTGCGTAACTAAACCAGGATCGTGACCCTGAAAAGTCAGAGAGTGGGAGAAAGTCATAAGATGCTAAAATATGAGTACCGGTGTCATGGTTTCCCTTTCCGTTTTAGTCAAGTGTAGTTTCTGTACCGAAAAAGTATTGCCCATTAAAATTAAGTTGATCTAGATGTAGCTAGATTGTTGTGAAGCAGTGTCATAAGTTTCATATTGTACCTGGTTTTGTGTCCATGTGTGCAAAGATGGTTGGCAAAGTTAGAATCAGATTTATTTTTGATAAATGAGCGTAAATGCTCTATTACCGTGGCATAAAGAAAAATACCTTGTATGACTTGTATGAGCTTTGTATAACACATAGATTTAACTTGGTATAATTACTCTTTTTAACATCCATTGATATGTAAGGACTGTTTTTACCCCATCTCTCTTAAACACCATTCTCCCTCTCTCTTATTCACTATTCTCCCTCTCTCTTATACAATATTCTCCCTCTCTGTTATACACTATTCTCCCTCTCTGTTATACACCATTCTCCCTCTCTCTTATACACTATTCTCCCTCTCTCTTATACACAATTCTCCCTCTCTCTTATACAATATTCTCCCTCTCTCTTATACACTATTCTCCCTCTCTCTTACACACTATTATCCCTCTCTCTTATACACTATTCTCCCTCTCTCTTATACACTATTCTCCCTCTCTCTTATACACTATTATCCCTCTCCCTTATACACTATTCTCCCTCTCTCTCTTATAAACTATTCTCCCTTTTCCTTTATACTCACTTGTCACCCAAACCAAGAATTTAGAGTTATAGCCAACTAACCTGTACTTTGACATCAAGGCCACCAACAGACAATGCTACTGAGATATTAATAAACTGTGACAGTTGTTTTGTAACTTGATAAACTTGAACACCTAATTCTCTTGTAGGGACCAACACTAACACTCTGAAACAAACAAAAATGTACCACCATTAATTTAATACATTTATAACCTTGTATAATTGTATAATTATAACACTAAATTGTGTAAGAGTGAGATGGAAAACACCTGTAAGGATTTAAACTTGCGTGTAATATTGGGTTTAATGAAATATTGGGTTATTTGGATTTAAAGAGGATGGCCGAGAGGATTGGGAAGGGTTGGAACATTATTATGATAAGAGGGATGAGTTATCTTATAAAGGGAATATATTATTGTGGAAGGGTAGGTTAGTTATACCTTGGTCATTACAGAAAGAGGTGTTACAAATTGTGCATGAAGGGCATCCAGGAATAGCCGCTATGAGATCATTGGCTGTGCCTGTGTAAAGTTGTGGACAGTTCCTACTGAACCCTGGACTAGAGTGCACATCGATTTTGCTAGCCCTTATGAAAATCGTTATTGGTTAGTGTTAGTCAATGCTACAACTAACTGGTTAGAGATTTTTTCAGTAGCTAACATAACTGCAGAAAGTACGGTTAGGACCTTGGGGGATATTTTTGTTTGCTTCAGAGCAATAACGTCACACATGTAAAGTCTGCACCATACCATCCTTAAACCAATGGTTTGGCAGAAAGAGAAGTCAGAACATTTAAAAATATGGAGCATCAAAAGAAAACGGTGGGAACTGGCAAGCAAAATTATAACTATGTTATTGTTTACATATAGAACAATGCTGCATGCAACAACTGGACTGTCACCGGCAGAGTTGATGTTCGGGAGGCAGCTCAGGACATGTTTAACTCTAATAAAGCCAGATGTAAACCACAACATTTAGGTTGCTCTGACTTAACAAAAGTATTTTGCTGGTCAGAATGCAAGAGTAAAGGAGTTTTTTTTATTCAAAAAATATATTTCACATATAAACTTGTTACGAGAATAAACATAGAAAATTACAAAAATATAGTGAAATCCCACAAGGATTGACCCGTGACTGGGAACATTACTTAACAACTATGTATTCTGGCGGAGTTGAATAAAGGAGATAAAGTATGGGTAGAACAAGGAGGTGTGCAGACTGAGGAAGGTATAATTGTAACAAAGCTGGGACCAGTAAATTATATTGTAAAGTATAGAGGAGTAGAACCATGGGCTTCTCAGCCAAAAATAAACTTAAATAACAAACATTTAAAAAAATATAAATATATTTATTTATTATTATTATGTAATATATTAATAACACCAAACTCAAAGGGGCCCAATACTCTAAGGTAGGGCCAAAAGAGCTCCTAGAGACAATGTTTTTATAGTACTTAAAAATATTCTCAATTTGTCATTGTTACCTGAATCTAGTGTCTTTGTTTTTAAGTACTTAAAAATGCTTACTTTGCTACCTACATCAAGGGGTCCTTTTAGGTCCCTATTCATTATTCCTGGACCTTTAAAGGTCCCAAATGGAACACTATGGCCACATAGGTCTTATAACATACTCGTTCAGGACCCTAAAGAAGTACAAAGAGGCCCTAGGTATAAAAAATAAAATGTATTTAATTTACTTTAGTTTATTTTAAAAAATATTTAATCTAATTTAATTTTATTAAATTAAAATTAAATAAATTAAATTGAGCCTGCTATAATCGTTAAAACAACTTTAGTTAAAAGTAGACCCCTTTACTTGAAAAGCAATATAGGATTTCCCCATTGGTCCCCTGGAGATGTATTTTGGGCCCTTTTTCGTGGCCTTGTTTTCTCTTTTATATCAGTTAAAGTTAGGGAATGGCAATGTCGCCATGAGGCCTGAGCGAATTATGTTGAGTAGCGCCTGAATTCCACTATTATTAATCTCTGGATATAGTATATATTTATATTGGAAAGAAAATAATATTTACCTTGTAACAGCAGTAGTCTGACTAGGTTTGTACATGAGTCTCTCTAGAGTAGGAAGCATGTATGCTGCAGTTTTACCTGTACCAGTAGCAGCACATCCGCAGATATCTCTACCTAGCAGAGCAACAGGTACTGTGGCAGCTTGAATAGGAGTTGGATGCATGAAATTCATGGCTGAAATGGCCTGCAAGAATAAAAAGATCTTAAGCTTTATCACTTTTGCAAAGTGAGGACAAATTTTATTAAAAACAAACTTTACAGAACCTGTAGGCTTTGTCCGGAAATATATATTTTTTGAACCTGGTTAACCCATTTTGCTGTGATATCAAAAAAATAAAAAATTTAATAAAGTGGTTGAAATTTGTCACAGATGTACCTCTATAGATGGCAAACAGACTTACAAAATCTCATTTTGCTATTGGCAGCCATTTTTTTGGCGCCAATGCCAAATTAGCAAAATGGCAATTGCAAAATGCCAATTAGCATTTTCATTCTTTAACTAAGAAATAAATAATAAAAAACACTAAATAACTTTGTGACAGTGCTAGTTTCAACAGTGAAACAGGTCGGACAAGGATACCAGTATTAAGGCAAAAAGGAAACCATAATTTACAAAGGTTCTAAGTGCTTGAGCATAAAGAGAACTAAGTATGCCAAAGGTTCGAAGTACTAATAACGAAAGGGAAACCATGATTGACAAAGGTTGTAAGTGTTTAAGCATAAGGAGAACCCAGTATGCTAAAGTTTCCAAGTACTAATCTGGCCCTAGTCACTTGCTTACCTGTCCAGGATCACAAGCTAGCCCTGCTAACCCATACTCAATCCCCCCTCCCCTCTATCAAGCCCAGTCTGGGAAAAGGCCTAAGGCCTAAAGAAAAACTACTAAGTCATCATGAATAGTTTTTATTATAAAAATTAGTGAAAAGTACCGAAATGAAAAGCTAAACACCCCAGAGGGTCCATAATTGGGAGCTACAGAAAGGTGATGGTGAGTAGGTGGAGGTTCTCACCCTAGAACTAGTGTGAAACGATGGACAAGGAACCCCCTCCCCCCACCAACCGTGCTTATAAATCATTCCAGACACCCTACCCCGGACCCCTCCTCTTTCCCAAGGATCATCCACAGATGATGGACATGGAGCTACAACCCCCATGTGACATCACTGTACCCCTACAAACAACCTTCCCTGGCCACAGTGACATCACCTGCAACCCTCTGTGTATCATCCTTGGGGCAGAAGACGTTGAAGTGTGCAAAGATAACTAGGGTGATAGCCTGACCTTACATTTAGGTTTTTTCCACTTAAGAAAGTGTAACGCTATATTTTGTATTCATTTCCGAAATTTTAAAAATATTTAAGTATTTAATGTTAAGTTCATTTAGCAAAATTCATTTTTTTGAGGTTTCGCTTATATTTAGGGGTAGTCCTACTTCTATTATTAGATTTATTTTATTTTGTGTATTATTGAATTGAGTTTCAGTTGGCAACCATGGTAACGCCTCCGAAGTGGAGACGTGGTCGAAAAAAAAACCTTCTTTTTGGTTAGGCCCCGGTTGGCTTCGGCCCCCGGGAAAATGTATTAGTTCTATTTTATAAGTTCTTTTGTTCAAAGAAAATATAGTATTTATTTCATCTGATTCGGCGAGGAACATATTATGGATTAGATTATGGATTATGATTAGATTATTATGGATTATAGAGGAACATTTATGGATTAGTTTGTTTGGTTCTCTGAAGGTAAGACCGTTTCTATTTCAGATAAATGTTTCATTTTCAACAAGAGTTTTCTTTGTTTAAGTAAAATTGTAGAATTCTTAAGTTCTAATGCTCATTGCTCTTGGTTTTAGGGTTTTTGGCACCGAAGGATTTGATGTGGCATTTTATTAAGAGAGTTGCTATAGTTCATTTCATATTGGTTATATAACTCACAATCATAAAGCTTAAGGAGAGTCAAGTTCAGGATAAATAATTTTACCTACTTTTAGGTTTAATTCTAGGTTAAACTATAAGTACTTATTCGTCAGTTATAATTTAAATTTTATAAAATATGAAGGCATTATGGAGGTTTGAAACCTTATCGAATTTAAGATCTTTTTTTGTTTATTTTCATTTAAATACAGTTTATTTCATTTTTATTGGTTTTATGAAACCAATGTTTAAAATAGTGTGTTTTATTGTGTCATTTAATTTTTAAATCAACCTATATCGAAATTTGGACTGGAGCCTGGGGTTGGTTCTTCTCCCCACCCTACGAAGTAGATAAAAAAACCTGGCACCCTATTTTATTAAAACCGAAGTCTATACTTGATTTTAAAGAAGTCTTAGGCCTATGGTAAGTTAAGATAAGTCTTGAAGAGACTTGGTAGTTTGCCTACCCCTACTACCAACTGTGTAGGGCTTCATTAATTGATATAAAAGTTATAAGAACTTTCAGGAAACCAGATCCGAAAACATGTTTATTTGTATTTACCAATAATTAATATAAAAGTAAAACCATGTCTTCTATAAAACTACAAAACTTTTAAAATAATATGGATTAACAAACCTTAAGTAAAGGTCTTGAGATATTCATCTCATAAAAGGAGACATTTTCATTGTAAGGCATTTCCTCAAATTCAACTTTTGCTTGTTCCTGTTCTAACCTTATCTTCTTCCTTGTTCGTTTTCCTAAATGTTTCTCCTTATCTCGAATTTTGTCTAGAATAAAAAATCATTCTGTATTTAAAATAATACAAATAAACCACCATTTTATTGGCAGCTACAGTGAGACAAGAATAAAAAAAACAGTTGGGATTCTGTTAGAGGGAAAATATTTTTGTAATTCTGTCACAGAGAAATGCCTATTTTAAATTAAAATATTTAAAGTAGTTTTAATGAATAAAACATAGTTTCCCCACCAACTTGCATTAAAATAGCATCATTAGTTAAATAAAAGGTCAAAATACTTTACTTTAATTGAACAAAGAAGAAAAATGTGCACAAAGTTCGTAAAAACTATGCTACAAAAAAGTGTAATAACAGTCAATAGTACGTCAGTAAAAAACAGACAAACAAACATTGTAACAGTCCAAACAGTGTTACACATTAAATCTGATACAAAATATGGTTAAAAATAATATATCATAAACCAAACCTAGAGTATTTATAAAAAAAATAATGAAAACACAATAAAATTAAAATAATTATTCAAAGCAACAGTCAACCTATTCAGATGGTCTTAACCTATAAGGCAAAACAAAACAGCAAAGTTGGTTCCACTTCCAGGATTTAGACTTGAATTACTCATGGAGGCTTAAAGATCTATTACATCTACTCCTCTCCCTACAAAGCTAGTAAATTAAAACAGGGAAAGTAGTGCTCAAACTCAAAAAATTTAACACAAGATATACTCTGAAGAAGTAAATCATGAATGGATTTAATAAATTAATTCACGAACTTCAAATTACAAGACATACTCCAAAAGTAAAATTAATTCATGAACTCAACTCAATTTACTTCTTTAAGTGTAATTTGATTAAAAGCTACACAAGTACCTCTAACCTACTCTCTATTTATACAGTTAACTCGTTACCTTTAACTAGTTCATCCTCAGATAGAGAGTCACTGTCATCAGACTCAACATCACTCTGGTCTGAGTCAGATCCCATTTTGTTTTCATCTCCATCTCCATCGCTATCACTATCATCTTCCTTTCCATCCAATTTCTACAAATATAAACAAAGAAGTAAACAGCTCGAAAAAAATACTAAAAAGTAAAAAAAATATAATAATAATAAATTAAAAATATATTAAACAACATATTTCCCTTCAAACCAACTATTTCATTAAACTTATAGTACAGCACACGGTTATAGTCAATTGACAGCGAGAGATAACAGTGTTGAGAAACCAATGAGGTTGATCTGATATAAAATAGTAGACGTAGTTTAACATCCAGGACTAACCTTGATAGCTCCAAGGAATTATTTTACAATGTTGTCAACTGATTTTAATCATGTTCTATACTATAAGTAGCAATTAAGTTGTAACAACTTAAGCCTGACCTAAAGTTTTTTTTAAAGAAACCTAGATTACCTTAACAAACTTTTGATGAGTATTCACTAAAACCCTTGAGTAACATAAAACTAAACGTAGCGCTTTACTAACATACCAATGGTAAATAAGAGAATAAAAGCAATAAAAAAAACACAGGAAGAAAAATTGGCCTCCAAAAGTATAAATATAATATTGTGTCATCAATATATGTTTAAACATTTTTGGGGAAAAACTATAAACAATGTTTAATCAATACAGGGTGCTTCAAAAAAATGTATACACACTTTGAACTTCCATAGAAAATTTATTTACCATTAATTTATTCTACAAAGTAAAATTTCAGGAAAATAGAAAGCTGAAAGTCCAATGTAAATGAAAAATAAATAACAAATGTTAATACTGTTCAAATTGGTGACCTGTAGCATCAATACAATTCGGGCCAGTGGATAGGACGCAGGGGGCAAATCGAGGTTCCTAGCACGCTTTCCAAACCTTACACCACTGGATTTCTTCTTGTGGGGCACAGTAAAAGATGAGGTGTACAAACATAAACCATTGGACTTTCAGCTTTCTATTTTCCTGAAATTTAACTTTGTAGAACGGTAAATAAATTTTCTATGGAAGTTCAGAGTGTGTATACATTTTTTGAAGCACCCAGTATTTATTTAACATCTATTCTTTAAACAGCTTCCACTGATTTCATAATTATACCTTATAACCTGGAAGTGTGATTTTTCTAATCTTTCCATTAATGTATTGTGTTTGTTTATTTATTTTAATAGTTTATTAATGTAGTTTGTATATAGATTCTGAAGATGCCTACAATGATAGGTGAAATATAATAATTGAATAAATCATTAAAAACTTGTTATAGAACTAAAGCCCCCTTGATCAAGCCTAACCTGAAAGTGTTAAAAGTAAAAATTGACAGCAGACTCATCTTTTTGGTGAATTTCCAAAGAAAAAATGAGCTTATGAGATCAAGGTCATGGAGGGGGGAGGTAAATTTTTTGAAAGGGGTGGTCTCCCTGATCAAGAATACATATATATTGAGTATACATATAAACGTGTGTCCATTTCTATGGGACACAATAACTTTCAAACGCTCTCTTAGATCCTACTGAAACTTGGTACGAAAATTGCTAATGTCCCAAACCCTATTGTTTATGAAATAAGTGTGACGTCATTAAACCACAAAAATGACCCCACAAACATTTAAAAAAAATCACAAATCTTCATGTAAGACTGGGCAAAAATTTGTTACACATACACTACTATGTATGGCCCACTAAAACAAAGTTTCATTGTATTATCAGTATTAATCCTGGTCATAGATAAACAATATTAACATAGATGGTTCACTCAAAGATTTAAAAAAAAAAAATAGTTGATGGGATGCAGGAGGCTCAAGTAGTACAATCTAGTGGTTGAAGCGTGAAACTGTCAGAAATTTTTATTTCTGACATTTTTATTAATTTATTTTTATTCAACCAGGCAACGAGCTGTTGAGAGTAATCAAGTCTTTCCATCCGCTTTTCAGCGCTAGAATGATGAGGAGTCGATGGATGAGTGATCCCAAGAAAGCTCTACAAGAATTTCCTATAAATTGGTAAAAAGTGAAAAATTTAATTTCTCACTCTCACTTCACCCAGTCCCCCCTTAGATTTGAACCTCTAATGTCAGAGTTTCAATTTTTGTTTGTTTCCTTTACTTATCCGTTTGCGCCAACCCGAGATGTTATATTTAGATAGCAAATTTAAATCTTAAGTCTAAAACACTGCAAATTAATTATTGTTATTTTTTTAAGAAAATGATGGTGCTGCTTCGCGTGATGAGGCCCCCCAAGTTTTGAAAAACAAAAATACATTGCGAATACTCATACCATAGATCTTTGTTTACTTTTATTTTATTTTACTGAACGATTGGCAACTGTTTGTATTTAAAAAAATACTACAGCACAATCTAGTAGAGAATAGAGCAAATATATTTTTACTACTAGCGCTCTTCAAGACTCTAGTGATGAGGCCCCAACTTAAATCATAAACAAAAACTTGTCAATTGAGTGTTCCTACTACACTCGGGAGTGAACCATCTATGTTAATATTGTTTATCTATGGTCCTGGTTTTATTGATTGACATGTATAAGTCAAACAAAACATTGTGTCATTGATTGACAAAATGTAAACAAATCACGTATTTTAAATAATATATTTGGAAATTTGCTTATACCCTGGCAGTATGCCACTTATACAAACCAGTAATATGACAAACTGATAAAGTACAACAACTATGTGGCCGCTAAGTGGCTACTGTGAGGCGCAGGGCCATGAAGCAGCCCTCAGCACCGATGCTGCATAGCGACCGAGGCGTGAAGCAGCAAAAAGTTGTTTTTGCCATCATAGGTAAATTTGCAATGTAATTGTATCAATCCAAATTCAACAATAATAATAATTACCTGTTCTTTTTTCAGCTGCTTTCTAGCCTTCTCAATTTTTTCATCTAGTTTAGTAGTAGGCTTACGTTTAACATATTTCGCAAGGTCATTCCAAACATCTTTATTATATTCAGCTGTGCTGCTTACAAATTCAAAGTCTATACTAAAGTCTTTCTTTTTCTTCTCTTTCTGTTTACTTGGTTGGAACTGAACAAATAAGATAATAATAAATTAGAGAAAACTTATTATCCCATAAATTTATATAAAAGGACTAGTTTAAATTAATTTTATATTCACAGTTTAGGAGATCAAGTCAGATGATGTTGTTAATGGCATCCTTTATTTTAAGATATTTTGGTATTTTGACATTTTGTATTATTGTTGTCATTAAAATTGAATTTCTTTTATGATAGTAATTGAAACGTATATTAGTGTAAGTTATAGTTGTATAGCAGTAACAAAGTTGGTCCTTCGAAGCTTATATTGAAGCAGTCAAGTCTGATAAGTAATTGTTTATTTTTCTTTGTTTATTTTAATAGTTGATTTGTAAAGTATCATGTCATCAGAGGGGTTAAGAAGGAGTGCTCGTCTGAAAGATAGAATCTTGGGGCTGGGGCAAAAGAGTCAGTCAGGCAACAATAAAAGTTTAGCAGAAGTCCCAAATTCTGGTAGAACGGCAGATGAAGTTACGCATGATAACCAAATGGCGGAATTTCCGGAAAATAGTAGATTTAGTAGAGAAAGTAGCCAAAGGGCACCAGAAGGAAACCGATCGTGCAGTGCTAAGTCCCGAAATAGTATTAGTTCACGAGCAATGTTGCAGCTGGCAGAGGAGGAAGTTAAGTTGGAAGAGCAAATGCGGCAAGTTGAAATAGATGAGCGTAAGGTACATTTAGATGCACAAGCTAAGCTCTTAGCAGTAAAAAAAGCCAAATTGCACTCAGAAAGCGCTAGTCAGCATCGCTCGCAAAGCAGTGGGTCTACAAAATTCTTTAGTAAAGATATAGGAAGTATAGGGACTTATTATCGTACGGAAGAGTGGGTGAATAAAATTGGTAATTTTAGTACAGGTAATCAGGGAGAATTGCCATTAAGTCCTTGTATTGGCATAGGTCAGGGGAGGAGATAGGCATTTAGGGGAAAGATATAAAATGCCTACGGCAAAATTACAAGAGTTAACTAGAGAACCTAATAGGTACGGGCCGTATGGGAACCAGGTTGCTTCGTGTTTGACAGATAAAGGGTTAGCAGGAAATAATTACACTCCGTTAAATAACTATCAAGATAGTTGGAAAAATCCTGGTCCTGGTATACAGAAAATAAACACACACCAGTTCACGAACTAACAAAGGCACAAATTATGGCAAGAAAGTCTATTGGTAGAGAACTACCTGAATTTCGAGGTGATCCACTAGAATGGCCAAATTTCTATAGCCATTTTCTTAGGTCGTCAGAAGCCTGCGGGTTCTCAGAAGAAGAAAATCTGGTAAGACTCCAAAAGAGTTTAGGAGGTAAAGCACGGGAAGCCGTAACCGGGTTCTTGTCGCTTCCTAATTGTTTAAGAGAAATTATGGAAACTTTAGAAATGCGATTTGGACAACCTCAGTTTATAATTAAGCGACTGTTAGACAGAATTAAGATCCTACCTACATTGAAAGAGGATAAAGTGGAAAGTTTGTTCGATTTGGCAACGGCGGTTCAAATCTTGTAATTTCCTTAAAACTATGCAGGAGGGCTGTGAACATTTAACAAATCCCCAATTAGTAGAAGAAGTGGTGGAAAGCTTACTCAGCGGTTGAAGTGGCAGTGGGGTGAGGACATAATGGAAGACAAATCGCCTGGATGGAACTAGAAAAATTAAGTCAGTGGCTAACAAGGAAAGCCAAGGCGTTAAGTTATGTTACGACCCCTATTTTTGGAGATGCTGGTGGTCAAAATAAAAAAAAAACCCCTGATACTGGCCACGGTATCAAATGAGCAGAACGATACTAAAGAAAATGTTGAACAAGACGAGGAAACGGGTAAAGAAAAAGGGTGTCCCTTCTGTAAACTAGCACATAAATTAACTAACTGTCCTCAGTTTGGGAGCTTACGGTAGATGAAAGATGGGATTGGGTCAAAACTCGGCGAAATATTTGCTGGGCATGTTTAGGGGGGCGCACAGGGCGCCTCAATGTCGCAAACGACACCCATGTACCCATTGTACAGGGCGTCATGCTTCACTATTGCATTCTCGTCCGGTAGAAACTGTTAAAAAAGTAGTGGTAAAAGAGGAAAAGGATACAGAAACTCAAACCTGTAATCACGTACAAGCTCAAGGAAGAGTCTTTTTAAGAGTGCTACCAGTAAAATTGACCGGTCCTAGGGGTACAGTGGAAACCCACGCGTTACTAGACGAGGGCTCTACTGTCACTTTGTGTGATCAGGAAATAGCTAGTGCTCTTGGGTGCAAAGGAGAGACTAGTCCAATGGAGATACAATGGATCAATGGAACCGCCTCCCACAATATGGAATCGCAGAAAGTAGCATTGCAGATAGAAGGTTTTGGGACAGACGGGAAAAAGTATAACTTAAAGAATGTGCGAACAGTACAGGATCTATTATTACCAGAACAAACATTAGATCTAGAAACTTTAAAAAAAGATTGGCCTCAGTTTGAAGACATAGATTTAAGTAAGTTATCAGTTGAAGGCACACCAAAAATAATAGTTGGTCAAGATAACTGGCACCTCCTATTACCGCTTGAAAGTCGTGAAGGCCCATGGGGAGGCCCAGTAGCAACTAAAACCCGATTAGGTTGGACCATACATGGACGAATATGTAAAATTCCAGTACAACCTAGCAAAGAACGCCTTCTTCATATTTGGGACAATACCAAGGATGAGTTCTTGGAGGGTTTAGTAAAAAAGGCATTTGCGCTGGATGAAACAAAGCCAAATAGTACAGAAGCAAACTCCAGTGAAAACAATCGCGCAGTGAGCATAATGGAGACAACGTCTAGAAGAAGGGACGGTGGACGGTGGGAAACTGGGCTACTATGGAAAGAGGACAATATTCGCTTGCCCAACAGTAAGCCCGCGCCTTGAAACGATTATTTTCTGTAGAGCGAAAGTTAGACAGCAACTTGCAACTGGCTGAAAAATACTGTGCCAAATGCAGGATTACGTGGACAAAGGGTACGCGCGCAAAATGTCCTTAGAAGAGGCGAAAGTAGAATATGAGCGTACGTGGTATTTACCCCATCTCTCTGTTTTTAATCCAAACAAACCAAACAAAATTAGAGTGTGCTTTGACGCCTCTGCCGCGGTGCAAGGAGTGAGCCTCAACAATAGCTTGTTAGTGGGGCCTGATATTTTTAATCCAATTATAGGGATCTTGATTAATTTTCGCATAGGTAAAATAGCATTCAGTTCGGATATCCAGGAAATGTATCCGCAAATCAAAATTAAGAAAGAAGATCAAGAAGCACAGCGATACCTATGGAGAGGCATGGAAAGAAATAAACCGCCAGATACATACATCATGGAATCTATGCTGTTTGGAGCTGTATGTTCACCGTACTCCGCACAGGCAATTAAGAATAAGAATGCTGAAGAATTCAGAAGTATCTATCCAGAGGCAGTGGAAGCGATCCTTAACAGGTACTACATGGATGACTATCTAGATTCTGCTGACACAGTCGAACAGGCCATTGAAAGAGTGCGGCAAATCGATTTTATCCAAAGTAAAGCAGGCTTTCGGTTGCATGGATGGATGTGTAACTCAAGTAAAGTCCTGGAAGCGCTTAAAATGCAGATGAATGTGGTGAAAAGAAAGAGATCCAGCCCCAGGAAGACGAGTATTGGGATTATGGTGGAACGCTCAGAGTGACACTTCAATTTTTCACCTAAGGTTAGATAAAATAAAGAACTTATTAGGTGAAGCAGGGATATGCCCAACCAAGCGACATATTCTTAAGGTAGCCATGTCGATTTTCGACCCTTTAGGGATTGTGTCACATATTATGATTCAGGCTAGAATTGTACTACAGAAGTTGTGGCGTTATAAGATAGACTGGGACGACCCAATACCCGACAGTTTAGTAGTAGAATGGAATGCTTGGGTTACTGAGATTGAAGGACTAAAAGAGTTTGAATTACCTTGTTGTTATTCCTCTTACATAAACGACCCAGCATCTTTGTTGGTTATACGAGTTTTAGCCGGAGCAAAGCATGACGCACACTTTTGTTAACCTTACCTTGGACTCTATATTTTAAAGTTCATCCCTACTCGCAGGAACATAATCATGAAACTAGGTCTTCGTCATGCCTTCACAAGCTAAAGAAAGCTGAAACAGGATTTAAGTGTCTAGGTGTGAGCTGCATACGAATTTCTGTCAACGCTATGAAAGCCATCTGAGCTGCAGTTCCATACGTTTTGTGATGCATCGGAAAACGCATACTCCGCAGTGTGCTATCTGAATTAAATCGATAGACGGTATTGATGTCGCCTTAGTGGCGGCAAAAGCAAGAGTAGCGCCAGTGAAACCGATGTCAATACCACGTTTAGAGCTGCAGGCAGCACTCACTGGAGTCAAATTAGCCAAAACGGTGCGTCACCATCTGAACTGTAGGATAACTCGATCTTTCTTTTGGACAGACTCTCAAGTAGTTCTGTGTTGGATCCAAGCAGGGGAGAAATTTTAAAGCCTACGTAGCTCATAGAGTGGTGGAGATTGAGGAAAACTCTAACAAAGCGGATTGGAGATGGATTGCATCAGAGCAAAACCCAGCGGACTTGGCAACGAAACATTTTACATCACTGGCACAAGCTCAACGTATATGGATAGAGGGGCCTGATTTTTTGCGCGAAGATAGTTCAGAGTGGGTTGCAGCAGACAGCGTTTTGTTAAGAAGAGATGATGATAGACTAGAAATTAGGTGTATGGTGATTGAGGAAAGAGAGTCAATTAAGGAGGGTTTACCAAATGTAAATAGGTTTTCACGATGGTTACCACTAGTTCGTAGCACAGCCTGGGTATTTAGGGTAATAGATATAGGGAAAAAATTAATAGGAGTTAACACCAGGGGTTTACGAATTAGGACCGACGGAGATTGCTAGGGCAGAGCGATGCTGGTGGCGCGCGGTGCAGATGGAGTGCTATGCGGAAGAATACCGTATTTTAGCGGCCCATAGGCAACTTCCAAAGAAAAGCAACCTCTATACATTTTCACCGTATATGGATAACGACGGGTGATAAGAATGAACAGCCGTTTAGTCAATAAGGAACTAGAGGAGTTTTTGGGAGAAATGCCTCGTCCGGTAATTTTAGATTCAAGCCACCAATTTACTCGGTTACTGATTGCACACTATCACATTAGAGCCAGACACCAAGGACACGAGCTAGTCTTAAACGAAATACGTCAACGATATTGTATACCGAAATTGCGATCCGCTGTAAGGAAAGCCTGGTTTGACTGTCAGTACTGTCGCAATAAACGAGCCAGACCCAGCCTCCACAGATGGCAAACTTGCCAGTAGAACGATTGACGAGCAACATACCTCCATTTACTTATACGGGAGTTGATTTATTTGGTCCAATGGAAGTAACGGTCGGACGAAGGCATGCAAAACGTTACGGAGCTATATTCACTTGCCTTACGATGCGAGCAGTGCACATAGAGGTGGTCGAGAGTCTCTCAACAGATAGCACTATCTTAGCCATTCGAAGGATGATCGGAAGAAGGGTTGCCCGAAGGAAATGTGGAGTGACAATGGAACAAATTTTCGCGGTGCGGAGCGAGAAATTCGGGAGGCTGTCGCAGACTAGACAGAAATAGACTAGTGGCGGAATTCGCTGAATTAGGCATGCAGTGGAGGTTCATACCACCAAGTGCTCCCCACTTTGGGGATGCTGGGAAAGACTGGTAAAATCGGTAAAAACGGCATTGCGAGTAACTTTAACAGAAAGAGCTCCAAAAGAAGAGTGTTGGCTACGTTAATAGTCGAGCGGAGAACATTGTTAACAGCAGGCCGCTGACACATGTACCGTTAGACTCAGAAGACGCGGATGTCATTACCCCAACTCATTACTAAGAGGAAAAGCACTGGCGGCACCACAATGGTTGGAAACTAGCGCAAATCCAGTAAATACGAGACGGCAATGGCAAATCGCTCAACGCTTAGCAGACCATTTCTGGATGCGGTGGGTTCGCGAGTATCTGCCTTCAATTGCAAAAAGAACCAAATGGCATCAGCCAGTGGACCCATTAAAACCAGGGGACCTAGTGGTAATGACAGATCGTCTAGGAATCCGCAACCAGTGGCAACGAGGACGCATTACGCAAACTTTTCCAGGGTCGGATGGACAGGTACGGGTCGTGGAAATAATTACAACAGATGGCACCTTTAAAAGGCCCGCATCCAAGGTGGCAAACTAGATGTATTACCTGAATAACCACCTTGCTGGCGGTGGAGCATGTTAATGGCATCCTTTATTTTAAGATATTTTGGTATTTTGACATTTTGTATTATTGTTGTCATTAAAATTGAATTTCTTTTATGATAGTAATTGAAACGTATATTAGTGTAAGTTATAGTTGTATAGCAGTAACAGATGTCATAACTGATCCAGCCAAAACATTGCATCTTTTATTATGAAGGTTCATGTAGAATAATAAAATATGGAAAAACGTAGAACGATGGAAAAAAATCTTAAGCATAATCCGATTTCCGCCAGATATGTATTATATTTTGTGTGTAGACGTTTACTACGTACACACAGCATATTTAACAGGCGATCGTATTGCATACGTATGCAATACGGTCAACTAACTTCACGGTTCTTATGGCTTATTTGTTTAGTCGATCGAGTGAGATTACGTGATATTAGATCGCATCTTCTAAAATGAAGGTTCACTTTTGGTTATAAGAAAGTTTAGAACAAAAATTAAATAAACTAAATTAAATTGTGATTTCTTTGCATAATAATAAAGTAACACTAAAAAAAATAATATTCCAAAAGTCATTTGATCAAAAACGGTAGTATAGAAGTGAAATAAAAGTTTGACAAAAGGTTATCCGTTAAATATGATTGTCTCGAAAGGAACATACAGCGTATAGGGGGATCCATTTAGATTCCATTTCCCTAGTTCTAGCGTATGCAATCAGATACCATCCACATCAGCGTTTCCCAACCTTTTCAGTAACACGACCCTATAATTTGCTTTTCTAAAGTTTGGCGACCCAAAAGAATTTATTTTGCATAACCTGAAAATTGCAGGCGTTTTTATTTATTGCCGAACTAGTTATGACCCAACATACATCGTCAAATCCTAATTCTAATGAGGTTTTTATACTTAAATAGAAAACTACACACTAATTGGGGTTCAAAAGAAGTATATTATATAATTATTTAATAGCAATAAAATATAAAAATTAAAAATTAAATTAAATATAAAAATTAGCACTGCTCGTAACTCATTTTGTCTGTATTTTTCAAAGGAAATGCGCATAATTATCCAGTTGGTTGTACAAAACTATGCCTCTATAATTAGAAGTACGCACTATTATTTGCACTAGTTTAAAGCTTAGTAACTTATCTTTAAGCTTAGTCAGTTATCCTTAAAGGTTTTAGCGCATTTCCTTTGAAAAATAGAGGTAAAATGAGTTACGAGCAGTGCTTGACAATTTAGTAACTGCTTAGGTTTTAAAGCATGAACCGGAACCTTAAGCAAGAAACGGGTATTGTTAAGCACGAAAACACTTATTCTAAATGAAATTCGCTAGACATGCGGACCACCGCGCCGGAATTATTTATTTAATAGTTGTAAACTTATATAATGTAAAAAACTATAAAAAAATTATCATTCCAACCAGCATTGTTGTTTAGCACGGAAACACGGATCCAAAGGAAATTTGCCCTACATGCGGACCACCGCGTCAGAAGGTTTTCGATAATTTGTTGGGGTTTTTTCGAATTTCTGGTAACTTAGAGTGGTCTTTGGACCGGTTTCATTTGATTCAGTGCCCAAAAATTCAGAGAAAAAGACACCCTACTCAAAATTAATTTTTTATTGACCTAAATTTTGGTTTTTGGCAATTTACAATAATTTTTTCGACTTTTTGGTCACTTAGAGTGGTCGTATCGATTTCGGACCGGTTTAAGTTGATTCAGCGTCTCAAAAAATATAACTATGACCTTTTTGCGGTGAAAAATATTAACCATGAATTTAGCCGATTTTTGAAAATTTCGCTGACTCAGCAAACGAGTTAATGACGTCACAAAAACCTGGTTTTCAATAGGGTTGAAAACCTGTCCTTCCAAAGGTTGAGTTTTGTACTAAGTTTGATTAAAAAATTTTAATCAGTTCGAAAGATAGTGTGTTTACAAGAAAGTGTCTAGAAATACATATATAAAGTCTCGCATGACGTATGTTTTTGTCATTAGGGACCTCTGAAACGGATTTGTATCGTGGTCTGAGGTTCGACTTCCGCCATGACGCCTATTCCATGAGCGAATTTTATTCCCCAATGAAATAATAAATTGGACTAATTATAAAACTTGTACGCGAAATTAAACTACGTTGATGTATGTTAGAACTAAATTCACATATAATTGAACATTATTAACCCGAACCTTTAAAAGAAGTAATAAGAAACTGTTAAACACAGTATTATCATAGGTATAACAATTCATCAAAGTTAGCAAGAATTAGATAAAGGCGAGTGCCTCTGTCGTTAAATGAATCTAAGAAATGTTTTGGCCGCGGCTTCTTTTGTTATCACATGTTTAAAGTAATATCAATTTCTTAAAATAATATCTGTTTAAGCAACTCTGTCATTTGCTTATAATAATCTTTTTACATAAATCTTGGTAATTTTTTCGATTGTTAATAATAGAAAAATTTGGCGACCCAACAAATTTATTTCGCGACCCAATCTGGGTCGCGACCCAAGGGTTGGGAAGGGCTGATCCACATGGTTCATACAGCTAATATTACCATATTGAGAGATCGTATTATATACGATCCGCGGATCTAGAATTGCGTGTGAACGTACTTATTAATGTAAGTATGTATCCTAGTAGTTAGTCAAGATCCAGGTGCGACTTTTTGACAAATATGGTTCTAAATAAACTCGATTATATTATTTAACTATATCAAGACAGTAAGAAGTCGCGTCACTACAGTGTATCGACAACTTTAAAAATCTTGACAGCTCAGTTTAGGCACCACCAATTCTAAAAAAAAATCCCTACAAAAAGGCAGCGGGGAAAAAATTTTGTAAACAAATCAGGTTATGTTACCCGTGTTTTCTTGGCGATGTTTCTACATTTTTTTTGTGTAGTTTTATAATTTAGGAAGTATGCAAATGTGGAAAAAAATGAATTGTGAAGGGAAATAATAAACACAAGAAGAACCACAAACGAAGTGAACGAATGCCGGGAAGGAGGTTATTTCCCTACAGGGGTTATGGGAGTAGGGATTTTTTTCTCTTTCAAGAGAGGGGTTGGCAGCGGTTTCTCTGATTGGTCGATCCCCAAAATGCTTATGACCTTGGGGATTTTTAAACTTAACGATAGTCTGTAAGACCAGTTAGCAACAACCTTTTCTGCTTCACCCAATCCCCATGCTGTACATAGTCCTTTGGCTCTAGCAGATCCAATATGCCGTGCCGATCAGTAGCCAAGATAAAAAATAGAAAATTAAAAGAAATAAGAAACAGAAGGACGTGTAAATAAAAACTGACTACGTACATCGTCTTCCTCGTCAGAGCTCTCGGAAAAATTCGGTACTTCATCTCCATCATTAATAGTTTTAATTAGGTCTGATTTACTTCCCTGCATAGTTACAAAATTACTTATTTAAGCAAATCAGTCACAAATTAAATAATGA
>JACMZG010001908.1:27407048-27576185 GCA_018340805.1 Microvelia longipes | reverse complement strand
AATGGATTTCAGAACTTTGTAGGCACACATGGTGGTCTTATATATGACTACAGGCGTGCCAAATCTTAAATCGATCAAAATATATTTTCGCATTTTATCCGTTTTTGATTTTTTTGCCAAGTCATTACTTCCGGTTGATGACAAACTTCCGGTTTGTTGGAAAGCAAAAATAAGACCTACAGATTGAATTTTCTAAGTTTCAAATCTCTAGCATAAATACACTAAAAGGTATTATGATAACACACACATATATATATACAGACATACAGGCAACTTAGTAAAAAACCACCAGATTAAAAACATCTGAAATGGATAATTCAGTGACATCTTGGTTTTTTTTGCAAACACAAAACTTTTTCTATACACCTATGTTATAAATGAGGCAAAGTAAAAATATTATAATATAAGGCGCAGACGAATATCCACGGCCTTCAAGAACATTGCCATTGATTGAAGTTTGGCCAACAAACTTTTTTTATAGCTTTTTTTTTCAAAATTTTCAGTAATTAGCCGGATTTGTGATAAATGAAGCCTATTTACGCAATCTGCACGCTCTTTTGGTTAATCTCAAAGAGTATTTACATTCACTCAACGATTTATTTTTAATCTAACTTGGTACTTACATAACTATTGTTAGACCGTCAATGTTAATCTACCTGATTTGTGTTATATTTTGACATGTCATATTTGTTGACATTGATGTCTAACAGTAGTTATGTTAGCGCCTATTAAATTATAAAAAAATATTAAATAAATAAACGTAAATAAGACAGAAAAAAATAGAAACATGACAGCAATAAAAAAATAATATATAATGATAAAATACTAAACATAGTAATAATAAAATATAAACTTTTTAATTAAAAAAAATAATAATAAAATAATGATTAAAAATTAACAATAAAAATGTTTAAGAGTAAATAAATAAAAAAAAACAAATTAATGAAGAGTAAAGTCTCACTAATTCTAACTAAGCAGATGCTGTGTGGTGTGTCCTTAGCTTTCAATTCCCTGGTTTGATTCTATTTGCTATTCTTTGAAACTTAACTCTATAATTAAGATTTATAGAGCACAGATTGAGGTGGGGTGGGGAGGTATGTTGTAATGATTAATGTGTTTGCCTTCCATCCAAAACATTTTGATTTTCAAAACTGGTTTGGGGGGCCTAAGAATTTTTATGGGAATAGATATCTTTAAATGTGCTTTTCAAGAAGGATGTTAAGACGGAGGTTCCGAGCCTGTGTGATGTCAGGTACTCGTAAAAGATCCCTAACCCTAAATAAACCTGGGTATAGGCAAAAATTAGGACTCTAAAACTATCATTAATAACAGCCCCTTAATATCATTAAGGACCTGGTATCATTAATATCAGTATAAAAATGTATGGTACTTTTCCAGATTAGGTGTCCCCTATTTTAAAGGCAAAAAAAAAAATGGGACCAATGGGAACTAGGGGGTTCATAGGAGGGGAAAATACTCTACAAAATGGATGAATATAACTGTTCCATAAGTCCCCATTAAGAGGTTAAAATATTCATGATAAAAAACAAGGAAAATATACATTTTAATTAATTAATACAAACATTTCAGTCCATTTCAACCAGCTTCTCAGCTCTTCATTCCGTACATGAATAGGAGATCCTCTTGGAAACTGACGCCAAAGTTTTGAATGACGTGGAACAGCAGGTAGCATCTCCTAGCTACTGGTTTGATGAAATCTCTGTTCATTAACCTAAAAAGTCAAAAACAAAAATTTATAACAAAATAATATCATAAATTGTAATATCTTTAAAGATGAAAATGTATTATAATTATTATAATACATTCTAATTATTTGAATATATTTAGTTTATTATGATAGATTCAAGATGCAGGAAAAACGCCAAGTTCCATAAAAAGCATTTATCTTAGTACTAAACAATTTTTAACAAATGTCAAAAAAACAGTGATGCAATTATTTATAAATAGGCAAACTAAATTATAATCTAAATATTTCCAGATTTAATAGATTAGGGGTTAAAAAATATCTATAATAGTTTATTAGAGAACAATTAAAATGAAGAAGGATCCCCATAACTTTTTTTCCAGACTAGATGACACCTTTTTAAATCTCGTTTATAACATTGAGGGGACACCTAAACTGGAAAAAGGATCCCTATAGCCTCTTTTCCAGATTAGATGACACCTTTTAATCTACTTATAACATTGAGGAACACCTAAACTGGAAAAAGATCCCTATAGCCCTCTTTTCCAGATTAGATGACACCTTTCAAACTATTATAACATTGAGGGGACACCTAAACTGGAAAAGGACCCCTATAGCCTCTTTTCCAGATTAGATGACACCTTTCAATATATTATAACATTCAGGGGACACCTAAACTGGAAAAGGAATCCCTATAGCCTCTTTTTTCCAGATTAGATTGACACCTTTTTAATCTATTATATCATTGAGGGACACCTAAACTGGAAAAGGATCCCTATAGCCTCTTTTCCAGATTAGGTGACACCTTCTAAGCTATTGAAACATTGTAGGGTCACCTAGACTGAAAAAGGATCCCTATAGCCTCTTTTCCAGATTAGATGACACCTTTTAAGCTATTGAAACATTGTGGGGTTCACCTAGACTGGAAAAAGGTTTCTTTTGAAGGTTAATATATCCATTTTTGAGTGTATTATCCCCCACCCATAAACCCCCTGGTTCCCATCAGTCCGAAGATTGCAAATGAAAAGGAAAATGTATCCTTTTCCCAGTGTATTATCCCCACCCATAAACCCCCTGGTTCCCATCAGTCTGTAAGAGTCATCAATCATTTTCTTCTTTATTCTACAGCTAGCACTGATGATGGCCTGCTAAGTTAATATATGATCTGTAAGACTCATCTATTGCCCTCTTTTTTCAATGTCTAGCACTAATGATAGCCACTAGTAACATTAACATCTAATCAGTAAGACTCTTCTATCGCCATATTCTTTATTCTAAAGCTAGCACTGATTATGACCCCTTATTAGGTTGAAAATGCTCCGCTCTTAAAGATATTTAATTTTTGAGGAAATACAGTCGGACCTCTATATAACGAACTTAAAGGTTCAAGAGAAAAAATTCGTTATATAGAAATTTTGTTGTATAGAAATTGAAAAAAATAAAAATAACTCTGTACTATTTTATGATATTTTAATGGATATATAGGATGAATATAACCTCGCAGTTGCATATTCAGCAGCTTTTTCTTAATATTAGCAGTCCTGTCACAGGCATATTTTTGTCCCTTAACATTGTCACCCACTGTAAAATTGTGTCATCAACGTCTTCATACTTGCAATACTCGAGAACTTTTTTTTAAATCGCCACTCGTTCGTATAACCTAAGTATAGATTCCCGATTTTTTTAAATTGTTGATATAGAACTAGGAGCGATTTTATTGCTTCAGAGACAAGTCTTTGTTTTTGACTCCATTGTCGGAATCTTTTTAATAAATTGATTTTTCAGAAGGGACAGCTATTTCCATATTGACATTTTTAATAAACTCGATTTACAAACAAATAAAAGTTTCACAAATGAACTGGTCAGACCGAATACCAAATTAAAACTGAAATTTTTAGTTCTATGCTGTGTTAATCCTTTATTCATAGAAAATTGTAAAGAAAGAGTTCGCAAAAATAAATAAGCAGGGCGAGAATCAATAAATAATTGTTCTGGGAAAATACAGGAAAACAGAAGTGCCGTTTTGGTCAATTCCTTGAAAGTTTGCGGGTCTTGTCTTATCTTTTTTTCTGGAAATTTTGTTCGTTATATAGAAATTTTTTCGTTAAATAGAAACACACTTAACCACAAAATTTAAGGGAACGTAAAAAAATTCGTTACATAGAGACTTTCGTTGCATAAAGTTCGTTAAATGGAGGTCCGACTGTACTTCTTATTCCTATTCTTTACTGTCTTTTGACATGAAATCAGTGTAATTAAAAAGTATATCGTAAATATTTTCGTAATTCTAAAACGAATTTTTATTTTAAAATTACATAAATAAATTCACATTTATTGTTCTAAACACTGTATAGTTGAATGCGATTCCTGCGATATATATATATATATTATATATATATATTATATATATATATATATATATTATATATATTATATTGCATACGTAAATGGTAACCTAGTTAGACTTTGGATCTAAAATGGATGGAACTTAAGATGACGCAAGTTAAGATTAAGTAAAAACTTAAATAACAAAACATTTATTTTAGGTGTGATTAGTCAAAACTTTAATGAATAATGTCTCTAAATAATAGCCATTGAAATTAATTTGAAACAAATTTTCACAGAAACATTTTTTGATGAATATCAGAATAGAACTCACAGATGACAAAATTCATTTTGATATCAAAATTGTATACAAAAAAACCCCCAGTTCAGTAATGACAGTCTTCTTGTTATAAACCTTAATTTTTGTAATTAGTAAATCTACATAATTCCATTCTACTCTCTATCTCTCTTTGAGACTTGAAGACTCAAACCTCAAGTATTGGGATGGCTGTACTTAATGAGGTTCAGACCTATTATCACCTATTGTGCCCTTATGTGGTGACCTAAAATCAATAAAACCACTGCAATTATCAAACTGAACTCATTTTAGCGCTTAGCTTGTTTGTCCATTTTAGCGTCCATGAATTCAGCACCAAGTACTGCTCTAAAAGTCATGCTGAGCTTGTCGCCTCTTTATCTTGTTATAAAGAGTGAAGCTAAGTTGGTGGCTTACAGACACACAACAGTGGGAACTAGATCCCTACTATTAGAGGTCACTGAATGTAATTCTGAGTCCCATACTATCTATGAGCTCTGATTACATGACCACCCACTACTCCTATGAAAAACCCTATATAGTTAGTTTCAATGAGGAACCACCTGATTCCTCTGGTGACACTGTATAGTATACAGATGGATCTAAGATGGACTGTGGCTCTGGGAGTGGCATATACGAGGCTCAAACAAATCTCAAAACCTCATATCCTTTAGGAAAGTATGCCACAGTGTTTCAGGCAGAAATATTTGCTATTAATGTCTGTCCAATAGAAAATATTAAAAAGAATTTTAATCAGACTTAGAAGTCTGAAAAATATTAATAGATTAATATTTTTACTGACAGCCAAGCTGCCATTAAAGCTCTTGGTTCATACAAAGTCAACTCTAAGGTTGTCTGAAAGTGCTTACAAAATCTCCTGACCTTGTCACTCAAAGATGATGTAGCAATCAGACGGGTGCCTGGCCATAAGGGAATTGAAGGTAATGAGCAAGCAGACATCCTAGCAAAAAAGGGGTCTGAGACCATTCATGTAGTGGGCCCTGAACCCATAGTAGCCACACCCAAAACTAGCCAAAGGTGTAGTGAAAGATTGGCTTCTAAACCAATCACCTGCACCATTAAAAATTCATTACTTACCTAAACATTTCTCTACCTATATATGTACTAACTATAAGTTAAAAGGTATCTATCTCAGTTAGTCTGTGGTAAAATGCTTAGATCATTTTAAATATTTTTAGGAATTTTTTTACAAAAATAACTCAAAGTAATAAACAGTTCTTTTTTACTCGAAAACGTCAAATACACTTAACATATAGGAGGGAAAATCAATCTTTCAATTTTAATTTTTTACACATATTTGACAGTTATTTCATTTCCAAACTCTTTACATAAATTTTTCTTTTTTTTACATTATATCTTATAGTAAAAAAATATAAATACAAAATTATAAATAAATGCTTAAAAATTAACAAACTATACCTACAAAGAGTAGTACCACAACGATATAAAAATAACTAAAAATAACTTTTGATAAAAGTATACATACATACTAAAATAAAATAAAATGTTTATAAACCATAGGCCCATTTTGATCCTTTCTTTTGATACTTGGTAAATTTGAATTGGAATGAATACTTTACTAGGCATTAATTTAATACCTACATTCGAGTGTAAATAAATAT
Organism: Microvelia longipes; assembly: GCA_018340805.1. Lineage (NCBI taxonomy): Eukaryota > Metazoa > Arthropoda > Insecta > Hemiptera > Veliidae > Microvelia > Microvelia longipes. Next base: position 27,570,196 of record JACMZG010001908.1, on the reverse strand, counting down.
TAAAATTATAAATAATATCAGTATAAAATGTGATACAAATTAAAAAAAAATAGGGCACCAACTGGATTTTTTTTATCATAAGGTCAGTTTAGAAAATTACATTGGTGTACAATTTTACTCTATGCCTGTTTAAAATATCAGATTAAAAGAAAGTTTTAACATTAATATAGTTCAGGATCCAACAAAATGTAAAAAGATTATGTCACTTTTGCATCTCCCCAAACCTTACAATGTTAAGAGCCTTCTCATTTCTATCAAAAATAATATAATATTTTATCTGAAGATTTTTGGCTCCCCAAATAAGAGTGCAACCCCTAATCCCAGAGGGAACTCAGTTTCACACACCTTTAAGGGACTTCCGTTTGACTTAATAACACGGCTAGATTACATATATAGGCTGCAAACTTAAGTATAACATGAATTATTCAAGTTAACAGATAAAGTTAGATTGTACAAAACAAAAGAAAAAAATACATTTTACTTTTAGTAAATACTATTTGTTCTGTTTAACACTTATTAATGAATTTATTAAACAATTAACAACCATTTGCTTATTTCTATTTGTTTATATTATAACAATTATAAAGAAATTGAGATTTATACAAACAAAGAATGAAAGAAATGTAAAAAAAAAATATAAAAGATATAAGAATAGGTTTGTCGGTTTAAATAAATAGGCAAATAGAAATATATATAAAAAATAATACTTTCCTATATACCTACGGTATAAAAGAGTAAAAGAAACAAAGAGACTACACTATGTATTTCATAACAAGGAGCCTCACATAGACATCTCATATGCTGGCAGACTTGATGTTCATATGCAGACTATGCATATGTCTAGATGTCTCATGGACATCTCATGAGCTTTTAGGGAAGACGAAACCAATCTCAAAGGGAGCTATTTTTCACACATCTTTAAGGGACTTCTGCTGAAATTACTTCAAGCATGATTCTCTTGGCCCCTCCCTAGCAACAGGCTTGATTTGGGAACGTAACATTTTGTATTGCATTAAAGCCACGGGATTGCAGCATTATTTAATTATTAAGTACAATAACTTTATAATTATAGATATATATGAGGTGCCTGGTTATAAATAACTGAGGATAAACTATAGATGGTGGACACAACAGTTCTTATTACGGCAACATAACCTAAATGTTCGGTTATAGTAAAAATTGATGTCACATGACTGACATATTTTAGATATTCATTATCATATCATTATTTTATCACTTTTTCAAACATTCTTTTACTATGTTATTTTTTTTAACTTACTTAACTTCTAGTTAAATAAGTCCTTAAAATACTATGAATGTAATATTTTATTGTCAACTATTGAATAAAGTAGTTTTTAACAGATATCACTCAATCTTTGTTTTAATGTACACACACATTGTGTTAAACAAATCACACTCTGGTTTCAAAAAATAATGTATGTTCAGAGAGAGCTCCAATTAACTTAAGAAAACACCACATTTCCAGACACTTTATAAATATGTTAAACTAAGCAAGTTCTTGCTTTAGGGTTTAGACTCTTGTAAAAAGATGTCATACATTTGTAATAATAATAAACTTTAATATTAAGATTTTTAAGTTCAAAATAAATTCATAAATAAATAAAAATCCATAAAATCTTACGAAAGATTCATGGAATGAAAAAAAGCATATAAGGATTAAGAGCGTTATTCTAGAACAATAATTGAGTTTGAGAAAGACTTATGTCTAATTTAATAACATTGGAATAATAAGTCTCACTCCATTTCAAGTATTTCTCTAAAATACCACACGAAAAAACTTATTTTATAAACAATGTAAGATTAAACAAAGAAAATAGTTTATTAATTACAAAAAAATAATGTTCATTGAAGAATATAGTAAATAAAACAGTGTATATTCACAATAGTAATTAGTGATTTTCACTTTTTTTATAAAGTGTTATAAAATTATAATTCAGAATATTCTATTTAACTTTATTTAATTTATTCATATAAAAATATTTCCAGGTACAATTAAATTAATTTTAAGTTGATCCAAGAAATTATTTTGTTACACAGTTATTATTAATGTTTTGATAAATACTTTAAAGTTATGATAAGTTTTATTAGTCAATCAAAAACTAAATATAAAGGAAAAAAAATAAACATGCATGCAATGTTTAATAATAAAATTTTAAACATTTGAAATTTTATTTTTGAAAAAATAAAAAGTAATATTAATTTTGATTAACTTATTTTCTCAATTTTTTTCATGAAACATCATATCTATTCAGTACAAACAAACTATAGTATATTATACTCCTGGCGTTATATTTTTCTACATGATTAAACAGCTATTTAATAGAAGCAGCAGGCGTCCGAATTGGGAAAGAAAAAAAATCCTACAGGTACTTGGGTGACGTCACATGATAACTATAGTACAAACCCCCGGTGGGCGTGATATAAACACATAGTAAACGACATTAACATAAAAAATCAGTAACAAATTAATATGAAGACAAAATTTCGTTAGTTTTTAAATTTATTAGGAAAGGCACACAGCTATGCTAAGCAATAAAAAATTGTCACGATTCATTTTTTAATTTGATATGCGGTTTCCAATAAGACCTGCCTTTGTTTTTAATTAGCTTATACTATGTTACAAAAAGATAAATGTCTTTCATTTATTGTCGGTCAATAAATTTCGTCATGGAACCGGTATGAAGGTAACTGCCAAGAAAATTTTAAGATTAGCGAAAAATTGATTTTAGGCTCTCATCTGCCTCTACCTCAATACATTTATTGTTATATTATAATTATTTTTAATTATAGCTTTTCCAGCTAGAACGTAAATAAATAATATTATTAATTCAGATTGAGTATGACAGAATTCTATGAAATAACAATATTAGAACATAACAATATTACACCGTTAAAAGTAAAAAATGATCAAATCTAGTTAAAAATTAGTTTGTTTTAAATAGAAGAGATAGGATTAGAAGTGCCGTGGGGTGGGAAAAATAACATGAAATAGGCCCTCCTAAACATTGCCCCCCTTGCGGCTATAGGGATTTTTTCCCTATAGCCGCAATAGGGAAAAAGCATTGCATTTTCTCCCTTCCATCTTACAGGGTTACAGATGTAACCCAGTGATGTGACCATGTAGAAAGATATAGCTCAAGGAGTTTAGTGGAAGTGATTATACAAGAACTTTCACATCATACCTTTGTAAGTTGCTGCAAGTTACTAACACCTTTTTGGTTATAGAACACTATTAGGCACACCTAGAAAACCCATAATCACAGTACCTAATAATTAGATTTTTTCAACAATGGATCATAGGGTGGGTATATATATATATATATAATATATATATATATATATTATATATATATATATATATTTGTTTTTGGTAAAGAATTAAGAATTAGTAAATTAGTACATACTAATTTACTAATGCCATTAATATACTAATAGAATTAGTAATCATATTTAAGGTTTATTTTTGAGAGATAGAATGTTTGTTCAAGAAGAATTAAAAATCAGTAAAACATAAAACATTATGAATAGGGAGATTAAAACCTTGTTATCAAAACAAATATTGTTCAAGCTATCTAAGAAGTTTATCCTTGATAGTACAAAAAAATATAGCAAGCAGAGTTGGACAGATTAATTTACAGACAAGATAAAAGAGAAAAAGTAAGAAGAATGATATGTTCTTCTGCATCTTTTTGAAAAATTTACCAAATTTGACCCATCCAGACAGACTAATACTTAAAGGGAGTACATAGGTAGAATAATACAGTGATAAGGGGTTTAGAACTGAGACAGTTCCAAGTGGAAACCATAATGGTACTTACTCCTACTAGGCCTCCCTAGAGAGTGACTAGAGACACCCCACCCCTCTAAAACCCCTATTGAAACACATACCCATCAAACAGAAGGCTTTTTTTAGCGACATCATATTAAATCACTTTATACAACACAGATAATTAAAGAATTCATGCGATAAATAATAATTACAACTTATTATTTATTAATTTTTCTCAATTTAAAAAAATAATGCAATATTTATGAGAAATTGTAATTATTATGAAAAATTAAAAAATTACGTCACAGATGTACAGTTATGGTACCGTGCTACCCAGGGAATGATAAGAGCTGTTGTATTTGCCCTCTAAGTATTAGTGGCTTTGGACATATCACTTTTGAATATCTGGTTGTCTTTACTTTGATTATATAGGTAATCTATATAATCACACACTATGTGCTGCCTTAATAATGAATTTTGTACTATCCTATTACAACCTTGGACTGAAACAGTATTTGCTGTTGAGGGTGTTTAGTGTTATAAAATAAAGTTGCTGACACCACCTATAGGTTCTACAGCCTTAACTCTATGATTATTGGTTATGATAACTTTAGATTTTAAAATTATTATTGAAAACAATAAAGATGTGGCACAGGTCCACTAGACAATAAAATGTATCATAATTAAAACAACTATTAATACAAATAAAAAAAAGACAAAGTAATATTAGTTTTATCATGTTTCCTTTGCAGTCTTTTAGATTGTTTCAAGAAACTGATACAGTATTTATGAAAAATATACATTTTTTATATTCTAGTCTCTTTTAAAGAATCTTTCTCAATAATAAAATTATATTTAATATATTGATTGTTAAAAACATAGTTTAAATATGAAAGTTTTAAAATTAAATATAGCTTACAGAAAACAAAGAAACATTGTAGAGATTAAAGCTATGTATTTTACAGTGGATGCACTTAGAAATATACAATGAATCCACAACATTTTACAAAAAAAAAGACCAAACAATTTTTTAAATGAACTATTAAATTTTGATGCATTACTAAAATTTTATTTTAATCCAAAATACGATACAGAAAAAAATACATTAACTTAAAATTATTTTATTCAATTTTTAAACTTAATAAATTAGATTTTTTTTAAATGAACACATTTCTTTATATAATGTTAAAACATTTATAATTCATTATATGTTTTATAACTTAATACATAAATTATGCTTAAAACAGGAGTTGAAAGCCATACTTAGTCTTCAATTTTGTTAACTATAAGTTACGGGTGTTCTCTGATGATTGTGAAAATTAAAAAAAAGCTAACTAATCAGATTACATTATACTGATTATTAATTTGATCATTATAGACTTAATGATCAAACATAAATTTAAAATTGTACCAAATTATAAACATAAAGTTGGATTGAATTTAAAAAAAAAGTAAATTCTAAAGAAGTAATAAAAAATTTGGGTATGATGTTTTCCTCACTACATTGCATTCATTACGCTCATTCTCTCTAATTCAGACTTGCTTCGCTCGTCCTCAGAATATACAAATTGCCAAATTTATACACCAACATGTCTTTAGACGCCCTTCGCTAGTCCTCAGACAGTAAATACATTCATTTTATTCTTAGAAGTGACCCATTCAGTCACAGACCTCACTCAAGGTTGCTTGACATTTATGATCCGACAAAAACCATAGATATACTTGCCGTATTGAAACAAAACTTAGTATACTATTTATTAGGTTAAGGGATACACTTGCACTGTATTTTAACTTACTTGGATTATTTTTTGATTTTTTGCAATTATTTAAAAAAATGTATACAAGTCATTTGATAAAGATTGAATTAATACTGATAATGAAATGAAACTTAACACATATGTTGTTCTTACATATGATTACATGGGTGCCAAATCTCAAATTGATCAAATTACATTCTTGCGTTTTATTGATTCTTTTTGCGTCATATAAAAATACATTTCCTGGATACCACAACTAAACCTAAAGATTACTTTTTGTACCAAGTTTCAACTCTCTAGCATAAATATGCTGGGAGCTACGATGATAACATACACACTTACATACAGCCAGTCACCTTTGTGAAAACCATTCAGGAGGTTTTCAAAACACCTGATACAGATAATTCAGGATAAATCCAGTTTTTTTGCAAACAAAATAATTTTCCTACAAACCAACAGCAAAAAAGAGGAATAGTAATAATTAAGTTTATTTGGTCTTTATTAAAAATAAGCCAAAATGTTAATGAAAGAAAAATAAAGTTTATAGAACTATCAAATAATAAATTATCCGTAGGCTTTTAATGATGCTTTTATCCTCTAATAAACTTATCTCTCATTTAAATTTTCATTAATTTGATTTTTATTATTTTTCACTTATTTGATTTGTTTAAATATGACTAGAATATCAATTAACTTTATACTTATACCTAATAGATTACACAGAAGAATTCGAAGTTAAAGGGAAGATATAGACATAAAAATTATATTTTAAGATATTTTAGAAGGCTAGGATTGTAACAAATTAATATAATATATAATTAAAATTAACTTAATAACGACAACAGTACTAAAGGTATTGTAAATATAACAATATTATTAACAATAAAAACTTAAAATTACCGCATAAACCATATTAATACTCTATTACAATTGTATGATAGCTGCTATTAGAACCTGAGTTATATATAAAAATTTCAAAATTGGCATTAGACCTGTTTGTATAATTGTAATCCAACATAAATAAATAGTATATTACATAACCCAGCAGTAAAAAGGTGTTTTTATTACAGCAGAATATACATAAACAAATAGTTTTTATTTATTTATAAATTCAGAGAAAATATATAAACAGTTTTATCCATTAATATGGTGTGAAGAAACTTGATCTTTCATAACGAAAGAAAGCTAAAAACTAATAAAGAAAAATTTCATTTTGGTGAGGTTATATTACTGTAGGTTACAAACCACCAAGGTTTAATGGTCCAATATTTGGTATTTTTAAAGAATAATAACTAAGCCCCCATTGGCTCCATTCTTTCCTAATTCTCTTCAGTCCCCATCTCCTTTTAATACCAATAACAAACACAATTTTCTGGGTAAAACACAATTTGGTTCTACTACACTATGATGGTGGTTCTATCAGTTTGGTTCTACCACACTTTGATAGTGGTTCAATCAGTTTGGTTCTACCACACTAAGATGGTAGTTCAATCAGTTTGGTTCTACCACACTATGATGGTAGTTCTATTAGTTTGGTTATTATAGTTGACAAAACTAATGTAGTTTGGTTTTATCATGCTACTATGGTGGATAAAACCAACATAGTTTGGTTTTACCACTCTATTATAGTTGACAAAACTAATGTAGTTTGATTTTACAGCACTACTATGGTGTATAAAACCAAAATAGTTAGGTTATACCATGCCATTATAGCAAAACCAACATAGTCTGGTTCCACCACGCTACTAGAATGGATGAAATTACAAACCAAAAAATGAAACATTTGTAATGATATTAAAACACCATCTAAATAATTAACATAGTCTAATGTCTATTTAAAAAAAAAACTTTTATACACATTTTAAAGATAATATTATTTGTCCTCAGGATTAGAATAGATCATAAGGATCTTAAACAACTGTTTTTAGAACATTCCAAAAAAAGATAATTTTTAACTCTGGCCCTTTTAGTAGCAACTAACTTTAGTGCTGTGAAAAAATTCCTTCTTATAGTTAATCAACTATATGAAGAACTAATAATTGTAAAAAATAAGAATCATGGTTAGTAATCGTAATCACTGCAAATGATTTTGATAAAGCTCAAACCACTTTATTGTGGGTATGATAAAAAAGCAACAAGTAAATAATAAAAAATATAAAAGGATTTTCTTACCACACTAATTAGGGAAATATATCATTTTTTTCTAAGTTACATTTTTTAACAATAAAAGTTATTGAACACATTCTGATTAATTGTACGCAATAGTATATTTAAAAAAAATCTAGACGTTATACATTAATTTTAAAACATTTTTTTACGACTTAATGGTTCCTATTATTTATGAGAATTTAAAAAATTTATTTTTTTTAATTTTTTTAGGAGAGGGTTAAGCATTTTAATTCCTATGAAATTTCATAAAGACAATCTAAATGTAGCTATATCCAACAAAAATTAAATATAGTTTTGTTAGTACTTTATAGTAATATTTTTTTAAATCTAGAAAAATAAACTTTACTCTAATGAAATATAAGTGCTTGCTGATTGATTTTATACATTGGAGATTATTAAAATCTATATTAGTTTTGTTTCATAACCAATTTATGAAATAAATACAAATGAAGAAGTACTTTTTTGTAACCTAAGAACAAAAATTAATCACAAATTTAACCACCCTCTCCTCATTAATAAATGCCACAGATATAAACACACATCTCTTTAATATATCATAGAAGAAGAAATTTAACACAACATAAAAAAGTTGTTTGATAGAACATACAAAAAAGAGAGACACTGATTTTTTTTCGCTCAACAAGAAACACCACAATAATTTTGCCCATCACCCATTTCATTGAGCAATGAAAATCTAGAAAATATCTCATTTTTACCTTATTTAATTATTTAAAACTATGTTTTATATACATCTATAAATACAAGTCTTTTAAAAAAGATACTTGAGGGTTATTAGTAATTTAATCTGCAAAAGTGGGTTCAATAAATTGCATGTTGTTTTTACGCTAATCTTATATTTGTTTCTCTAAAAATCAGTTTTTAAGTTTACCAGGCTGTACCTTCTTAAACTGAAGAGTCTAATCTTTTTAACCTGTTTTTTCAATTAATGTAATGAAACTATTATTTCAACCCTGAATTTTATTGAATTTTATTCAGTGTAAAATAATCAGCTAATAATTATGTTGAAGGTATATCACGTGATTCATTTTTCATTTGTAAGTGTCATTACAGTATACCAGGTAATTTTGGGTGTCCAACACCATATTAGAGTTGAAAAAATGGTGTGATTGCAAACACATTTTTTAAGACAAAAGTGTTTATAATTCTGTATTCTGCAATACAGAGTTCCAATTTGTGCTGTAAGTAGGTTAAAAACAAAAGTTTGTTTAAAAAACTACTTAAAAATCTCTTAAAAGCTCGTAAAATGATTAGTGATGCCAAGTTTCACTAATAATAATAGCTATTATCATATTGATAATAGCTCAATGTCGTTACCTCAAATAGGGCCATCAATTATGGCATAGTTGGTACAAGTGTGCTCCCATGACAAATTATTGATGGGAACTAATTAGATCCAAGATATCTAGAAGCCTAAACTACTTGATACACCATAGATTCTCTTAATTTTTTTATTTATATTTTCAGGAAACAGAAAAGACTTAAGGAATTTAATTATTAATACCACATACTGATAACAAACGAACATTGGTTTAAACTCAAATATAAGATCAAATTTAAATAAATGGTCATACTAGTAAAGAGACCTTTTTACTTTGAAGGTTATATTTATGTTCTCAAATACTTATAAAAGGAATATTTTTTGCTAGTATGAAAAAAATATTAAATTAATGATAAATATTTGTTTAACCAATAAATTAAACATTTACAATTTAATGAAACCCTTTACAGTTATTAATTTTGACTGATGCAGTTTTCTTTTACTTTGGTTATCATGGGAAATTTGAGCAGTATAATTAATAATTTATAAATAATTATTGGGCAGTATTTTTACATTATTTAAATTAATTAACAAAAACAGATTTTGTTTGCTTAAGCACTATAGTGCAATATTTCAAGAAAAAGTTGTTGCCAAAAATATATGTTTAAATACTAATTCCCAATCCAACCTTCGACCCCCAATAAGTTTTGTTGTATAAATTTAAGGCCAATTTTTAGCCAGGTACTTAGTAGTTTTAAAAATTGAAGTTTTTTAAGCGTTTCAGCTGATATAGCACTCACTGATTCCAGAAAAATTGTAAATGAAGATGTGGAAGAGTGCCCCCTAGGAAGACCCTTGGCTTCTAGAAGTGCATAGCTCAGTGCCTCATGGTCTCCTTCATCGAACTGCTCCTACCTAAACATTAAAAATGAACCACTGTAATGTAATAACATATTTAATAAATCCGTCTAGATCCTAGGACAGAGCCAGGTGTCTGCACTGTTCCTTACATTGCTTTGGCTTCATAATGATATATATAAGCTGACTGTAGCCATGCCTTGTGCTAGCAAGGCGATCAGTCTAAATACATAAACAAATTTTTGAATCAAAATTATATTTATTTTATCTTATAAATAAAAGCATAAGACATATAAGTCCAAGAGCCTGATGCAAAAACCTAACCATTGTGCCCTAAATAACCTGCTACTTTGTTTTATTTTGCCTCCCTGATAAAGGATTAGGTGATCTGCCATTTCATATCAAGAATTTTGGTCCCTGTGCCCCTTCAGTGTTCAACAAATTTCCCCAAAATAAGCTTTTGCCTTACAGTGCTGTTCCTATTGGTTTTATCAAAAAAGTTAAAGGGCTCTTATTTAAAGTTTATTAAATTTGTGACAAATCAGTGTTTTAACTATCGAAATTGGCTTATAGAACCAGAGATAAAATTGTTCAAATATTACTGAAAATTTAACAAAATTCACTCATTTACACCCTAAAACACACAAAACCCATAAAATTGCAAGTTTTTCTATGCCAGCAGGTTTAAGATAGATACAAGCAGACTTAAAATCAAGCATATCTGTCAAACAATAATTAAATGTTTTACTCATACTGCTAGAAAATATGTATTTTTTCACAAAAAATAAGACAAATGAAAGGGCTTAGGGGCCAAATTCCCGATATGAAATAACAGACCACCTGATCCTTTGTCAGGGAGCCAAAGTAAATCAATCCAGCAAGTTAATCCTTAGAGTGCTTAGGGTCTCAACAGTCATTTTATTGTGTCTTGCTTTAATATGTTTTATTTCTTATTTTATTCACACTAATTAAACCTTTTTATAACATTCAAACTTTTTTATTTTCAGAAGGAGACTTAGGGGCAGGAAGAAAAGTTTCAGGACCTCCTGAACTAACCCTTTCTTCAACATCACTTTCTGCAAATGAGTCAGTTTGTGTAAGAAAACAATAAATATAACAAACCCAAACCAATTATAAGATTAATTTAACTTACATAAAAATGAGGGAGCTAATACATCGAGCGGGAGAGATGCTCTCCTCCAAGAAGGGGTAGGAGACTTAGGGGCAGGAAGAAAAGTTTCAGGACCTCCTGAACTGCGTCGAGTTAGTAGTTTCTTTTTACGAGATTTCCTAACTCTTTCTTCAACATCACTCCCTGCAAATGAGTCAGTTCGTGTAAGAAAACAATAAATATGCAAGTACCATGAAAATTAAGAATATGTAATTTAAGAAAATTGTTAAATTAAGCATAAATAAAGCTCTCAACAAAACAATGGTAAAAATCCAAAATATTTTGACTGGATGATTTACTTTGAAGTAATTTTTTATCTAGACAATTTTACATAATATTTTTATAATTCAACATAATTTAAACTTAAAAATCGTATTTCCTCACAGAATAATAATAATCACTTTAATTAACCAGGTTAAAATAAAAATAGTAAATTGGATTTTATACCCATAAGTGTTTCATAAAAACTGATTAGTCGTTTTTTCTTGAAAAATATTTCATAAATACTACTAAAACAAGACATGATGATCAAGAGATAAATATTTAAAATATAGATTTCCAACTTTCTAGACTCCACAGCTTTCAAGAAGTCAGGAATTATCCATCTCACTGTTGCCTCAACTGGTTGACAGAGATAGAACAAAGTATGGAGGGTTCACAATGATACAAATCATTTGGTGATTGCTCATCAATTAGAATCCTCTACATCGGGGGTTCTCTAAAAGCCTTTTGCCACCACTATTATTTTTACATAGTACTTTAAAAAAATCTAAAATCATGAAAAAACAGAAATGATAAAAACTAAGATTTAAAAGTTATTAAGTTATTTTTGGTAAATTTATGACATTTTTATTTTTAAATTTACGAAGAGGAATATTTTTGGACACTTTTCATTATTATTCATAATTATAATCAATTAGAAAATGTGCAATTACGACATTTTATTTTTATTTTTTAATTCACTAACTATTCAGAAATAAAATATTTAATATTAAATAAATATTTTTTTCAAAGAAAATTCGTTAAAAATTTTACTATTTAATTTTTTCCATTTCTGGCTCTGTTGTATTGGTGATATAAGAAGAGTACATCAGAGGTTTATTATATCTATTGTAAAGGAAGGGGTTATTAGTCCCACCCCCTTAATATGTATGTATTATAATAACACTTGGTAGTACACCAAATATTATTTTAGATGGTAAGTGGTGACAAAAGTTTGAGAACCCCTCCTCTATATAATTTGTCTAGCAATGGTTAGACAAATTAACCATTGGTTATGTTGTAATCAAGAGTCAATATTTTACTTTTGTTTACCCTCCAAACTTATAGTAATTTTCCTAGGTTCTTGAGACTTGGTGAATGATTCTTGAAGTTTAAATTTCACTCTGTGGCTCCGTGCTTTATCTAGATTAACCTATTTAATATCCAATCAAACACAACTTAATTTAATATTTTTTATTTATTTTTATTACAAAAGAAGAAAAATCACACTTAAATATACTTCATTTTTTGGGCACAACCATTTTGTACAATAAAAAGAATAATATGGGAAGAATAAAAAATTATTTACAGCATAACTATTTTTTCCATTAAATTGCACCAGGTACACGTATTAATTTTAATAATTAACTTATAAATAATTATTTTTTTAAAATAAAATCTAAAATTAAAAGTTTGAAAAAATAAAGCTTAAGAAGACAAAGCAATAAAAAGTGACAAACTTATCAGAAATGTTATAAGAAGAAATATATTTCAAAAAGTTAACCTAAAATAGAATTTATAATTGATAGGTTCAAAAAAAAGTTATTGTGGCCCAATAACTTTTTCTTTCATTAGAAATAATTAAAAAGGGATACACTTTGACTTCTTGGATCACTTAGAATAGAAGTAGAAATAATATGCAATTTAAGCATTTTTAACTACACTTTGGTGACGTTGCCACAACTGGACCACATTGAACATATTAAATACCAGCTTATGAAATTTAATAAAAAATCTTAGCAAATAGCAACAAATTGTACTGATTTACACATATTAATCTAGTCAACAATAATTAGATTGCTTCTAGCTGTTTCTATAGAGACATAGTTTCTATAAGACAGCTCTGGAAAGCTGTAGACATATGTCTCTCAATCAACGCTCAGTTAATTAAACTTATGTTTTAATTTATTATTTTCTTATAAGAAATTATTGAAATTTACATCAATACTTAAACCACAAAGCATACAACTTCCACATTAAGGGTGCCCTCATAGAGTGGAACCTAAATGAGAAAAAATACTTTAATAAAAAATTTATAAATAACTGAAAATGTTCATAAATGATATTTTATTTTATTCTTTACTTTTAAAGCTTTAATAAAAATGTTCATAACTGACATTTTATTTTATTCTTTAGTTTTAACAAGAATAAATGTGAAAAAAAATAATCAGAAGTTTAATTTACAGTAAAGGGTGCAATATATATAAAATTAAGAACATTTAACAATTTATAAAAATTTAAATTTAGTTCAAAATAATCTTCTTAGGGGGACAAATAAATACATTTTATTTCTTCTTTAATTATCAATTATATTAATCCTAATGATTAATACATCATATTTAAAGTATGCATTATAAATACATATAATTATACATATAATACATATAATTTAATTTATAATTGGGATAAAAGTATTTAACAACAATTGAATAAATTAATGAATAGTTATTTAATTATAACATTTTTATTTTAAGAATGGTACTCGCTGCTTGCAGGTCAGAATCTATAAACAATTTCACCTTTTTATGAACAGATTTTTGCATTTTTACTTTTCTTTACTAACTACCACAAGTATAAAAGGAAAGTATTGTGTTTACCCTAAAATTCTGAAACAGATATCTCGTCCATTATCCACTTTTTAGTTTAAAGAGGTTCTGAGTGGTTTTCATTATGATGTCTATCAATGTGTGAGTGTGCTATTTATAACTCCCTCTGTGCTAGAGTGTTGAAACTTGGCAAAAAAGTCAACCTCACAAAATTCAAATAAGTTACCAAAAAGAACACATTTTAAGTGGGGAGTCGTTCTCAATGTTTTTTGGGCCCGTGAGTTGAATGAGAGTGGTCCTAAGACGAAAAGAGCACTCAAAGTCAGAGTACCTAGGTTCGAATCCTAGTTTTAATATAACTTTAAAACTACAAACTAATTCTGGTGCATGTCGGGCGAATTTCCTTTAGAATGCGTTTTTCCGTGCTTATGTATCTATTTATTGCTTAAGGATCCGATTTATGCTTTATAACTTGAGCAGTTACCAATTATCAAGCACTACTCGTAACTCATTTTTTCTGTATTTTTCAAAGGAAATTCACTAAATCCTAAAGAAACAAACTGAGCATTAAACTAGTGCAAATAACGGTGTGCACTGCCAACTTTAGAGGCATAGTTTTGTAAAACAAACGGCATAATTATGGCATTTCCTTTAAAATATACAGAAAAAAGTTAAGAGTGGTGCTTGATAATTTGTATCTGCTCAAGTTATAAAGTATAAACCGGAACCTTAGGCAAGAAATGGATTGTTAAGCACGGAAACTCGTATTCCAAAGGAAATTCCCCCTACATGCGGACTACCACACTGAATTTTCAAAATTATTTACACAATAGTTTTTTACTTTATTATAAAGATTAGTCTCTCAGGACTGAAAGCTGTGAGTAAAAGTTCTGAGGTACCCTGTACCCAATTTTTATTTTTAAATCCATTATCAGCAAAGGTACAACATTTAGATACAAATATAAGCTTGTGGTGAAATAAAACTTTTATAAAATATTTAAAAGTAGCACTAGAATATCTGATAAGCTAAGAAATTGTATATATAAAGATCGATAAAAAGAGAAAATACTTTAAGTAAAAATATCTTTCTCTTAAAAAAAATAATGTTAAAATGGTCATTAGATTATCAACCCATTTTTAAAAGGTGCCTTTTGGTTGAATTTTGATTCATCTCATAGCTTATTTAAATTTAATTAGTTGTTGACAGAGTTAAATTATAATTCTTTTGGCAAAGAAGGATTATAATTTAACATAATTTTCTTTACAAATAATTATGGCAAATTATATTTGGCCAACAATACCAGGTACCATCAATACCTAGCAACACCAATTTCAAAAGTAGAGTACAACTTACTTGACACATTGCAATCAATTAATTTCAATTGATATTATTTGATTTTCTCTAATTATTATAAAAAAATATATACGAACTAGTTTAAATGTATTTTATAACCATTATTAATAAAATCTTGTAAATTTGATAAAAATATAATCTAATGTTAAATGCAAGAATATTTCATTAAATTGTTCATCAATGATAATTTATATTTGGTCTGATTAAAAAATATAATCATAAATTGATGATAAACAAATAATAGGTGTCAAAATGGTCAATACATAAGGCCCATTACATTAAGTTTAGTTACATTTAAAACAATTATTATTAAAAAATAAGTAATTATAATAAAAAAAGAGCTCCAGTAAGCTGTCACTAGGTTATCATTTGAGTCATTTTGAAAGGGGGAGAAAATGGAAGAAGAAGTGGAAATGAAACGTTCTAAAAAAATTGACAAAATCATCAGTCTAAATTCAATTAAAAGGGTTTGTGAGGCTTCATAACTAAAGTGGTTAAGCCATCGTCTTTATTTTGATTCTGGGTTAAATATGTATATCATGTTATGGCACTGCTTTGTTTGTAGTTGTTGTGTTTGTTTGCTACTGTTATGGCCCTTAGTAGGTCAAATTAATTCATTCCAATTTGGATTCACCAATCAATAAAATACACTTTTAGTGAATTTTCATCATGAAAATTACACTTATAAGGTTGTTCAGATGATGGAAGTTAAGAGGGGAAATGAGGAGGGGAGATCAAATCAGTTTAATTTCCTGATACAAAACAATATTTGTGCACAAGCTCTCCTTATTTTCTTGACAATTTGTCAAATTTTATTTATTTATTTAAATGTGTTTATTTATTTAACATTTTAAACACTGGGTTAAAATGTATCATAAAGAGAAAAACATGAAGAAACAAATAAAATATGGAGTTTCCGTCACTTTGATACATGACTTTGAATAATTGGAAATATATTAAAATAAAATTTTAGGTTTCTTTAAAATTCCTTCATTTAAAAAGTTGAACATGTTTTTAGGTTTCAATATTCAGTATTATAATTTAACTATTGAATTCTACTTCCAACTCCACTCCCTCTCTAAAAATGAATAAAGCTTTGACTTAACAACAACCCAGTGGAAATTCGTTTTTAATACACGTATACAGGGCAACCAAATATATGTACACCAAATAAATACAAATCAAAATAATAAACCAACAAACGGATATATATATATATATATATATATATATATATATATATATTATATATATATATATATATATATATATATATATATATATATATATGAACAGAAAAGTAAAATGGAAACTTTTAAATTAAAAGTTTTCACAAATGTAATATCTTTCAGTCCCCCTGCTTAGTTCAGATACATATTTCACGTCCATATAATTACATATAATTATTTACTAAATTTTTTAATACTTAAGTAATTAACATACATATAATATACATTTAATTGAAACTTTGACATTAATAAAATAAATCCAATAGAAAATTTATTGTAATTTGATTGAAGACCAAATATTTTTTTTTTTATAATTGAAAAACCATTGAAAACAACAACTTTTGATGTAACAAAAACCTGGCAATAAAATCCAAAAATTTAGATAAAATTTCCAAAAAATCCAATAAATCAGTAACCTCACAAAATTAAAATACTATTACACCTAATGCTGAAATTTGATTAAGTAATAATTTTTATTTAGCTTCTTGAAAAACCAACTATTAGCACCAATGTTTATCCTTTAGAATGGAAACGTAATCCATGAATAATAAAAAGTTAACATTTCAAAATACCCTAATGAAGGAATAGATGATAAATGAACAAAGAACATTTCAAAAATACTCTGATGAAAGAATAGATGATGAATAAAGCAAAAATTGATACATAGAACTATCCTGAAACAATATTGTTCCAACTTTAAAATAAAACCACAAAGTTAGTTTGCGAATTTAATTTATCAGTGATTACTAAAGAACATATCAGTATTTGCCTGCAATAAACAACTCTGGGTATTAAAAACCAAAAACAAGGAAGTATTATTCACATATGCTGAATTAAAAATTAATAATTTGATCAGCAAATCCTGATTTAGCTCATGATCATAAAATAGGCACAATTTGTTTTAAAAAAAAATATTTTTTTTTCTAATAAAAGTGCCTTTATTAGAAAATCTTGTGTTTAATCAAATAGGGTTAATTTTGTGGACATAATTATCAAAATTAATAGTTAAAGTTGCAACAAAACTGTTTCTGAGTATTAAGCAAGTAATAATGGAAATTTATTTACTTTAATCAACAGGTTCAAACACTGATTTCAACAAAAGATACATTAGATAAAGATACATTAAATATAGGACATAATATTCAATAACTAAAGTAAACAAAAGTTACATAGTGATGGTAGGGTGTTACTATATGTAGATGATATCATAAGTAATGAGTTGTTAAAAATCTAAGAGACGTACTGGGTGAAATCAAAGAGGAAAGACTAAGGTAAAATAACAGTGATAAGGAGTCTATAAGTTTGACAGTTTCTATTAGGTGCCATAACTGTTCTTACTTCTACTACACTTGCCACGCTGACATGCCACGTGACATGGTCACATGACTAAAAATCAGCTGGAAGGGAGAAAATGCAATGCTTGTAACACACTAAAGGGAAAAAAAGTCCCTAGAGCTGCAAGAGGGGCGATGTGTAGGTGGGGGTAAGTCAGGTTATTTTAACCACCCCACGGTACTTCTTATCTAACTCTTCTATTCAAAACTATTTTAAATAAAAGTTATTTTATTGGGTGAATTATAATAATAGGTGGAGGATGAGTAAGATCTTAAAATAAGTAGATGTTATAATAAAAAAGGTTTAATTGTAGTCAAGTGTTGATATATGAATATAAGGCTTGTAGGTTTATGTAAAAGTCAATGAAAGTAAACAAGGGAAATTTTTTTTAAATGATCATCAGTGCAGGACATTGAAAATAAATAAATTTCCATTAAAACATCAAATATGAAAATAAAAATATACCTTGATTAGGCCTGAGAGTGGGAGGGAGTGGTGGTGGGGCTGGCCCGCAACCTGAGTTCACTTTATAACCGGCGGCAACCGGACGTAATACACCTATAGCCAAAAACAAAACAAAAAGAAAAGAAAAATAAAAATAAAGCAGCTAATCATCAAATGGCCGCCACAAACAACATCAAAAGCATAAGCTTCTAACATTCAGCTTTCAAATAATACAACAGCTGATTTTAATTTGTTTATGTTTATTAATTGATCTTACGATTTTTTTCATTCTTATCTTTTAAGCAAAACTTTAAAATAATTTATTTTTAATATTTTTATTAATAGTTATTTCTTAGTTAAATAGTAATATATATATTATTAATAGAATGATTTTCTTATTATTAGTAGATTATTATTATATACTATTATAATTTTTTTTATGTTTTTGTAAATATTAGATAAAACTCAGGTTGCCTTCCAGTGTAAGGTATGTTTCCAATGTAAAAACTAAAATGTTTAAAAATGTTAATAAGTAAAAAATAATTTTAAAAAAAATTAAAATTGAATTAAGAGTTACATGCACAAAATAAATAAAATAGAAAAAGAACAAAAATTAATAAATAAAATAGTTAAAACCAAATAAGCTACATTGACAAATAAAAATATTGTCTAATTTTGTCTAAAAGTAAACACTTTTATATTTTTCCATGTAGTGAGATTCCCCATCTTAAATTAGGATTGACAAAAGTAATGTAAACATTTAATAATAAAAATACGCAGGATTTTAGCTGTTTAAACATTTTTTGAATGATTAAATGAGTGATTTTACTATAAAACAATAAAGAAGAAATTTATATTTTGTTTGATACTACTGATATTTAGCTTGCCAAGCATGATGGTGGCAAGAGAGCACCACTTGTCTTTGGTAAATACTTTACATTATTTTCTTTAGAATTTTAATTGAAGTTGAGTGATTCCAGGTTCTGTAGGCGCTCTGATGAATTACACAAAACAGTGGGACATGATATTATGTCAAGCCATTAATGATGACAAATGGTGGAATTTTTTAAGTGTTTCTGATACAACTTATATTGTGTCAATAAATTAATACATATATTTAAAATTAATGCTGAAAAGTTAAATAATAATAACTTTAAGTTATCAATTTTGTTTTGTTTTTTAGTTAATAAACAAAAAAATGTAACTAGAGGTTTCAACGTAATGGCCAAAATCGATAATACTAATAAAAACAAAAGTTTGACATTTAAATAAATAATAATAATGTGATCAATTAAAGAAATAATAGTTAGTAAAACGGATAAACACAAGGTACAAAAGCAACTAACTCAAAAATTCCACAAGAAGTGCGCAAAAATTCAGCAAATAAAAATATAACTGAAATCAAAACAATACCTTTTTAACTGGAGTAGGTTTAGCCTAAGTCTAGGACCCAGGTGAATGAAACAATGGTCAAAATAAAATCATAAAAGAGTCATGACAATATAAAATGATTACATTAAAATCAGGTGTTGTATTTTCATCATTATTTAAATCTAAAATTCACCAGATATGAAAGGGATCCTATGCTTTAGGATTCAAATAAATCAGAAAATATGCCTAGGAATGAACAGGTCAAGAGTCTCATGAATATTTCAAACAAGAAGACCATTTAATTCAAGTAATTTCATAGAATACAAATTAATTGTATTTTGATATAAAAACAATAAATTCAAGTATCTCCTTCTTTTTAGCATCTTGAAATCTTTAAGATAAAAAATAATGCAAGAAGATGAATTTTAGATTTTTTTAAATTATCACACGTGAACTTAAACGCCAGAAGTTAATTTTAAGCCAGTAGAAACTGGTTTAAAATGTTTAATTATTAAAGTTATCTTTTAAAATTACCACAGAAATTGTGGGTATTTTTAAAATGATGTTTTTAAATGCTACATCAATTTATAAAAAGGAAAGTTTTTATTTTATTTATCAATCAATTTCGGTTCAATGTTTAAATAAATTGTGGTTTTCAAATCAAAAAATATTTAATAAGTTTAATAAAAATGTTCTATGTGTAAACTTAAGTCTGGAGAAAATTGGCTATAAATTCCTCTATGATTAACTATTAAAAATACCAAAGATAATGAAACTACAATTATATTCTTCACCTCGATTCTACTTTTTGATAAATACACTTTTCATAAGGAGGAGAGAAAACAAAAACAGGTTTATATTGACAAATTAAAAATTTTAGGGAAGTAAGAATCAATAAAATCAATGAGAGAAAAATGGGAATTACAAATGAACATATTAAAAAGAAAATATTGAAAAGTAACATATAGAAAATAAAATTCAGGTAAGGTGTTAAAACATAAACTTTTAGTAATTGCCTTACCTCGTAAACGTTTTCATTTATGTTTAAAATTTAATATTAAACAATTAACTGTTTTCTCGCTTTTTAACTTTCCAAATCTATCTGAAGAGTAAAATAAAAATCCAGAGCAAAATTATTTGTAAAAATAGTACAATCAAATTGAAGAATACTGTTGTAGAGTATGAATAATGTTATTGAGTATAAATTTAACTTAACAGCCAATCCTAACAAGAAATTTGATTAGGTTAATGTGATAAACAGTTCAATCGAAGTATTTTATGAATTACGATTTTATAAAATGTTAATTTTAAATTATAGCCATAACACCTGAAACCCTCTTCCAACATGAACGTATTATTTTTAAAATTGGTTTAGATTTAGGTTCAGGTAGTTTATAGAAAATAACGGTTACTCATTATTTTAAATAAAATCCACAGGAGGATAAAAATCCACAATGACAAGACCTAGTTAATATTACACATTTTATTTTCAGTAAGAAACAGTCCAACTGAAAGAAGTTATGTATGATTTATGAAGTAAATTGATATCAAAATCTTGTGTTTCAATATAATTTCAAAATAGCATAATTCAATAATAAATTTAATTCTTGGATTTAAATTACTTTTAATAGGAAACATTAATAAATAACAAATTAATTAATGTGACAGTTTAAACTTTTTTTTATATTTTTTTTAATTTTTCACATAAAACATTAATAATTTGTTAAGGGGAAACATTTATAATTTAATTATTTATTTCGGTAATTTAATTTTCAAGGGAAGTTAAATTTAAAATAATATATTTATTTTAATTCCGATAATTAACAATTATTTGAAATATTTTTAAAGGGGTTTATCAAACAAAGGGGATCGCTTCTTAAGTCTGTCAGATTTATGAAGCTGCAATTAGTTAGGGAGATAAACAGTAAATTATCATTTAAATTAAAGGAAAAGATTGCACACAAATAAATAAAAGACTTTCAATATAAATATCAGAAAAATGTTAGCCCAATACTTGTATGTTAGCCAAAATCGTATCATGCTTGATTATCTTTCCAATTCAAATCCAATTATTCGACAATTAATACTTTAATTGTCAAGCTTTGACAATTTAAGTAAGCTTACTTTTTCACAAGTCCAAAAATGCTTAACATCCCATACTTTAGCACCAGTGTACTGTGTTAAATAATGCAAATTCTTTATTTGCTTGGAACACCTCGATTTACCATCACCACGTAAACACAAAGCCTAATTTTCTTTTAAAAACCATTAAGTTCACATTAAGAATTATTATTTCTGAAGCTTATTTTATAAATCTAGCCAAGCATTTATTTATTCTTATTATGAAATCAAATAAATAGAACCAACGTAGGAATTTAGAGCCCCACTTCAATGTTTTCATTTGATAAAAACAGCATGAATCTAATTTATAAGTATGCAACAAATTCATTTAATCTGCCATCTTGAATTCTTTACTAATTCAATACGTTGGAATTAAATTAATTTACTGAAAATATTACTTCATGGACAGGACAGTTTTCTATAACATTTAATTAGGGGACAAATAATAGAAAAATTACTATTTTTTCTAGAAATATAACACAAATATTACAAACTATGACTATAACGTCAATTTAAAAAATAGTTACTTATTTCCACACAAACACTCTCTCGCTACTAAGTATCACAATCTTAAATAAAAACTAAACATATTTACGATAAGGTACAACAGTGTTATCCATATTTTTTCCATACAATAATTTTAAAATATTTTGCGTATATTTTCATAAGTAATATTAAAAAATAATTGAAAGTAGACAAAACATCAATTTCTTCAGACATTTATTTTCTGGGAGATTTTTTCACAATATTAAATTTTAAAGATTATAAGTTTATTATTTTTTGCTTTACATTTAATTTAATAAATGATAATCGAGGATTCATTTTTATTTTCAAATTTGAGATAGATGTAATGCGATAAATGTAATTAAAATTAGGTAATAGGAGGATTAACAGAGGATTTAACATAAACCAATGAAATAACTGTTATAAATTATTTTCAATTGTTACAGAAATTCATACTTAAACTCAATAATTTAATTCATTAAATTATTGTAAACTGTCAAAGTCTTATTATGTTAAACAAGAAATTTCCCAAGTCATTATTATATTTAATTAAATGTTTTTTAATTATAAAACATTTTCATAAAATATTGCACCTTACATTGTGTGAAACATTTCATTTAGAAATGATTCTTTAGAAACTTTATCATTTGAAAAGTTGTTGAGTATGAGTAAACAGAAATAAAGTAAGTAACGCAATAGCTGGAAATAATAACTTTAACATAATATTATTATGTAATAACTTCAGCTTAAAGGGGAGAGTCAAATGTGTTTTGCATTACATCCTCCCAGTAAAGAGTTATGCCTCTTCTGGCTGGGGTATGGATCCTTGTCAGAAAGATATTATAGTTAGAAAGGACTCCTTAGTCAACAAGGTATCAGTTTCACTTGCTTCGGCAGTAAAAGGTATGACCCCAAATTTAGAATACTTAGAATGGCGTTCTAAACCCATGAGTTTGTAGTGGAGTAAGTGGTTCCACTCCCCCTCTGCAATCCAATCTTACATAATAAATTATTTTCATCAATACAAAATTAAATCCTCTTTAATCCCTCTTGAGTTAATCTATTACTAAATTTTAGAACACATTTAAAAATATGTTTTTTTGGTAAGAAATTTTTAAACAGTTATTATCAAGGGCTATACAGCATGTTGTATCATGTCAGGAGAAAACAACGGTAGAGGTCGAGTAGATAATGAACATCTCCTACTTTGACATGTTGTATCAGTGGGTACAGATCCACGTCTTGGAACGCTGCATCCTGGAGCACCTGAACTTCCACATCCGTTCAGCATGGTATTAACTAGAGCACTAACAACAGGCGCTGAGCCTCTTCTTCGAGACAGACCTACTTGCACCTGTTAATTTTACAAACAAACAAAATAAGCATGCATATGATCCATTTTCTTGAAACAATTATTAAGTTAGAAATTAAAATATTATGAGTATGGATTAAGGAAATCAGCTATGGGTAACCACCATAACATCAACAAAAGATACATAGAATTTCTTTTATGTTTATTGCTCTATAGTTTACATGCTCACTGCAATATATTGTTCAAAAAGATATATTTTAACAACTCCTTTAAAAACTATTTATTTTTTCAGGTATGAAAAAGCAGTAACATTCAAGTTAGTAAAACACACTATGGACAGACAATGAAGCAAAACATAATACTATTCCACGTACTTAGAGTATTTTTATTAGTTGAGAATCTATTTTCGTAATTCTTTATTTTTCTTTGAATGATTCAAAGGGGGATTCAACCTTGATTTGAATCAACACCTTTCTTCCAGTAAAGGAATAAAACAACAGTTCTCTATATTACAGAAAACAAATACTTTTAAATGGTTAGAAAATAAAAATTAAGTAAAATGAATTTTAAGGTAAGTTTGGGACAAAAAAAACTTAAACCCATAACTTGTAAACTAAACTTTGAAAGAAAACACTTCAAAAAAATCAGGTACGGGATACTTCGGAACTTTAATTCCGCTTATCACATTCCCTACACTCATCCTTCCACTTCAAAGTAGTTTTGCATGTCCTCAGATAGTGGGAGCGCATTTAACGAATGTAATATTCGTTAAATTTCCAGGGACCACCCATCCAGGCACTGATCTCACTCAATGCTGTTTAACTTTTATGACCCAACAAAACCGTAAATATACTTGCTTTATATCTATGGCAAGTAAACAAGCCATTTGATAAAAATTGAACTAATACTGATAATGAGATAAAACTTAGCACATAGTTGGCCTTGTATATTACTACATGTGTGCGGAATCTCAAACCAAAATGATTTTTTCTAATTTTTTAAATTTAGACGTCATAAAAAATAATATCCAGGATAGCAAAATTAGACCCAAATATTAATTTTTGTACCAGTTTTAAACTCTCTAGTATAATAAATACACTGGGAGATACAATGATAACAGACACACAAACATACAGACAACTTTGTAAAAACCACATAGGTCTTAAAAACACCTTACAGAAATAATTTAGGTGAAATCCTGGTTTCCTAAATTTTGCAAACATACAAAAATAACATATTCCAATATTCCTATGGTATAAATGAGGAAGAGTAAGAAGGTTTACGGTACTATACTGTCTCTGTCTTATAAGATGCAAAATCTTAAAAGATAATTAAAACACCCAAAAATGTAATAAAAACAAAGTACCACAACAAAATGATATTTACACCCATGATCAGAGATACATACTAAAACCTTAAATTAATAAAGATCATAGTAGAAAATTTTCTCCTATGGCAGCAAAAATAAAATAATTAATAGTAGTTTGACTGATGGGATGGGTTTAGGCCCTTTGAGCTATCTACTATCAAAAGTATTGGCTGCTTTAATATAAAAGAATTTTTATAGACAAGTTAAAAATTCAGCAAAATATGAGCAAAGCAATTGGATTAATAATATAAGAGTAAACATTGAAAGAAAAACCTGATTTTGGTAGGTATACATTTTAACATTTCCATTAATGATATCTAGCGCTAACTGAACTCATGAATAGAAACACACGAAGGATTTCTGTATTGCGAGACTATTTTTTATTATGCAGTGTATTTGTTTCAAAATAATAAGTGATCTAATACTTTAAATCATACATAATGAATTCCCTTTTTATTTATTTTTCTGGTAAATAAAAGGATTTTTTTTTATTGAAGTTTTATACTTTAAAAAAGATAGTTTTTAAAAAGCTATCAAAAAGTTAGGTTTCAGATACAATTTTTAATAGTTTAAGAATTTTTATTGAAGAAAAGGCTCTCTTAAAGAAGGAAAACTAACCTGGATAAATGATTTGCGTAACTGTTTAACACTATCCGTAGGATCAACATTTTCTTTCTCTTTACACTTAGTTTTAGGAGGTCTATTAGAATTAGAATGATTATCTGAAGATGTAGTACTAGATGAAGATGAGGATAGTGATGTGTTCATTTCCGCAGTTGTAGACATGTATCTGAAAAAAGGAATATTTGTACATGAGCTTTATTCAACAATATAATAACTAAATTATATTGCTAAAAAATATGCAGTCTCATTGATTGGTCATACAGAAAATAGCAATATTCAAAATTTTAACTCTACCAATAAAACAATATGCATAAACAGAATGCATGCAATGTTTGAATAAGCTTAAACACAAAAAATAGAAAAGCTTAGGCCTGTATTTAAGGAGGTTGTAGAGCAGTCTTACGAAACTCTTAAAAAAGATCTTATGAAGCCTTATGAAGGTCTTAAGGAACCTTTAAGGGATCCTTGAAGGACCCCCGTAAGAAATCCTTAAAGGAAACATGTAACAAATCCTTAAAGGAACCCATAAAGTTCCTAAGGTAAGGGGATCTTAAGGGACCCTTAGAGCAGGTCTTAAGGAAGCATTAAATCAGGTCTTAAGGAGGCATTAAGAACCCCTTGAGGATATCTTAAGTAAGCTTGAATAAGGCCTTAAGGAACCCTTACAGCTTTCTAAAGGAAACCTTAAATAATCTTAAAATGTAAAGGTATAGGTAATAGGTAAATCTATAGGGGAAATGTATAGGTAATGTAGGTAAATGTATAGGTAATGTAGGTAAATGTTTAGGTAATGTAGGTAAATGTTTAGGTAATGTAGGTAAATGTATAGGTAATGTAGGTAAAATGTAACTTAAGCCTTAAGACCTCCTTAATGAGTCCTCAAAAAAGCCTTAAGGCCTCCTTAAGGAACCCTCTAGGAACTTTTAAGTATTTTCTGGTAAAGAAAATGTATTTGAATACAGGTATCACCACTGGGTGATTCCTCTTATCAAGACTGCCAAGTCACTTTAACCAGTATGAGCACTATGTTAAATACATTTATTGTAGACAATAATCAATAAAGTTAAAAAAAAGAATACAGGCCTTAGTCTTTTGGATAGTGATAAATAGTTAGTTAAGATGCACAGTTAGTTAAGATGCAGTTAGTTAAGATGTTAGTTAAGATGCACAGGGATAGATCAACTAACATTATCTACAATCTTTATGATTAATTTCATTCATATACTTGTCAAACATTTTATTTATATACCCATAGAGATATATAACTAGAAGAGGAATAAAATAAAAAATAAAATGAAATGCCCGTTTTAGGGCCTTTCGGTTCATCAGGGTATTTACCCTGTGGAACCACCTCAGGTGGGTTGCATCTACTGTCCTCTAAGAATTAATTAAAGTCCGGCATTAATTAATTAAGCATAGCCCGGGCTGCAAACCCCCGGAACCCCGGTGCCGAAATCGAGTGCCTTTACGATCACGGCCACTGAGGCAGATCAGAAGAGGAATAGCCTATCAATACATCGAGAGGCCTGAAATATCAATTTGGGCTCTCAGTGGCTCTGTGTAACCTCATAGGTTTCTGTCATTTTGGTTTGTTTATTAGATTATGTTGATAGTTGAAGGTGGTCAGGTTACTTAATCGAGGCCATATTCAACCAATATGGCCCTCTAGTAATATCTCCACATACCTGCCAAAGCTTTTTTCTCTACTTTAATCTCTTACAGGTAACATTGAGAAAACAATTTCTTCAGTGTTAGATAACTCTTCCACAGAGAACTAAAGATTCTGTAGATAAAATTGTTTTATTCTAAGCCCTTACAAGGATCCATAAGCTTCATTTACACAAAAAATCCCAACAACAATTTAGATAGGAGAAAAAATACAGCAAGGAAGAAGGACCACATACTAGGTAAGCATACATCATATAATCCTTCAGCAACTTATTTATGAAATTTACATTTTTACTTTTCCTCATTTATACCATATGTATATAGGAAAAGTATTGTGTTTGCAAATCCGATACCGGGATGTTACCGGGATTATCCAGCTCAGGTGTTTTTAGGGCCTCTTAAGTTGTTTTCACAAAATTGTGTCTGTTATTGTAGCTCCCAGTGTATTTATACTAGAGAGTTGAAACTATGTACAAAAATCAGTCTATAGATGTAGTTGTGCCATCCGGAAAATATTTTTTTATTACGTCATTAACCACTAAAAATTACTCAGTAAAAATTTAGAAAAAACTTGGTACAAGTGTTTACCTTTACTTAATAAATAAGTACACTATACAATATAATTGTGCGAGAGACACATATTGTGTCAATTATTCATGTTTTGCCAAACTCGGTAGTATCAAATGATATAAGTACACTATATTTTGTTTCAATACGACAAGTATATCCATGATTTTTGTTGGATCATAAAAGTTAAGCGGCATCGAGGGTGTTCAGTACCTGGATGGGTGTCTGGTGAGAATGAAACGGATGTATTTATTATCCGAGGACGAGCGAAGCTAGTCCAAAGACGTGTTGCGATATAAATTTAATGATTTTATATTCTGAGGACGAGCAAAGCGAGTTCGAAGTTGGGAGGATGAGCGTAGAAAATCCAATGTGATGAGGAAAAGTTCCGAGGTACCCCGTACCACATTTTTTCTTTCTTTTTTATTTTAATATTTATTGCATTCTTAATAAATTTCTATTTATAAAAGAAAGAAATTAAGAAGCAGTTAATTTCAATTGTAATAACAATTTTAACTAATAACAGAACCAGATAAATAACTGACTGGTTAGTTTTAAAATGGATAATATGATGAATAATTACAGTAAAAACACAAATTTGTTTTTCATTATGACTATGATAGGACACAATTAATGCAAACAGGGTATTAGATGAAAAATATCAAGTAAAAGAAAGAAATTGAAAAGGTTAGTAAATAATATTTGATTAATTATAAAAAAAAGAGAAAACAATATATTATTAATGTAAGCAAAGAAACCAGTGACATCAATGAAATGACTCTAAATCAGTAAGCTGACAAGTATTAGAGCTAAAAAAATATAACACAACAGGAGATGGATTGGCATTGCAAAATAGACCTCATCAGTTTATTTTTAATTGAAAAACAGAATATCTAAAGTGTCATAATTGAACGAACGTAAGTGGTTCTTACATTTCAGAAGATTGGGACGGCGCGTTTGTTTGTGTGTTTGTGTGTTTGTGTGTTTTGTGTGTTTGTGTGTTTGTGTGTTTGTTTGTACGTGTCGCGATAACTGCCGTAAAAATTGACCGATTTTGATAAAATTTTGTATACAGGTAAAACTAATTATGTGTCAGAGCTGTATAGTTTTTGGTAATATTCCGAAAAATATTTTCAAAATGGCAGCCAAAATGGCGGACCGGATAAAAAAAATTTCGAGCGAAAAAATCGTGTTGTATATCGTTTTAAAAGCTCTTAAGAGTAGAAAAGAAAATATATGTTTCATGGTCAAAATTTAAAATTTTTTGAAAAATTTAAAAATGGCGGCTAAAATAATGAACCCAAAAAATTTAAAATTGAAGGAATAACTCGAGTAATATATCGTTGTAAAGCTCTTTATTAGTAGAACAAAAAATGTTATATACTAAATTCCGAAAAATTCAGCATGGCGGCCATAATTTAATATAATAATTAGTTTTTACTAATTTTATAAGAATTTACAAGATAAAGATCTATTGTAATATACTTTAGATACTTTTATACAAGTAAAATTAACTATATGTCAGAGCTGTATAGGTTTTGGTAATATTCCGAAAAATATATTCAAAATGGCGGCCAATATGGCGGACCGGATAAAACATTTTTAAGCAAAAAATCGTGTTGTATATCGTTTAAAAGCTCTTAAAGAGTAGAAAAAGAAAATGTATTTTTCATGGTCAACATTTCAAATTTTTTTATTAATTTAAAAATGGCGGCTAAAATAATAAACTCAAAAAAATAAAATTTAAAGCGAGCCTTCTTTTACCATTTATTATTATAAATATACGCAAGCCTTTTTTAATATGCATTAATATTAAAATATAAGCAATCTAGCGAGCGAAGCGAGCCTATTTTTAACGTTGTTTTTATAACAATATAAGCAATCTAGCGAGCGAAGCGAGCCTTTTTTTACTATGCATTAATATTAAATATAAAGCAATCTAGCGAGCGAAGAGAGCCTTTTTTACACTATATTTCATTATAAATATAAGCAAACTAGCGAGCGAAGCGAGCCTATTTTTAACGTTGTATTATTATAAATATAAGCAATCTAACGAGCGAAGCGAGCCTTTTTACTATGCATTAATATTAAATATAAGCAATCTAGCGAGCGAAGCGAGCCTTTTTTATATATATTTTTTATAAATATAAGCAACTAGCGAGCGAAGCGAGCCTATTTTTTAACGTAGTATTATTAAATATAAGCAATCTAGCGAGCGAAGAGCCTATTTTTAACGTTGTATTATTACAAATATAAGCAATCTAGCGAGCGAAGCGAGCCTTTTTTACTATGCATTATATTAAATATAAGCAATCTTGCGAGCGAAGCGAGCCTTTTTACTATATTTTATATAAATATAGCAATCTAGCGAGCGAAGCGCCTATTTTTACGTTGTATTATTATAAATATAAGCAATCTAGCGAGCGAAGCGAGCCTTTTTTACTATGCATTAATATTTAATATAAGCAATCTAGCAAACGAAGCGAGCCTTCTTTACTATGTATTATTATAAATATACGCAATCTAGCGAGCGAAGCGAGCCTCTTTTATTTGCATCAATATAAATCTACGCAATCTAGCGAGCGAAGCGAGCCCTATTCACAATATATTTTTAAGGCGCGGTCGAATATTTAGAACGTTGGATCACCAACAAACTTTTTTTATAATTTTTTTTTTTCAAAATTTTCAGTAATTAGCCGGATTTGTGATAAATGAAGCCTATTTCCGTAATCTGCACGCTCTTTTGGTTAATCTCAAAGAGTATTTACATTCACTCAACGATTTATTTTTAATCTAACTTGGTACATACATAACTACTGTTAGACGTCAATATTTTGTGTTATATTTTGACATGTCAACATTGACGTTTAACAGTAGTTATGTATGTACCAAGTTAGATTAAAAATAAATCGTTGAGAGAATGTAAATACTCTTTGAGATTAACAAAAAGAGCGTGCAGATTACAGAAATAGGCTTCATTTATCACAAATCCGGCTAATTACTGAAAATTTTGAAAACAAAATTATAAAAAAGTTTGTTGGTGATCCAACGTGCTAGATATTCGACCGCGCCTTATTATAAATATAAGCAATCTAGCGAGCGAAGCGAGCCTATTTTTAACGTTGTATTATTATAAATCTACGCAATCTAGCGAGCGAAGCGAGCCTTCTTTCACCATTTATTATTATAAAGATACGCAATCAAGTGAGCGAAGCGAGCCTTTTTTAATATGCATTAATATAAATCTACGCAGTCTAGCGAGCGAAGCGAGCCTTTTTACAATATATTTATTATAAATATAAGCAATCTAGCGAGCGAAGCGAGCCTTCTTTTACATGCATGAATATAAATCTACGCAATCTAGCGAGCGAAGCGAGCCTTCTTTTACCATTTATTATTATAAATATACGCAATCAAGCGAGCGAAGCGAGCCTTTTTTACTATGCATTAATATAAATCTACGCAATCTAGCGAGCGTAGCGAGCCTTTTTTACAATATATTTTATTATAAATATAAGCAATCTAGCGAGCGAAGCGAGCCTTCTTTTACATTTATGAATATAAATCTACGCAATCTAGCGAGCGAAGCGAGCCTTCTTTTACCATTTATTATTATAAATATACGCAATCAAGCGAAGGAAGCGAGCCTTTTTTACTATGCATTAATATAAATCTACGCAATCTAGCGAGCGAAGCGAGCCTTTTTTACAATATATTTTATATAAATATAAGCAATCTAACGAGCGAAGCGAGCCTTTTTTAACTTTGTATTTATAAATATAAGCAATCTAGCGCGTAGCGAGCCTTTTTTACTATGTAAATGTTAAAGATACCTAAACTAGCAAGCGATACGAGCCTTTTTGAGTTTATACTTTAAAATAGTATAGCATCCGAATGTTTTGATAAACTCATTTCGCTTGTTTTAAATTAATATTTTTTTTATGAATTCTTTGCCGTGAGTTCTTGATGCAACGCATTACTAGTAAAAACTGTTATCACACATTATCCTAACTTTAATAGCTTCGCTAAAAACCAGTCCATATGTTAGAGAAAGAGCTACAGAAGATCATGGAGAGTACTTCAATAGATAAGAGGGAGTACTCAAGTAGATACTGGGCCATATAAAATGTGTCTAGGTGTTGAAGTATGAGTTAGCATTTTTAAATTTATACTAGTCATCCTCCAGGAAGCAGTGTGATACTTCTTTATTTTTAAGCAATAATGAATTGGATATAATCTCTTATTGGTAGAGGAACAAGGGTGATATTTATCCTCATTGAATAAAGTAACTTTGATTAGAGAATTAGAGTAAAAATATTCCAAAATAAACAAACAAATTACTTAACTAACAATTTCAGGGGGGGGGGGATAAGTGTTGTCACCTAAGTTCAAAATTTAATTATTTAAAAAACTGAATGGAATGAGAAGGAAATTCAAAACCAAACTTAACATGGGGATGGATATACCTAGATCTGATGTAAGGTTGTACAGGAGGGAAAGTTTGTTGCCTAGTAAGGCGGTGAGGTGGAGGAGGAGGTGCCAGACTATGTAGTACAGTAGCGAGTCTAGATTCAGGTGCCATTGTAGCAATCGAAACTTCGGGCAGTAATGATTCAGAGGAAACAGGCCTCTCTTCACTTCCTGATGATCTACAACTAACACCACAGTGAACTGTCAGAATCATAACTTTGTGAGAAGTGCCTGATTTTAATAGCAAACAACTGAAAAGTTTAATTGCTTTTCTTTATGATTAACTACTACATTCAAATTATGGAATACAAGTAATTTCTATAAAAAAATACCCTTTTCCCAAATATTAATTGCCAGGATAAAAGGGCTTCTCATCGTTAAAACTATCTGTACCTAAGAGAAGGTCTATATCTCATATCTGTGATGAAAACAGATGAATAAATAAGCATAGGCTTCTATTGACATCTAAATTGCTTCAGACCAATTCCAAATGTATTGCACTTTAAAGATACTAAACAGTAGAAATAAACCACTATTTTACATCAAAAAAATTTTAAAATCTCCAATTTTGATTTGAAGGATATCCTTTCATAAATATTAAAAAAAAATAAAAGGATTAAACTAAAAATAAAGCATTAACCGTACTTATTGATTTTTATATAATAAATAAAACACTATATTTTTTTTAACTTGTTTTTATAATACTTTTTTTTTAATATCACAATAAAATGTCATTGATACACATTTTGGGAAGTATCCCATCATCAGTGTATTATGGGAAGTATCCCATCATCAGTGTATTATGGGAAGTATCTCATCATCAGTGTATTATGGGAATTTTCCCATCATAAGTGTATTATGGGAATTATCCCACCATCAGAGTATTATGGGAAGTATCCTATCATTAGTGTATTATGGGAAGTATCCCCTCATCAGTGTATTATGGGAAGTATACCCTCATCAGTGTATTATGGGAAGTATCCCCTCATCAGTGTATTATGGGATACTTCCGGAAACACATCTGATTAATTGTATGCCAATGTGATATTAGAAAAAGTTTAATAAAACATTTTTTTAATTGTAGTGTTTAATTTATAATATTAAATGTGCAATTATCACAAAGATTTGGTCAAAACAACAAACTTTGTACTTATTGATAAAAATTTTCTTCACCTTTGACATATCTTTAATATCTTAACAGCCTAGATAGTTTAATCATCACAAAAATGTTAATTTTTGAATTTCTAAAAGAATAACTCTAATTCTAAAATGTTTTTAATAAAAAAAGAAATTCCTTCTTTCTCTTAAGAAATCTCTAAAATAATAAGTAAACATTTCTAATAAGATAGGCCTTAACTTTAATTGTATTTATTATGTTTATAGGGAAAAGTCTGTAAACAAAGCATTATATTACAATTATTGGTTACAAGAGGAAGTGCATGCTTAAATAGTTTACTTAAGATGCAAACTTAGGAAACTAATCTCTTTACCTAATGGTTAGTTCAATAAGCAGGGAGGAAATTTTTAGATTGCAAAAGGCCAGGGTGAGGCAGATATTTAAAATAACAATCTTTCCAATTGATACAACCTGTTTTTTTATACTGAGAAAGTACAAATCTATCAAGAAGGGTCCAATTTATAAAGAACCAACAGGCAAACATGAGAGAAATTCAAAGTTCGATACTTCAATTAATTTCAAGGGAAAGATTATCATTTTTCAAACATCCTCAGGTAGGAATTCATATAAAAAAAGTTTGGGCAGTAATCTCACAGAATTATTTAGAGCAGCATTGTAATACTAAATAAATTAAGAATTTAATTTATCGCTATAAATTATAAGAAAACAACTAAGACACCAACATAAAAACACTATCTTTCTCCAAATCAAACAAATATGATTACAGGGCAGATTATTCCCTTAACCTGAAATACTTTTTCCAACCAGTTACAATGCTGTTCTTACAAATTAGTTAATTAATTAATAAACATATAAATAATTTTATTATTTAAAAAAAAAATAAAAATGTCTAAGTAAGGAAGCTTAACAAACACACTAACCTTAACTAAAACTATAATAAATACACTGCAAAGAGTAACATTTTAATCACTTATACTTTATCAAGTATTTTGCATTTCATAAATTTTATGTTTTCCAACAGTGCACAAAATATTATAATCAAGTAAATATGGTGTACAATGTACCCATGGTGTATGAACTAAGTGATAGATAAAAACATAAAGTTATTTGTTGATAACAATAAACCATATGAAACTGTTTACAAATTCATAAAATATTGCTACCTGGACCATTTGAAAAGAAGTGCACCAATGTGAATTAAAACTATTGAGAACCTAGAGATTTTTATGCAGCTAAAATTAAACATATTTGCATATTTTTATTACTTATATCACAGGGTAGAATAAAATAAATCTCTATATCTAACTTTGTTACAAAAGAGGCTTTTTAGTGAAATGAGCTAACCTGGTTTCTTCATCTTCGTCAAAATGAAGAATAGGAGTAACAGGAGGCACCAGCGTGTATCTTCTGTGCACAAGATCATGCCTTGGCTGGATTCTGTTGCTAGGAACTGAATGCCTTCTGCCCACAATGACTGGACCCACATCTTCCTCATTTTCTACTTCTTCTAACTCCTCTGCCTCACTTATTTCTGTTCTAGTTTCTTCAGCTAACTCCTCCTATTAAGACAAAAGTAGGGATTAATTAATCAGCAGACTAACAATGATATACTTTCACAAAGCAAATGGACAGAGAACTGATAACAATGACGGTTAAACTAAGTAAAAAAAAAATGTAAACTCATATTGATTTGGTATAGCTTCAATCTAACATGATTTAATTACTTTTACAGACTAAATTGAGAGTATCTATATAATCAGAGTATAGACTGGACAATGGAAATTGAATTCAAAATGGAAATTGTTAATCTGTCTAACATTTTGTTTGTCAAAAATCTATAAGAAAAGAAGAATGTAACAAGGATTTTTATTTAGACATTTAGTAATCTGAATTCATATATTTTTGTAATCAACAAATTTTCAATAAGAAATACTACAAAACCATAAAAAATAAAAATATTAAGAAGAAAATTCAAAAACCTGTTATCAAAACAAACCTTGCTTGATGCATCTAAGAAGAATGATAAAATCTACTGCAATCTCTTAAAACTATTACTATTACTATCAAGTAACCAGTTGTCCATACTCTGATTGAATAGGTACTCACTTATTAGTTTTAGACATTAATAAATACTCTTCTTGAGTTTTGTACCAAAAACTAATGTGTATCAAAGCCCCCTCCCAGCTCTAGTTTCTTTTGCTCTATGCTGATTATTGATCCATTCAGGCTGTGGGATCATAATGAACCAATAGAATGTCCTCTCTCAATGGCTAGTTGTAAAATTATAAAAATCAAAACCTAAGAGATCCAAAGAGACTATGTATGTAGTGATTAAATATTTGTTAACAATGAACTATCATCTAAGTAAATAGAAACAGCACCTATCATGAGTTAAGAAAAAGTACCTTCAGACTAAGTGGTGTCACAAGATAGCCTTGGGTAACATACTGGCATCTCTAACCTGTTTTATATTTTATTTTTGGAAAACAGTTTTCATCATATTTTGAAACTCTCACAGTGGTTAATCACATCGGACATGATACATAATTCTTTAAATGAGTATGAAGTATTTTGCATGTTTCCCATAATTCTAAGGCCCATAGAAGTAAGAGACTGTGTTGAACTATTTTTGTTTAATGTTTCAACACATCAAGTACGCAATTAAATTTTAACAGTCCGTAAATCTCTTATAAGCATATTAAAAAGTATTATATTAAAGAAATTATATCCTTCCCAGAGACTAATTTACCTGGCTTAATTGTTCCCACTTAGCATGATTTCCTCTAAGGAAGCCCATCATACTGGTTGAAAGACCAGTGTCTAAAAACCTGTGCCACTCTTCAAATAAAGGAGAAACTACAAATCGGAGGAAACCTGAAAATCACAAAATTAATGGTAATATTGTGAATGGCAAGTTCAATGAAGGTTGTATGAGATCATTGAACAGATTAAAATCTTAACAACCAATAAGAAATATGTAATCAAAACCAGGCTCAACAAGAACCTTTTTACTCAATTTTTAGATGTGATGTTAGTTTTAATTACCCCTTAAACTGGTATAAAAATTTCTATTAGCTAAAATAAATACTTATGACTAAAAAAAATTACAGATTCATTAATAAAATAAAGTAAAAAATATCATTAATATCCATTTATAATATTTTTCAATGAGCCCATACATACAGAACACCACAGGTAGGGCACTCTAATTTCAAAACATCACTAGAATCTCATTTGCTACCAAATTCTTCATTGAAAATAATATTATTAACCCATTATTTTCCAAATTATTTATCAATTAAGTTTTCTCAAAATATTTACATAAGTCGTTATTGTTACTATGAACTAGGAAAAAATTAAATTTTTTAATAAATAAATAAAATTAAAAATGGTGGTTTTGCATTGACAAATTGTTGCCATATGGCAACCTCAGGAACTCAGAGTACAGAATAAACCAGATTAAAATACAAAAGAACACGGTTATTTTTTAATAAATACACTTATCTTATATTATGAACAAGAAGTAAATGGAAACGATTTAAGAACAAAACAATCAATGACATTGGTTTTTTGAGCATATTGTATATACTTATTATATATTTGAAGTTATTGCCACCACATTGTCATATTTCATCTGCAATTATTTTTATGAAATGGTAAATTAAAAAAAAATAAACACTAGAACTATTTATTAAAAAGAAACCATATCATATAATGAAAAAATCACAAAAGTATTTTAAACTGAAAAGGTAAACATGGAAAGATTTTAGTGCATTTCCTTTGAAAAATCCAGAAAAAATTGAGTAAGAAGTAGAAATGCAACTGCTCAAGCGGAAGCAGAAATGGATTGATAAGATCTGAAGCATGCATTCTAAAGGAAATTAGCCCACACCAGAATTATTTGGTAACTTAGAGTATTTGTAACATTCATTTAACTAACAAATAAATAATTTCATAAATAAATTAACAAAACAATTATAGCGAAGCGCCAAGGGCTTGAACCAACAACCTCTTGATTACAAATCACCCACTAATCCACTTCGCCAGATCCTATGGGATCAGAAGAACTCTATTTTAACTATATATGCTCTACTTTGTATTACATATTCATTAGATAATACAAGTTTTTTTAGTTTATCGCGCAGTTTAGCTTTTCTGGTTATTTTAACAAGGTGTTCAGTTTTTTTTGGTTTCATGAATTGGTATGATTTATGTTGAATTCATGATATAGGATTTATGTGTTGCCACATGGCATCCTCAGAAACAAATAGTTAAGAGGACTAACCTGTTTGAATTTTAGGTATAGATGTAGTCTGTCTATCACATAAGGAAGTAACTGGTAAATTTAATTGCCTCTCAAAATCTCCTTGCCTAAAGAACTCCTCGCAAACCTTCAAAGACCACTTTTTACTAACATCCCATGGCCGGCATGGGTTGGAAATATCAGCACATTTTAGTGCTATTTGAAGAATAAAGTGTCTATCTTCAGCTCTTCTCATATCTAGGCTGTCTTCGTCCAAATATTTCTAAAACAAACAAAACAGGTCGAAGAACAAAAAATTAATAAATACATATTCTTTGACAAATACTGTACCTCAGAACTTTTCCTTAATATTTTTCCAGATTTGCTAAGCTCATCCTCCCTACTTTGTACTAGCTTCGCTCGTCCTCAGAATGTACAAGTCGCAATTTGTAGCAAAATAAATTTATGCACAATAAATGTACAACAAATTTGTAGCAAAATAAATTTATGCTACAACACGTCGTCAGACTAGTAAATACATCCGTTTCATTCTCAGCAGTCACCCATTATAGCACTGAACACGCTTGATACTGCTATACTTTAATGATCCAACAAAAATCATAGATATACTTGTCATATTGAAATAAAATTTGATGTACTTATCTATTACATAAAGGTATATACTTGTATCAAATTTCAACTCAATTGGGTAATTTTCCAATTTTTTACAGTTTTTAAAAAAATGTACACAAGTCATTTGACAAAAAATAAACTAATGCTGATAATGAGATGAAAATTGGCATATATATTATTCTTACACATAGCTACGTGCGTGCTACATCTCAAATTGATTGCAACATCTTTCTACGTATCATGATTTTTCAAAATCTTTATTAAGTTATTATTTGACGTCATAAAAAAATATTTTCCGAATAGCACAACTACAGCGGTAGACTGATTTTTGTACAAAGTTTATACTCTATAACATACATACTCTGGGTGCTACGATGATAACTTACACACACACACGACAACTCTAAAGAAACTACTAAGGAGGTCTTAAAAATACCCGACACTGATAATTCCGCAATCATCCCGGTTTTGGGATTTTCTTTTCCTATATACCTACAATATAAATGAGGAAAAGTAAAAATATTAATCCTATTATTGATCTCCATATTTAAAATCAAACTGCCAAAATCGTGGAACAATGCTTTCTACTTATAGGCTTCAAAAGTATAGGAGCATATTGCTGTTCATATAATACTTTTTAGTCCAAAAAGTCCAAAAAAAAAGTGAGCTCACTCCATAAAATCTATTCCATAAACTTCACATTACATACAGACTAGAGATAAAAAATTATAAAATCTAATCAATAAACTTCACATTACATACAGACTAGAGATAAAAAATTATAAAATCTAGTCAATAAACTTCACATTACATACAGACTAGAGATAAAAAATTATAAATCTAGTCAATAACTTCACATTACATACAGATTAGAGATAAAAAATTATAAAATCTAGTCAATAAACTTCACATTATATACTGTCTAGATATAAAGATTATAAAATCTAGTCACATAGACTAAGATTATAAAATCATAGTCAGTGGCACATAGAAGTGTCACTGAGTAGTACAGAGTGTGTAAGTGTGTAGATAAGTAGTTCCTGCTTTTTTTGACTCAATCAGTTTTAAAAAGAATACTTGGTTTTAGAGGTTTATAATAAAAATAAAACTAAGGAGAACATTTTAAGGAGTATTTTAAAAAATAGAAAATATCAATCCATACCACAAAGATTAACATAAATAAAAATGACATTTTAAATTTTACAATCATACCTTAAATTTTGTAAGGAATTCCTGTTGCCTAGTAATATCAGTAGCCAATATTAATGAACTTATTTGTCTCTCTAATTCAGGTCTATAATCAGATAATTGATCACCCAAATGGCTTTCTAATAAGCACCCCATTGCTGATCTCCAATGATGATTTTCTAGCACTGATGTGTTCTAAATAACATTATACAATAATTATGTAACATTTGAAGTCAAGCTTCAGGAATTACAAAGTGATCTAAGGAAATTTAATAATTAATGTCTTTATATTACAGTATCTTTGAAAATTCACTTTTTCAGGTTTAGTTACTTGAATGCAATACCTAGAGTAAACATGAATTTATTCAAAATTCAATTATACATTATTTTATTTATTGATAATATTTACAAGCAAAATAATAAGTAATATGATAATAATTAAAATCATGTTTATCAATTCATTAGCAAATTTAATTAGCAAAATAGGTAGAATTGGAACTCGTAAACAAATTTAGCAGTTTTCCTTCAAGTCTTGACAAAATTACAACTATTAATATGGCATAGCACAATACAAGTAGATAGATCAAACTGTTCTCATCGTAAAAAAAACTTTCTTCTTTCTATTTTTTAAAATTGTGTTTTAAAACTTTATTGATGTTGTCTACAATAAATGTATTTAACATAGTGATAATACGTAAAGCGACTAGGTAGACTTGATAGGAGATATCACCCAGAGGTGATACTCCTTTTCTTAAAAAAATGAATAAAAACTAAAACATATTCTACTCAACTAATTCTTCAATATGATCATAATACCTGATAGAGAGCAGCTAGATGGTTAGAAGTAGCTATAAGGAATGGCTGGTTAACACCAGGGTGATCTAAATCATGAGTTACAGCTGCTATTAATGCACACATGATTTCTAATGGAGTTAAATGCTGTCGAATCTGAAAATATAATAACAGTTAAAACCTATTGAGAATTAGGAGTAAATAAATAAATAATTAAAATAAATGCAAAAATCACAAATTAAATATTTAAAATTATGTAAAAACAGTTTTCAATTTTTGTGATTTAAGTTAAATTGAAGTCATTTCATGGCTTCTATCAAACAATAATGTCTTCACAATATGTTTGTGTCATATTTTCTTCCCTGAATCAACAAAGGGAATATGTCATAGATATATATTATTAGAGGGGGCATAGCCTATCTCATTACATTGAGGGAATCTATCTCAATCTTTTTGGGAATCACAGGGGCTCTGTGTATACCTTAGAGCGAATTAAGGATATACTAAATTAATTGTTTTCTGCTTTTTACACATGCTACGTGTTTTGGTTTGTTGTGTCACGTAAACAGTCTACCATATAAGTTACTATAATTTTGTACTGTTCATTTGTTTATATAAATCAAGTGATCAGATTAATTTTTCAGTGTTCTGAATTTCTAACAAAAGAGCCCCTCTAATAATAAATACATCTCTTATAAATATGAATTGAAATTAAGGTCGATTTTCAATACAACGTAAGATATCCAACACTTCATGAAAAGGAATTTTCTTCGAACAGAGGTTCCAATTTCAGAAATCTCAATTATAAAGAAAATTCAGTAAAAAGTGAAAAAACCTCTTTCATCAACAAAATTAATTCAATGTCTGATATTTTCGTGAAAATTTTCACTGGAAGTTTGTTGAAAAGTTTAAGGAAAACTTTTCAAAGGGGTGGGAAACTCCAATCGATAAAATGGAAAGGTGAGTTATTATCAAAGTCAGTTTTAGAAATTTAGAGAGATTGAAAACTCATTGGTTAAAACACTTGAGTACGTTTTACCAAAACCAACTCTGAAATTTTGGGAACAACTCGGTGAAGGATGGTTATCAATAAAACAATAAGTAAAACATTAATTGGATTAAAATAGAAATGAAGGGTTTTACTCCAATTTACAACTCTATGAGTTAACAGAAAATTCAATCAATTTTGATAAAGTAAGGTAAGAATAGCATTAGTAATAAATTAAACAAAAATACTACTATATTTTAACTAGGTACATAACATGTGTCCAAAGAAGCTAAGTTTGTACATAACTTAACATAAATTCCAAAATTAAGCTTCTTTAAGAGCTTAATTAAGGTAAGGTGCTAAGGTAATATTACCTTAGCACTTTATCGTAGATTTAATTGCACAATAAAAGCTAAATACTGCTGCATCAAAATAAAAATGAATATATTTAATTATAAATTGATATATCACTTAATTTAAAAAACAGTGTCTGATTCTAATTAAACTCTAAATAAGATACATTTATTTATTTATAAAAGTATACTACATATTTAGCATTATTATACTAGTTGGATGGCTATCAATCCAAGTAGACAGAATTATATTGACAATTTATTCGATATAAAACACATTATATTGCATAATATTGTATAGTAATAATATTGTATTATATATCCCTGGTATATTAACCATCTTAAACCAAGTATTTGAGAAAGAACATAATTAAGAGTACAGAGCATTTAAGCATATTAGGACAATTAAGATATGCAGGGTAAGTAATGTGGGGTTTTCAGCAAATGTTATCTTGCAAATGCCAATGTAACCAGCTACCAACAATAAAGTTAAGCTTTTACATTTTAAATCTAAACTACATTTTGCTTGTAGAAAAGAAACTGAAGAAAGTAAGTTGATCCTTGTTTTGTTCAGTTTTTGAACTGGGACGTATAAAATAACTGTATTTCCTAAAAAACTAATACTATTAGTCTTTATAAGTAGAGACTAAGTATTAACACTACTTAGAATTAGTCTATTTGTTCTTTTCTCTCTTTACGAAGGACATGTAAATATTTATTAAATACTTATAGACTTAACCCAGGTAAATAAAATCCCCTGTAATGTGGGTTTAATCAAATATTACCATTAACCACAAATTGTATTCAACATTAATAAACTTATTAAGTTTGATACAATCGATAAAAAAACCAAGGAACTTACTTTTTCTTCTTGAAGGAAGCAATGCATGGCTTGAGTTACGTCAGTTGCATGAATTGCATTATGATATGGATTAGTACTATGATAACCCTCTTCTACTATACCTAGAAAGAGAAAAAAAACACATTAATCAACAAATAAATTAAATACGTTTTAACATTACATTAGAAATTGGGCACTGAAAATGGGAACCATTATAATATAAATAATTATAATACAACAGTAATATAAAATAAATACATAAATAAATAACCTTTAATAAAATCATTACAATAAATAATATTATCTAGATAATCATGCAAATTTTTAATATTACATACAAACTTTATAATGATTCTATATCGGCTAATGCCGAGGTATCCCGCTAGGGGTTGAGTTACTACTGCTAATGTAACAAATAAATTAATAAGTTAGTCGATAAGTATACTTAATACCTAAGTAGTACCTTATATTATGATTAATACCAATTATATAACTCAATATTTTATATATTTTATTTTATCAATTATTTATATATCATTTTAATTTATATATATATATATATATATAATATTTATATATATATATATATATATATATATAAATATATAATATAATATAATAATTATATATATCTCTGTATACAACTGTAATATTATATATAAAATTATGGAGACCAACAGAAATAATATAAGTTTCAATTATCAATGTATTTATAGTTAAAAATATATGGTACTTGATCTTGAAACCCAAGATCAAAAAGTTAGAGCCGGAGGCAAAAATAACGAAAGAAATCATGTTCCGATCAAATCATAGAACATGATTCCTTCACAGGGGAACATCCCTTTCACACACTGGTACCATTTTGGTGATAACTCATCAGGAATTGACACTAATTGAATAAACACATTTACAAAGATTATTAACGAAAGAACGGAAAATCTACTAAGTTTTACAATAAAATACATTTAATGATTATTTTCTCAATACTTTTAACTAGGGAAATTATTTTAAAATAGCAATAACAGAGTATTGCATAACTGAAAAACACTATTTCCAGAGAAAATAATATGTTATCTTAAAAAGTATCTATAGAGGAAAATGAGGTCCATTTTCTAACTGGCCAAGTTTACAGTAACCTAAAACTTTATAGAACAAACAAAACATACTTTATTGTTGTTTTTGGGACTCTTATAGTTTCCGTCGAGTTTTCAGAAAAGCCGAAACCTTTTCTGAGTTGTAAAGGTTTATAATTCAAGTTTTTAGGTTTAATATCGTAAATTTAGGTTTAAGAAGGTCTTAAATTTATGTCAGAATAACTAAGTATTGTTTTATTTACAGGATAAACCTTAAAGTTTTGACCCCGAAATAAAGGAA
Organism: Microvelia longipes; assembly: GCA_018340805.1. NCBI lineage: Eukaryota > Metazoa > Arthropoda > Insecta > Hemiptera > Veliidae > Microvelia > Microvelia longipes. The sequence continues at coordinate 27,526,447 of JACMZG010001908.1, read as the reverse complement.
ATATGTACTTTTGATATTTGTCTTATCCTTTTATAAGCGAATTTCTTTTGATAAAATTCACTTACGGAGTGGGTAGCATGGCAGTAGTTGGACCCAAAAAAATTCACTAATAAAAGGTGAATATTATTTTGATAAGACAAAAGTACATATTTCCTTTATTAAAGCTTTAAGGTTTATCCTGACAATAAAACAATACTTAGTTATTCTGACATAAATTTAAGATTTATGTTCGTCAATTGACAAACTAGTAGTATAAATTAACATCGTATTTTAGTATAAATTGAATAAAAATAATTTATAAAAATCAAAGTTTAAATGTTACTTACTAAAAAATTTCCAAATTAGAACAACGTCGAGTTTAAAATGGTCCATAAGTCCGTACCAGTGAAATAAATGAACACACAAAACTGGCAGTGATCTCCCTAAACAGACAAAAAATATCAAAATTAGGTTGATAGAAAAATAAGACTCAATACAATTTACAGAGGGACTACTTAAGACGAAGAAGTACAATATACAGACAATACATATTTTATTTTCTAGAAAACAAAATTAGATCTGACGATTTATTTTATGCACCAAGTTTTAACTCTTTATAACGTTCTCACTAGGAGTGTGTTTATGTTTATGTTACGATAATAAAAGACACGAAGTCAGAAAACTTGGTAAAAACCTCTCTGGAGGTCATATAAACATCTGAAACAGATAATACAGGTAAAACCTGGTTTCGGATACTTAGTGCAAACCCATTACTTAGCCTATTTAACTTATGGTCTAAATGAGTTATAATAAAAACAAACAAAAAACAATATAACGGTTTCAAAATTTGGATTCTACGATGATTTTATCAAATCAAATAACCATGTTAACTATTCACTTTAAACTTGTAAAAACGAACTACTATACTACTATAAATAAAAAATAAAATTAATTCTCAACACAGGTACTTTTTAAATAAAATCAAATAAGAATTTATCAACATTCAACAAATAAAATAATGCTTAGTAAATAAATAAAGTAAAAATGTTGTCAAGAAGTAAAAAAAGAACAAAGCGTGTTTCTTGTTTTTGAAAATGTACAAATACAATAACCGAGCTCGAACTTTTCGTAGCGTAAAACTCTGACCAAATATATTTCCAATATTTCATTGAAATGCTACATTTTTATTTCTTTAGTATTTGTGGTTAAAAAGAAAAATAGTTCCTTCCAAACGACAAATAAATAAAATAATTTAAAAAAAAAATTCTTTTATTTATTTCAATTCGTAAAGAATGAAACCAATGTTAGATATTTTTTTACAATTTACTTTTTAGTTTTCTTTCATTTCTTTAGGAAGAAATAAAAATTGAACCTTATTTAAAAATTGTTGTTTTCAATATTTTAGAAAACTTTATGCATAAATTAAGAAATGGTTGGATGAAACTTGTTACAAAAATTAAGTCTAAAATGGCGTCACAAAATGCCAGCTATTTTGAAATTTTCTGAAAATTCTGAATATTGTTCGCTAAATATGATTTGTAGTATTTTCAGCGAATTTAAAGGGAAACATTGGCTTATGAGATGAAATGTTTTTAGTACAAAAAAAATATCTGTTTATAGTTTTTGGAGCTCTTAATTTTGGCTCTTAATCTTCTCTCTAATTATAAATTAAACTATTTATCATAATGGATAAAGCTATATACTAATTACAATAGCTGGAGGAAGTTGATACGTACAATACATATCGTTTAATATAATTAACAGAAGAAAAAAATTTCTCTATCAGTGTCCTGGACACTCAGTCAATCAGGATTCAGTCAGTCCTCTCTTTTAGAAAATCCACTGATTTTCTATGACAGATTTTACCGACCTCCATGACCCTAATCTCACGGGCACATTTTTATTTGGAAATTCGCTAATAAAGTGAACATTAAAGAATCGTGGAGTATGTCACGTAGATTTATTTGTATTGTCTTTATATTTGCTATTTTAACAAACTAGTAAAATATTTAAATAAAATTATCTTGTTTCAAACAAGATAATAGATAAAAACTATTTCAATACGATAGACCAACAAGGGTTTTAATAGTATACGTCGTTTATATAGTAGAGATAGAGTAGATTCAACACGCAAAGCTTTGTAAATAATAATTCAGGTTTACACGAACAGTGCAGTGGTGCATTTTGTTTTTCATAAGAGATAGTTTTGTATAGGTACTTCATTCAAAAGTACCAACAAATCAAGATAAAAAAGTGAAAGGACACTTATATAAGAGGAAAAACACCTCAATACAAAGTCCTTAATGTTTTATAGTTTTTTGTGACAAAGGTATGTGGTCCCATAGAGATATATAACTAGAGAGGGTATACTCTACCTCAATACACTGGGAGACATGAAACATTTTTCGGAGCTCTGTGAAACCTTATTGTAACCTATTCCAAGACTGTGCTAAGGTTATAATAAATCAACCGTCGTCGAATATTCGCACATTGATTATGTTTTGTATTGTATTATAAACGGTCTATAGGTTACAGTAATTTTGCCTTTGATAATATTAATAGGATAGGGATCTCTAGTAATAATATAGCTATGGCTTATTCGATTTTGATATTATAATATTGACTTTTAGTAGAAAAGCTTAGATTTTATTCCCAACCAATGAATTTTATTTTCAGCTTGCAATAAAGGCTAAAAAACGCTGTATTTATTGCACCCACACTGTATTAATACCATTTAAGAACAAGCAAAAATGTAAAAAAGTACACTAACCTCCTGTTACTGTATCTAATATAAAGGCATTAAATGGCCATTGCCAAACCCTCTCCAATATACACTGCAACAGACAACAACCAAATAAATTAGATCAATTGATAAGTTATTTAAAACAGAACATAAGTTATACAAATTGAACAAAAAAATAATGTATACATGTCTGTCTTCTTCTAACCTAGGGTTCTAACACAGGGTTTAGTAAGTTATGGATTATACTGCCATTTATTTATCATGCTGCCATTTATTATTATGCTGCCATTTATTTGCTGCCATATTATTATGCTGCCATTTATTTGCTCCCATTTATTTATTATGTTTTCATTACCAACATACTTGTAGTCAGATTAAAACCATTGTTTTAATCGTTGTATTGAAACCAAACTTTGTGGACTTATTTATTAGGCAAATGTATATACTTGTAATAAATTTCAACTCAGTTGAATTATTTTCTGATTTTTCACAATTTATTAAAAAAACGTACACAAGTCATAGGATAAAAACTGAACTAATGCTGATAGTGAGATGCAATTTAGCACATACGTTAGTCTTATACATAGTCACATGCGTGCTAAATCTCAATCCGATTGCACAAGTTTTCCGAGTTTTATGATTTTTCGAAATTTCGCTGAATCATTATTGCGGTTTAATGACGTCATAAAAATATTTTCCAAATAGCACAACTCGTTTAATCCTGGTTTCGGACTTTTTGCAAACACAATACTTTTCCTACATACCTATGGTATAAAAGAGAGAAAGTAAAAAAGCTAAAGTGAAGGAAGATCAAACTAAATAAACATTAGGTTATCTCATATAAAAAGAGGCATAATTTTCGTTAAATTTCAAGTCAAAACACAAATTAATCAAGCATCTAAGGCGTACCACAAGGTAAGACTACTGGGCCATTCTCAATATTTACTATTTCTCTACTATTCTCAATATTAATTTTAACCTTCTACTTTCACCACTCAGAAACAATGCTTGTGGTGTTATAGTTATTAAATACACTCAAATTTATTAGATTCAACAAATTTTTAAATTTATGGAAAGACGACAACCATATTATGAATTTTCATAGAGCTCAGGATGGAAGTGGGAGTTAAATATTTTCCAATTAATTCAAATTTTCAAAAGTCTAGATATTTAATAATAAAATTCTTGATGACTTTCACAAATATTTATGAAATAATAATTAAAATAGGGTTTAATTAATATAAAACAAAATTAAATTTGTCCTTTGATAAAACAAATTTAATGAATACGTTGTAGGTCGAATCTAACACAGAAATGAAATCAGCACAATAGGCATTCATTGAATTGATGGAATAAAGGTCAAAATAGTAACTAAATTAAAATAGTTTTAATTTAGTTAAAAAAGAATCGATGTATCATATAAGTTAATTTTTCAAACAGTAGTGCATTTGATATACAGGCTTAGGGGATCAGTCTATAAAAAAAAATAAAAGTTTTGAAGTTAATAAGGCATTATTATAAAATAAAATAATTCTGGCATGTTGGTCCCTTTGAAATGCGTTGTCTTCCTAACTTTTCAATATTTGTTTCAATATATGCTTTGTTTTTTAATCATTTCGTTTAAAAAAAATTGCATATTCATCCCATATGCACGGCACAACATAATTCGCAATCATTTAAAGCACAGTTTGTGCTAATTTAAGCGTATTCTCTTTTAAAACTTCTTAAAAAACATGTTGTGACGCGGATGCTCAGGTTATAAAGTACACATTGGAATGCTTTACTCAATTTCTTAAGCAAGAAATGGATTGAACAAAAAAGCACGTATTTCAAAGAAAATCCGCCTGCACCAGAATTATTTTGATGTTATAAACTTAATATTTTACTGTACTACAGTTTTACAGTATAATGTAAAACTAAGATTGGAACGTTGACATGAAGCTTTCGTATTGACTCTGAACCGCGTTTATTCGATTAAGCGACTCAAAACACAAAAAAACATGGAAAACGACACCCTACTCGAAATTTATTATTTACGTATTTACGTTTTTTAGACTTTTTGGTCACTTCAAATGGTCATATCGACCCTGGACCGGTTTAATTCGATTCAGTGCCCCAAAAACATCTCGTTATAAGGGACTTCTGAAACGTAAATTGTTAGGTAGATTTTAATAAATAAATTCCTTTTATAGGCCTTTCGGCCTATTAAGGTATTTATGCTGTGGGAAGTAATTCAAGTGTTTGGCAACCGCTAATTAAAGTTTGTAATTTTATAACAAATACAATCCTTTGAAAGTGAAAGAATATCCCGGGCAGCTAACCAAAGACCTCCAATGCTGAAACTGATTGCTCAGTGATACTATCACGGCTAACTATTATAATATTCTGCACGGCAAAAAAGTGGAATATTATGAAATACAAAAACAGCAGCTCATACAAAACTTTGGTCAAATGGAACAACAATATCTCAGTTAGTTAGTGTTAAAAGCTAAATAATATTAAATAGTTGCAGAGAATCATTTAATTCTGTAAGCTCGAAAGTTAAATAATATTAAATAGTTACAGAGAATCATATAATTCTATGAGCTTGAAAGTTAAATAATATTAAACAGTTGCAGAGAATCATTTAATTTTGTGAGCTTGAAAGTTAAATAATATTAAATAGTTACAGAGAATCATTTAATTCTGTGAGCTTGAAAGTTAAATAATATTAAACAGTTGCAGAGAATCATTTAATTCTGTGAGCTTGAAAGTTAAATAATGTTAAATAGTTACAGAGAATCATTTAATTCTGTGAGCTTGAAAGTTAAATAATATTAAACAGTTGCAGAGAATCATTTAATTCTGTGAGCTTGAAAGTTAAATAATATTAAATAGTTACAGAGAATCATTTAATTCTGTGAGCTTGAAAGTTAAATAATATTAAATAGTTACAGAGAATAATTTAATTCTGTGAGCTCGAAAGTTAAATAATATTTAATAGTTATAGAGAATCATTCAAGAAAGTTTTTCTTAAAAAATAAAAAGAAAATAATGTACCCTTTCCTTTAAGACAAAAGATTTGCTGAAGTTTTAGAATCACGAGGCGACTCACCTGACACTAAAAGTATTATTTTCTATAAGTTTCTTTTCATATAAAGCCTTCTTACAGACTTTCTCGGTCCCTTGTCGATGATATAACTTCGTTTAACAAGAAAAGTAAAGAATCTTTATAGCCCTTCAAGGAGCTTTGGAAAAAACTTTTTAATTTAGACGTAAATATAATGGAACATTTTAACGTAATAAAAATAAAGAAAGAAATAAAAGAGATTGGGTTTTATTTGTTATTTAAGTTAGGTAAAAGTTACTACAAAAATACATTTAAAAAATAATTGAAACATTTCAGTACATAATAATTGCATCTAAGATTTATTCCAAATAAAGACATCGAAAACACAATGATTGTCTACACGCCTAACTGCAATTATTTAGCCTGAATGCAGTACAAAAAGATTTTGAGGAAAAAATCAATAAAAACAGTTAAACAACGTCCTGGAACATTGGTGCATCTATGAGGTTACTTAAAATGGATGAAAAACAAATAAATAAAAGAAAAGGGAACACAAGTGATATATCTTTGTATTTTTACGTACATATTTTAAACGACATTATAAGTATACCACCTTAAAATCGTCACCGGCCAATTTTTATTCATAAAAGTATTATAATTTTATATTTATATAATATTTTAATATTCATGAAGTTTTTTATGTTATAATAATACAGTAAGTTGTAGAAAAGGGGGGATCTTAGACTTTAGCAATTATGTCACTGGTGCGCTGTTTATATTACAATATTACAGGAATAATATTTGGCATTTATATAAAAATATTTAGTTATGTTAAAATCAGGAGTCGGATTGTAAGCTTTGTTTACAGCCTCACTTTGTTATTTACTCACTCAACTCTAAAGCAGCAAATTACTCCTACTTTTAATTACCAAAAAATTAGATACTTTGTATATTTGGATGTCAAATTAAAACTTTAATTTGATGCGACTACCATTGCAAGAGTTACTAATAATATTAAGTTAACTTTTGAGGATAGTAAATATTAGTTTTTAAGTTTATTTTAAAGTTAATCGAGGTAATACTTTATTTTATTATGTTGTACTTTGAATCTATGTCTGAGTTAACTTAAAAAACAGGTACGCTGAAGCTTGGAACTTTTTTTTTAACCCATTGGATTTGCTACGCTAATCCTCACTACTTCGGACTCGCTTGGCTCGCTCTTAGATAGTAATTACGTTCGTTTTTTTCAGTGGTCCTCTAATGCAACATGACAATAATCGAACATAAACCATAGGTATAATCACCGAATTGAATTGAAACTGAGTTTGCTTATTTGTTATGTAAAGGGATACACTTGTACCAAATTTGAACTCAATTGCATTTTTTTCGATTATTTTAAAAGCATAACAAGTCATTCAATAAAAATTAAACTAATGCTGATAATGAAATGAAACTTGGCACTAATATTGGTCTTGTATATGTTTGCCGAATCTCAAATGGATCGAATGATTTTTCTGAGTCATTATTGCGGGCTAATATTATCCAAATAACACAACTAGTCCTAAAAATTGATTTTTGTACAAAGTTTCAGATCTCTAGCATAAATACTCTGAGAGCTACAATAACAGACAACTTTGTGAAAACCACTCAGGAGGTCTTTAAAATACCTACGGATAATTCATGTAATATCCCGGGTTAGGATTTTTTGCAAACACAATACTTTTCCAACATACCTATGGTATCAATGAGGAAAAGTAAAATGAATAGTTCACACTACAATGAGACAAAAAAGTGGCAAAGCACCAAGCATAAAATGAAGCATTTAACAAACTGTTGAGTCAGTAGAAACAGCAATGAAGAGAAAACTTATAAAACTTGCATAACTTCTTAGTTATGCGTTGTTCAACTAGAACTGCTCTTAGTAGTTAACTAAAAAGTGTTCTAAGAAAAAAAATGCGTCATAAACTTTTTTTAAAAAATGACTTCGCAATAGTTAAGCAAATCTTCGGCATAAAGAAAAGAAAGTTTCAGGCAGAATTAAGACTACCCTCGAGCTAAATAATAAGGCTTTATTCTGCCAGAGTCTAGCTCTCACCTCTACTAGTTTTATATACCTTGCAACGTGATTTAAATTTTCTATTGTTACAATAACCTTTAGAGTTTTAAAGAAACTTTGGTTTTCATTAAAAAAAGTTTGTTACAGGGTAAAAGTTTTAATACTACTGGGACGTTTGTAATAACACGTGAATCTTTTCGAATACTTAATTGATAAAAATACTTTAACAGATTCAGGACGCACGCATATATATTGAATTTTTGGTAGGAACACGACCTGCCACATAAAATTATAGAAAATAGGGAGCCATCAATTTTTACTAATCCTCATTATACCTGTAGGTTACACAAAAAGTATTGTGTACGAAAAAAAAACTGAAACCGGGATGTCACCGGAACTATCCGTATTAAGTATTTTTTTTAGGCCTCCAGAGTGTTTTTTTTTACAAAGTTGTCTGTCTGTCTGTTATCATTGTAGTTCCTAGTGTATTTAAACTAGAGAGTTGAAGTTTTGTACAAAAATCAGCCCACCGCTGTAGTTTTGTGCTATTTGGAATTTTTTTTATGACGTTATAAACCCGCAATAATGACTCAACAAAAATTTCGAAAAATAATAAAACGCAGAAAAACGTTGCGATCAATTTGAGATTTAGCATGCATGTAGCCATGTATAAGACTAACATATATGCCTAGTTTCATCTAATTATCAGCATTAGTTCAATTTTTATCATATGAATAGTGTAAGTTTTTTAAAAATTTGTATTTTTTTCCAGAAAATAATTCATCGAGTTGAAATTCAGTACAATTGTAATCCTCAATAAATAAATGCACCACGTTTCGTTTCAATACAAGTATATCCATGATTTTTGTTGGATTATAAAAAAGTTAAGCAAAATCGAGCGTGGTCAGTGATTGGATGGGTGCCCGCTTTACTAGGTTATTGCAGTACAAATTTGACGATTTGAACATTATGAGAAAGATGAAGCAAATCCGATATGAGTAGGAAAAGTTCCGAGGTACCCCTCACTCGTTTTTTTTTTTAGAAAAAGGGTGTAATATAAAAGATCCTCAAAGAATATGTTTTAAAATGAAGCTTTTTCACAGCAATATGGCATGCCACAATCCTCACTTTGTGGTGTGAATCCTACTGCTAGAGCAAAACACCCAGCGAAATCAAGCGGTTGGTCGATATGTTGCAGCGTACATTACGCTGCTCGCAAAGTTATGTTTATCATACTGGGTTTTAAAACATTTGTTGGCATTTAAATTTATATACATTCTCACGAGTAAAGATAATACAACCTTATCAATTCACAAGGTTTTATAACCTCAAATAACAATAACCAACGAACCAAAAAGAAGTAAACAAGATTCAAAAAAGATCTTGCAGAGCTAGCAAGATGCAGCGAAAGCAAGAGAAGCTGCTTCATTAAAGAAAATGTTGTTATATTTATTGTATAAATTTTATCCACTAAAACTTATATTGAATAAATTGTACCCGGAGATTTTAACATATAAAATATCTTCGGTATTTCCTTATATTATCTTTAAAGAAAGGAGGTAATTCTGTTCATCGACTTTCGATCGATTTTCCAATTTGTCACAGTTTGATGGTAAACATTTTCCCAAAAAATAAAGTTTATTATATTAATAGAGAAAATAAGTACAGGAAAGAGTTATAAAGAAAAATTCTTGGGACAATTTGCAAAAAAAAAAAAAACAACAGAAAATCGATATTTTTATAAATGAACAAAACTGAATTTGTATTATTTTAAGTTCATAAAAAAGTAATTGACGTTTATTCAACATTTTATTTATTTGAATTTTTCACTAAAGAAAAGTGGTTCCATTCTTGCGATAAAAAAGGGTTATAAAAACAGAGAATTTTCCAGTGAAAATGGGAATTTTATAGCGAAGGTTAGAGTAATAGAGGGCGCTGATTGACCCTCATTGTATTTTAAAGAGGTTTATACGCTGATTGATACCTATTCTTTTATTATTTTGTACTATGCTTCTGTGAAGTTCTCAAGTAATGTGGAAAGGTCTTCTACAGCCCCTCACATCAAACAGCTATACTATACAACAACTACACTTCTTAACGAGTTGTTCATCTTTTATCTTCGAAACCAATTAAATTATCATTAAATCATCAATCCATAAAACTTACATCCAATCTTCTAATAAACTTAAACCCAACTTAACCATTTATTATCCTAACTTTATCTGTATTTAAATTTCTTCTCAATTCGTCAAACCTTCAAAGGATTTATAAATTTACTAATGGTTCAAACTTCTTCCTAAACCAACCAGCCTTCAATCTTCTCATCTGACCATCAATTCTCTACAGTACGTAAACCAAAGCTTTATTACATCTGCTTACTACCATAAAAGCCATTACCATCAAAGAATACATAAGGTATAGAATGCCGGAAGGTACGAGAGCGTCAGGCAGAAAAGGAGGGTAGGAGGGGGGGAACTCAGTGCTGGTATCTAGCGGCAGCTCTGGAACTAAGTTTCCTAACCGTAAGTTCCTTCTTACTTTTTAAGTTATTATTATGAAACCATCTCGTTCTTTATTACCATTTTAATGACACGAGTATCTACTTGAAATTAGTCATTACAATGCAAATATTTAGATTAATCATTGGACCAAAAGTAATTAGCTGAAAACAAGACGAATGCAGCGCATTCTCGTAGTTGGCATAGTGAAGCTACCAAATAAAAACTAACCTTTTTTTGTGCGAAATAATAAATAACAGGACCATCTTTCTGTTCACCATATTCTTTGGAAACAATAAAATGACGTCACATAAATCCTAACCACGTGTCTTTTTTATGATAAACTACACAAAGCATTGCTAAGACATCTTTAACTAAGTGTTTTCCCCATAAGCTTTTTCATTCTTTTCCAAATCCATCTAAACATCCCTAAGAGTAAAAATTCTTGTTTCCACCTCATACTTCCTCATAAGTGCTTCTACTTCTAGAAAAAAATCGTAATCATTAGGGTTACAGTTTTATACTTTGAAAACTAAAGTGTACGTAATTTTTTTTCTTTTTTCCTCCTGTTTCTCAGAAACTGCTGTATAAAAGCTTGTCTCCTGAAAACCTTTTACTATCTTTTACTTCCTTAGTCTATAAAAAAGTAAAAAAATGTATAGAAAATATTTTTCTTTACCAGCGCAACTTTATCAAAAAAGGCGCCATGAATGACTTCCTTTAAAATATAATTATATCTTAAAAACACACTATTGTCAGGATTAAAATTAAAAAAATCATGAAAAATGTTTAAAACTAAAAAAAATCAAAACAGTTTATAGTGTTGCAAACTTATAAGGCAAAAGATTTTTCGAAAGGTATTTCAATAAAATCAAACTATTCCCAAAAAGATAAAGAAATTTTTAGAAAAGTTGTTTTAATTTATTTTTAATAGGGGGGGGGGCTAAGCGTGAGGTAATGTTTCAAGTACACCCACCCACGAAGTGCCTTAACGTCATGTCATTAGTGAAGAACTGATACCTACTAAAACATTTCAAGAGGAATATGACTACTCAAAAATAATCGCCATAAAAATCGTTTGTTTCAAAAAATTGCACAGACGCAAGTATTGCTGTCCTCATAATATATTGGGATATTGTCATTGTCTAAAGTCTAAACTATTTTAGTTTACATGAAAATTTCTAAACGATGTTTCTGACAAATTAAACTTATATTAACACACTTTTAAAAAACAATAATATAAGAAAATAATAAAAAAATTTAAGGTCTCAGATAAAAAAAGGCTTGGAAAGTACATTTATTGATGACTAAACTTACGAATGAAAAGTAAGGCAAACGAGTGAAGCTATCAAACATAATATATGCAATAATATCAACACCTACAACGCCTTTCCACTAATTTACTGACTTATAATAATATTTACTGGATTACTAATAAGTTATAATATATGCCTTTAGTAAGCCACATGAACGTGCCCCATAGATAACAGAGTATTGGCCGTGAGGGCAATAATGTTAAGCAGAGTTGGGAGATAGGGTGCTTTAGATTTTGCTCAAAACCTTGATTCTTTTGTTTTGGAAAAACGAATGAACAAGGCAGATAGATCTGCAACAAGGTCTCCTATCTATTAGCGGTTATCTATAATACAAATAATTTGATTTATCCTAAACTTTTGCATGAGCAATTTGAAAATCAAAACAGTTGTAATTAAACACATGTAAATATCATTCAAAATTTTCAAGCCGTCTAACAAATTCCTTTGGAGGTGCCATGGAAATTTAAAATATGCTTACCTGAGCTAGACCGTGGTGTAAATCGTCGAGAAGGGCTGGCGTATCATGAAGTGACCTGGTAGTCAAACGTTTTCTTCTCCTTTTATGCATTGTTAAGAAACGACCTCTAGGTCTGGCCACTATGACAGGGCAAGCACCCTCTGAACCCGAGCCTCGCCGCCGCTCCACGCTCTCCTCTGAAACAAACAAGATATCGTTATTAGTTCTAAAACAAAAAAGAATTTAAATCTGGCAGCACATTTTAAATATAAATTCTAAAAAGTTATCAGGAAAGGCTGGGTTGTGCTGATAAATCTATGCTCACCGCTGTATCTAAAAGGGAGGGGGCCGACCAGCAAAATATTGCGCCCGCCTATGAAAAACGATATTTACAATTAACTATACTTTTCTATACAGAGAGTTTGCCCTATTGTTTCTGTTATCTCTTCTAGAACTTTAACGTCATTAAAAAATAGCGAGACACAAACGTAACTTCTAAGTGTCCTTCTTGTTTTACTACTGAATTGAAAAAAACTCATATCCGAAAAAAATGTATCACAAAAAATTTAAATTGTATAATGTTCAGAGTGATTATATAAAATTTAAGGAACTTAGAAAATAGTGTAAAAACCTTTCTCGAAAAGCATTTAATGATTATGTATCAAACGTTGAAAATTCGCTTCCTTTGAGCCCCAAAATGTTTTGGAGTTTTATTAAACAAGTACAGAGATCTGACTTCATTCCGTCAACTATGTTTTATGATAATGTTTCTGTTGACAAAGATGTTGATATTGTTGAACTTTTTGCTCAACATTTTTCATCTGTCTATTCACGGTCTACTGTCAACTCCCCAGTGTATGTGTTTAATAGCTCATTATCTCTTGGATTACTTCAAGTTACTAATGGTGATGTATTGACTAAATTAGAATCACTTGAATGTAATAAAAGCCCTGGACCTGATGGGGTTCCTGCTATTGTTTTAAAGGAATGTGCTGAGTTAGTATCACTTATTTTAACCCTTCTTTTTAATAAATCTCTATCTGTTGGCTGTTTCCCTAAAAATCTTAAAGAGGGTTTCATTGTACCTATTTTTAAAACTGGAAAAAAGAATGATATTAAAAATTATAGACCTGTAGCAATTCAGTCTACTATAGCTAAGATTTTTGAAGGATAAGTACTTCATCAGATTAAACCTCATTTTGACTGTTTGTTGTCGCCTCGTCAACATGGTTTTAGACAGGGTAAAGTCCACAGTAACTAATCTTCTACTGTTCGCTGATTATATATACCAAGCCTTCTCTGTTCAAGAATTTTGCTTGTATTCAAGTTGATTGCTTGTACCTAGACCTCTCTAAAGCCTTTGACCGGGTGAATGACGTCAGACGTCATTCATAAAAATGTCAGGTAATAACCTCCGAATGCGTTTGGTTTGTTTACATCGAATTGAATCACCTTATAAATTTCTAACATCTTGCCTCAACACTATTTTCCCACGATGTCAATTGATTAAAATCGTGTGCAATACTACAACGAATTTCCATCTAAAATGACGCTATGAGGTTGACAAATCTCAAATTAAAATTAAGTCTAATAACATTATTTTGTTACTTTTTGACACATTTGTCCAAAAGTTTAAACTTTTGTAATGTTAAATAATAAGCTCCTAAACAAGTTTTAGCTAAAAAAATTGTAAGAACTCAGTAGATAAAAATTAAAAAGATGACGAGAGATGATAAATAACTATAACATATTAAAAACCATAAAATATTACTATTACTAATAAATCATAACCCAGGAAAATAAAAGAAAAAACATGACATTAAGACAACCATCAAGGAGGGATAATAGAAAACAATGTTAAACATGTAGAATTTACTTTAAGGAAAATAAGGAAAACATTTGTAGTATATGATAAATTAAGTAGATAAAGTAGGGAATAAGAGGAAGGGAAGTATGAATAAATCTCACGAGAGTAACGGATAACTGTCACCAAGAAGGCTTAACGTAATTTACATAAAGGAACATGGTTGAGTGTTATTACAACGAAAAAATGAAGAGAAAGCTATTAGCGGCAAAAAAGGATATCATGATGACTGTCATGATATGTTGAAAAACATGTCATAACAAGTTTCCATGTATATTTCATGGAAAGTATTTAGAAACGGGGCTAAATGTTTTGCAGTTAGTGGAGTGGCAACTCTAGTGGGTAGTTTTTGAGGTGAAGCCTGAGGCTGTGTCTCGGTGATTGATCATTGCGGCCCATTACTCTTCAAGAGACAGGAAAAGAGTGACGTCACGGGATACCCCAGCTGTCACCCACTCTCATTTTCTTCCTCTACTTTCCTCCTCTTTTAACAATATACAAAAACTACTTGTCACCTATTTTTAAAAAGGATAGAAAAAGGATAATAAACAAATCTAAAATTGAAACCGCGTACTGGAAGGATTTTAGACTTATCAAAGTTAACAACATAACTATTTATGAGAGTTGTGTCACTAGTGTCGCCTCGTAAAGTCAGTTTAAGCGAATTTCTTCTGATTGGATTATTATTATTAAATCAAACTTAAAACAAAAATCAACCATAGGCACGACAAGAACAGAATAAAAAAAACTCTTCGGTTTCACTACTTATCTAGTAGATCTAGATATCTTATAGATTATTATCTAGATCTTATTGTAGATCTTACAATTTCAAATAAATACATACGTAAAATGGCTGATAGTTCTAAATCTAAAATATAAACAGCTTATAAGGTAATGGTAAAGCAATGAAACCACCAATCATATAACATACTAAATACAGCCCATCCTTTCGCAATTAGCTCTTCACAACAATTGTCCTGTCATATCATATAAAGCTCAGTTTATGATAATCTTTAAAATGTTTTAGCGCAATTCCTTTGAAAAATTCAAGTTTCAACAAAGTTCAAGGGAGGTTTCGGGCTATTTACGTCTTGCCTTGTGAATTTCAGCTTATATAACCTTCTAAAGAGGTACATTGAAGCATAATTTCTACTTGATTGATAAGTTTCTCGATTTTACACAATTTTTTTAAAAAATTGATAACAGCATTATTTACGAGTTTTTAAAAAAACGTATATTAAAATATTATATTGACGTGGTCTGAAAATAGTATCTTCTGATCAACAGACAGCACAGCTAGTTTTTTAGTCTGATTTCAGCACGCCAGGTTTCAACTCTCTACCTTGAACACAGCAGGAGTTATACACAGATGCGTAAAATAGACACACACAGATAGCAAGATAAAAAACTGTCTGATAATGAGACGGATAATTGTGGCAAAATCCTGGTTTCGGTCTTTCAAGGGGAACACAATAACATTCCGATGTACCTACGGTATTAGATGAGTAAAAGTAATCAATAGATCAGGAAGGTAAACAATAACACACACAAGTTGATTGCAATACACCTCAATAGAACCTGCTTTACTATCTGTTTTACCAATTAGAAATCAGCTTTTTTCTTAAGATGTTTACCTTCCAGATATGACGTCAGACTACTCAGTGTATAAATAGTAACGAAAAATGTCAAATCTTAGATCGGCAATACTCGTAATCGGCTTTAATTATTATAAAATCATAGGAATTTTGACTTCATGATTGAGTAGAATAGAAATATATTGTAATGCCATAGTAATAGTTACCATGGCAACAAATTTCCGATTCCCTCTCTTCTCCTTCACTTCATCTCACCTGATATACTCTATTTCCATTTTCTATTCAATTCTAATTCCATTGTTAGATTTAACATCGAAATATCAATGATAATATTTTTAACTTAGACAAACCTGTAGTTCAGATTTACACGGATACCGTTCAGATTCAGACGTACCCTCGGCGAGTTTCGCAAATGATATTCGAAATTCGAATGACAGATTGAATCATAAAACAGGCTAAGAAGTTGTAGAACGGATATAAAAATCGGGTACGGGATACCTTGGAATTTTTTCTCAACGCATCGGATTTGCTACGTTCATCATTTCTCCTTCAAACTCACTACGCACATCCTCCTTGCTTCAGACTCACTACGCTCATCCTCCTTGCTTCAGACTCACTACGCTCATCCTCCTTGCTTCAGACTCACTACGCTCATCCTCCTGCTTCAGCTCACTTCTTCCTTGCTCAGACCACTACGCTCATCTCCTTGCTTCAGACTCACTACGCTTCATCCTCCTTGCTTCAGACTCACTACGCTCATCCTCCTTGCTTCAGACCTCCTTGCAGACTCACTACGCCACCTCCTTGCTTCAGACTCACTTACGCTCATCCTCCTTGCTTCACTCACTACGCTCATCCTCCTTGCTTCAGACTCACTACGCTCATCCTCCTTCAGCTGCTCATCCTCCTTGCTTCAGACTCACTACGCTCATCCTCCTTGCTTCAGACTCACTACGCTCATCCTCCTTGCTTCAGACTCACTACGCTCATCCTCCTTGCTTCAGACTCACTACGCTCATCCTCCTTGCTTCAGACTCACTACGCTCATCCTCCTTCAGCTCATCCTCCTTGCTTCACTACGCTCATCTCCTTCTTCAGACTCCTACGCTCTCCTTGCTTCAGACTCACTACGCTCATCCTCTTCAGACCTACGCTCATCCTCCTTGCTTCAGACTCACTACGCTCATCCTCCTTGCTTCTGACTAACTTCGCTCGTTCACAAAATATAAAAGTCGTTAAATTTAAACTGCAACACGGAATTGCATCCCTCGTTCTGAAATAGTAAATTCATCCGTTTAATTCCCAGCGGTCATCCATCTAGACACTAAAAACGCTCGATGCTCCTTAACTCGTATGATCCAAAAAAATCATGGATATACTTGTGATATTAAAACGAAAATAAGTGTACTTATTTATTTCGTAAAGGTATACGCTTGTACCAAATTTCAACTCAGTTGAATTCTTTTCTGCTTTTGAAATTTATTTAAAAAAAACCAATATAAGTCATTCGATAAATGTTGAACAAATGCATTGTTCAACGCATAACATATGTGCAAACTTGGCACATATCTTAATCTTGTACATACATGCGTGCCAAATCTGAAATATAATCGAATCAAAACATTTTTTTACGTTTTATATTTGGAATTTTTTGAAGAGTCATTATTACGATTGATGAAGTCATAAAAATATTTTCCGAAGGCACAACTGCAGCGGTAGACTGATTTTTGTACAAAATTTTAACTCTCTAGCATTACTTTCTAGCAACTTTACCTATGGTCTGACTATTGTGCAAAGTTTTAACTTTTTACCATAAATACACTGGGAGCTGCGATGATAACAGATACACATAAACATACACACACACATAGAACAGACTTCTATTATTAAAGGTATTTTAAATATCTATATCTACGTATATATATTATATATATATATATATATATATATATATATATATATATATATATAATATATATTATATATAAATGTTTATATTATAAATAATCTAATAAATATCTATTATATATCATAATATATATATATATATATATATATATATATATATATATATATATATATATATAATATATAATATATATATATAATTTTAAGACATTTATTTTTGATAACAGCTTGTTAATTAGGATAGACTCCAATATTAATAACCCGATGACTTGTAAACATATTTGTTTACGTAGAAAACGTTAAATAATACGATGAATAATTTATTGTTTATGATTATAATATTTGTTGATTCGCGATAGCATGTTGAGTGCGAGGGTGGCTGCTATTTTTAGTTTTGAATATAAAAATATTATACGAGCCCCTCTTCCCCCCCTCTTTGGACAAGGGCTATGACAAAGTTATAAAACTGACCTTTACCAATTTCTCTCTAACCGCAACAAAAAAATTATTAACAAATATCAATGATAAATGTCAAGTAATAGCATCTTGAAAAACTACAGAAATATGGTGGATATTGGTGTGGATTTCCTTAATATTCAATGTAGTTCCTAAAATTGTTAATTTTATGGTATGCTTTAGTTTAGCTATTAAAAGTTAGCAATATGGTTTAAATTAAGGCATACCATAATATTACTTGTTTTGGAAAAAGCAACCTGTATCTTAAAATGCATTAAGTTATTATTAACAAAGGGAAAATAATAATAAGCTGCCAATTTATTAAACCCGCTTTCAATCACATACAAAACCTAACTGGTGTTGTCTATTAAAGCTCCGCAGCCCAATTTTAAGGCATTTTCAAAGAAAAAAACGAGCTAATGAGATTATGGTTATAGAGAGATGGGGGCAGGGGGTAAATTTTTTTGAGGGAGGACTAACTGATTAAGAAATATATATATTATATATATATATATATATATATATATATATATATATATATATATATATATATATATATATAAGATATATATGCTACATATATATATATATATATATATATATATATATATATATATATATATATATATATGGTAGCATCTTATCTTTATCTTTTTATCTTATCTTTGAAAGGCGATCTTATTTAACGGATAACCTTCTCGAAAAAATTAGTATTATACCTAAATAATACCGTTTTTACTAAATAACTACTCAAATATTATTTTTAGTGTAATTTTACTGTTATGCAAAGAAATCACAATTTATCATCATAACCCAAGTGAACTTTCACAATAAAATACGCGACGTTTTGGCGGGATCACTTTTGCAATCATCAGATTGATCGACTAAACAAATACAGTTCAAGAACCAGACAAATTCGTATAGATTACGATTTTATCACGATCTGATGATAAACACACTGATAAACACACACGCTGTGTGTGCATAGTAATTTTATAAAGGGGCTAAAAAATAAACTTTAGCGGTAAGCTTTAACACTTTAGGGCAAACCCAAGAATCTGAAATAGTGTGAACAACTATCTTAAGCATCTCTAAGAGAAGTTTCTCAGAGAGTTTTAGTTTGTATTAAACAAATGTAGAGATCAAGAACTGTTGACAAAGGTCCCTCTCTGTTTAGGGAATCGTTTTCTTCTTCCCAGAAGAAAAATCCCACAAATCTTTTACACTCTCTTTTTCTCTTCCTTCTTATCTCCAGACCCGCTGCTTGCTTAAAGTCCTAAATGCTGCATCAGCATGGCTGCTGAAGCAGTCAGCCATGCTTCATCAGAAGCATTGGGATTCTAAGAGGAGAGGAGCTCTCCTCTAGAGCCCCTATAAACTAAAAAGGAAAATTATTTATTCTATTAATAAAATGTGGCAGTTTTTACTCAATAAAAACTTGTCTGCCACAAGTTTTTATTTATAAGTAAATAAATTAGTACATTTATTAACGAAAACAAATAAATAATACATAACATCCTAACCAAAAGCAAAAATATTGTTTGAGCATTTCTATACAACTTATTCTAAAAAAAAGTATTATTGTTTATTTTCTTCACAAAAAAAATCAGGCACAGGGTACGTCGGAACTTTTCCTCATTACATTGAATTCGCTAGGCTCATCCTCATGGTCCCTAATTGGACATTTTCCAATTTTTTATAATTTTTTAAAAAACGTACACAAGTCATTCAATAAAAATTGAACTAATGCTGATAATGAGATGAAACTTGGCACATATGTCACTCTCATACAAAGTGACATGCCTGTCTATTCTCAATCCGATCGCATCATTTTTCCACGTTTCATGATTTTTGCAATTTTCTCTAAGTCATTAATGCGGGTTAATAAAGTCATAAATAAAATATTTTCCGAATAGAAAAACTACAGCGGTACACTGATTTTTGTACAAAATTTTGTTAATTTCTAAAAAAAGTTAATCTGCATATAGTTAACATTTAGTTGCAAATGAAACTATAAAGCAGAAAATATTAAAGGAAGAATTGTTCATTCATTGTGATATATTATTAGATATAATAAAATATTTAATAAAATTGATATTGCACTTGGAACGGTAAAGGCAAGACTTTTTGCGGGGGGGGGGTTTAATACCTGCCTGCCAGCCCTACCATGAATCACCTATGATAAGAAATAAATAAATAAATAAATAAATAAATAAATAAATAAATAAATAAATAAATAAATAAAATATATATAATATATATATATATATATATATATATATAATATATATATATATATATCTTAAGAATGAAAATACATACAAAATTTAGAGGTTAATAGCCTTGAGATCGGTCATTGAAATTAGCAGATAAAATATGAATATTAGTTTTTGGTTAAGGTAAGGATTAAGTTGTATCCTTTATATGGTGGGTTGAGTTGTCAAAGTCAATGTCACTGTCACTGCCAGCAAGTCAATAACTATCACCTGTCAATGTTTCTATATTACCTTGACCTAGTTAACTACATTTTGTGTCTCAAATCAGCTTTACATATTCTAACACACACACCCACACATTTAAGGAAAAACAATCATATATAAGAAATCGTTTATTATAATCTTATTATAAGACATTATTATTAATAATGTCGCTTATTATTATAATAAACTTCTTAAGGATAATTCCGGTGACATCCCGGTTTCGGGTTTTTTTTTGCAAACACAATATTTTTCCTATTTACCTACAGTATAAATAAGGAAAAGTAAAAATTCTGAAACAGGTGATTATGATGAAACCTTAATTTCTGTGAACACATACTTTTCCTTTACATCTACAGTAGTAGGTAAGGAATAGTAAATATATAACTACTGCTTTACTATGAGTGACTTTATTTGAATCCTTATTGTTTTAAAATAGAATTTAATATTTAATTAATACGTGTAAAAATTTTTGTAAAAATATTTTTTTAAAAGAAGCAAAGTTAGATAAAAATTCGTTCTAATTTTAGTAAAAGCTTTTTCTGCTGGTTCAGATAAATTTCGGTTTCACATGTTAAAAAAAATATAAAGTAAAAATTGTTATATTTTACACTATGGAAAATTTGAAACTATTTAAGTTTACAATACGGGGTGCACTAAATGTCTCTTACTCTTTTTTTAATATTGGAAAATTTGATATATACTAATGACACTTAGGGTTCTATCGAATTTCCAAATGAGAGCTAAGGAGATTGGAATTATTGAAAACGGAAGGTGGTTGTATGTAAAAACCACAGGTACCAACTTGAAGGAGGTGAGCCATCATTTAAATTCAGAAATATTTCCTGTTTCTTTACTTTTCTTTATTTTTTCCTCATTCATACAAGAGGTATATGGAAAATAAATTGAGTTAAAATAAAAATAAAAATCCGAAACCGGGATATCCGTCTATAAGAAGTCTTTAAGACTTCCTGAGTAGATTTTAGAAGTTATGTGTTATGTTTTAGAAGTTTATTTTTAGAAGTTATGTGTCTGTAGGTGTGTGTGTGTCTTTTATTATTGTATCTTCCAGTGTCTTTATGCAAGAGAGATGCATGAAATTTGGTTGTGCTATCCGCGAGAAACAATTTTTCTATGTCATAATGAACCATTATTAATGACTCTAGAAAAATTTCGGAATTTCATATAAACGGAAAAATGTTTCAATCAATATAAATTTTAGCACGCATGTAGTCATATATATGAACAACATATATGTCACGTTTTATCTCATTATCTGCATTTGTTCAATTTTTATCGAATGCCATGTATAACTCTTAAATAAAGTTGTAAAAAATCGAAAAATAATTCAATTAAGTTGAAATCAGATACAAGAGTATCCCTTTTAGTAATAAATAAATATACTAAGTTTAATTTCAACACTGATACTAAATCTACTTAAAGTCGGACCGCAAGTGTTAAGTAGCATTGAGGAAGGTTAGTATCTGGATGGGTGAACGTTGAGAATAAAACAAATGTTTTAACTATTTGAAGAAGGGCAAAGAGATTCCAAAGACGTACTTCCATATTTTGAGGACGATAGAAGTGAGTTCGTAGCAGTCAGGATGAGCGTAGCGAAACCGGTATTGGAAGGAAATGTTCCAACGAACTGTGCACCCAATTATTTAGTTCTTTTAACTATAGAAATTATTAAAAGAGAAAATTTCTTGGACTGAAATTTTTTATAATATATTAATATTAATTATTATTATAACACGACACACGGCTAAAATCAATTGACACCCCGCCAAAAATCTGTGAGGGAAAGAATTCTATTGGTTCAGACCGACCCCGCTCTTTCCCCCTCCACTTTATGCCAACCTCGGTATAAAAAAATACCTTTTTCGTAAATAAAATCATAAAAAGGCAACACTGGTTGTAAATATTTGAAACCTCGCGTCGCTTTTATTTCCCTCATTGTGCATATTTATCTGTTCGAGTTGGTTTCGTTCCATTTCAATCTGTTTAATTCATCCAATTATTGCAGAGTTGTAATATGATCTGAGTGCCTATATTTGACGCATGGACATTGATGTATTCTTCAAGCATTTCTTGCTATTAGAGTACAGCGCAGGGTTTGGGGTCTGTCAACCAAAAGACAGCATTTTTTTCGAAAATGCCAATGTCTTTCAATAGATGACAGTCTTGACTTTTTTAAGTCATGAATGCATATTGTGTCATATTATTTTTATAATATGAAACAATACCAGAATTGAAGACTAGAAAGGATACCCCAATTTTTATTGTGGGCGTGTCAGTCAAGATTCCCACTCTTTTGTGACGTCACTCGTGTAACATTTTTTAAAGAAGTAATAGCTGTAACTATCATTTTTCCTTTTAGTGAAATATCTTTTTACTTTTCCAACATTATAATCGCATATTTTATATCTGCATTGTAAATATACAAATTTGCAAACAATAAAAGTGAATAATAAACTACAATAAGTCATTTATTAAAAAACATATATACATGTTTTTAAATTTTTCCATAAAAATTGTTATTTTTTCATAATATAGTTTTAACTTCATTTCATTCATACCATGGGAATATATGAAAAGTATTGTGTTTAAAAAAATTCCGAAACCGGAATAATCCGTTTCAGGTATTTTTAAGACCCCTTAAGAGGTTTTCACTAAGTTGTTTGTCTGGATGTGTATATGTTATCATCGTAGCTCCTAGAGTATTTATACTAGAGAGTTAAAACTCGGTACAAAAATCAATCTATGGGTCTAGTTGTGCTATCCGGAAAATAGCCCTAATTCTGATTATAAATTATGCAAATGAGTATATATATATATATATATATATATATATATATATATATATATATATATATATATATATATAAGTATATTTTTTTTGTGGGTAAGAAAGCAAAACAAAAACTACTTAATGTATTTTGACATTTTTTTATTACAATTAATATTACATAATAAAATTAAGTAATAATACTCAAGTTTATGTAGTGATTCTAGAAAGCTTAATTCTAGCTCTGGTAGCTTGTTTAACTGTAGGTTTCTTAGATTATTGAATTTAATTTAATAAATAGTCTCTGTTTCATAAAAGTCTGTATGACCTCTTCAGACAATTCAGGTGTTTTTTTGCCTTTTTTACATAAAAGCTTCACAACACCAACTTCTTTTTAAAGTTCTTTTCTTCCCCACTAGTATACTTCACAACTTCACAAAAACATCATTTAATTTTTTCAAAAAATCTGGACTGGGCTCTTGTAAACCTCCTTGAGAATGTGTTGAATCCACGCAGGTAACTCATATGAGTGTTCTCAATTATATATATACATATATATATGTATGTATACTATATATTATACATATATATATATATATATATATATATATATATATATATATATATATAATATATAATATATATGCAATTAAACCTTAACGTTTTTTACTTTGATATTATAATGTTTAATTTGTAACCTTTTTATATTTTAGTCTTTTTTAGTATTTTTCTCTTATTATTTGAATTTTTGTTTTATTCTTTTATTTCAAATTGTTATTTCCAATTTTTAACCGATAATTATTATGTGGAGCTGTAAAAATCGGCTAATAAACATCCGCTTATTGTATTATTTATTTATAAATAAATAAAGAATGCTTTAGAAGTGAACGAGGCTAGTTGGTTTGTTTATATCGGTTACACGTGTGACGTCACGGCTGCCCTCTTTGCTCTCCCCTCCATTTTCCATTGAACTGTCAAAAAACGCGGATTGGGGTATCCTTCCTTATACAATTCTTGGAAACAATACGCATTCAATTATACAAACATGACACAAAAAAGCAGTTTATTTTGGAAAAAAGTAATTATAGCTGACGATTTATTAAAATCGTCAAACTTTTATCATAGAACTATTATGATCCATTGCATTACGTAATCAAAAACTTTAACTTCACTTAATTCATACTTCCCGAACAAATTTAATGCAACACTTAGATAAATTTATAAGATACAACGATATTCCTACTTAAAAAGTAAATAAATAAATTTTTAAAAATAAAAAAATACGATATCAAATAAAAACAAATCATAAAATTCAAAACATAACCTGACTTTCAGTGTTGCCAGAGTAGGGAATTTTTTTTGTTACTATAAAGAAGGGATTTTTTTATTTAAAAATGAGGGTTGAAAGCATTGAGATTTTGGCGGGGTGTCAATTGATTTTAGCCGTGTGTCGTACTATATAATAATTAATATTATTATTGGACTTCAGTCTTCGTAAATTTTAATCATTCGAACAATCAGCTACCGTCGATAGTTGCTGTTGGATATAAATATCCCTGGACCGGTTTCGGCATAACGCCATCATCGGCAGGCGGGGCAACACTCGAGCCCTCAACTAATAAAGTTATATCTTCAGAGGGCTCGTCGTGCTCATTGAGACTAGAAGTTAATCACTGATATAACTTTATTAGTTGAGAGCTCGAGTGTTGCCCCGCCTGCTGATGATGGCGTTATGCCGAAACCGGTCCAGGGATATTTATATTCAACAGCAAGTATCGACGGTAGCTGATTCTTTGATTGCTTCTTCAACTTGCGGTAAATATAACCTTTTTAATTTTATATATACATTATTTATACAGCAATATCTAATTGTATAAAAGCATATATTAAAGAAAAAGTTACATTCAAAATCCAACTAAAGAAATATACTATAATTAATATAAAAAAAACACCAGTATTGTATAAACCTCTTGATATCTCTTATTTCCTTGGATTTAGTAATTAAAAATTTAAAGAAAATGGTTTTTTGTAAATATATTATTTCCTTAATCCAAAAAAAAAATATTTTGTTGTATTCATTACATTTTTGTCGGCATTAATTAACTTAATAAGAGGTTTAAAAGGCCTTAATAAAGAAAGAAAAAATATTTTTCCAATGTTTGAAAAGGGTTTCTTTTTCAGTAAAGAGGAGTTATTTCTGTGAGTAAATTTTGAAAAAAGAACTGAGAATTGTAATATGAAAATTCATTTTAATTTTTACTTTTTTCTACAAAAAATAATAATGTATTGTTTATTAAAAATGGTAATAGTAAATAATCTGAAAAAATAAAGTTTAATAATTCTTAAAAATTAAGCGATAATAACTAACTTCAATCAAATTTAATTAGAATGGTGAAGTGAAAAATAATTCCGGGGCGGAGGCCCCGCAAGCAGGGCAAATTTTCTTCGAAATTCGCGCTTTCTTACTTATCAATTCAACGTTTGCTTAAGTCCACGATATATATTAAATAACTTGAAATAGCCGTAGGGTCACAATTGGTTTCTAAATTTTTTCGAATTTTTCAAAGAAAATGCACATATTTATCCCAAAGATTTTACACTGCTCGGCACAGCATTATTTTCACTATTTTGAAGCTCAGTTTATGCTTATTTTCTATGAAAAATTCAAAAAAGTCAACTAACAAATAGTGACGCTACTGCTTATGTTAAATATAGGTAGACTATAAAACATTATTTAACACATAAAATTTTAGTCAGATTTTTAGAAAATATTTATCACTTAGATTCAGAAGATTTAGAGTTAATGTTTAATCCGCTACGTTAGCGTCTTAAAACGTAACATGAGAGTCATCATCATCATTCACGAGACACGATTTTGTTAAAAAGTAGGCATAATTTATTAAATCAAATTAGGACTGCTCAGTTCACCGATCCACTGTAATCCTTAATATATATATATATATATATATATATTATATATATATATATATATATATATATATATATATATATATATATATATAGACCTGGATACAGCTTCGAATATATTTGCCTTAGTTTTTAATTTAATGTCGCAATTCGTAATTAAATTTCTCCAGACTGCATTTACTGCATTTTTCGCAAGGACTAGCTTATCTTTTAGGTGGTTGTTGTAATTAAGATTAGAAGTAAGCAGCAACCCTAGGTATTTATAGCTCTTAACTACCTCAATCGGTCGCCCCTGATACGTCCATTTTTCTTCCTTCTTCATACTGCAGATGTAACGCGAAGGTATGAAAAATTATTGGTTCAAGCCCAGTTTCTTTAAAGACAACGTAGTTAGGAGTATTATTCGGTAACTTGAACACTTTTTTGACAAAAAACCGTAATAACTTTTCAACGTTTTCATACTTCTCGCACCCCCATATTTGAGCTGCGTAACACATAATACATCGCGTTACATCTCCAGTATATAGAAAAGGTGCTGAATATGGGGGATAACAGACTACCGAGGAAGCTAGCATTAATAATAATAAATAAGAAATTAGGTTGGTTTAAGTCCTGGAATAAGAAACTTGATGAGGATGGAATGAGGTTAGAAGGAGGAACAGATAATAAGGTTAATTGAATAAAGAAAATGAAGGAATGGTTAGAGGCTGCTAAAGTTAAGTTTGCTAACGAATCAAAGGTAAAAATAATAAATGCAAGATTTCATTTAGTTTATAAAGATCTGAACCACAGTATTGCCGGGTCATATTTAGACGGAGAATTAGAATTTAGAGAACAGAGATTGATTTTAATGGCTAGGACGGAAACTTTAAATCTAAATTATAAACCGTAGATAGACGATATGGACCATAACTGCACCATATGTAATAAGAGAGAGAATGAGGATATCATCCATTTCATAGGAAAGTGCGACAGTTTAAAATTTTACAGAGAAAAGTATCTATTTAAGAAGTACTTTACTAGGGATGAAGTTATAAATATACTAAATGGGCAAGCTACTTGGAAAAATCTGTCCAATTATTTAAAAGCCGCGTGGCCTTATAGGTTTATTGTAAATCAAGGATTTGAATTCAGGTGAAGCATTGTGATATATCTATGTATTGATTATTAGTTTAGTGTTTAATAATTATTTAGTTTAGTGTTTCGATTATTAGTTTAGTGTAGAGTGTTTAATATGTAAATTCTTAGTGTATATAATTAATTAAATAATAATAAAGTAAATGATAATATAGATAATATTGCATAATATTTCTTGCATGCTGTGTATGAATTTATAGATTTCATAAAGATAAATATATACAATAAACTAAAATAAAAATTAAAAAAAGTAATATAATAATAATAATAAAAAATTAGTGATTTGGTATTAGAAAATCTTTTGACCTTCAATTCACAAATTTAGTATAGTGTGTATGTATAGGTACATATGTATGTATGTTTGTGTGTGTATGTGTATGTATGTATGTGGAAAAATAAATAAATTAGCAATATAAGTTGTTATTGTCGCTCCAAAAATAAAGAAATAAATAAAACAAAAATAATTAATAAGTAAAAAAATAAATAAAAAATAATAATAATGGTATGATTAATAAAATAGCACCTAGTAGTAGAATAGTACCTGAAGTAGTGAAGTATGTTTTAATTTAATCATTGATTTATTTTATTTAATTTATATATTTTTATATGTTTATGTATGTATGTATATGTGTATGTGTGTATGTATATAGGTGTATATATGTATGTATATATGTGTGTGTACGTGTATATGTATGTATATATATATGTGTATGTATGTATATATGTATATATGTGTATATTTGCATGTGCATATCTAATGTATATTCTTTTTGTTTTGCTTTAGTATGTAGTATATTAAGAAAGTTCAATTGCATGGAGATTACTTTTAATAAAAATAAATTAAGTAGAGTAAATTTTAGTATAGGCTAACACATGTTTAAAATAATATTTTGCATGTCAATAAATATTTACCTTAATTTATAAATGTAATAATATTATATGTAAGAATACAAACTCCAGGCAGACGGCTTAGGCCATGCCTTACTATGTATAATTTAATTGTAATTTTAATTATTTTTTCTAATTTGTAAATATACATACTTACTTACTTACTATATTAATATATATATATATATATATATATATAATATATATATAATATATATATATATATATATATATATATATAATATATATATATATTAGATATATGGGGGGTGTGTGTGTGTGTGCATGCATGTATACTCCACCACCCATTCCATTAGCGATTTTTCAAAAGAAATTCGTTGAAAAACAAATACAGATAAACCTTGTTAAGAAAAGTATAATCTAGGACGTTTGTGGAACTTCACTAGCAACAGTTGTGTATTTGTTTTACAATCGCCGGGAGTAAAAAGCTATGAAACTGTCGCAGACGGTAAAAAAACATGTGACGTCCTGTTTTGGTGCCTACTTTACAGCCGCCCAAAAAATATATTTTTAAAAATTATAGCAGGAGGCCAATTAGAATTCATCCTTTCCCCCTTCATTAAACCTCTGTCGTCCGAGCAACCTTATCAGCGTAATTTTCTAATGATAATTCTCAAAAATGAGCCATAAACTCCATTTACGTACATTAACTTACTTTTTAATAAAGAAAAGCTCAATTTTTTCATAGTATTCGTTGGTTAATAATTTTCCTTTATTATTTTTACAAACAAGAAAACATTGTTCTTTTATCTGGGAAATTTAAACTTTATAAAACTTAGAAGTATCCCTATAAAAGGATAATAACAAAGTTATTATAAAGTTTGTGATATAACCTAGGTTTATGGCTGCAATTTCTTGCAACTTTTCTTTAGAAACTATCATGTTTTCATAAACCAAACTTGATAAAAGTTTTTTTTTCTTCACCAGGTATAAAATAACAGTTTTGTTAAAGATAATTTTCTACATCTAATGTTATTAGAATTCGCCCATCCTTGAAAGACGAAGAATGTAAAAATTGTGTTCTTCGTTAATTGCTTTTTATTAAGTTTTAAATAATGTAATAATATGATAAATAATATTATCTATCAGGTTGTTGTATTTTAATTATGTTTTAAGAATGTTGAGGAAGTTTTTATGGTTATTAATAAGTTTACAGATATGTTGAGGGTCAATTCTATGCTACAATGAGCATTCGTTAGATACTTAGTAATAATAATTTTAACATGGGATCATAATTACTTAACATGAAATCTATTACTAACTAGAACTACAACCAAGGAGAGAGGGCGATCGCCTCGCTAGAATCCTTGGAAAAGGAAAAAAGTAAAAAGGAAGAAAAAAGGATAATGGAAAAAATGTATGGTATTACATAAATTATAGAATCTAATATTATAATATATAATATATATATATTATATATATATTATATAATATATATATATAATAATGTTATAAACCCTATTGTTTATAAAAGCAATAGGGTTTGTTTATGAAATTTGTGTGACGTCATTAACCCACAATAATGACACACCCGATCTAATCTCTTCAAAAATTAGTTAGATCAGGCTGAATTTTTTTTGCATATACTGCTATGCATGGTTAACAAAAATACAAAGGGTCATTTTATTATCAGCATTATTTACGTGTTTATTGATTGACATATATAACATAATGTAAACAAATCATGTCTTTTGAATAATATATTTGAAAATTCCTTTATATCATGGCAGTATGCCACTTATATAAAGTAATAATATGGCAAAGTGATATAATAGCAACAACCATGTTGCCCCCAGCGCCAACGGTGTGTAGCGGCCAAAAGGCCGAAGGCCTCTTGTTTATAAATATAAACAGAGAATAAAAGTTTTATTACCTAAAAACTGTTCATAGTAAAAACTAAATACAGAATTTCAAATAAAAACTGTAATGTAGGTGATTCAAGAAAACTATTGTAACTATCAAACTAAAATGACTATGAAAGGAAATTGGCAACATTTGCTCAAAGAAAAGCAATAAAAAAAGGCCAAACGGTTCAGTAAATTTACACTTTGGTTTCACTGTGGTTTTTTAGAGCGGGGGATGCAAAAAACTTTTTGACGGAGGGTTAGGTAAAGGGTACCCGTTCGTGAGAGTAGAGAGGTTTGAATTTTAAGCCAAAACTAGTGTTAAAAATGTAATATTACAACGCTTCCGAGCACCGCTTATTGATACAATTGTAACACTAAACTATGAAAAGGCGAGTAATTTATATGATATTAGTCATATACTACATAAAAGTCGAGACAAGATGTTTTCTTTACATACTAATATACTAAATACTATTTAAAATACTAAAAAATTAAAGTGACTAAGAATTTTAAGTCAGGGTTGAAAGGACGAGAAACTACATTTGACAGCTATATAAATTGTAACTTACGATTTACAATTTATAAAATGGATAAAGCTCACCTAGACGAAGTAAAGGCACTTTGATATGCATTAATATTTAAAAGACAGATACAACAAAATATATGCAGGCCAAGACAAGCTTGATTAAAAATTAGGGAAGATGTCCTGGATAGTGGCGGGAGAGAAATAAATACAGCTGAGAGTGTGGACGTAGGAAAGAACAGATAAGTGCCGGGGTGAGATCTGTGAGGTATTACCACATACTGTATTTCATACAGTATGAAATATTATATGTAATATATATATATATATATATATATATATATAATATATATATATATATATATATATGTATATAATGTAATATATTATATATATATTATATATATATATATATATATATATATATATATATATATTATATTATATATATATATAATATATATATATATTATTAATTATATATATAATATATATAATATATATAATATATATATAATATATATATATATATATATATATATATATATATATATATATAATATATATATATATATGGAAACCTTTGTGTCGCTATAAAACCAAATCGGGATTTCAACTCAATTAGAATAATTCCCGTTTTTTTCAATTTTAAAAAAAAAACGTCCACAAGTCATTTTATAAAAATTGAGCTGATGATTTTAGAAATTCAAGTAAGAACTATAATTTATGTGATACAAGAAAACTAATGATACACTCTTGTACTGAGTTTTAACTCAATTGGATTATATTTCGATTTTTACAATTTTGTCAGAGACGCTGATTTATGTTTGTTATTTTTATTTTTATCAGCTGTTCTGTTAAGTTTATTTTTATTTTTTTAACTGGGCAAAGTAATTGAGTTACTATGGAAATGTTAGATGGGTTTTTTAGGATTTTTATTTTTTTGTATCACTTGCCATTAGAATTTTGGAAAAGAAAGGATTGTTTTTTTGTCATGCTCTCTACCTCAGTTTATACATAGGAACAATCGAATCTGCTACAAATTTTTTAAGAAACTTCCACAAATCAATCGATAAAATTGAACTAATGCTGAAAATGAAATGAAACTTGGCGCATATGTTGGTCTTATACATGGCGTTTTACGATTTTTCAAATTTTTTACCGGGTTGTGGGTTAACGATGTCATAAAAAATATTAATTTCCGTATAGCACAACTACACCGATGTAGACTGATTTTTTTTTTAAAGTTTCAACCCTCTAGCATAAATATACTGGGAGCTGCGATGATAACAGACACACACATATAGACAGACAACATAGTGGAAACCAATTAGGAGGCCTTAAAACACCTGAAACGGATAATTATAGTGACATCCCGGTTTCGGATTTTTTTGCAAAGACAATAATTTTCCTATACACTTAAAGGAAAAGTAAAAAGTGTATTGAAGGACATATGTTCAATAGAACTTCTATGAATTCTCCAGAGAAGAATAGATTTTTCTTCAAAAGTATTTTTGTCTACATTCATTATTTTGGCAGCCAGGTCCTAATATAATAAATAGTGCTTACTTTGATCTTTAAAGTGACACTAGAATGTTGACAAACTTTAATTAATACGTATATGAATATGTTAGATGTGATTAAATTGTTTGATAATTTTAGTTCTGGAAACCCCATGTTAAGATTTTCTTAACATGAATCATTCATCACATTTCATGAATCATGACAACAGAGCGTGATCTTTTTTATTTTATCAGCTGAGAATTTTAGTCGCTTTAGTGTTACTAAGGATAATTCAAGGATTAAAGTAAATTGTGTATACTTCCACGGCAAAATTTGTATAAAATCACAGAATCCCAGTCAAAAAAGGGTTTTTGTGCCATTCTAGATATTACCAGTTTAAGAGGAAACACTGAAATAAGGGATATTGAGTTTTCTCTACAACTGCCAGGGAGAGCAGAGCATAGCCACCACCGCTTCCCGCTCTGCGGATTTGACGCCAAAACCTAACACATTTACCTATCTCCCACTTCAAATGAAAATCACATAGAAAAAGACTCGAGAAGTATTTTAGTGAAAACTGACTATACTAACCAGAAATTTCATTTAGGGATTTTCGTGTAAATAAATGCTATACATATATTATATCTATTGGGTCTCTTCAGAAACCAAAGCTTATTTGCATTCAGACCCCTTTTTGTATTGAAATTTTATTTGTTATGCAATTATTAAACTTTTGGTTTTCAAATTTAAGTGTAAGTGCCTTTACTGATTCTTTACAATTTTAAGGACAGATTTTGCATGGTGAAGGTGTCTAAATTGATTCCATATAAATTTAAGTACGGAATATGCATGGTAAAAATGCCTATACTGTTTCTATACAAAATTAAGAACGAATTTATATGGTGAAAGTGTCTTTACTGATTCCATAAATTTAAGTACCGAGTATGCATGGTAAAAGTGCCTTAACTGTTTTTATACAAACGAATTTGTATGATAAAAGTGTCTTTACTGATTCCATATAAATTTAAGTACGGACTTAGCACGGTGTAAGTGCCTTTACTTTTTTCTACAAATTTAAGTACAGATTTTGTATGATGAATGTTTCTTAACTGATATATACAAATTTAAGTGCGTATACGCTACATAACATGCACGCTGCATGCTGACTTTACTGACAATAAATATTTACTTATACATATTTACTTATACATATTTACTTTTACTTATTTATTTACTTTTGTTTACTTTATTTACTTTTATTTACTAATTTTATTTTATTGTATTTATTATTATTATTATGTTTATATTTTTATTATATTATATATATTATATTATATATTATATTATTATACAATATTATTATTTATATTATATTATTTTTATATTTTATATACTACTTTTTACTCTTTTATTTACTTACTTATTTACTTTTACTGACTATACATATTTAAAGTATATTTAACTATACCTAATAGATGAATTATGATAACTGCATCAAGTATAACTTATAGAAATCATAAAAATAAAAAAAACAAAGGAAAAACTTATTAAAAAGGCCTTTTGATACTTAATGTGCAAAGAGCTTAAATGTATTTCTGCCAGAATATCACTTAAGGGAGATTATAATTAAATCTGAAAAAAGAGATGAGAAAGAGAGGTCAAGAAATGAAGCATAAAAACTAAATTAAATGAGCAGGTTCATTAGAAGGATTTAAAAGAAGTTAAATCCTTAAAGAGATAATTATAATTTATTATTAATAACACTAAATACGGATTTTCAAGGGCCAAAAAATGTTATTACAAGATCTATCCCTCATATTTAGTTTCATAAAGGCAATATTAGAAGCCCTCTCTCTTTATACTGCCTGTATGATGTATACTTCATCTAAAGTTTTATATCCAATTAACTTTAAAGGCTTGACTAGAGATACTAAGCAGAGAGGAGGAGGGGGGTAACCTGAGGGGCAAAGTAGAGGGTGGAAATATAAAGGAGAAAACTTCTCATCTCTTACAGATTTATAGATGTTAATATGATATTAAAGATCAATTTAAGTTTTTAATAGCTATATAAATTTTAAAATAAAATTGAACAAGCTGCGAAATATGGAACATATTCATAAGCAGCTATTTCGATATTTTAAAAAAATATCAAAAAATGGGTTTTATCCAAATGATATCTAGTGCTTTTTTAAATTTTCTTAGCCTAATAAGACCCAAACCACATCTGTGGCTAGCTCTATTTGTGCTTTGAGGAAAAAATGTTGAAACTAATCATAATTAACTAGGCACAAATGTTGGACTTATAAGACTGCCAAATCTCAATTCGATTATATTTTTCCGCGTTTTATGAAGTTTGGAAATTCCTATAGATTGATTTTTGTACAAAAATCAGCATTCGTCTTCTAGCATAAATTAAATGGGAGCTATGATAAGAACAGACACACATACACATATACACACACAGATACAGACATACAACCTTGTTAAAACCTCTAACGAGGCCTTAAAACACCTAAAATGGATAATTCTAGCTTCTGTTTTTTTTTGTAAACATAATACTTTTACAATAAACCTACAATATAAATAAAGAAAAATAAAAAATCAATAGAGTTGGTTCTTGAGTTGATTTTCATTTTTCTTCAGACTTTAATTAATACCTATATACCTGCGATATAAATGAGGAAAAGTAAAAACCACTTAAGGTCGAGTAGGTAGCACACAAATTTTATTCAACATTTAAAAGATCATCACAGATTAAACTGATATCCTTTACTAAATGTTATCAAAGGATAAGGATATTCTTTGTTGATTGACCCTTGGCATGAAATTTAAAGAAAATTCTTTTTGTAACAAAACTACTTTATCAAGTCTCTTTGACTATAAAAATCTAGTAGTAATATAATCTTACAACCTTTGATTCTTTAAATAAATGAAATTATACTTCATTAGAATTATTTACTTTACTTTCTGTTCTCTTACGAAGGACAGAAAAGGACTGCTCTGAAGACAGCAGTTCGAAGTCCAAATCATGAATAAAAAGCAACGTACAAAGTTGATTTTGTACACACACATACATATAGCGTAAATTTATATATTATATATAATATAATATTATATATATATATATATATATATATATATATATATATATATTATATATAACAGCGGGAAACCCCTCGGGTGTAGTAGCAACCCTTACGCTCAAAGTGTATTCTAAAGTTGGCTATAATTATCTAAACAATAATCTTCTATGAACTGAGCAAAGTCAGTGTAAAGACTACGCCTTAACGACCTCGGCCGTTAGTCAGCTACAGTAATGAAGTCTGCACCCGGATCACCACGGCTCAGACCGGGCCTATATATATATAATATATATATTATAATATATATATATATATATATATATATATATATATATAATATATATATATTAGTATATATAACGGCTTAAGTTTAATGTTCCAAAGTTATACAGCTGTTATAAATTTAAACACAATTGCATCATTTTCTGATTTTTTACAAGTTTTTAAAATACCCACATAAGTCGTTTTATAAAAATGTTCTTGAAATGAGTCTTGGTTGAAAGTCAATTTAGTATCCTTCCTAAATATTTATACATTTTTATACGACATTTATACAATTAATAGGACATTATAAATAAATCATAAATCAAATTTGTTAAAATGATAAAATTATGGCAAAGATCAATAAAAGATATTGTTATAAAGGTAAATTTATTTCCATTATGAAATAATAGTCCCTACCTAATTAAACCTCTCTGAGCCTCCATTAGAAAGGCTTAAAGAGTGCTTTTAGAGTAAGAAAATATGGAAGGAACAAACATAATTTGGATGACAGAACAAAGGTAAATAAAGTTATAAGTACTAAATAAAATATGTGGACTCAAATGAATTTGTTGCTAGATTTACAATTTAATAATTGAATATCTGTAAATATATTTTATTAATATCAGATCAAAGAATATAATAGGTAAAGAATGTCGAAAGGTAGACAAGAGCGTCAGACAGAAGGTGGGGGTGAATTCGGTGCTAGCATTTAGGTCAGCTCTAAAACTAACACTCCTTACAATAACATTTTTTCCCACTTTTTTATGTAAGTATTTCTTATTACCATTTTAACGATACGAGTATCTAGTTAAAATTGGCCATTATTATAAAAAGTAAACATTTGGATTAGTCATTTTTGGATTTGGACAGTGGCGTATTCTTATAGTTGGAATAATAAAACTACCAACTTACACAACTAGCGCTTCTGTTAACTGGCTACGGAAAAAACATTTTCTTTCCCAAAATAATAAATTCCACGACCATTTTTCTTTATCTATTTACTCTTTAGAACGAATCGGACAGGATATACAGGATCGGACATACTGTCGACTGCTATTAATCTACTGCAAAGGAAGCACATATAAAAGAAAATAAACCGTCACCAAATTAAAATTCACAACAGCCTTTAAAACCAATCAGATTAAATAGTTAATCATTATACCTGCACTCGAAGAGGGA
The DNA here is from genome assembly GCA_018340805.1 of Microvelia longipes. Lineage (NCBI taxonomy): Eukaryota > Metazoa > Arthropoda > Insecta > Hemiptera > Veliidae > Microvelia > Microvelia longipes. The sequence goes on along the minus strand of JACMZG010001908.1, from coordinate 27,489,888 downwards.
ACAACAAATATTTTAGTTACGCATCGTAAAAGAAGACGAAGAAGAAACTACTTCTACTTCTGCCTTGTTAACAAATAACAGTCTTTCATGGTAACCAAAGTTGAGCAAGAGAGCCTTCAAATCATTTCCATAACAGTAAATATGGACAATGTTTCGTGAAATTGTTAACAAGGTTCTAAAAAACTTTAAGACTCAACATTTTTTTTTGCTTAACATAACACAGGCTGTGAAAACTACGTGTTTACACAATACATATCGTATCATGAGAAATTTACTTTATATCATACCCCCTTTTATTTTTTTAGTAACACTGTATCTACTATATTATGAATGAAGGCAAGCTCTTTTTCCATTAAGAAAATACAACCATTTTTTTCCTTTTTAGCATCAATTCTTCAACGGTTAAAAATTCGAATACCGGAAAAATAGACGGCCGAAGAATTAATTATGTTAAAATCAAGAAAGTATAAATTGATGTGAAAAACAAGAATATAACTGAAATCTACACTGTTAATCATATTATCTTTTACTTTTGATATTATTATACATCGGTAAGCTATGGACAATAATATCTTAATCAATTTGGATTGACCTCAGTTGAAAAATTGAAGGCAACATAAGAGACAACTAACGATTTTTTTTTAATTTAAAGATATATTTCGTAAAATTAAAAATAATTTCTCTAATTCATTGTAAGTGTAAGATAGTTCGGGGAAAAAATATCGCACCGGTCATGTCAAAAGAGATACGCTTTCCACTTCCCTTTTTCCTTCCATGCATTTGCTCTTGCGTTCCTTGTACATTTGTAAATGACATAAGTCCATAGTTCGCTTCATTCACCCGTTTTGGCGGGGCTTTGGGGTTATGCACTTTTATGTGACATAAGATCAGATAAGCTCATAGTTCACCGGTTTAGGTGTAAAAAAGTATAAAAATTTTTCAAATGACATATCAGATTATGTTATTACTTGCGTTTGTTTCTACTAATGAAAATTAGTTTAGGGCACCGAAGAGACTAGTCTCATCTAACATGACTATGCTGCGTGTTAATTATTATGTAATTTAAGCCCGTTTAGAGCCTTGCGGCTCATCAGGTAAACTGCCTGCGGAAACAAAATCTTATGTATAAACTGAGAGCGTAACCTGGGCTGCGAACCCCAGACCTCCGTGGTGTCAAAGGTTAGTATAAATACTAACGCTCTAACGACCTCGACCACGAAGGCGACGAGAGTAAGTAGAGTAAGTAGTGAAATATATTTGTGTTTTTTCTAATAAAATCCAGTCTCTTCTGTGCCCTAAAATAATTCTCCTCTAATATCAGATTAGTTCTCTTGGTTTATCAGAAACGTTGCTATACAGCTTTCCAAATGAATGTATGATACAGACAATAAGGAGTGAGACAATCAAATTTAAAATCTTTGAGAAAACTCACAGTATTTATTATAAATAAATTATCAGAGCCGGCATGAGGCAAATAGCAATTTGTGTTTGGTCAAATGTGCTCGTAGCTCGACTAGCTAACATCATTACTTCTAAAAGCCCTTAGAAGTACTACACAATAAGTAACACCACCAACCACGTCTCTCTACTAAAAATTAATTTTATATATAAATTAACAGCATTTGGTTAGTGGTGTTATTTATTGTACTGTACTCAACAGCACTTTTACAAGTAATGACGTTAACCAATCGAGCTACGTATGTTTAGCAGTTATATATTTCATATGATCAAAACGAACTACCAAAGATCCCCTCAGGGTAACCTGAACAACCAAATACAGTTTCACGTTAGTGTTATAGCTTAAGCAAACCAAGCACCGCTTGGTAAACCGAGTGTAGATGTATCGCTCCATCCCATGTGACGACATAACAAAGTAAGTAGTAACTTGATGATATTGCAATTAATAAAACAATATGCTACTAAAACCAATCTATCACAGAAGCTTTGCATCCATATTGAGCCAAGTATATTTTTTAGCCTTTTATCCTATATCCCTTCAGTTTTCTTATACTCATTATTTATGAAAGACTAAATAATATTTTTTCTCTCGCCCTAAAATCCTTCCATCCACCATCTTGTTGCAAATAAAAAATCTTCCCTTAAAATTAAAAATAAAAACCACCATCATGGGGTTCTTTTAGACCAACATTATTAATTTTTCTTAGTTCGTTGTTTTATAAAATGATGAATTTCAGCGATAGAATAAAACAGATTTCATATTTTTTTATCTATAACACTAAATAAGCTTAATTATTTGGATGAAATTAAATTTGAGGTCAGCAGATATATTTTAACCTTGAGATAAAATTATAAGCCGGAAACGTCTTTAAGAATATCCACAGATAAAACAATTCATAGCTGCGTTTGTGGAGACAGGAGCTGCTAATTACTGAAACTTTTATTTCAAAGGAGTTCGAAGCTACTCACATCTAAGTAATTATTAATTCCTTCATTAATAAGTACACTTTTAATGAAACGTTCGATTTTGATGACGGCTAAATTTATTTTGAAAATTTAATATTTTAATTACATATTTCAGGTTCCCACATTATCCCTACTCCACCGAAGCGATGGACAATTGTTGATTTTCGTAAGAATTGAAGCTTATGAACAAGTGACTTTAAGGGATGATAGAAATTGTAGTATGACATTTTACATGTTCCTTGTTATCATTGTGATAGGTTTCTTGAGGTTGCAGTCGAATTTATATAGTCGTGAAGCATGGTTGGTTAGGTTAGAGTGCAATAAAAGCAAAATACCCACTTAAAAAATCAAAACAAATAAAATTTATAAAAGACAAAATGAAACAAGAAATATAAAGAAATTTATTAAATAATGACTATATTTCGCCTGCACATCCACGCATATTCATGTCAAATTTTTGCGGGTGGATCAATTAGATTTTGTGTGTGGTTCTCTTACTATACTCTAACTGAAGGTTTTGTTTAGTCTTGAATTTTATAACATCAATAAAACCTTTTAAAATTTCTTAAGGGTTAAAATCCTTGAGGGGATTTTTATGGATAAAAAATACAGAAACAAAATGATGTATCATTCTAAACTCACACGGGTGGCAGGATTAGTCTCAGTTTAATGTAATTTAGAATAGAACATTTAATTTAACATTTTCGTTAAAAGAGTATTTTACTTAGTTTTTAGGATTCTAAAAACTAATGTTGACCTTATATGTAAGTTGTTTTTAATTAAATTAAAATATTAAAGGAGACCTTCTTTTCGTCTTTTCTCTCATATTAGTACAAGGAATATCATATTTTACATGCTTAAGTTTAATAAAGTTTAATATGGGTATTAACCAAAGACCACTGGTCTAGTTAGGAGGATCCTTGGGCAAAACCAAGTTTAAGCTGTAAGGTCTTTCTATCGTTCAATAAACCCCAGCCTTCAAACAAAGACGTATAACTAATAATCCAAGAGCCGGACCTGAAAAATATGACTCATTTTGTACTACTTCAAACCATTTTTTTCTGAAAATATACCTTAAATTATGAAGAAAAAACATAGTCTCCCTATCCAGAATGGATCCATTTATATGACTGCTCATGCTAAAAAGTTTATAAAATCGCACAAATTTCAGTTTTCTTGAAATAAGTGGTTCCCTGTGAGTCGAGTGCAAAACATGAACATTTTTTAAAGCTGATAAAATGTTCTGTAAAGCGAGCGTTTAATCATCAAAATCGGATGACAATAATCAAAGTTTTGGCTTTTTACCAAAAAATAGTTTATTTTTGCAAACACAGTGAATTTCTTTGAAAAAATATTTACTTTTTGTGCTTTTTTTTTGGTTATTCAAAAAATGTCATAACTTCAGTTGTATCCGATTTTGACAAAAAACACTCGTTTTATAGAACATTTTATCAGCATTAATAGATGTTCTCTTCATGTTTTGCACACGACCAACAGGGAACCACTTATTGCAAGAAAATTGGAATTTGTGCGATTTTCTAATGTTTCGAGCGAGCACATTCATATGAAGGGCTCCACTCTGGATAGGCAGACTATGCTTTTACTTAATAATTTAAGGTACATTTTTAGAAAAATTTGGTTTAATGCAGTACAAAATGATGTTATTTTTTAGGCCTGGCTCTTGGACTATAACGGAGCGTAATGTTTCTACGCTATCGTATGAAACATATACATTTATTGATATGAAATGTTTAGTAAGAACTAACCAAACCCTGTTCGAACAACTTTTTTCGTTGTAAACTACACCTGTACAACCTGAACATCAATTTTACATTTTCATTAGTTAGTGTGTAACGAAATAAATAAGATTACCTACGGCCAAGAAGGGAAAATAATTAATAATTGATATGAAAAATGCATTGAACTATAATCACATTGCTAAAGAAGCAATTTTTTTATTAATCTTTTAGTTCAATTTAGACGTATTGGAAATGATAAATACATCGTTACTTTCTAATGTTAAATGCTGATTTTTTTATTTGATAAGGACTTAGTTATACAATGTAAATATTTTATGTATAAAAGAAGTTGCTACTGCCGATATTATTATTATGATTATTATTTTTTAATTTAACATTCAACTATTTGTTGTTACGTATCTTTTAATACATCACAAATTGACGGCCGGTACTTCTATTTTCAATTACATTGAATAATGCAATGAGATTTAATTTACTTTAAGTATACATTGACATGCAATAGTTAAATGCATTTGAATCCCTTAAGTAAAACGATTTAAAAGTAAATGAAGCTTATTAGTTTTATTATTGGACAGTTGAATAATAAACTCATTGCTCACCCATAAAAGATTATTTCTTATTTAGAGTTACTTTATTTTAATAACTACGGAAGTAAAAATGAATGAGAGAATATAGTAATTGAAGTATACAAGTCAAAATTCTAAACCATTAATGAATGACTACTAAACTTATTCTTTATGATAGAAAAATGTGTTCTTCTCGAAAAATTTATATTGGGTCAACTATTCATATTTATGTGGAACCATCAATGTCGAATGATGGAACAGTGCCCGGATGTAGCATTGCATTTTGCTTGTTACATTTCCTAGGTGTCTCTCTCACGATTTATATTTTGTCCCTTAAATAAGTAATAGCAATACATTTCATTATTGTATTATTACATATGCTGGTGGATTTGATTTTTTGCGGTAAAACTTAATATGTTTGACAGATCTACAAAAAACTTTCTATTATAATATTAAGAATCGTATATATTAATATATAAAATAAATATATACGTTATATACTAGTGTAAACATTTTGTGTCTAATCTATGGAAGAGCCCTGAATTTACAAGAAGTTTCCTTATCTTTAACTAAATACAACACGTGCCTCACTGTGTGACTAAGTTTTAGTGTTTGTGAAACCATAAATCAGAAACAAATATTTTATATAAGAGACGACACATTTCCATCCCACGCATGAAATCCTTGAGGCCTCTACCGGGATCGAACCCAGATTGCCTGGCTGGTAGACACACGTGCTAACCGTTATACTAACAGAAGTCTCAAACTTGGGCATACGAGAGTATACAGTTAATGTTTTGAATTATACAAAATAATTTAACATAATAACAAGCATAAATCACAACAGGGAAGTCAACCTTCCCTTACATGATTATCGATCTAGTAACAACATTCAACAGGTTGTTTTTAGAACGCCTAAGTTATTACTTCGGTTTCGCTGCGCTTGACCTCAGAATAAAGTGGTTATCCGATGTCTAAGGTGTTACGTCTTCGAACTTGCTTCGCTCGTCCTCAGATCTTAAAGCTTAAGGTGACATTATTTCGGTCTCGCTACGACCTCGGAATTATTAGGTAATCCAATACCTAAAGTGTTATAGGATCGCATCATTTTTACAGGTTTTATGTTTATTTAAAATTTTATTGCAGGGCAATGACGCCATAAAAAAATATTTTCCGAATAGCACAACTACAGCGATAGACTGATTTTTATACAAAATTTCAACTCTCTAGCATAAATACACTGGAAACTACGATGATAACAGACACACACACACACACATACAGACAACTTGGCAAAAACCACTCAAAAGGCCTTTAAAACGCCTAAAACGGATAATTCTGGTGACATCCCGGTTTCGGATTTGTTTGCAAACACAATACTTTTCTTAGTATACCTACGGTATAAATTAGGAAAAATAAAAAATACGTTTATGGAAAAAGGTTTTGTTTTACTTGTCAAACGCATGCAGTCTTTGTACAATAAGTATAGGCAATTTTGAAAAACATGTTTTTTAAAAATATTAAAAAAACTTATAAAAATACTTTTTTTAATACTCAATATTCTGATTTTATAAAAGTTTTTATTTGAAAACTTTGATGCACAAAGAACTGACGGAAGTGACTAACAAAGTGTTATAAAGTTACTATGAGAATTTTAACCTGAGAAACTATGCAAGTAAAATATTGGAAACTTGTTTAAACAGAAATTTCAGAATGATGTCAAGCACAAAACTTTTAAAATATAAGTTTTAGTTTAATGTTCAGTTCAAAAAGTGACTTGAAAGAGAAAGGTGATTACTTTTAAGTTTTCTACAAACCTAATTCTAAAAAAAAAATAAAAAAGCCTACAACACAAACGACTTTACAGGTTTCAATGACAGTCTTGTATAAGATTATCCTTTGAAGAAAAATGATAGCTATAATAGGCTTAGCTAGAGAGAATATGTCAATGAAAAATTGTATTATTTTATAGGAACAAAAAGTCAATTTAAAAAGAATATTTTCAAAGAATTCTAATAAAGTTTAATTTATTTTATCGATATTAAAATGTATCCCTTTAAAATTTTAAGGGATCTGATCTTTTTTATAAAGTTCATTGGACAATTCCAGGTGTTTCTTTATTTACTTAGCACAGTTATTCCAATCGAACAATCTTATGTTCTTAGCTCTTCCTCTAGTCCTGGAGTTACTATGAGAATTTGTTGGAGTAATATTAGTATAAATAATTTTGCGTACTTTCCTCCCTTTTTTTTATTTTGAGTGATTATTAAGCAAACTTAAACTGAAGTATGTTATTTCGTAAGACTTATTATTATGAGGATCAGCAGTTAAATGAAACCTTAATCGATATCAATAATCAACAATTGCATTAGTTGTCAGGTTTGGTACTTAGACAGTGTAAAAGAAAAAATGATAATGCAAAGTTTCACTCTATGAAACGTTTAGTTTACATGAGTTTCACATAAAATATTTTTACAAGGACGGCAAACTTAAAAAAATTGAATTAAAAAGAAGGGATTGTGCTCGTTTTAAATTTTTTCATATCCTGTAAACAAACGACTTTGATTTAAGGGTTATCTTCTTAATATGCTTAGCATAATCTACTTTTAACCATCTCATTATATTTGTTTCTTAAATTTATTTATTTATTTTTTTTTTATTTATTGAATAATACAACAACAATTGTGATTGTTACAAGTATTAGAGATAGCACAGTTTTAATGGCTTGGTGCGCTTGATTGAGAAACAATCCAGTGATTGCACTCAGGCGGGAGTTGGAAATAGATAATGTGAAAATTATATCACTATTAAAATGTAAGAGATAGAATAAATAAAATGTTAAAATAAATGAGTAAATAAAATGTAGTAGTAAGATAATTAGATAAATTTATGTTGATCTTATAGAGATAACTGGTCTCGAGGCCACTGCCTCCTCAGGCGTCTCATAGGATTATCAAGAAGGGTATTAGAGGATAGAGTTTTTACAAGAGGATTGGGATGATCGATTATGGAATCATGGAAGCGTTTATATCGGGATATAGAAAGATCTCGGACAAATGGAACATTAAGGTCGTTGTGGAGAGTAAGGTTTGATACATAGAAAGGAGCATTTGTAATGGTTCGAAGGATTTTAGATTGCAGGACTTGGAGACGATTGGAGTTAGAACTTGGTGTTAGAAATTGTGGGGTGCTTGGTGCAACCCCACACTTCCAGACCATAGGCCCATGATGGTTTTAATATGACATTATAGATCCTAAGTTTGTTGCTCAATGTTAATTTGGACCTACGATCTAAAAGACGTGACAGGAACTTGAAACTTGTTTCTTAAATGGAAGCTATTTTGATTAAGTAATCCCTGACAGGGTCTCGCGTGCCCAACTTTAGAGAGTCTGCTCCAATGTACGGTATTCATGGAGATATATAACTAGAGAGAGCCTGTCCCATTTCAATACATTAAGAAGAGAGTCTGCTCCAATGTACGGTATTCATGGAGATATATAACTAGAGAGAGCCTGTCCCATTTCAATACATTAAGAAGAGAGTCTGCTCCAATGTACGGTATTCATGGAGATATATAACTAGAGAGAGCCTGTCCCATTTCAATACATTAAGAAGAGAGTCTGCTCCAATGTACGGTATTCATGGAGATATATAACTAGAGTGAGCCTGTCCCATTTCAATACATTAAGAGGCTTGAAACACCTTTTTGGAGCTCTGTTTAATATCATTGAAACTTTCAAGAATGAATAAAGGTTATGATAAAGATATCTTTGTCGGCTTATCACATATTGTTTCTGTACTATTGATTAATTTACTCTAATATTGTATTTTTAATTTTATTATAACAATAATCAATGGTATTCATGTTACTTTCTCGATGTTTGAAAATTCAATTGATAAGGCCTCTCTATAAGTAATATCTCTAAGACGGTATCTGACTATATCACCAAGTAAAACAACGACACAAAGAGACTATTACTTAGATGGAGTACTTAGGTAAAATAATACAGTAATAAGAGTACTAGTGGGTACCATAACTCACCATACTCCACTTGAGTCTCCTAGAAAAAGACTAGAGACTCCCCAATCCTTTTCAACCCTCTAGCGAAGAACATATTTAAAATGCACCCCACAAACGGCAGCCATTTTTCAGTAACGTCACATTAAATCGTTTTATACAACAAAGATACTTAAAGAATAAATGGTAAAGATGATAATTACAACTTATTTTAAATTCATTGTACCTAATTTAAGACTAAAAGGGCAAAAATAATGTAATATTTAAGCAAAAAAATGACGGTACCAATGTACAATTATGGTACCACTCTACCCAGGGAATGATAAGAGTTATTGAATCCTCTAAGAATTAGTCTCTTTGGATCGACGGTAGATTTTTTTAACCGGTGTATTATCCCAAAGGATAATAGGATAAATAGGATCAGTACGTAAGAAATGGATACAAAATATAATAAATTTTTTAACAAATAACTAAAATATAAATTTTTAAATCCCAAAACTTGCTTTCAAATATTCACGACTTCAAGTGAATTTCCTTGTCAGTCAAAAATAATATATTTATCACATTTTTCTTTATGCTTAAAGAATTTTATCAAAAATAAAAATATGCTTTTATATTTTTCCCTTATACCTTATCTTATAGTTTTTCCTTCATATCATATTATTTTATGTTCACTATATATTTCTTCCTTCAATATTTTCTTTTTAAACTTTTATATCCTTATCAATATCTTAAGAGGTCCTGTAGATCCTTGGTCCTGTAGATGTTCAATTTTTATATTTTTGATTATTTTACCGTCAGGAGTAATAAAATATCCTTTTGATCCTTCTTTAGAGTTTATTGATCATGGGTTTCTTCAGCGGGTTTCTTTTACCAAATCAAGAGTTATATAGACAGGGTAAAAGTTATGGTTATACCGCTTAGACTCACAAGAAAAAATAAAATAAAACTAAAAAAGCTTTTGTTCCTTTATCCATCTTTATTATATTTTCTCATATACAGTCTCTATAGTAAGAGGTATTACCAGTGTTGTCAAAAAATATAAAACACTTCAACGGTTAAATAATATGAAAACAAATCGGGTCCGTGGTATCTCGGAACTTTCCCTTTCTTTATAAGATCTATTAGATATACGATCTGCTACGTTTATCAACAACAGTTTGGACTTGCTTCCGTTCGAAAGATAGCCTGCGCACAAAACTCTGCTAGAAGAGCATAGAGCATAGCCTTTTTCTTTTAATTAAACTGCTTAAAATTTGGAACAAGCTCTGACATAACTTGCACTATTTTAGCTCCTCGAACGAAAACACTCGAAAGTTTTCTAAAATCGAAACAAAACTTTGTAAATCGCAAGATGTTGGGGAGTATATCCATATATAAATATACTAAGTCTTGCCCAAACAGTTTCGGCATTAGCCTGGACACGCTAAATACTTTATTAGCGAATTGTTACAAAAGAAATTCGCTCTAAAAAGGACAATTTTTTCTTATAGGTTATAAATTAGTTCTTAAGTATAGCCGAATTTGAATGAGTAGATAAGATAAAATTATTAATTGTCAATAAATATTTGCCATTAAAATCTTTTCACAAACACCATTAAATTACACGGCACACATGTAATTTAATATTGAAAAATTTTATAAAAATGTAATAACTAGAAATTAAATTAAATTAAGACGTCCTTCTTTTATTCATAATCAAATCCTAATCCACCCTAAGTTTTACCTACAATTTTCCCTAAATAACAATTTACAAAAAAATAAAATTTAATTTATTATTATTTTATTCTTAAACGAGTACAATTATTTTAATTATCTTCTTTGTTTTTTTCCATTGCCATCTTTATTAGATTTAACTAATGAAATAATTTAATAAGTTTAACTTTTAATAAATTGCTAGCCTTGATATTGTCGGTTTTAGTATTTTATTTCGTTTATTTAATTTTTATATCGAGGACAATAACACTTGAAAAATGTTTCCAAGTTATATTGACGCATTTAGAGACCTGTTAAACCGGGTTATAACCAGTTATTAAATTAAAATTGTATATTATTGAAAAATATTGTTGTTCCACAGTTAAATTGGTTTTATACATTGATGCTTGTAATAATGGATAAGAATTTTGAAAGATGGTTAGATGATACTTCTTATTTTATTCATGTAAGTCTTTTTTAAGTGTTTTCTATTTTCCATTCTTTATATTTAGTCTATATATATACACACACACACATACACACACACACACACACACACATACATATACATATATATATATATATATATATATATATATATATATATATATATATATATATAATATATATATATATATATATACATTTAATTAGTAAGTAAGCACTAAGCACAAATAATTGATTGCTAATAAATAACACCAACAACCACGTCTCTCCACTAAACACTATTTATTTAAAATAAATTGACAGAGCCGGCTTTCGGCAAATAGCCATCAACAGTGCCTAAAACAAGCGAAAATCTTAAACTTAAATGTATACAAAATAAAAAGGTTACAGAACAAAAACTAAAATTCACAGACAAAAATAAAAAGTAAAATAAAAATAAACAAAATAAAAAGATAAAATATAAACAAGTCGAAATAATAAAACAAATAAAAATTACCGGTGAGATGTAGAAGGAAGAATCCAGTTCGCTACCAGTCACTACAGCCATCTATTTGCCGAGTGGAGACGCGGTTGTTGGTGTTATTTATTGTGCAGCACTCCTCATCGTTTTTAAAAGTCAATTTATTGCTAAATTAAAGCCATTAATTACTTATTATAAGCGTTTTTTAATTGATAAAATGTAAAAAAAAATATTATTCAAATTGTGTTAGTATCCAAGATTATAATATGATATATAATAAGATAATGGGGTACTAATGAATATTAGAATATGAAGTTAAATGGAGGGATTTTTTTAATGTCTAATTAGTGCCCCATCATAAATAATCATAAAATATGCCTCTAATAATGTGTACGCTTATAATTGACTTAAATAATGTTGAAAAAAGACTCACCAGTCATGGGTATAAGGACAGCTGAAGAATCAGCACTATCAGCAGCGCCTATGCTCAATGAATCGTGCTGTAACAAAAAGATATAAATCACAATGAAAATTTATTTTATTTCAACAAAGAAAACGAACGGGTTCATTATATTTGTTTAACATATCTACATTAAAGTTAGAAATAAATAAAATAAGCATATATTAACTACGCATATTTATTTTAAGACATTAATAGTAAGTAAAAGTAAAAATATTCACATAGGCGTCGAGATATAATATCACTAGAGGGGCCCTATTACCGAAAGCAGTTATTATTTTGCTAAATATTATAATAAACTGCATTTTCGAATCTAAATTGAACAGCTATAAATTGAAGAATTTATACAGTATTTTTCTAGCTTGGGAGTTATTAACATTACGTATTTTAAATGGATCTTATCTTTCTAGGAAGGTAACACTTTCCCAAACTTTGATTTTTGACAAATCAGGTAATTGCTACTTTCCTTAAAAATAGTAAATTAATGACTCACATCACTGCCACAAGAAGATAAAAGATATCGTTAGTTACTAAAAGGAATAGTTAACAGGTTTTTATACCAAACATAAAAATATCAAGGTTGTCCTGAACACTGAAGCTTAGGCTAAACCAGCAGTGCTTTATTGTATTGTTGGTCTTAGTAGCTGTTGTCATGGTGTCAGTTTTTGACATAAGTTTGTTTAATGAAAATAAAAATGTTTTTGAGTTTACGTTTTGAATGAATTTAAGTGTTCTCATTTTTGATACCGAAAAGTAGAGAGGGATAGGAAGCAGGTAGCTCCGTCTCTCACATTTTAGTGGCGCAGTCGGTAGGACTTCAGAATAAGTATAATTATCCGGCTTTTCGGTAAGAACTTTTTGTTTCATATTTTTTTTTGGTAAACGTATACTGCGAGATCTTTTTGTTTATTGATCTACCATTTATGATGTCTCAAGAAGAGAAGGACAAGCTTGTAAAGAAGAGAGCCGTTATTAGACAAGGCTTTACTCGTTTGTTTATTTGTCTTGAGGGAGAGCTAAAAAAGTCTACTCTGGATATTGAGGTTATTTCTTGTAAGTTTACAAATTTAGAGTCTAAGTTTAAAGTGTTAGGTGACTCTGATGATCAAATACTTGATTACCTAATAGATTTAGATGTCCCTGAGGCCGAGTTGTCGGTAGAGGAGGAGGAGGCCGATAGGTACCGTAATGATTTCTTAGCAATACAATATAGGGTTAACATGGTCTTAAATGGGAGTTTGGTAGAGTCTGGTGGTAATCCTGGGGATTCAGCTTCGGTTTCGGGTAGTAGTAGTTCTAAAAAGGGTAGATATAAGTATCCTAAAATCGAATGGTTGCGATTTAGTGGAAAGTTGACTGAATGGCTTACGTTTTGGAGTCAGTTTCAGAAGGTCGATGAAGATGAAGATTTAGACGATAGCTTGAGATTTCAATATTTATTGCAAGCTACTCAAAAAGGATCTAGAGCTTGGGATGTTGTAAATAGCTTTCCGCCTACTGGTGAAAACTATAAGAAAGCTATTCAGTCATTAAAAAACCGATTCGGACGAGATGACTTACTAGTAGAAGTGTACGTGAGAGAGCTGTTACGCATGATCTTAGAAAAGACGCTTAGGAAAGATGAATCATGCAACTTAGCCTCACTTTATGACAAATTAGAGTCAAATTTGAGATCGTTAGAAACTTTAGGTGTAACCACAGAAACATGTGCAGCCATGCTTTACCCCCTTGTAGAATCTGCTCTTCCTGAAGACATTCTTCGTGCTTGGCAAAGAAGTGAATTTTGGTCACATTCCGAGAGAATTAGAGATGAGCTAGAGGATAGTGACTGTGCAGTACCAGGGCAAGGGCGGTTAAAGAAGCTAATGGAGTTCTTGAGAAGAGAAGTGGAAGGTGAAGAAAGAATAAGTTTGGCGGTTGCTGGTTTTGGATTAGAAGCGGTGTCGGTAAAAGGCAAAAAGGTTAATAAGAACACGCCACCCAATACGATAATGAATCCTAAGCCTGCAGTACCTAGTAATGCAGCTGTGTAGCCTATGTAGCCACAGTCTTATCTAAGAGTTACTATGTAGACAATTGCTTACTCAGTGTGAACAATGTTAAAGAACTCACTGAGTTATATCATCTAGCTAGGGAAATAATGGAGACAGGTGGTTTTGATTTGAGATGTTGGGAGGTAACTGAGCCAAATGGATTTATAGAGAATTTGGAGGAACATCAGTCAAAGGTTCTTGGTTTAATGTGGGACAGAATAGAAGATTCTTTAAGCATTTGTGTTCCTAAGTTGGAGAGTCTCGAAGAATTGTCTACCAAAAGATCTATTTTATCAGTGACACACCAGATATTCGACCCCATAGGAGTAGTGAGTCCTGCGGTGTTGAAGTTAAAAATTCTTCTTCGAGAAGTTTTTAAATCCGATTCTGGTTGGGATACTGAAGTAACTAATGATGTAAGAGAGAACTTCACCAAATGGAAACAAGAGTTACCTTACCTAAACGAAATTAGAGTACCTCGTTGGATTATGTCTTGTCCGCTTGAGCAAAATTGCTCTTATGAGATTCATACATTTGTCGACGCTAGTAGTTATGCCTACTCTGCAGTAAGCTTTTAAGATCTGACAATAATGGAGTGATATTCGTTAGATTTGTAATGGCAAAATCACGGCTAGCACCCTTGAAAGGGATGACTATCCCTCGTTTAGAATTGATGGCTGCTGTTGTGGGAGCACGTTTGGCTAATACGGTAGCTGATGCGTTAGAGATAGAAGCTAGAAAGGTATTTTGGACTGATTCTTCTACTGTCTTGGCCTGGATACAAAGAACAGACGTTTGGAACGTTTTCGTAGCCAACAGACTTAATGAGATACGCCAGTTGACTAAACCTGAAGAATGGAGACACATTTCTGGTAATTTGAACCCTGCTGATCTTCCATCGAGAGGGTGTTCTCCTAAGAGACTGGCTGCATCTCATTGTTGGGAGGGTCCTGATTGGCTTAGAGAGAAATTAGAATTATGGCCAGTATCATCCGTTAGTTATGATGAAGAAGCGGTAGGGGCTGAACGAAGAAAAATTGTTGAAGGTTCAAAGAGTTGTACTTTAGTGAATCAAGTTTCATTTTGTGAGTGGTGTGGTAAAGAAGCTGGGAATGTGTGTTGCAAATATCAAGGTAAGCCATGGTACTACAAAGATGCTGCAAATTTTGAAGATATTGTTAGGTTAGTTGCTTACGTTACTAGGTTTGTTACAAACTGTAGAGTTCCAGTTTCTGATAGAATTAAGGGGTGTTTAAACAAACGAGAATTAGAGCATGCCGAGGATAAAGTTTGGTTATTTGTTCAATCTGAAACGTTAGATGTTAGAGATAAAAAATTGAAACACTTACGTCCGTTTGTTGATTCTTCTGGTTTAATTCGAGTCAAGTCACAAAATTTTGAAAGAAACGATAAATTAGATTTTTTATGTCCTATTTTACTCCCTCGGACTCATGAAGTAGTCAATATGTTTATCAGAGACACTCATAAAAGAAAATGTCACATAGGCACCCAGATGTTATTACAGGCCCTTAGGGAAAAATTTTGGTACTTGGAGGGCGTTAAACATAAGGTCTGTCATTTCTAGGTGTACGGTTTGTAGACGTTATGATGGGGTTCCTTTAGAATGTCCTTCTCCTCCTTTACCTCCTTCTCGGGTTGATGATGCCAGTCCTTTAAGGTGACTGGAGTTGATACGCGGTCCTATTATTTTGAGAATAATCAGAAAGCCTGGATAGCTCTATTTACATGTGGAGTTGTCCGAGCTGTACACTTAGAATTAGTAACCTCTTTATCAACTGAGGAATTTTTGATGGCTTTCCGTCGATTCATTGCACGGCGAGGAAGACCTAAGATCATATATTCTGACAATGGCACCAATTTTGTTGGGACCAAGAGATTGCTGAAGGCTATAGATAGGAACCAGATTGTACGATTAGCTAACGATGAACGGATTGAATGGTTGTGCATTCCACCAACTGCTGCATGGTGGGGTGGTTGGTGGGAGAGACTAGTCGGAATAACAAAATCCTTATTAAAGAAAGTACTTGGAAGAGCGTCGCTTGATTATGAAGAAATGTTGACTGTGTTGTGTGACGTAGAAACAGTGATCAATTCGCGTCATTAACTTATGTATCCGAAGATGTTGGAGACCCAACTCCACTTACTCCAAATATGTTTCTGCGGGAAATTCAGGAATAGGGGTACCAGAATTAGATAAAGTCGATGCAAAGAGTTTAAATAAACGTTTAAAGTATTTACAAACTCTTTGACAAGATTTAAGAGTACAATTTAGAACTGAGTACCTTGGAGCTTTGGTACAGAGGCCAGGTCGATCTAAACAACGCGATCGAGAGCTTAGAGTTGGAGATGTTGTTTTACTAGGAGTGGACAACAAGAAACGTGTCGACTGGCCCATGGTTATTGTTACCGAACTTATTTCCGGGCGTGATGGCAGAGTACGAGACGTTCGGTTGCGCGGTGTAAGAAACATGAAATATCGTCGTCCGATCCAGAAGATATATCCATTAGAAGTTCTTCTGTCGGAATTCTTCCGACAGAAGCTCAGGACAATGAGTTGAGGAGAATGCCTCAAGGTGGGAGTAATGTCCTGAACACTGAAGCTTAGGCTAAACCAGCAGTGCTTTATTGTATTGTTGGTCTTAGTAGCTGTTGTCATGGTGTCAGTTTTTGACATAAGTTCGTTTAATGAAAATAAAAATGTTTTTGAGTTTACGTTTTGAATGAATTTAAGTGTTCTCATTTTTGATACCGAAAAGTAGAGAGGGATAGGAAGCAGGTAGCTCCGTCTCTCACAAAGGTATTTTAAAGTTTTAAAAAAAAATCGAGGACATTGTTTTAATTGAAACAATAAAATTAGGAATTGAAATAAAACAGTCTCTCCACTGATTCAAATAATATGTATTGACAGAGCCAGCTTTCAGTTTTAACAAACCATCATCAGTGCCTAAACAACAATGTGCAACCAGAAACCATATATATTACAAAAAAATAAAAGCATTGACTGCTACAGCATATCAATAAAAGGAGCACTCTAAAAGTAGCTCCAAAAATAATATTCAAAAATAAAGCCAAATTTCATTACTATTTTTTTATTGGTATTTTTTAAGTAAGTAGTTCCTTTTCTTGTTATGTAGTAGCGATTGCTTTTGATTTTTTGTAATATATTTGGTTGTACTTTGTTGTTTAGGCACTGATGATGGTTAGTTAAAACTAAAAGCTGGCTCTGTCAATACATCATTATTTAAATCAGTGATGAAACTGTTTCTTTCAATTCTAAATAATAAAATTAGGGTAAATGAAATAAAATAAATAATGTAGTTAAATGATTTATCCTCAAATGACAAAATAAGTGTGTAAAAATAATTTTAACACTTCGTACTTTCAAACAAATATTTTTTTATATACCTCATTGAAAAAACGAGAGGCCTTAGCCCTCTTAGTCGAAGTGGCCAGTAATCGGTGTTGGGTCCACTTGCCGAAAAAAAAAAAAAACTTGAGCAGATTTAATATTAAAAGTTTTTTTTTTTAAATCCAAGGCTTAAACTTTTCTTTTAAGGTTTAAACGAAATTTTAAGGTCTTTAAAAAGGTATTCAAGGTTGGTAGACACCCTGAGTTACTCATTACAGACAATATTTCAAAGGACAGCTTTACTAATAGTGAATAGTTGGCACGACTGACTGATGATAAGACCAGTTACAACCAACCTCCTAAGGTTTCTAAACATAGTTCAGAGTCTAGAACATATTTCACATTACTTTTAAACACTTGTTTTTAGTAAATATACATATTTTAATAAAATTATACTTCTTCAAAATTATTTTGAATCAATTCAAGTGTTAAATCTTACTTTCCACACATAATTAGTTTTTACGAAATGCTACATAAAGGATAGGATTATCAGATTTTTTTACGCCGAGAACTCTGATTAAACCTCTATAATATAGAGGTTTAATCAGATCTAATATAGAGTTTATATACTTTAGGCAGGTAGTTAAAGCTTGTTAATCAGTCTATTGTCTTTCAAAAGTAATAAAAATAAACAGTGAAGATGGAAACATTACAGGTATGATAAAAAATAGACAACATATGATAATAAATAAACCTGTTGAATAAATCTGAAGTGAAGAACACAGGTTGAATATTTTTATATTCTATAAAATACGTTAGACGCTTAAATCCTTTTCCAAATCGACAATTCCAGCGCTTCAAATAAAATAAACATTTTTATGCAAAACTAACTTCTATAAAAAAGCAATCTCATATCAATTTTACCTGCCCTAAAATATACCGTAGGCATTTAAGAAAAATATTGTGTCCACAAAAAATTCGAAACAGAGATGTCACCTGAATTATCTGTTTTAGGTGTTTTAAAGGCTTCCTAAGTGGTTTACCGAGTGTGTGTGTGTGTCTGTTATCATCGTAGCTCCCAGTGTATTTTTTCCAGAGAGTTAAAACTTTGTACAGAAATTAGTCTACCTTTGTAGTTGTGCTATTTTTTTATATAGTCGGAAAATATTTTTTATAACGTTACTAACCCGCAATAATAACTCAGCAAAAATTTCAAAAAATCATAAAACCTAGAGAAATGATGCGATCGAATAGAGATTTGACACGAATGTGACCATGCATAAGACTAATATATGTGCCACGTTTCGTCTCATTATCAGCATTAGTTTAATTTTTATTAAATGACTTGAGTACGTTTTTTAAAAAATTGTAAAAAAAAACGTAAAATAATACAATTGAGTTGATGCAATTCAAGTGTATATTATTACGTAATAGCTAAGTAAACTAAGTTTCGTACCAATACGACAAGCATATTTATGATTTTTGTTGGATCATAAATGTTAAGCAGCATTGAGCATAGTCAGAGCCTAAATGGGGACTGCTGGGAATGAAACAAATATATTTCCTATCTAAGGACGAGCGAGCAAGTCCAAAAAATGAGTTGCATTATTAATTTAAGGACTTGTATATTCTAAGGACGAGCGAAGCGAGTCTGAAGCAGGGAGGTTGAGCGTAGCGAATCCGATGTAGCGGTACCTCGTAACCGATTTTTTTTTATTTTGATTATTCTTAAATATACTAAAAAAGATATATAAATGTTTCACAATTCCATGCTTAAATAACACTTGTTGATATCAAACTACTAGAAACAGTAAAACAGGGGTGTGGTTGGCAACCCTGTCGTGCTAACAACAAATAAACATTGATATTGATTTAATTTTCTTCATTATATTCTAAAAGTAATAAAATAAAGTCAGTGTATCCAATATAATGAAGTTAAAAAAACTCATAAAAATAACAACTTTTATTTATAACTTTTAAATAAGTGTTGAATAAATAAAATATATTGTAAGTCATATAATAAGTATCTGGAATTGCTTGAAATATTTATATATATTTTTAATGTCAATGACTAAAAGAGAACATGAATGGCGGACCTACATTTTCAGCTGTTCTACTGGGGAAAACTTCTGACAATTAATGAAATCGTGTGAGATTTTACAATTTCTATAATTTATTATTTCTTGTAATATATAAGTAAACTACAAATAAATAAGTAAACAAAGTTTATTACTAATACGACATGTATATTTATGATTTTGTTGGATCACAATAGTTAAGCAGCATCAAGCGTGGTCAGAGCCTAGATGAGGACTGCTGGGAATGAAACGAAGATATCGTTTCGCTATCTGAGGAAGAGCGAAACAAATCTTAAGACATGTTGCAATATAAATTTAATGTTAAAATATAAACGTTAGATAGGTGCAAAGTTAGGGACAGAGATGCTGTTCATGTATTAGTTAGCACAGCAGAAGCGTTAGGCCATGATGCAAAGGACTTGGTAATTAACAGAAAGTCAATAAGCCGTAAACGATCCCGGTTAAGGATTCTTAGATACAAGGAAATGTTAAAAACCTTTAGTATTGATAGAAATCAGTGTGCTGTTGTGCATTGGGATGGGAAGCTTCTTCCTACCTAATATTACAAAAGACAATAAGATAGAGAGGTTGGCAGTTCTTATTTCAGATGGCGGAAAAGACAAGTTGATAGGAGCTCCGAGCATACCACAGGCTACTAGAGCAGAATAAGCCCCAGCAGTCTATAGATGTCTTGAAAAATAGGGACTTCTTGATTCAGTCCAAGCGATGCGTTTTGACACCACGGCATCGAACACCGGTAAGAACAATGGAGCTTGCAGAAATATTGAGAACCTCTTAGAAAAGGATTTTCTATACCTGCCTTGTAGGCACCACATATTTGAAGGGGTGTTAAAGGGTGTATTCAATGAATTGATGGGACCGACTTTTGGGCCAGATGTTCCACTGTTTTCTAGGTTCAGAAATTCATAGACCTAAAAAATAGTCTTCTGGTATTGAAGGAGGATGTTTCAGAAGTTTAAGAAGAGATATGCTTGACTTCTTCGTAAAAAGTATAAAAGAAAACGATTAAGAGAAGATTACAGGGAGCTAATGGAGCAGGCAGTGATTTTTCTAGGAGAGACCCCGCCTCGAGGAGTGTCATTTAAAAAGCCAGGTGCTATTAGCCATGCAAGATGGATGTCGAAGGCGATCTATTGTTTAAAGATTTATTTATTTAGAAGTGAGTTCAAGTTGTCTACCAAAGAAAAATCTTCGATTAGAAAAATTAACATTTTTGAACGAACGTAAGTGAGTTCTTACATTTCAGAAGATTGGGACGGCGCGTATGTTTGTTTGTTTGTTTGTATGTTTGTGTGTTTGTTTGTACGTGTCGCGATAACTGCCGTAAAAATTAACCGATTTTAATAAAATTTTGTCTACAGGTTAAACTAATTATTTGTCAGAGCTGTATAGTTTTTGGTAATATTCCGAAAAATATTTTCAAAATGGCAGCCATATGGCGGACCGGATAAAAAAAAAAATTTGAGCGAAAAAATCGTGTTGAATATCGTTTTAAAGCTCTTAAAGAGTAGAAAAAGAAAATATATGTTTCATATTCAACATTTTAAAATTTTTTGAATAATTTAAAAATGGCGGCTAAATGATGAACTCAAAAAATTTAAAATTAAAGGAATAACTCGATAATATATCGTTGTAAAGCTCTTGATTAGTAGAACAAAAAATGATATATACTAAATTCCGAAAAATTCAACATGGCAGCCATAATTTAATATAATAATTAGTTTTTACTAATTTATAAGAATTTAATAAAGATAAAGATTATTGTAATATACTTTAGATACTTTTATACAATTAAATTAACTATATGTCAGAGCTGTACAGTTTTTGGTATACTCCGAAAAATATTTTCAAAATGGCGGCCAATATGGCGGACCAGATGAAAAAAATTTGAGCGACGAAATTCGTGTTATATATCGTTTTTAAAGCTCTTAAAGAGTAGAAAAAGAAAATATATCGTTGTATTATGATAAATATACACAATCTAGCGAGCAAAGCGAGCCTTTTTTACTACGCATTATTATAAATATAAGCAATCTAGCGAGCGAAGCGAGCCTTTTATACTTTGTATTATTATAAATATAGCAATTTAGCGAGCGAAGCGAGCCTTTTATAGAATGCATTATTATAACATGTACACTCTAGCGAGCGAACGAGCCTTTTTTGCTATGCATTAATATAAATATACGCAATCTAGCGAGGCGAAGCAAGCCTTTTTTACTATGTATTATTATAAATATAAGCATTCTAGCGAGCGAATCGAGCATTTTTTGTTATGTATTATTGTAAATATATCAATCTAGCGAGCGAAGCGAGCCTTTTTTATGTATATTATAAATATACGCATCTAGCGAGCGAAGCGAGCCTTTTTTTTAACTTTGAATTATTATAAATATAAGCAATCTAGCGATCAAAGCGAGCCATTTTTACTATGTATTATGATAAATATACGTATTGTAACGAGCGAAGCGAGCCTTTTTGACTTCATTCTTTAAAATAGTATAGCGTCCGAATGTTTCGATAGACTATCTTCGCTTGCTTTAAATAAATTATTTCATTTGATGTATTCTTTTGACGTGAGTTCTTGATGCAACGCATTACTAGTTCTTATTAGAGTGTATCTAAGAGCGTGGTATGGTGCTACAAGTGCGAGTAAGGCCTTAATGTCTGACTCGAATGTCTGAGTAATCACCTCCGATCGGGCTGAAATTTTTATGGAATTTTTTTTGAAACTGAACTCATTACTTATTAGTATAATTATATTATACTCATTACTTAGCTTTCACCTACTAAGAGATAGGATGACGGTGTTTTGTATGTTACACATTAGGTCTGCTAATTTTGGTATAAATAACCAATTATTGGTCTTAAATTATAGAAAACAGTATAAAAAAACATAAAATGCCAATGAATTGATAACAAAACCATATTATATGAGTTATACTTGGCAGTGTAGAGAGAAAAAAAGTTTTTAAAAAAAATTTCAGAAAAAATATACATGTCCACCATTAAATGTCAGATTAAGTACAAACTAAGAGGATTTCAGGTCATAATGATAAGTTCATAGTGTCTATTTAGTGGATTAAGTATTGTTTTTACTTAGAAAATAGTATAAAAAAAAACACAGAAAAAAAATTTGTCACAATTTTGACGAATTTTGACACCTGTAAAACTTCAAAGGCCCGGCGGCACTGTTAATCACCTCCGATCAGGCTGAATTTTTATGGAATTTTTTTCATATATTCGAACAAATATTAGGGTTGGGAGCACAACATTTCTAACAATTTTTTTTTCACCCTATGGCTAAGGCCACCGTAATATATATATAATATATATATATATATATATATATATATATTATATATATATATATATATATATATATATATATATATAAAATGTTTAACACAAACAGCTATTATCTAAGCTACCACCTAACATACATAAGCTACTTTAACTAAGTAAATTAAGTGTGGGTATTATGTATGCTAATGTTATGTTTAATCAAACATATATGATTACAATGTTACAATGAATATTCTGCATTCATATTTTCATACACAAATGCATTCATACATTGTTCTAAGTAATAAAACAGTTAGAATACCTATGTGTAGGGAGGCCGGAGGTTTAACCTAATTATCTGAAACAAGTAACAACACGTTACATGTTTTAACCTTAATATTATTCTCATAACTGAGCTAACAAAAGGTTGAGGGGGACAAAGCTCATTATCGTAAATATTAGTTTATAGGCTGAACTACCTACAGAGTTTTAATAAAAACCTTGTTCAAGAACAATTTGAAAATTAGTTTAAGGAATTCTGTAAAGTAGGTTTTGGCGACCTACTTTTTTTTATTTTTAAAAAAAGTATTATTTTATTTTCTATTTACTGAAGGTAATTTACCAGTGGACGTAAATTTTATTGTGATTTAATCATTACGCAAATGGATAAAATACCGTCAACTTTTAAGTCCATTGGATGATTTTTGGATTTTTATTTTTTTTTAATTTTATGATAAATCTTGAACTAATGCTAACAATGAACTAATGCTTGAACCAGGGCGGACTGGCCATTGAGGTCGAGTGCGGCGACCGGTTCCTAGGGCCCGTCAGCCAGAAAGAAACTTAAAGAAACAACAACGAAAATTAAAAAAAAATTTAACATATTTAATATTAGATACAATTATAACACAAGTCGTAGGATCCCAATTTTCTAAGGCAGGGCCTAAAGAGCTCCTAGAGACAATTTATTAAGTACTTAAAAATAATTTGTTTACTAAGTTTAGGTCCTTTAAGGCCCCAATTTTTCATACTTGGACCTTTAAAGGTACCAAACGGAAGACTAGAGCCTCAAGGGGCCCTTAACATACTTTATCAGGCCCCTAAAGCAGTGCAAAAGAGCCCTAAAGATTAAACAAAAAATAGATTAGTTAAAATATTCATTTAAACGAATAAACTTTAAAGTTTTACTTAAGTTACTTACTTACTTACTTATATAAGTTTCTTAAATACATACTTATTTATTTGATTTACTAAAGTTTATTTTAATTTATTTAAATAAAATATTATCAATATTTACAATAATAATTACTTATATATTTTAAGTATGAAATTAAAATAAAATAAATTAAGCTTGCTATAATCATTAATACAACTCAAGCTAAAAGTAGACCCCTCTGAGAAGCATTCTAGGACGCCCTCTCCATTCGGCCCCTTAAGATGTAGGTTTGGGCCCTTTTAGGCCAAACCCTCCTCGAGCCTATTTGGGTCAGTCCGCCACTGGCTTAAACAAGTGAAGCCTGGCACATTTGTTGGTCCCATATATGTCTACACGTGCGCCAAATGTCTGTCATTTTTGCTTAGTTATAAATAATGACTATTGACGTAACGAAAAATATTTTCTAAAAAGCAAAACTATACTTAAAGATTGATTTTTGTACTAAGTTTTGAGCACCCAGATTAATACAATGAGACCAACAATGATAACCGACACACAGAGATACACACTTACAAACAAACAACTCGGCAAAACCACTCAAAAGGTCTGAAAAGCTACAAAAAAATTTAAGAACTCAGATGAAATCCAGGTTTCAGATATTTAGTGCAAACCCTTTAATTTTCCTAAATAACTCAGTACAAATACGGAAAGTAAAAATACAGAAGATAACTTGATGACGTTACAAATAATAGAAATATACCAATGTAATTTCGAAACAACCTAGTTTCAAAACTGTTCTAAGGGTGTCTGTATTTTAGATCCTCAGTTGAATGAATCTTATCAGTTGGGCAGGCAGGTGTAACATGTGACATTTTTAACATTTATGGGGTAAAATAACCTTATAAATAAAACTTTTAATGAATCAAGTAAAACCACGAACAAAGTTTAATCTTCAAAATTCACAATATTTTTATCAATAAAATACAAAATTTTAATTGGCACAAGACAATTTTTGTTATAAATTAGGTAACAGGTGTGAGACATTTTCTTTCTGTTTTAAAAAGAAGTAAATAAAGCAAATATGTGACCTATTGAACAACCTACGTATGACAGTGCTAGTAATTTCACAATACAACATACAAATTTTTCAAAAATTTTTGTTTAATTGTTTTGATACCAACCAAATAAGTATTATAAATGTTGATTATGTAAATAAACATTACTGAACACAAAATATAATAATTAAAAGACCTTATTATCAACAGAATCAGAAGTACTAAACCACCTTTATCGTTTTCAAGGCCTTATATTTTTGGTAAAAAAAATGAAATATTTAGACTCCATAAGAAATAACACAACAGGATAAAAATTGAGGCACAGTGAATCCAAGTCAAGCGATTTTTGGAGTTAAAATGAGTGCTTTCTTCCTCAAAAAATTTATTTGTTGCTTGACTTTTCGGTTAATACATTTTAACCTAAGCAGTAGCATTTTTACGCAACTTTTTTCGGATTTTTCAAAAGAAATGCGCCTATGCATTCCACTGGCTATACAAATGTATGCTCCTAATTTAAAAATCGTTACAATGAAGCATTATTTGTTTTATAAAATTATTCGAGCTAGCGTGATTACTTGAATCCGATAAAAATACAAATATATCCACACATACAAACAAACACCTGTGTGTCACCTGAACAATCAAAGTTTTCTTCCCTCTCTTCTCTCTCTCTCTCTCTCTCTCTCTCTCTCTCTCTCTCTCTTCTCTCTCTCTCCTCCTCTCTCTCTCTCTCTCTCTTTATATATATTATATATATATATATATTAATAATATATATATATATATATATATATATATTAATTGAAAGAATCAGGATAAGGCTAAGAAAACTCACTCACTTCTCTTCTACATGTTAATGTTCGAAACGTCGGCACAAGAGAATGAGTGAGTTTTCTTAGCCTTATCCTGATTCTTTCAATTAATATATTTTGAGGGATTTATTTATATCTTATATATATATATATATTATATATATATATATATATATATATATATATATATATATATATATATATATATATATATATATAATATATATTATGTTTATATATGTTTCAGTCTCTGGTGGTAAAAGACCCACTGAAAGAGGTGCTGAAATAAGGCTGGTTCGCTGGGAGGACTGTAAAAACCAGTAGACCATAAATATTGTTTATGCTTAGTTGCTAAAAGGGAATTAACGCTAGTATGAAAACAATAATAATAATTCATACATATATTGCCATAATAAATAAATATAAATAATTCTTTGTTAATAAATAATTGAATTTTGGCAAGGCTAACTTTATTATACATACACTAATAAAATCTAGTAAATAATAAGCATACAATGAATAGCTATATTTAAAATATTAATTAAGCGAGCATAGGGAGACATAAATAATGGAAATAAATATAATAAAAAGGTGTATACATACCAAACTGGCGAGACATGCACAATGATAATAATAAGTAGGCAACCAATTACAATAGCAGGTAACAGGTGTAAGGTACACTAAGTCAAATCTGTCATAAAGGTAGTTCCGTCTTGTCTTCCCTCTACCACTCGTCAGTCGTGTCAACACAAACACGACAAGGAGGATTAATATTGAGCAATTATCAAGTACCTATTGCAAATTAGCTAAAGATAACATTAATAATAATTTTATGCGCAATATAATATTGATTGATCTGATATCAGAGATTCTGTGGTTATTTACTGATGAAATTGACGGTAGTCGGCAGAAATGACACTCCAAAGCAGAATAGCAGATTAAATCAAGTAAATAGCAGGTATGAAGCAATTTGGCAGAATAAAGTAGATCTATGCGTAGCTGATCGCATCAACGCACACTCGCCGGTAGCAGTTCTTGATAATATTTCAGGTTTTAAGTAACATGTAAGATGTAATTCTACTTACAGTTGTCCAGGCAATAACTTTGGTCATTATTAAATGACAAATTGGTGAATAACATGTTTGAAATAATAAATTGGATCCAAAATCTTATTAAAATCGTACAAATTCGGTTAACCTTTTTCTCCCACTAATCGATACATTCAATCGATTGAACTATCGATCAAACCATCGATTAAGTAAATAAATCGATAAAATGATTGTTCGGGATCTCAAATAAAGATGGGGGCGCTAAGATGTACTGGGAGCGTTTGATGTTGAACACAGATGGAGGTTTCACATAGTCAGGTTACTTTGTTTGTTTTCATTCTGATGATACATGTCGGAAATAAATGTTTTAAATATAATAAGTGAGCTGGAGACAGTAAAATGGAAGAAATAAGTAAAGATGAAAGTGATGAACCAGTTGCAGAAGAAGCACAAGTGATAAATAAAGTGAAAGTGCGTAAAAGAATGATAACAAGTGCTATACTACAAGCGGGGTTTATGAGATTCATAAAATTACAAATATACAAATTAAGTTAATAAAATACTTAAAATTACGTAAGTAGCCATGCCAAAATTGGTTTGTTAATAATATAAATTAATTAAAGACAAGGTAGGGGCAAATAAAAAATACCAAAACAAAGGGAAAGTTCAGTCATCTCTGAACATGCCGCCTACCGAAATGTTCCTAAAATTTCAAGGGTTTATAAGTCAATGACCAGTCTTATCTACAGTCTTACCAGTATCACCAGTGCAATCAGCAGACAAGAGAGGTATTAATTTGTTGACGGGTCGCTTAAGAGTAGTCCTAGAAGTCTTCACTAAGACGACACGAACAACATTGTCACATCCGGGGTAGACTTCACATATCCTTCCAACTGGCCATTGAAGACGAGGCGCATGCTCATCTTTTATTAAAACTAGATCTCCTAGTTGGACGTTAGGGACTCTAGCAGTCCATTTATTTCTTTGTTGGAGTGTGGACAAATATTCTTGGCGCCAACGCTTCCAGAAGTGTTGAGATTTTTGATATACTAATTGCCAGCGCGACAGGCGATTCTCCGGCAAAGTAGTTAGCGATTTTTCGGGTGCAGTTAGTAACTGTTGACCGATGAGAAAATGGCCAGGAGATAAATAAGTTAGGTCGTTAGGGTCTGAAGAAAGAGGACACAGTGGTCGCGAGTTTAAAATAGCCTCTATTCTAACAAAGAGGGTACTTAACTCTTCAAAAGTGAAGACAGCTTCACCATACACTGAAAGTTCAGTCATCTCTGAACAATATATATATAATATATAATATATATATATATATATATATATATATATATTATATATATATATATATATATATATATATATATATATATATATATATATATATATATATATATTGTAAAACAGAATCAGCCTCAGAATATAACTTACGAGTGAATCAGATTAAGGCTAATAAAAACACACTCACTTCACTCGTGCCAACGTTTCGAGCATGGACATGCTCTTCATCAGGGCAATTTTCTCAATTCTTCCTTTTTATTTTGGGTTTTATTCCTTTTATCTCCTTAGGTTTTTTCTTATGAAGAATGAGAAACTGGTTGTTGTCCGTCATGTTTAAAAGAAGGCATAAAATGTAAATAAAAACAAAGGAAGGTTACTTAAAAAGAAAAGAACCTGGTCAAGCGCATTATGCCGTGAGCGCAACAACATATATATATATATATATATATATATATACATGAGAGAGAGAAAGAGAGAGTAAGGAGTTTTACAAAACCTACTGCGTTACACTTCCCGCAAAAGAAAATAAGAGAAATCCCTAAAAGTTAATTTTTATATTATTACTTTATATGTAATATTTTTAACTTATAAAAATTTAAAACTAATTTTTATAAGTTAACTCTGTTTACACTATATAATAAATATTCTTAACAATTTTAATTATAAACTCCGATTAAATTTTTGATTAAACACAAAATTATATCTCAAGCAATATTTAATTTAAAACAAGAACAACAATTTTAAACTGTCGATATTGAGCAAAACCCTCGAACCTAAAACAATACCTCTAGGGTTGCCCTATTCTTTTGAAGGAGATGTAAAACAAAGATATTTAAGGTTGGTACTCCTTGCCGGGGGTAATAGAGTGAAGAATCAAGATGAATATTTTGCATAATTAACGCCCCAATAAACCTTAATAGAGGGGGGGGGGGAGTAACTAAAGCCAAAACAGAAAATGGGTCATGATAAGGTTGCTGGAAGTAGGTGTGCTGTACACGTTAGTATCACGTGATTTAGTGATAGGCATGTAGGAGAAAAGTTCCGCAAGGGAGTGAGTCTATATCGATAATTAATGTTGTTTCATGAGTTCTCATCATTGTTTTTGAAAAATCAAAAATTAATATTTTTTTTTACTTTTACTCAATTATACTGAAAGTATATTAGAAAAGTATAGTGTTCCGAAACCGGAACCCGGGTGAAATTCAAAACGGGATGTCACCTGAATTAACAGTTTCAGGTTAAGGCCTCCTGAGTGGTTTTTACAAAGTAGTCTGTCTCTATGTGTGTGTTATCATTGTAGCTCCCAGTATATTTACAATATTTATTATGAGAGTTGAAACTTTATACAAAAATCAGTCAATAGGTCTAGTTCCGCTACACGGAAAATAAGTTTTATAACGTCATTAATCCTCTAATGACTCATAAAATATAAGTTTTTATGGAAAATCATAAAACGTAGAAAAATGTTGTGATCAGTTTAAGATTTTGAACGCATGTATAGCCAAGACTAACAAATATGCTAAGTTTCATTTCATTATCAGCATTAGTTTAGTTTTTATCTAATAAATTGAGAACATTTTTTAAAAAATTGTACAATACCGGAAATTAATCTCAAAACAAATCAGAAAATGGTTCAATTGAGTTAAAAATTGGTACATGAGTATATATACACCTTTTCGTAATAAATAAGTAAACTAAGTTTCGTACCAATACGACAAGTATATTAATGATTTTTGTTGGATCATAAAATTTATACAGCATCGAGCGTAGTCACTGTCTGGATGGGTGACCGCTGGAAATAAAACGGATGTATTTGCTACCCGCCTCCGTGGTCGAGGTCGTTAGATTGTTAATTTTATACTAACCTTCGACTCAACAAAGGTCTAGGGTTCGTAGCCCAGGTTACGCTCCCAGTTTATATATAAAATATCGTCAAATAATACATCGCCAACTTAAGATTATAATTTGATGGTAACGGTTGCCACTACCACCAGACGTTGTTCTCGCAGAGGTTATCTCTGATGAGCCGCTAAACGGGCATTATTGGCCTCATTAATATATATATATATATATATATATATATATATATATATATATATATATATATATATATATATATATATATAACTATCTGAAAACGAGCGAAGCGAGTCCGAAATAGAATTAGTCCGACGTGATGTGGAAAAGTTTTGAAATACCTACCTCCACATTATTTTCAAATAAAATAGGTGCAGCCAAATTGAATGAGCAAGATAAATTATCTACGAGAACATTATCTCGTAACATCAGAAATTATCTCATAAACATTATGCAATAAACAAAACTACTAAACTTCATCAAAATTTTGATACCTTTTAACATTTAGAACCTACTTTTTGCGTTTATTAACATAATAAAATTGTTTATTGTGTTTTGGCAGCCACACTTTGATACAATCAAAATAGCATCTTCGTAGTTAATATTTTTATCATCAATTATAGTACGACACACGGCTAAAATCAGTTGACAGCGTGGGAAAATAGTGTTGAGGAACCAATAAGGTTGGCCTGATTTGAAGTTGAGGGCGTGGTTTACCATCCAGGAAAAACCTTATTGGCTTCCCCTCATTATTTTCCCACGCTGGCAATTGATTTTAGCCGTGTGTCGTACTATAGATAATAAGTAGGTAACACTACTTAAGGTAATTGTAGTAGATAACACCAAAGGTATTTCTGTAATTAAAAAAATAACCTTTTTTAATTTCATTTCTTGCATTTAAATAAATTCTGAGCAAAAAATAAACAAAAAATTATTAATTATGGGAATATAAAAATTTACTCAATTTAATTTTCCACCATAAATTTTTTGAGGGCTATCTTTGTTTTAAACCAATGTTTTACATTTGAAGCATATTAGAAATTAGATAAATTAAATTGGTAATTTAAATAGGGTAAACTTAAAGCTCTAATTAATACCTTAAACAAAATTCTTTTTAGCGAATTTCCTTTGGGAAAAAATTCGCTAATGGGATAGGCGTCATGGCGGAATTCGAACCTCGGACCACGACACAAATCCGTTTCAGAGGTCCCTAATGACGAAAAAAAAATTTTCGCGAGACTTTATATATATATATATATATATATATATAATATATATATATATATATATGTATATGTATATATATATATATATGTATTTCTAGACACTTTCTTGTAAACACTCTATCTTTCGAACGGATTAATATTTTTTAACCAAACTTGGTACAAAAATCAACCTTCGGAGGACACGAACCCTATTGAAAACCAGGTTTTTGTGACGTCATTAACCCGGTTTGCTGAGTCAGCGAAATTTTCAAAAAATCAGCAAAATTCAGGGTTAATATTTTTTGCCGCGAAAAAGGTCAATATTTATGTTTTTTGAGACGCTGAATCGAATGAAACCGGTCCGAAGTCGATACGACAACTCTAAGTGACCTAAAAATCGAAAAAACCATTGTAAATTACCAAAAACCAAAATTTAGGTCGATAAAAAATAAATTTCGAGTAGGGTGTCGTTTTCTATGTAATTTTGGGCGCTGAATCGAATGAAACCGGTCCGAAGACGATACGACCACTTTAAGTTACCAAAAAGTCGAAAAAACCACAAAAAATATAAAAAACCAACATTACGGTCGTTGAAAATTAAATTTCGAGTAGGGTGTCGTTTTCAATGTATTTTGGGCCTCTGAGTTGAATGGCAGTGGTCCGGAGTCAATACGACCACTCAAACTCAGGGTACCTGGGTTCACATCCTGGAAGAGTCGATAATTTTTTATCGTTTTTTTTTTTTTTTTAAGTTTACAACTAGAAAATAATTCTGGCGCGGTGGTCCGCATGTCGGGCGAATTTCCTTTGGATGCGAGCTCTCAAACCCAGAGTACCTGGGTTCAAATCCTAGTAGGGACAATAATTTTTTATCGTTTTTTTACCTAATATAAGTTTACAACTAAAAATAATTCTGGCGCGGTGGTCCGCACGTCGGGCGAATTTCCTTTGGATGCGTGTTTCCGTGCTTTTTACATTATATAAGTTTACAACTAGTAAATAAATAATTCCGGCGCGGTGGTCCGCTGTCGGGCGAATTTCATTTAGAATGCGTGTTTCCGTGCTAAACAACCCATTTCTTGCTTATGCAAGAACCATGCCCATTGCGTGGTTCCGGTTCATGCTTTAGAACCTAAGCAGTTACTCAATTGTCAAGCACTGCTCGTAACTCATTTGTCTGTATTTCCAAAGAAAATGCGCTAAAACCTTTAAAGATAACTGACAAAGCTTAAAGATAAGTAACTAATCTTTAAACTAGTGCAAATAATAGTGCGTACTTCTAATTTTAGAGGCATAGTTTTGTACAACAACTGGATGATTATGCGCATTTCCTTTGGAAAATACAGACAAAATGAGTTACGAGCAGTGCTTGACAATTGAGTAACTGCTTAGGTTCTAAAGCATGAACCGGAACCACGCAATGGGCATGGTTCTTGCATAAGCAAGAAATGGGTTGTTTAGCACGGAAACACGCATTCTAAATGAAATTCGCCCGACAGCGGACCACCGCGCCGGAATTATTTATTTACTAGTTGTAAACTTATATAATGTAAAAAGCACGGAAACACGCATCCAAAGGAAATTCGCCCGACATGCGGACCACCGCGCCAGAATTATTTTTATCATTCCAGTTTAGTTTTTAAAATCCAACACTATTTAGAAATATTAATAACAACAATAATAATAAAAGAATGCATCATCTAACGTAATTAATTAAAATTAAAATCTAGATTTAATTCAGGTAAGTAGTGTTTCATAGTTAATAGAAAATTTTACATTTAAATAAATTCTGTTCTAAGTAAACATATAAAAAATACTTAAACAGCACAAAACACAATAAACTCAAGAAACGTCATAAAATTTAATTAAAACTACAGTTTTAATGGGTTTAAATTAACATATTTTTGTCATTAACCCTAACATTACCTGCTATTCACAATAAAAAGGGGTCTAAATAGCTTTTCTTTTTAACGAGTCGAAGGGAAAATGCATGCTTCGGAGTCATAAAAGTTAAATATATGGCTCAACACTCAGTACTAATAAAAATATTAATAGACCTTTTCTTTTATGGGTAAACTCATAAAATTTTTAGAAATAATACCAGCCTATAAAATATTATGAAGAGAAAAATGAGCAAATAATTTTTAGTCGCGTATAAAAGAGATGATTTTCAGTAGTTTTACTAGTTTTTTCCTTCATATGAAAGGCAGTATTATTTTAATTTAAATACAAAACAGATATACAATTTTTTTTAGTAATTACAATGCTAAAACGATTAAATTGTAATTATTACTAAACTTATAGAGTTTTATAATATAATATTTCATTTAAAAAATATTATTTTAGCAATTATTTGACAATTAGATAAAATAATTTTGAATTCCAAGCTTTCCGATGAGAAAAAATCGGAAAGAAAATCGCTTTTCTGTAAGAAAAATATAACTGGTAACCAGAAGATTTAAATGATTAATTCGCTTTGCTATAAATAAACCAATTTTCGCAGCAATAAAATCTAATTGTATAGCTAAGTTTCATAATCTTCTGTTAACCACTAATTGATAAAAAGAATAAAAACGAATAATTAATGCGCACGTTTGTCTTTAAACTTACTATGTTAAGTAATTTTTTAGTTTATTACACAAGTTTTTACATTCGCTGAAGTAAAAAATAATAATTAATACAGATCAATGATATTATGTTCATAAATAATACCTGGTCCCTGTTTCACGAAAGTACAAACTTGTATACAGCAAGTAAAAAGCTTCAAGATTACTAATAATTGTAAGAAATTTGTTTCACTTATGTAAAAGTGTAGACAAGTAATAATTAGATATTTTCATAGAATTGTATTAAAAAACAAGAATTGTATTAAAGGTTTTTCTTAAATCTTCTAGGAAAGGAGCAAATTTGTGTCAAACTCCAATCAAATTTGATTATTTCCCCCACAAATCTTACTTACTATTGTACAAAACAATTTGTAACTCCAAGTGTCAAAATTAAGGGTTTCACGAATATCATTACAATTTATTGTAACCTACAAGAGTTTTTGCAAACAATGTGTTAAAAAAGTATTATTAAAACCCAGTTTCATTCAAATGAGTAAATTATTTCGAATGCAATTATTTCTAAAATACGAAAAGTAATATTTATGAAAAAAAAAGTTTTACAAACCCACATTGAACTCTAGATTATTAATAAACTAAAAGTTTGCAAGTTTTAATTAATAAAATGAACTTGTAACTCAGTCTACATCGGTTCGGACTTGGGTAGAAATTTTACGAGTGAATGTTACAAGTAATTGTAATAGACAAGAAAATGTTGTTCATTAATAGAAACATTCTACAAATCTACAAGTGCATCCTTGGTAACACTTGTAAATTTGTCATTACAAGTTATTTTTTACGATTTTGTTACTACAAAACTTGTACTTTTGTGAAACGGGCCCCTGATGGTTTTAATATTAGCAGATTATGGACTAATGTTATCATTAGAGTCCATCCCTTTTACAAAAAAGTATATTTTTGTAAGTTTGTATTAAGTTAATTTTTTTGTAAATAAACGTTTATTTATTTATTATACAGTATACATATTTTAAATTGTAAATTTATAAATCGTAATACTGAATTATACATTTTAGACCGAATTTTGATTTACTTTAATTAAATTATGTTATATTGATGTATATACTATATTTGTTATATGTTATATAATAGAAACATTGTATACCAGACTTGAGGTACGTAAAACCTGCAACTCTTAATCTTTTGTAATTTTTAACACCGTAATTGACACTAAATTATTTAACTACCAACCTTACGTACAATCAAAATAAATACGTATCATTAAGACAGACTTAATAAAATTAAAAAAACAGGGTACAGTTATTTATTTTTAATAAATAAAAAAAGGGTACAGGGTACCTCGGAACTTTTCCTTATCACACCGAATTCGGAACGCTCACCCTCCCTACATCGGATTCGCTTCGCTCGTCTTCAGAATATACAAGTCGTTAAATTTATTCTGGAACTATTGAAAATGTTTGCTGAGGCATTACTGCGGGTTAATCAAGTCATGTAAAAATATTTTACAGATAGCACAGCTACACCTATAGACTGATTTTTGTACAAAGTTTCAACTCTCTAGCATACATACACAGGGAGCTACGATGATATCACCCACACACACGCACATACAGAAAGAAGAGTTAGTGAAACCACACAAGAGGCCTTAAAAACACCTAAAACGAATAATTCAGGTGACATCTCGGTTTCGGATTTTATTGAAACACAATACTTTTTTTTATAAACCTACGGTATAAATATGAAAGAGTAAAAATAATAAATAATCGCTACATTTAAGCTTAGACAAATAAAATGAAATTTATTTCAGAAAAAAAAGAACGACAAAATAACTAAGCTAATATGTTAAGTATTTATTAATTTAAAATAAATAATTTACCTTATAAGTTTTTGAAAAATAATATCGCCTTACACTGAAGCTTTTATAAGAATATTTCTTATACATGATTAACACTATCAATACAAAGAACATAAATTAATGACAAGTTTCGCACATTTTTAGAAAAAGATACAATAAATCCGTCTTTGATACAAAATTTTAAAACTTATTTAATTAAATTTGCAGATCATTTTATACTTGTTACCAATACAATTCTTGAAGTAATACGTTTCTAATGTTTTACAAATATGTTATTAATAACTTTAATAACAAAATCTTTAAATCAAGAAATAAGTAAAGAATCCTGAAAGCAAAATTCAACAATAACTAATATAATTAACATTTTTTAAATAAAATTTTAAACAATATCAAAATTAATTTTTATATTGCCTTTAATGAAGAGTTTCTAATTATTCTTTCAATTTTAAAATCATTAAATAAACGAGCGATTTTTTTTAAAAAAAAACCAAGTATATAATAAATACACTAATTAATGTCGAATTTGAAAAGAGATTAATGAATAGTTGAATAATTAAAAGTTTTACATTCACTTTAATATTTATGAAACACACTAATAATTAATATCAGTTTAATCAAAACGTCTTTTTAAAATGTGTTGACTATTTAACTCTAGAGTAACGATTGAATTAAGGTGAGAATTACTCCGCCGGACGGGGACGGGCTGCGAGAGAAAAACCGACTGATTAAATTAGAATCAATAGAAGAGTTTTATATCATGTTATTTTTAGTGGGTGAAAAAAAGATAATAATAGTTGGGAGATAGTAGGGAGATGGAGAAGAGGTTTGGGTTTATCAGAGGGAATATGTGACGTCATTTGCTTGATAGAGAAACCAAAATATAAAAGGGAAGAAGAAAATTTCGAGAAAAGGTAAGAAGACCATTAGATGGATAGCGAAGGATAAAGGAGTGGAAAATGGATGACACGAAAAGTTTAATAAATACAAATAGAATAGAATATAAAAATTGCCTTAAAAGGATAATTATTATGAAACCTCGGTTTCGGATTTTTAAGGGGAACACAATACTTTCCTTTATACCTAGGTAGGTGAGGAAAAGTAATACAGACACTAAGGAGCACAGAAGAGAAATTATAAACATGACATATGAAAATAAAAAATGTAGCATATGAAAATGGAAAATATAGCATTTGAAATGAGTTTAGCATAGAAAAATAAAAAGTATATCATATAAAAATGATGAGTATAATACATGGAAATGAAAAGTTTAGCATAGAAAAATGAAAAGTATAGTATATGGAAATGAAATGTATAGCATAGAAAAATGAAAAGTATAGTGTATGGAAATGAAATGTTTAGCATAGAAAAATGAAAAGTATAGTGTGTTGAAATGAAATGTTTAGCATAGAAAAATGAAAAGTATAGTGTATGGAAATGAAAAGTTTAGCATAGAAAAATGAAAAGTATAGTGTATGGAAATGAAATGTTTAGCATATGAAAATAAGTAATTTAGCATAAAAAAATGAAAATTTTATAATATTAAAATAATGAGTTTAGCATAGAAATATAAGAAATTATATCATATAAAAATGAAGAGTACAGTGTATGGAAATGAAAAGTTTAGCATATGAAAATGAAAAGTTTAGAATTTGAAAATGGAAAACATAGCAAATTAAAATGAAAAATATAGCATGTAACAATAAAAATTCTATCATACAAAAATGAACAGTTTAGTGAAGTTTACCATATGGAAATGCATGAGATAGTATAAAAGTACAATAAAATAGATTAAGTACTGAAAGGTTGTCTTAATTCTCCTTAATTATAAATAACACACCCGAATAAGGAAATGACAGTTAATTCACGGTTTTAAATAGTTTTTTTTTATGAAAATGAATCATTGTGTCGGAAAAAAGGTGATACAACTCTGTAATGAGATAAATCAATCAATAAAATGTATTAATTATTGACTTCTTGGTTAACTCTTGTGACAGGAATCATAAATAAGTAATAAAAATATTTAGAAAAAAGTTTAACTTAAGACCTTACATTTGAAATCAAAGTTAGTTCGACAACCTTTTTATTTAATCCATGACACAAAATAGACTTGTAGAATACATTTTGATATTAAAATATACGTTTAGAAATCTCGTTACCCCCACTCCATGTGCTACGTGCAACTACGCAACCAACCCTTCTTTGACGGTCAGAAAATAAACAACCAAAGCCAACAAAATCAAACCGGTCAGCCAAAATGTAAATCAAGATTCTATGAAGTATATTGATCTGTTTTTGTTTACAAGGAAAATATCAAACATCATGCAGGAATATAATTTTTTTCCATGGAAAAATTTTTAGTGAGTGAATTTGGTAAAATAATCTTTTTTCTAAAAACTAAATGTTTATGAAAAACTCTTATAAAGAAAACTATGAGTAAATATGAAAACATTTTATAAAGAATTTATATAATATTTTATAGTATGTATTTGTAGAATATAATCTGTAAATAAGTAAAAGACAAAATATAGGGCCTATTACATTTTTCGTATAATTTATAGTTACATGACATTTTGTCATTTATTTAGCGAACTTTCAACGCATATATATATATATATATATATATATATATATATATATATAATATATATATATATATATATATATATATATATATGTGTGTGTGTGTTTGTGTGTGTGTTTTTTCCACTGGTAGTCATCCTACTAGAGGCCGTTTATTTGCAGCATGTCCCACAATTATATTACATGCTTATCAAAATATAATCATATATAAATATTTGATATGTTCTTAAAGGTGTTTCCTTTTGTTTTTGTTTTTTTTTCTATTGTAATTTAGGCTTTATCTTCTCTAAAATAAGTGTTCTTCAAAATTAGTTCATATTTATGGTCATTATTTCTAAGCTGTTTTTTTTTTAAATATTTATAAATTTTCAAAATTAATAGCGTCAATAAAATTAATGAAGTGTTGTTTAAATTCTTTTTGTACAAGTTGAGTTGCAGGTACTGGCCAGTTGTTTCCTGTTGACATTATATATTGTATTAATGGAAGTCTTTCTCTATCTAATATGTTACAGTCATATATTAAATGCATGGGAGACTGGTCTGTTCTGCACATATATATATGTGTGTGTGTGTGTGTGTGTGTGTTTGTGTGTAAGAGTTTCTACCTAATCGAAAGAAACTTGGGATATGGCGAGATGTTGGAAGCCTATCATTTCTGAAAAATGTATGACGTCATCAATCCAAGTTATAAAAACGTTTAATAAAAAAGGCTTTAAATGAAACTTAAAATGGCTTTAAAACAAGGTGATCTTTTAAATAAATGGATAAATTATAAAAATTACTGCAAATACTTAATTCTACTGTATAAATGTATCGCAATACTTTTATAATAGATAATGAATACATTCAAAGAAAATTGATGACTATATGGAAATTATGGAGATGGAAGTTTAAAAGACAGCTTTGCAGAGGAGAAATAACAAGTCCTTATCGGTGCAAACAATGAACTGAATTGAAAACATTCAATCAATTTCATTTTGAAAAAACGTAAATTTTTTAAAGATTTAAACACTGGTTATTTTTGTAATCTTACATCAAATGCTTAAGGATTTTAAAGAAATTTATTTCAAAGAAGAAACAGACCAGAGGCAAAAAAGATATTCAAATGAGGATAAAAATAAGATATTCCTCTTCCTAGGAAATCACTTATTTCCGAGTGATTGCACACTACACTAAATTTAATTTAATATTATAAATGTTTAAGTATAAGTAGTGAGTGTTCTCAAAATTTATGTTGCTTCCCAAAATTAGTATAGTAAATAAACATTATAAAAATATAAATAGTTTATAAGTGAATTACAAAAAATAAATAAAGCTCAAGAAAGCTTAATAATAATGATCTTTCTTAGTAAAATATGAATTATAAGGTGTTCAAATTGTAATTTTAAATTAAAATACTAATTT
This sequence comes from Microvelia longipes, assembly GCA_018340805.1. NCBI lineage: Eukaryota > Metazoa > Arthropoda > Insecta > Hemiptera > Veliidae > Microvelia > Microvelia longipes. The sequence continues at coordinate 27,450,428 of JACMZG010001908.1, read as the reverse complement.
AAATTATCAAAATCCATTTATTTTATTCACAAACCTACACACATACATATTTTTTCGTAATTTATCATAATATGCATAATATGATAAATTTTGATAAGGGAATATTATTACCAACAATACGTGAAATTTTATTACGTCATGGCATGGATAATCAAGATGCACTGTCTATTATTATCAAAAAACAAAAATATCGAATTAATAAATTAATTGAAAAATAAATAAACATATTTAATTGTCTGTATAAAGATAAGAAACTGGAAGACAAATAGTATAAATTAGATAATCGCTAAATTGATTGTGAAATCATGAAAACAGTGTTTTTAAAATTATAATTTTACTTATTTATCTTTCCGTTGTTCCAAATATCACAAATAATAAATAAAAATTGACTGAAGCGTGTAATAAAAACTGGGATGAAAAACAACCTCAAAACAAAATGCAAAATTTTTATTTTCCTAATTTTATAATATACAAATTTAATTTTACTCCTCAAACAACGACCACAATTGCTATCATAATCGGATCAAATATGGTGTACGTCATACTGAAAACCTGCAGAATGTGTCAAGCTTCTTTAGTTTATGAAACTGTGTTCTTAAGTATAATTCCAAACAACTAAAGACGCAATTCATCTACATAGTTTGCTGAGCGTGCGTGAAAAATTCTTGTCTCCATAACCTATAGTGGCAGAGCCATTTGGGGGAAACAAAAAGAATGGGATAGTTTAGCCTTAAATTTTAGAAAATTAGAAAGTGCATCTGGCCTGGATAGATTAAATAATAGAAAATTGCAATGTCATCATATCTTATAAATAGAGTCAGTTTTGATTACATAGCTGCCTGGTCAATGTCAATGGCTTGGCCCCCTAAAGGTTTTCATAACAATTGCACTAACGTGATTACTAAGGGTGTTCACATTTTAGCACTTGGACCCCCTTCGTCGAACATTCAAATCTTTAAAACCCTGTTTATTCGCTCTTCCTCCATAACAAAATCCCGGGAATTATTAACTGGCCAGATTCCTTTAGAGGATTTATTTAATGAACACAACTACAACTGCCAAGGATAATATCAAGTAAGGGATTGGAAAAGAGATTTTTCTCAAGAAGGAAGGAAAAGTAACTTTCTATTCAGGATATAAAGAGAGATTGTGCGATTAGACCGTGGTATAAAATTACAGGGAAAAAAAGAAGCATTGAGAGAAAAAATGCAAGAGTGCCTGTCATACGTCAAGTTCAGTAAATCATTCGCCACTAAGCCTAAGGATTCATGTTTGGAATTCCCAAATCATTCATAACACTTATACACCTCCAGAAGGCAAAAATCTTGTACGTACTTCGGAAGCCAACAGTCATCACACTGAAGATTTAGGTCTTCCGGTGGTGACCGCGTCAATGTAGATGACGCGGTCACCACCGGAAGACCTAAATCTTCATGACAATACCCGCGGAAGCCTACGCAGTTTATTAGTCATCACACTTCCGCTATATTTGGCTGCCTTTGCTTGACTTCTAGATTCAATCACGTGGTTCCCTAGTGAAAAAAAAAAAAAAAAAAAACCTTAGGAACTAATATAAAATGCTCACCTGTAATAACTGTGTTTCATCCCTTATTGTGTAAATTACTATTTCTCAACATCTTACTGCTAGAGATTAGCCTCAAAATTTACCATTATAGCTTTTATAAATCAAAAATAAATTAAAAAAAGCTTCTAAAGATCGTTAACGCTTTTTTGAAAGTATAATTTTATTCATTATTAAAGATAAGTTTTACTTGATGATTTGAAGCAGATTAATGACAGTTAAATAAATGACAGCTGACTCTTACCTGAAACATAAATAAAAAATAATTAATTATCAACAAAATAAAAATAATAATTAATAATAATCAACAAATAAAAAATAATAAATTATAACAAAATAATAAATTAATTATCAACAAAATAAAAAAATAATAATTAATTATCAACAAAATAAAAAATAATAATTAATTATCAACAAAATAAAAAATAATAATTAATTATCAACAAAATAAAAAAATAATAATTAATTATCAACAAAATAAAATAATAATTAATATCACAAAATAAAAAATAATAATTAATTATCAACAAATAAAAAAATAATAATTAATTATCAACAAAATAAAAATAAGTTAATAATTACCGTTATAATAATAACGGAAATCCAAAATGTTGAAGAGCAGGGACATTTTTAATAAAAAGTTGAGAACATCTCTTGTTCAAAGAAAAATGAGCTTATAAGGTTAGAGTCATGGAGGGAAGGAAATGGATTTTGAGGAAGGGAGACTCACTAGTTGAGAATATATATATATATATATATATATATATATATATTATATATATATATATATATATATATATATTTGTGTGTGTATAAAGATTTTTGTTTCTACAGGACATGATAACTGTTGTACACTTTATTGGGTCAAAATTTAACTTGTTTCTTAATAACTTACAAAATACTTATACTTAAGTATAACTAAGTATAACTTAAGTATAACTAATTTTATAGCTTGTTTAGTTTAATTGGTCAATAATTTAAAAAAAACTTTTTGTTTATGTACTTCTGAAAAGAAAACAAGAGATGTACTTTAAAAGTCAACTATAGTTGACTTTTAAAGTACATCTCTTGTTTTCTTTTCAGAAGTACATAAACAAAAAGTTTTTTTTAAATTATTGACCAATTAAACTAAACAAGCTATAAAATTAAAAGTTTCTACTCAGGTTGAAAAAAACATCATTTAAAAAAAAAAGAAGTTTATTGGAAAAATTTAAAAAGAAAGTACTTAAAAGTGTTTTAAAATAAAGAGATAAAAGTTGCAAATTTTGGATACAAGAGGCTTTTGGAACCTTCTGGAGACTAAACTCTCTCTCATTTTGTATGACCTTAATCTCATTAGTTAATTTTCACTACACAAATTTGATTTCAACACCTGTCAAATTTCATTATATTGTTTCGCTAACCAGCCTCATCAAATCGATGAAACTGTTAACGTTAATGTTGTTGTATTACTCGATTAAAATGTAAAAAAACACTAAACCACACTTTATAATTATCTACCATGATGATTAATAAAAAAAACACACTAGAATTAAAAACAATTAATACATTGTCAACCACAATAGTATTAAAAAAATATAACTGACTGGTTTTGACTTTACACTATCATTAGAGCTGTTTACAGACTACTTTTTACAGAGGTGTTTACAGTCAATAAACAGCTTTGATGATGACCTAAGTCGAAACCGGTCAGTTATAATTTTTTTTATATATTAATTGTTTTAATTCTAGAGTGTTTTTTTTTATTAAACATCATGATGAGTCTATACCACAAAATCTCCGTCAAAACAACTAATAATAGAATTTTCTAATACGATGGAAACAACATATATTTAACGGTTACAATGAGAAACGTAATATTAATCAAATATTAATTTCATCGAGGTTAATATGAGATAAGAAAGTGAATTGTAATTGTGATAAATCAAATAAAGTTATTCATCATTATAAAAATTAATAAAAGTAGCTGCAGAAAAATATTCTGTTCAGATTTTTCATAGAGTAATACAACAATTGATTAAGTGGATTGTAAAAGAAACAATCCAGTGATTACTACAATAGCTGCACTCTGCCCAGAGTAAATTCAAAACAATGTAGGTACAAGGAAATTAAACACGCATTTGAATTAAAAATTATGACAATGAACTTTTTAGTATATCTTTAGTAATAATATTTTTATTGTAAAAGAATGTAAAATTTTAATACTAGAAAGGCGTGCCGATCAATTAATAACGAATCAAAAACAATATGAGCTTTCTTTTTTTTTAAAAAAAAAAACTAATTGTATAACTCCTACATAAAAATTAACAATACTGAAAATTCCACAAAATTTGTCATGCTAATAAAAACAAAAAAAATATTAATTTAAGGTTATTGATTGATGTTTTGTTAACAATAAAATTTCGACAAGAAAAACTCAGCAAATGAAATTCAGTTTTTTCTCAGTTAAGAGGTACGAGAGAATATAAAGAGAGAAAGAAAACAAAGGTATTTGGTCTCGAAAGAATTTTTGGAAAACAAAAAAGACCTTGACACCTGGAAGACGCCACGGAATAATTACGCCTACAAGAACAGGAATTCATTAGAAATTCAGTATAAAATGTGTTGACATTAATATCAGTCAGTATAACAAAGGCTCTTAAAAACAAGCATGAAATAAAAAATTTAAATAAATTTAAGAAGAACTTTGATGAAAAAACAATATTAACTCAAGTCAATTTTTGTAACAAATTCACGATCGAAGTAGAATAAATTTACAATTTTGGACTAAACTTAGTTATTATTCAACTTATAAATTAATAAGGTTTCTAAGCAACAGAGGTCTCACTATTTATTACATCTATTAAAAAAGTACTTAAATGTTAATTAAATCTTAAAACTTTAGTTCAAGCTCATCTATACCACATTCAGTAAACTAATTTAGCAAGCTGCCACAGGCGTCTAAAAGCCATTGGAGAGCATTGCAGTAAGCTGGAAAATATACTCAAAATACTCAAAATGTCTTAAATTATTAGTTTTAAAAGGCAGCTGAACAAGACAAAGCTGCTGCTATATTTGGCTTCGTTCGCAAGAGTTAACTAATTAGATCCAAGATTAACCTACGGCTAAGCTAATCGCGAATGTTTCTAAAATGTTTTTATTGTTATTCTTATTAGGGTAGAACTAATTCTGCCATAATAAAACTTTCACAATAACACCATAACCTCTACTTTGAGGTTTTTACATAAACTGACTGTCATAAACGAAAAATAATATTAATGTGTTAAATTCTTCCTAAATCAATATAAGAACATAGAATTTTCTAGTTGGTATAAAATCTTGATAACACTCACGAATTTAAATGAAACAATTGTTAAAAAATTGATTGTGTTGGGTTGAAGTATGCGGAGACGTAACTGACCTTATAATCAGTCAAGGCTATGACACTTAAAGTACATAGGTACCAGAGTAGTATGTAATTAGTATGATAAGTACATAACTACATTACGTAGTTTATATTAGTATATGCAAATAAATATGCATACTAACATTGATATGAAGATAAAAATGAATTGCGATTATTAAGGTAATAATTCAACTTTAATGAGACACTGTTTATGTCAAATAAGAACATTAGAATGATAAACTAACCATACCAGATGAGAAGGCACATAAATATAGTGCAAAAGAGAAATCTAATTCTTAATTATACTACCACAATTGTCATGTCATACACGGATGTAGATATTAATAAAATTATTATTCTAGAGCAATACAAATTTACTACGGTTATAGAACCATTTTTTATATCATTTTATAATTCTAAATAAATCTATGTTTAATTAACTTATCTGGAAAGATAAATAATTTAGAATACAAATCAAAACCTGTAAAACGTTAAGCATAGCAGGCAATGCCTTATAATATCTTTACCCTATCTTGTGCCTAAGCTAAATTTGGAGGAAAGTTTTAGAGGTACTCGTAAATTTGCTCGTTTAATAGTTAATTTCGTCAAAAAATGAGAACAACATAAGAAAGAACGAGATAGTGTAGCAAGCTTTAGTTAGAGTACTATAAGCACTAAAATATATTTGAAAATACTAATGCCAGCTAATACCAATGTAGAATAAAATTAAAATGTTCGCGATATCACCATCTTTACCAGGTGAAATCTTCAAAATTAATTCCTATACGTTTAGCAATTATACCCTAAGGCCCATGATGGAGGAATCTTCTCTGGTAGTTTGCAAAATATTATTCAAGCAAAACTCTATTTAAGTTGATTGCGTAAACTAGAGTATATATACCATATGACATAAATAGATACTCCTCTCTTAGCTAACACCTGAAGGTAAATGAAAAAAATAGACGAAAAAATGTAAATATTTACCGCAAAATAAGAATAAATTTCAGATTATTTCAATAAATAGATCGTTATGCTGAAAAATTAAATTCTTACTGACCTGATCTCATAGCTATACAAATAATATCTCAGGTCAGCTCTTTGAAATTAAAGCATATAAACGCTGTAGTACTGAGTTCACTAACTATAACTAAGTGCTTATCTCAGTTTAAACTTCAAGACAGTTCTATGATAGGTGACACTATTGAACTCATGAAAATGTGATAACTGAATTCTAATTAAACCTAGTCTTCCAATGTTAAACATAACGTAAGTAGGGCTTTACATTAAAACGTAATCATATTACGTCCAATAATTACAATTACAACACAATATTTCATAATAATATTATCTAAGAAATACATTTTTTTTGTAGCATTTTATTTGATAAAAATGATATTTAATGCAAAATTAATTATTATTAAAAATTAAACACAAACAAATTTCAGATTACATACTTATTTGTCTAATCAAACACAATCCTTTTATATTTTTAAAGTTTAGACAAAAAAATTTAAATAAAGTTCATTAATTTTATTCTTAAACAAAAATAAGCAAACATATAACACTAACATCAAACTACAAATTCCGTCTTTTCCACAAGAATATCTATATTTAAATAGCAGAGCCGGCTTTCGGCTTTCGCCATCAACTGTGCCGGAAAGGTGAGTCTTTATATGTTGTCCAAAATCTCCGTTAAGGGCTTGGAGCAATCTGCTCCAAGCCCTTAACGGAGATTTTGGACAACATATAAAGACTCACCTTTCCGGCACAGTTGATGGCGAAAGCCGAAAGCCGGCTCTGCTATTTAAATATAGATATTCTTGTGGAAAAGACGGAATTTGTAGTTTGATGTTATGAGTAATCCACAGCGTAGTAACGTACCAATATAACACTAGTTTCACTGATTTCAACGTAAACTAACCAAGGGAAATACTTTCATACTTTTTTCTTTTTCACTTTAGTACACAAACAATAAAATATATATGGTAAAACCCATAAGCAGTGTAAATAGGGTTTTAAATTGTATAATTTAAAATGATCAAAAGTTTTAAACTAAAAAAAATAAAACAAAACTAACTAAAAATTAATACAAATTTAATATCTGCGCATCAAAATAACATTAAATATAAAAACTGAACGCTCTACTGCATGTTTAGTTCAGAACAATATGGTCAATAATAATATATAAGGCTGACTTATCTACCTTACATTCAGTTGATACATTGAGGGGATGACTATCCGAAACCATACGGGCTGACCTTAAACGTGGTTTAAGTAATTTTTACATTGACTGTAAATTTTTATTCTTCAAGAAGAAAAACTTTCCACACATTATTATGGTAAAAATACATAATAAGCTCTATTGCAATATATTTACATCCCTGGGCGTTACTTCAAGAATTAAAAATAAATTAGGTCTCAGCTACGCCTCACGATTTAACATCTGTGGTTTCTTCGACTATCACCTAGTGAAAAAACTTTTTTACGATTTTTATTAAACACAAAATATTTTATTCCATGTAACTGTTTGTGCTTTAGGTAATATAATAAACGTCACTACTAATAATAGTAAAACTACTAAAAATAAAACTAAACTTAAGTAAATTTAAATGACAATTTTATATGCCTAAATATTAAAATTGAAAACATAAAAATAAATTATTTAACTTCATACAAAATAAATTGGTAAAATTGAATTTAATGAGAATAAAGATCCTTGAATACTGTAATCAACATCAAATTCACCAAGATTATGATAAAATCCAACAAAATATGAAAACCCCGATTTAAAAAATATGGATAAACTCTGTTTTTTTTAATTTTTATTTATATTTATTTATTTTATATAAATTTATATATATTTTAAAAATTCAAATATTTTATATTTATATACGGATAAATCAACTAAATTTATGATAAACACTAGTTAATAGTGTATTCATACACACTAAATTTATAAACATTAAACTGCAGCTAAAAAATAAAAATGAATTAATCAAAAAGAATAGGTACGAGTGGTTCAGATAAACTGAATAATAATTTCATTGTAATACTTTTGAAGTGAAATAAAAGATTAATAAAGTAGACAGCAAAAGATAAAACAAAATTATTGCGACTCAATAAATTCAAAAAATGTCTCTTCAAACGACCAGACCGATATTAATTATCATATCACGCTGAATTATGTATTGATAATAAATTATCAATTATGCAATAAAGATTTTTTAAAAAGTATTTCTGTTTTTAGTGACGTAAACGATATATGAATGTAAGCAAATATTTTTAAAATATTTTTATTTTTTTTTATTAATTCAAAAGCTTTGTATTTAATTATTTAAGGAAATTTTGACTCAGGCATAAAGATTTACTGGAGTGAACTGTTGAATTTTGACTCAAGCATAAAGATTTACTAGAGCGAACTTATCAATTGAATTTTGACTCAAGCATAATGATTTACTAGAGCGACCTTATCATTGAATTTTGACTCAAGCATAAAAGATTTACTAGAGCGACCTTATCAATTGAATTTCGACTCAAGCATAAAGATTTACTAGAGCGACCTTATCAATTGAATTTTGACTCAAGCATAAAGATTTACTAGAGCGACCTTATCAATTGAATTTTGACTCAAGCATAAAGATTTACTAGAGCGAACTTATCAATCGAATTTTGACTCAAGCATAAAGATTTACTAGAGCGACCTTATCAGTTGAATTTTGACTTTAATTATATTATTAACTGGAAATAAAGTTAAAACGTTTAAGAAAAGAATTAATGTAAAATTTTGTTTTTATTAAAAACTTACCCAAAATATAAATTTCTAATAAGTGAATAAGCATGACAATATTAAACACGACTCAACGGCACAATAGTATTTGACATAAAGTGTGTGCGGAAAATATCCATGGGGTGGGGGAGTATGACGTCACTGGGCGGTGACGCTTTTCCTAACTCCCTTTCATGCGATATTTTCACGAAGGGCTTTTCTTTGTATCACTGATTTTAATTTCCCTATATTATCTTTCATCTCTATCTATATATGTACGTTAATAATCATTATTTCCTAATAAATTAATTTTAAATGTGCCTATGATTTACAAGTGGTTTATGACTTGTAAAACAGTAGTAAATTAATATTAAATGTTTTAATTAGTACATGAATATTCTTTTTTAATTATGATATTATGATGTTAAAGTTGTATTAGGACAAGAAGTTAGACGTCATAACAAAGTCCTCGTCAACCTTAAACTTCTATTTACAATTTCACACGCTTGAATATTTTTAATAAAACCTACGTTCGATATTACTGACTCTTATTTTAAATGTTTCAAAGAATTGATATAGAAATGAATCATACAGCTTAACCAAAGTAGACATTAAACGGTAAAAAACATGAATCACTTAATAGAAAAAGGCGTATTGGATATTAGTCGCTTATTAATTAGGCGAAACGAAAATGCAATTTGTTTCGAACGCCTTAAACATCCAGAATTAAGAGTATTAAAAGTAAATAAAAGTATTAGAGAACGTAATATGTTTACTTAGAAATACGCCCACGTCAATTTATACTTTATTTTTTACAAATGATGATATCTAATAAAGAGTGTTTCAATACGCAAATGGTTTTTACGATTAACTTTTACTTTTCTTCGCGGATTATTGTAGTTATATAATTTGATACTACCGAGTTTTGCATTTTGCTAGTTACATTTTCCAAGTGTCTCTCACACAATTGTATTGTGCTAATTATTCATGTTTTACAAAACTCGGTAGTATCAAATGATATATGCTTTGCTTGCCAAGCATAATGGCACACGGGCCTTCTCTGGTAAATACTTCATATTATATTCATCGAAATTTTAATAGATGGTCAGAGTGAGTTCAAGCTCTGACGGCACCCTGATTAGTTAGACGTAACGAAACAGAGTGGGACATGACATTATGTCGAGCTATCAATGACGGCGAATGCCATAATAATTGAACAGTTCCTAGATGTAGCATTGCTTTTTGCTTGTTTGTGTCTCTCGCACAACTATATTGTGCCAACTGTAGTTATATAGTGATGTATTCACTCTCTGACATTCTGCAAAATTACCTGTTTTAAGGCGTCTTGAATGGCTGTTAATATGAATGGAATAAACCATAACTCCCGTTGGGTATATATTAGAGAATTTGTACATACTGTATACAAAAATCAATTTGTTGATCTGTCTAGTAATATTACAAGGAAATAAAATATTCAGGGCCTTATTAATCCTATTTTTTACCCATCCTATTTTTTAATTCATCAGCCCTCGCTTCTGGCCTGAAGGACGGAGTTCTGTTTTTTCCCAGGATGAATTATAGATTTTGGACACTTCAACCTTTAACTTAATAGGAAAGTTTAAGGTCTCCAAGGTGTCCCAAACCTCAGGTAACAATATTTTACCGCGGAGACCATTTATATCGCGGACTTGGCTTTAGCTTTAACACTCATTACTCTACTACAACTATACAAAAAGTAAGACCTTTCTCTTCGAGATATAACTATATGACTTTACTTCATCAAATTGGCAATGCAAGTTAAAATAAAAATAAAAATTTCTCCCAGCTTCCACGAATCACAGATGGATTCTTCAACTAACGAACCAGTAAATGGCTATTTTTTATAATTATGTTTTCTATAATACGACACACGGCTAAAATCAATTGACACCCCGCCAAAAATCTGTGAGGGAAAGAATTCTATTGGCTCAGACCGACCCCGCTCTTTCCCCCTCCACTTTATGCCAACCTCGGTATAAAAAAATACCTTTTTCGTAAATAAAATCATAAAAAGGCAACACTGGTTGTAAATATTTGTAACCTCGCGTCGCTTTTATTTCCCTCATTGTGCATATTTATCTGTTCGAGTTCGTTTCGTTCCATTCCAATCTGTTTAATTCATCCAATTATTTCAGAGTTGTAATATGATCTGAGTGCCTATATTTGACGCATGGACATTGATGTATTCTTCAAGCATTTCTTGCTATTAGAGTACAGCGCAGGGTCTGTGGTCTGTCAACCAAAAGACAGCATTTTTTTTCGAAAATGCCAATGTCTTTCAATAGATGACATTCTTGACTTTTTTAAGTCATGATTGCATATTGTGTCATATTATTTTTATAATATGAAACAATACGCATTCAATTATACAAACATGACACAAAAAAAGCAGTTTATTTTGGAAAAAAGTAATTATAGCTGACGATTTATTAAAATCGTCAAACTTTTATCATAGAACTATTATGATCCATTGCATTACGTAATCAAAAACTTTAACTTCACTTAATTCATACTTCCCGAACAAATTTAATGCAACACTTAGGTAAATTTATAAGATACAACGATATTCCTACTTAAAAAGTAAATAATTAAATTTTTAAAAATAAAAAAATACGATATCAAATAAAAACAAATCATAAAATTCAAAACATAACCTGACTTTCAGTGTTGCCAGAGTAGGGATTTTTTTTGTTACTATAAAGAAGGGATTTTTTTTATTTAAAAATAAGGGTTGAAAGCATTGAGATTTTGGCGGGGTGTCAATTGATTTTAGCCGTGTGTCGTACTATAAATAAGTTTGAACATGTTAAAGAATTCCAAGATAAAATTAGTCCCATCAGTTTTATCATTGATTATAAATCATTGTATTGATGATAACGATCAATAAAACCGAAACCATGCAACAATGAGCAGAACTATCTAAATAACCTAGCATGTTCTGCTTTCATGTCCTCACATTAATTTAAACTTTAACTAAAAGTTAAAGTTTATTAAAGAGTTTTTAATAAAAATAAAACAAATGCTGAAGCGAATTCATCTATGTGAGGGTCAAATCAAATAATAGTTAGAGTACATTTAAGTTAGAATAAAACTAAAAATAATAAGAATTAATGCGTTCTTGTTTTCTAAACACAGTTCAAATGTATTATTAGACAAATGTCACAAAAGGTACATATTTTTCTACTAATAAGGTAGAAAATAATAAAGTGGAGGTGAAATATTGTGATTCTGACGTGGAGTTCTACAACTCGGGCAAATTTCTTTTGGATCGCCTATTTTCTTTGCTTTAAAATCCATTTTCTTGCTTGAGTTTTTGATTTATGCTTTAAACTTGATATAATATTCTGTTCTAATCTCTTAAAGGAAATAAGCGTGTTTATTTTATAGGCTATGCAAAACTAGGATCATTATTTTAAAATAACAACATATTGTGCACTTATTCCAAGATATGTCTATGCTATTCTTTAGTCTGTTAATGGCCTTTGAAAGATCCAGAAAATTTGATAAAGAAGTATAAGTATAAAGTATAAAACAAAACAAAGCAAGCATTGAAACCCTTTGCTCTTTGGGAAAGATTTATTTTGCAGTATAAAAGAAGAAATAAAGCAATAACATTTTTTTATAACAAGTATTCAAACCCCTATCTTGTGCTTCAGGTACTTTGAGAGTACCTGAAGCAAATTTCGACTCCAGACGGGGTTCATTTAATTCGTAGTTCCCAAAAAGCACGATTTATTGGTAACTAATAGTGGTCGTATCGACTCCGTCCGAACCAATGTTTTTCGATTGACCACCATAAAAATCCATAAAAGCGATTACTTCTCAGCTAAGTCGAGTTAACTTTGGACCAGTTCAATTCGATCAAGCAACTCAAAAATAAAAAGAAAGTCATTGTACCCGGCGAAACAGTTAGCCTTTAATTATAATATTTTTTTAAGCTTTTGCTGACTTAGCAATACGGATTAATAACATCAAAACCTGGTTTTCAACAGGGTTCTGGTACTTAATATCCACCTTTGAGATCGATAAGCGTCTGTATTTGAGCGCCAGAACCTTTTTGACAATATACACATTTGATACCACAGAAGTCGAATTTTAAGTTACGCCCTCAGTTTTTATAAATTTTATCAAATTAATAATCGCCTTTATCAGGATTGAAGGTAATAGTTGCTGCTACCAAGGTAACTGGTGCTCTCAGAAGTCAGGTCGAAATTCGCAAGAAATTATAAGAAATATGAATTTTAGGCTAATACATTTTAGTCAACTTGGTAGGTTTTTCAAGAATCAGGGAAAACCAATTTAAATTATTTACCAATAACCCTCATGCATGATAAGAGAAAACAGCAAATTTTTATAGTATAGCAATAAAATTTTATTACGATTACTCACTTTCTTAGGTTTACAAAACGTAACTGAAGTCGATTAAGTAAATAAAAAGTGCTGATGTAACATTCAAATTTCGTGTTTGTTTCGAGTCAATACTTGACACTGTTGATCGCGAATAGAAACAAACATTTTAATAGTATTGTTAGATATGGAAAGTAAATAACCGGATAACTTGTTTACTTACGTAATGACAAGAGGGAATCGAGTATTGTAATACATATTGAGTAATAAGTAATAAATTATACAAACAAAAAAGCAATAAAGTGATATAACTGAAACGTAAGACAATAATCGTAAAATAACTGCTGAAATCTAGTTAACAATGAATTTAGGAGAGAAAAACAAATCGGGCACAGGGTACCTCTAAACTGAAGTATATCTCAACCAAGTAGGGAAAATCCTATACTAACCTGTGTAAAAAAATTAGACACAGGTGATCAATATGATAACATTAGGTGAGTTCTACATTTTATCGAGTTTTCGTAATTTAATATGTACGTTATAATTTAATGATATTGTATTAAAGTCTATGAAATAATTTAGTTAAAGAAAAAGATAAACTATAAAAAAGATAACCTAAAAGGTAAACCACATGTTTTATTAAGATATTGAAGAACATGCATAGGAAAATGTATTGCCTTAAATATAAATTAAATTATGATTGATTTTATTTTATTCAATATTTTAGGTTAAATTGGTTAAATTACTAATTACAAGTAATATTTTGTAGGGGAAAACAAATATCACTCGCAAAAATGTACTAAGTTAAGAAGTGCACACGAAAAAAAAAGTTTAATTAGCCGCTCGATTGAAGTAATTTAAACAAACCTATTATTTAAAGATTCGCACTTAAATCTTTATTGGATGTGACAAAACGTTTTTCTTACACAAATTATTAACATTTTATACTAAAATGTACAAATAAATGCAAAAAAAAGCAAAAATGTTGAGTACCCTAAATAGTTTATTTAAATTACTAGGGTAAAACAAAATGGCCGCGACCATGGGAAAATTTGAGCTAGTTCCCTGGTGGACAAAATGTGAACAACAAGCCAGGTCTGACAGATATCGCGTTTATTTCCCTACTTGATTTATATATTACTTTACTCTAAAATTTTCCTCACCTCATCGGATTAAGTAAGCTCTGGTAAGTATAGTCTCAATATGATGATTTTTTCACCACTTTTGGTAACTTTAAGAAGTTATTTTAGTGCTTACAATAATATTGACTAATTTTGAAACTGAATTAAGTCCTAAGAAATTTAGTACCAATATCACGCCAATCTGGTATTTTTTTTGTCAAGCCAATTATTACACATATACCATAGATTTTTATTAAAATTTTATTAAAACTCTAAAGAAACATTAACTTGATGAAAAATTACTGAATTAGTGTGTTATTAGTATGAAATATCTTACAATTTGTCTTTGTACGACATCTTACAAATGTCATTCCCAAAATAGTCAATACGATGGTACGCTCTAATTCAACCTTTTAAAACTACCAAAAGAAGAAACAAAGTTACTATACTTGGACAATAGTTACCAAAATAGATTGTTAATTTGAACTCCCAAGAGTCTGTTTACTGGGGGGGGGGGAGAGAGAGACCATTTTCGAAAGACTAGGACCATGATTTTTCTTTCCACATTTTTAATAATTTAATGTTCGTGCATTAAAAAAAAATTGTTCGTCACCAGGTACCTCTAAAACGGATTTAAGACTCACTTTTGGCCCCCACCACACGAGCCACCTCAATAGCGAATTTTTTCAAAGAATATACGCTTAAAAATGTAAAATGTACATTTATTCCATTATCATGTCTTACACCCTACTATCATACTTATTATCATCTACTTATTACTCATTACACACACACAGATATATATTATATATATATATATATATATATATATATATATATATATATATATATATATATATATATATATATTATATATATATATATATATATAATTTAAAAGCTAATTTTATTTTTTTCATGAAAAATGGCATATTGCAACAAACTCTTTTACTTATCGATTGATTTTTATGTGTATTAATAATAGGATTCTAAAGCTTATGTAATAATTATGTAATAATAAGAAAATTTATATAATAACAATATATAAAGCAAAAGCATGTTCACTTCTTATAAGGAAAACTTTAAATATTTTCAAATGATTAATACAAACATAGTATTCAAACAACGCAATAGCGTAGGAGGTACACTATCACTAAAGGCGAGATTTTATGGAATCTAGGGACACAGATAAATAAAGCAAGATACGTCATAGCAGAAACAGATAACCTTTGACCCTTACTCCCAAGGAGACAAAGGTCACATGTGTACTTTAAAAATAAACTGGCTTTATTTATAAGTGCGTAGGATGAATGAAGCGCCGTATAACATGTTTCATTTATTATTACAGTAAATAATATAAATATAAAACTTTATTATGACAAAATAGAGAGGTTTTTCCTTGATATTAAGTTTGCTATTGCATATATATATATATTTATAGCCCTGGTATTTTATACAGCCCTACATTTATATATTAAAGTAGTTTTCAGGTCAGGTATAATGGACGTATAACTTTGACGTGCAGAAAAATATTAGAACATTTAAAATAAAATTTATAAAAACTTAGAAGACACCATATAAGTACAACAAGAGGCATTCGGCCTCTTAGCCGCTACGCGACGTCGGCGTTAAGAAACAACAACATGGTTGTTGATCTTTATCAGTTCGTCATATTACTGGTTTATATAAGTGGCATACTGCCACGATATAAGCGAATTTTCACTTGTATTAGTTGAAAACCGTGATTTGTTTATATTATGCCAATCAATGACATGTTTTGTTTGACATATATAATATATATATGTCAATCAATAAAAACCCGGAACTAATACTGATAACACAACAAAACACGTACAAAAACCCAAAAGCCCTAATCTTCTGAAATGTAAGTACACTCTTCAATAATTCTAATTTAGCAATAATGGTTGCAGGAACAAAAGTTATATTCCAACCTAGCAAGATGCAAACTAATTTTTTTACTCCACTACTATTTCTACTGTAAGTGCCATAAATGAAGCAGATAATGGAATAAGCAATAAAATAAAGCAAGATAATAAAGATAAGGGATGGAAAAAACACCTGAATGCGCCACTCAGCTAACCTACAATACTTAAGTGAGTAACATGATGATATTTGTGCTACACGCATAACAGGTAGGTATTGCTGTTCTTTTACCAACGTAGACATCAGTCAGCGAAGACTGATGTCTACGTTGGTAAAAGAACAACGTAATAAACGTAGTTTATAGCGTAATAAA
Organism: Microvelia longipes; assembly: GCA_018340805.1. NCBI lineage: Eukaryota > Metazoa > Arthropoda > Insecta > Hemiptera > Veliidae > Microvelia > Microvelia longipes. The sequence goes on along the minus strand of JACMZG010001908.1, from coordinate 27,433,931 downwards.
CCAAGGAAACTTTTAAGCTAAACGTTTTTAATATAAACTATACCTTCATACAAAATTTTGCCTATAAAATACACGCTATAATCAAGGATAAACAATTAAAAAGAGATATGGAGCAAATATAATAATATTATAATACATGTAGGATAAGTAACAAAAAGATAAATCCGCAACTGTTAAAACCAATTTAATTGTTAATTTAAAACTTTCTGATTAAAAATGACTAGATTTAAAACAAACTAAACTCAGATAAATGAAATATTTCAAAATTTCTTTGTAAAATTAATTAGTGTGATGGGATCTACGCAAGAAATTGTTAGCTCATCATTAAATATTTGTTAAATAATTTGAAACCCAAAGAAAACTTGTTATAATCGAGTTTCTTCATGAAGTATAAATTTGTTTTTCTATAAAATTTCATCAGTACAATATTAGTTTTTGTAGAAATATTTTAGTTAACTTTTGAATTTTAATTATTAAATTAATTAATAAGAGGGCGAAGCTTTAAGCAATATGAACTTATTTAAAGATGTTTTACATCTTTAAAAAACTGTATTACAAACAAATTGTTAAATTTTAAAGATTTTAAGACATTAATTTTGATTCTTATTACATATTTTAATTAAAATAGTAAAATTTCTAAATATATTGACACCGCAGTCTCTTCCTAGCCTATCTATAGACCTAAAATTGTCAGGATAAGCATATGCAACAGGTCATGCTTCACCATTTACAAGTGTTGGTAAAGCACGGACTCTTCTGTGGATTAGAAAAAAAAATCCTGCACTTAGATTCATAAGGTCGGTGCTAGATAATCACATATCCTCACTATCACACATTACTATCACTCTAGACAGACGGAAAATCGTTAATCTGCGAGTTAATTGTATGTACCATTAAAATTTAAACACGTGTCTTTTATGTTTAAAAGTCATGGAAAATAATAAGTGAGCTTTTATCCTTTAAACGGTTAGGAAAAGGGATTTCCCAGAATACTCATAACTTATAAATATATATAACTTAATAGGATTATAGAGTCTGTACATGAAGTGTGTAAAAGTCAAAACCATGTATTATAAAATTATTTTTAATACTCTGCTAAAAAGCTTAAGGTAACACTGAGTTTTTCCTTATAATTAATTTAATTTCAAAAGAGTAGTAGACCTTTATTTACAAAATCATCTTTTACACGTGGAATATTTCAAAACAAATTAAATTGGTATTACACAATTGGTAGCAGTCGTTTTTAAATAATAAATTTATATTATCAGAAATCACACTTTTAATAACTAAACAAATAAAATAATATAAAATAACGTAACATTATTAAGGAACTTAAAAATCTAACATTTCTACACAAATGTGCAATATTTCAAAAAAATACATATAATTTACGTCACAAAATATATAAATAAAAATTAATTAATTTGAAGATAAAGCACAAAAATTCAAGAGAAGATTAACGTAGAATTCATTAAAGAATTAACTTAATTTTAAAACGATCAAGCTTTTAAAGTTTTTGATGGAGCTTTAAGCTTTTAACTAAGTTTTTTTAAGTATAGTTAATTGAATTTACAAGAAAACTTTAAATTTTAATCCTATAGGTATAACTCTTTAAAAAAAGAGAGCTTTTGTAAAAGTTGTTCATAAAAAATAAATAGAAAGTAAAAAAATGTCTATATAAATAAAGAGCCGTCAGTAACGACAAAGTCTCTCCAGTTTTTTTAATATCATTAGCTTTTTCAAAGTTAAAGGTTCTAATGAGAAAAGAGAGAATAAAGTTTTATAAAGTTTTTTTTTTTAATTAAAATAAATATTAGTTTAATTAATTATTGAGAAAAAATATTGAAGGGAAAAAGTTATCCAAGTTTTCTTTGGATAGTAAAAAATAAAATATAAAATAACGAAGTATATAATTAATAAAAAATACGCCTTTTTAATTGTCTGTATAAGTATTAACAACTTTACAACTTGAAATAATAATATTTACAACTAACAACGACTAATAATACTTGAATAATTAATAGTTTTGCACCTTTATCTGAAGAAATAAAAGGGCGTTAGTTAAGACACAAAGAAACTAAATAAGGGAAGTAGCAGCCCTCTAAAATTTCGTGTCCAAATAATATAGGAAAATACAAAAGGCATGCTTACTCATATATGAGCACACATAATAAATATATATATGTGTGAGTGTGTGTTTGTGTGTGTGAGTTTGTGATCAAATCTAACTCAGATTCAAAAGAGTCATATTCAATGAGCGCTAAAAATGTTGAATGGCAAAAATATTGTTTTTCTGTTATTTTATTGACCTGAAATGTATTACATTTTTATATAAATATAAAAATAGAAGAAATGTTGCACAAATCATATACCAAATAATTACAACTATACTATAATATATACAATAATACTATAATATACAATGAACTGTACCAAATAGAGAAAATAAGCTCTGAAACTTCACAATGCTCGTAAGTGACACAAAATGAAAATAAATTTAGTTACAATAAGAATTTTGTAAATCCTAAAAACTTTTTGTAATATTTTAAAAAACAAACAAAAAAGTATAATATCTTCTTTCGCTATAGATATAAACTTGATTAATTATAAATATTTGTATATTTCATAGCATTAATTATCAAAATAAATGTTATAAAAAATATATCAGGCATGCTTACAAGGGTTAAAATTAAATTCCATACGTGGAATTATTGTCCGCTTTATTAAAAATTTTTAAGGGGGAGATAAAGTAAAATACAACTATGGAAAAAAATTTAGTATTACTTTTTTCATCACTAAAGGTTGGTGCTTCTTTTGGATGTCCTTTTTAAAAAGAAAAGCTATGTATAGAAGGATGTAAGAAAAAGAAAAGCTCTTGGTTATATATAGGAGGAAAAACACATTGTGTTGATATATTGAAGGTAAAGGATATGAGGGTAGTCTGGCACAGACTAAAATGGGTGGGGGAATAGGTATGGAAGGGATGAGTGGTGACGTCATAAGGAATTCCTTCACACACTTGAACCTTTTCTAACTCTCTTTCCCGTACACTTTTTTTTACATCCAACTCTTTTTTATCTTATTATCAATAAGGTAGAAGACTCTTAGCTCTACAACTATGTCTAGGTACTATAACATCCCTTCCACCTTAAGAAACCTGACAACAACCTCTTTCCTTATTATTTGACATTGAAGCTTTTTGAACGTAAAAATCCCACCCATCCTTTATTCATCCTTTCTTTTCAATTTATCATCTTCTTCCTCTTCTTTTCAAATTTTTTGTTCCATTAATTTCTCTTTGCATATTTTACTATGACCTTTTTTTATACATTTTTCTTTCATTTATTTTTGTTATTATTACTCTCATATTCAATAGGATTAATGTGGTCTTAAGCCTGGGGTTTTACTATAATACCTTTTTTATCAAGGAGTTAATGGAACGCGCTTTTCTTTTCACTATGTTTAAAATATTTTATTAAGAGAGAAAAATAGATTTTTTTTCAAACACTTAGAGAGTATTAAGAGGTGAAATAGGTTAAAAAAGATAACACTGCTTAAAAGCAATATTACCAAGTATTATGTCACCCTAATGTCATGTATTAAATGAGTTTTTATTTTTAAGCCGATTTCAGCATCTAAGAAGCTTTTAGTGAATTTTCATAAGAAAATGACGCTTGTTATTTTATAACAATATAAAATTTACAAAATACTAAGTATTCTTTAACATCGATTCCGATATTAATCACAAATAATATATTTTTTAACATACAAAATAATCAAAAAACCACGGGCGTAAGGATATCCGCTCTTAACTGAGTGACATAGATCTAGTTAAAAATATTATTAAACATAATAAAAATAATGAGGGTACAAATTAAAAGATGGTGACTTGGTACTAATCTTTCCTTTTATTAAATATAATAATATGAAACCCTCCTTGACATTCCTATAAATTTCCTTTACAATATAAACCTGTTCAAAAGACAACCAAAAATATCATTTTTTGACAATCTTGCAAACAAATAAATAAATAAAAAATATAAAACTCTCCTTAACCCAAACAAACCCCTTCACACCACAAAAAATAACCAAAATTCATATAAAAAAATAAATGATATAATAAAAAAGGCACAAATCACCCCAAATTAATAAGCTAAAAAATTATGATGATGATGATGATAATAATCGAAAAAACCTCAGGGGGTAGTGTCAACAAAGAACGGCAAATTAATATTAATTTATTAAATAACACTTTTTACAATCTCACAATTATAAATTATGATACATCACACATTACGTAGATTAATATTAAATGGAGACCAACAAAACTATTTATGTATTGCGATACATATTGTATCAACTGTCACGCTAAACGAGGTAACCAAATTTTGAGACGTAATATAAAATAATAAGCTGAGATTGTAAAAGGTTAGTACAAAATACTGACGCTTTAAACAACCTAAAAAACTGAATAATTACTAAATGTTATTGGTCCTTTAAATGAACTTTTATTTAAAATATTGAAAAATACCATCATTCATATTTTTCCTCATCCTAATCCCTTGTCCAATCCCTAAATTCCAGATCCATTTCCTCCAATCCCCCATGACTATTTCGTCAACAGTGGCTCCGTAACCCTTTGTAGAAAAAAGAAACAATAAATTATAATTATTAATGAAGCAAGACGCGAAGAAAGTATTAAAAAACAGAAATAATTGAGTCGTCCAACTTGTCGAAATCGACTGAACCATGTCGATTTTAACGAAATCCTGTGTGAGATTGACTGGTCGATTTCAAAGAATTTTGGACGACTAAATCACTTCCGTTTCTTAACACTTTCTTCGCATCTCGCCAGCACTGATGATGGACTGTTAAGTCTTGAAAGTTGGATCATATTTTTTTATGTTTCTTATTTTTCCTTATATTTGGACTCCACAACTCTATTTTTACTTTTTCTCATTTATACCTTAAGTATATAGAAAAAGTTTTGTCTTTGCAAAAAAATCCGAAACCGGGATGTCACCGGATGTTATCCGTTTCAGGCGTCCGTGTTATCCGTTTCACCCCCTTAATAGTTTTCACAAAGCTATCTGTCTGGGTGTGTGTGTCTGTTACCATCGTAGCTCTCAGTGTATTTATACCAGAGTAGAAACTTAGATCCAAAATCAGTCTACCGCTATAGTTTTGCCATTCGGATTTTTTTTATGATTAAACCGCAATAATGACTCAAAAAATTTCGAAAATCATAATACAAAGAAAATGTTGCGATCAATTTAAGATTTAGCACACATGTAGTCAAGTATAAGACTGACATATGAGCCAAGTTCCATCTTATTAGCAGCATTATTTAAATTTGTATCAAATGACTTATGTACGTTTTGTAAAAAATGTAATAAAGCGAAATTAAAATTTGGTACAAGTATATACCTTTATGTAATAAATAAGTACACCAAGATTCGTTTTAATACGACAAGTATATTAAAAGTTAAGCAGCATTGAGCGTGGTCAGTGCTGTAAGGGTAAACGCTGAAAATGAAACGGTCGTATTTACTATCTGAGGACGAGCGAAGCGAGTCCGAAGTTGGGTGGATAAGCATAACAACCGATGTAATGAGGAAAAGTTCCGAGGTACCCAACACCCAATTTTTTCTATAATTATAATGTTACAAAAAATATGAGAAAACAAAGTAACACTATTATAAAAGCAAAATTCTTAAATAACAATAAAACATAAAAATTGTACATATCACGCCAAGGAGAATCACCACTGGGTGATTCCTCCTATCAAGTATGTCAAGTCACTTTAATCCGTATGAGCATTATGTCAAATACACATATATTGTAGACAGTAATTATTAAAGTTGATAAAAATAATCAAGTTATTTCTTGGCAAAATTGATAAATTTAAACGTGAATAAACGTCATTTCTCGATAAAAAATTGCTGAACGGATACACCACTTATCTCTGTATTTCTTTAAAAAAGACTAAAATCTTTGAAATTTGAAATCTGAATAATTTCTTTTCTTTAATAAAATGTTGAATTTGCCTTTTCCTTGTTATCACTAATGCAAATTATTTATCTGAGATAAATGTTTATTTTAGCACTCAAGCTAAAAAACTTTTTATAACTCGGTTTGATACATCTGAAAGACAAACAGACACAGGAAACATCCCCAGGCTAAGTTTCAATCTTTGAAGCTTTTCACATTTCATCCATTTCTTGTAAAAATATTTATCTAGCGATTTTAAACTTACGTAAGGGCATGGTGATGTTTTTTAAGTGTAAGTTGTTCTGTTGGTATAATCTCTAAAAGTTTTTCAAATGTTCTTCGTTATTTCTCTCAAAATGTTTTACCCGTTGAGATGGTATGTAATTTTTAAACCATCTATTGTGGTTTATGCCGCCATCGTGGTTAAGGTCGTTAAAGGGTAACTAACGTTTGACATCACGGAGGTCTGGGGTTCGCATCCCAGATTACGCACTCAGTTTATATAAGAGTTTTGAATAAAATAAATGGGAGCTAAATTATTTATAATGCACTTTGAGCGTAACGGTTTGCACTACCACCTAGTCAAAGGTTTTAAACGGGTATTATCATTATTATTATCGTGGTTTATGTGTTAATGTTAACTGAGTAACATCAACCTGTATGTAAAAGTTAAATAATACCTATGCTATATTAATTATATATATATATATATAATTATATATATATATATATATATATATTAATATATATATTATTTATTTTATTATTTTATTTATACTTTATCATATATGAGAGCGATTTAATTAAAATGTAAGCAAGTAAGAGTAATCTTCTATTTTATAAAATTAGCAAATTTTTACAATTTGCAAATTGCTGCACCTAGTAGCAAGTATAGTAGTTTTAGTTACTTGATATAATATAATGGATGTACTTGTTTATTTACATATTGTTTCAGTTCATTGTTATTGTAACTGTTTGTTTATTGGTTATTATATTGTTATGTTTCGATTCATGCACTAATGTATAGTTTTAGTTCCTATATATTGTAATCGTTGTAGTCATAGCAGACTTATAACTGTTATTGATGTTCGAATGCTGCAGCGGTTTTCAGATAACTGCTATTATTGTAGTCAATAAACAAAAGAAAAATAAAACATTTTCTAATTTTCCAAATGATTCTTAATAAATGAAACAATTTTGGTTGATATAATGGAGTAGCAAGGCAGATCCAATGCTTAAGGACCCGACAATACATGACTTAAGTCTGGCGTTTTCTCCTCGCCCCAATTAATTCAACTAATACAAAGACAAAAGTTTCTAATTTGATGCCAAGTTAGACCTATCTAATATAAATCAAAACAAAATAAAACTTTATTGCCTCACAATACTAAGTAATTTTGATTTTATTGTTTTCACAATTAATTCTATTTTATAGTCCATCTGCCTACGACAAATTGAGTTTTATTGCCTTGAACTCATTACTTTGAAATTGACCGATTCAGTCATAAAATTAAATAGAAAATCAATTGTGTTATAATAAAATAGAATAGCAAAAAATAAATATAAATTTAAAAAGTATAATACTTAGGGATTAATGAAGTAGAAAATGTAACAAGTTCCAGATAAACAAATTTAAAAAGAAAAAGCAACGATTGAGCAAGAAAAGGTTTCAGAGGAAGTAGAGTCTGTTTCCTGCTATTATTTTAGACAGAGTGATTTGTCAGGTTTCCTTTTAAGAATGAAAAGATTTGCCCTTCTACGAGTTCTTTCCCTTCATTAATCCTAAAGGGCTGTATGCCTAATAGGGTTATTTGTAGAGCGTAGGGAAAATGTTTAAAGATATTTAAGTTGTAAAATTCAATTTTATAAAAAATATCTATGGGGATGATAAGAATTGACCAAGGGGACTCCTTTCATTCCGAGGGATAAAGCTTTCTCATAGAGGCCGTCGCGCGTTTCCCCACCCGTGACAAAAAAGACTAAGGGAACATCAAATGACAAAACAAGCATGTATTGTCAGTATATATAAATAGATAAAATAATAATCATTATAATAATATATATATAATAATATATATATATATATATATATATATATATATATATATATATATATATATATATATATATATATATATATATAATAATATATATATATATATATAATGATAATAAGAAGAGAACTTACAGTTGTGAAGAGATAGAAGGAGAGGATTAAACGCGACGTTTCGACTGTTTGTCTTTATCAAGCGTTGTTTGATGTCTTTTTCTCGCTTGATAAAGACAAAAACAGTCGAAACGTCGCGTTTAACCTCTCCTTCTATCTCTTCACCAACTGTAAGTTCTCTTCTTATATCATTAATACTAAGTATTTTTTATTTTCAATTTATCTATATATATATATATATATATATATTATATATATATATATATATATATATAATATATATATTATATATATTATATATTATATATATATATATATATATTATATATATATATATATATATATATATATATATTATCAACTTTTAACAAAAAGTTGAGAAGCATCTCTTGTTCAAGAGAAATGAGCAATGAGCTAATGAGGTAAGAGTCATGGGGGAGGAGATGGATCTTGTGGAAGAGAGACTCACTAGTCGAATATATATTATATATATATATATATATATTTATATATATATATATATATATGCCTCCTTTCTGATAGAGAATTCCATATAAAAATATTCGCCGCTTGTTGAGGCTCTTTAATAATATTTGAAACTCTGAATGAATAAACCTCAGTTTTTTTTCCGAATTTCCGTTTTTCTTAGTGCTAAACATTAGTTATACCATTTTTTTAAACGAAAAGTTATACTTAAAAGCCACTACCTAACTAATCAAAAAACCGTCAGTACATCAAAAGCCGACAGTAAATTAAAAGTTATAGGTGGTAAAACTTTAAAAATTTATACTTATGTATTCAAAATTGTGGCGACTATCGACTAATCAAATAAAAAAAATAAATGGAACGACTAACCACTTCTTGTGTTACACTTGTTTTAAATTTTAACCTTATTGACCACTTTTTCATTTTTTAAGATTTCTTTTTTTAAATTTTCGGGTCGGATTTGTCAAATAAATACAATACTTTTTCCATATTCCTACAATAATAGGTGAGGAAAAGTAATTAAAAAATGAGAGAGCTGAAACCCGGATATTTGGTAAAATAAGTTTTAAATTTGACTCATTTCAACACATTTTACGCTGCCCGCTTTTTAGAACACAGTTAAGCAATTTAATGACAAAACACCGTTTTAGGAAGAGGAACTCTAGAAATAATGTTATCTTGTCTACAAAATATTTTATTTACATCCAAAGATAATATAATCACCTACTAATGTTGACTGTTAAGTTCTATGGAGGTGAACACGTTAAACAAATGATTCTTTATTATTTTGATAACTGAACATAAAAACCATTGTTTTTCCATCAAAATAGATAAAGAAATATATCAATAATTATATATTATTGACATTAACTACAACTAATAGTTATATCGGTCACAACAAGAGAGATTGCGTAAAAACATTTTCCATTAATAGATATTATAAATTTCCGTTGTCTTGCCACGATAAAAATTGTTTTTTATTTGATAAATTTGTTTAAATTCCCATAAAAATAAATATGATGAACAAATGCATTAAAATAATAATAAACGATTAATATAAAAGAATATATAGATAAGGAAAGGTGGTCAAGAGATTTATTGTTTCGGACAAGAAAAGGTTAGTTCCTAAGCCAGTTAACAGGAGCGCTAGTGTGTAATGTGGTAGTTTCACCATGCCAATTACGGGAATGCGCCACTGTTATTTTCATCAATCTACTTCTGGCAAGAAAATGATTAAACTAAATAATTGCTTTATAGAATAATGACAAATTTCAAGTAGATGCTCGAGTCGTTAAATGGTAATCAAAAACAATTTCATTTTGTGCAACTAACTTAGAAAATTGGAATGAATGTTATGATAAAGAGAATTAGTTTCAGAGCTGCCGCTAGATGCCAGTACCGATTTCACTCCACCTTCTGTCTGACTCTTTCGTATACCTTCCGACATTCTATAACTATTATATTTTTTGGACTATACTACAAAGAAATAAAGCTCCAATACTTTCCAAAATGAAGCTGATTTATATGGTTTCGCTCGATCCTGCTACCGCTGCAATAATCTCGCTCACCACTTTTTGAATCGGTGGTTATTGTATTATTTTTTTTTGTAATAAATAACGATAATTTTTTTTAATTTTACCATGATATTAGCCCTGCTCTTTATTTCTCTAAACATGCACCACTTTTGCATAACATGTTGTTTTTTATCTTAAAAGTTATTAAAAGAAGGTAAAATAGTGTTAAAAGTCCGTACCAGGGATCAAACCCAGGTACCCTGGCTTTAAATTGTATGATAGTTCATATCGACTCCGGATCATTTTAATTCAACTCACAGGCCGATAAAACAGAAAACGACTACACACTAGAAAGGTTGGTTTACCGGCCTATTATAAGTTTCTGGTAATTCACTAAAGTTTTTTTTTATTTTTTGGCCACTCAGAGTGGCTGTATGACTGCGCGTACCGTCTCATACGATTCAGCGTACCAAAACCTTAATGAAGGACCATTTTCGCGGGGAAAAAAAATATTTATGAATTTTACTGACGTGACACCAACCTGGTTTTCAATAGGGTTCGTTTTATCAAAAGGGTGGCGAAGTCATCTTTTCGCCAGCACCAAAATGTTTTCATACACCCCCCCCCCATATGCGCATAATACACTACGTATTCTGAGAGCTCCATCTTAATTGAAATGTTTTATCTATTTTCAGTTTTACAAATATTTAAACAAAATTGCAAGCACACCAACACCCAAGTGCTTCAGTTTCTTACTTAATTTTAAACAAACATTTCCCTTAAATTCTGTTATTTTAACTAGAAATTCAGTCGAACAATTTTATTTACGAAAATATCACAGCATAAATATCAAGCTTGAGAGAGCTTCAGAGAAATTTAAAGGAGTAATTAAGAGAGAAAATGTAGAAAGTTTGTCTTTCAAAATGAAAATGGTAACTATTTCCTCCTGACATTTATAATTTATTTAAAGGAAAATTCAATAACAAACCTTCTTATTTATTACGGTTCTCAGTTTTCTAAAGAAGCGATGTTAATTTTTCATTATATTTAGTATTTCATTAAGATGATATTTCATTAGAAACCTTCACTTAACGATACACGAGTAAAATAAGGTTAATAAAATATTAAATGATTTAAAATAAAAGCTTAGTTTTATTGAGTTAAAATTAGCTATCATTCTTTTGAATAAAAACCATAAATATCGCATGCTATGAGTGTTAACATTAAAAAATTATGCCGCGGTAGTCCGCGTGCCAGGCGAATTTTCTTTAGAATGCGGGTTTGCGTCATAAACAATCTATACCATGCTTATAGTTCCGGTTCATGCTTTATAACTTGAGCAGTTTCTTAATTATCAAGCACTATTCGTATCTCATCTTCTCTGTAGTCTTATCTAATTGGTTATAAAAAACTATGCCTCCAAAATTAGCAATGCATACCATTATTGCACTATGTAACTTATTTAACTAGTGCAAATAATACAGTTCACTAGTAAAAATCCAGTTAGTGTTTATGTATATGTTATGTTAGTGTTGATGTTTTTTGCACATTATTTTGAAAAATATAGAAAAAATGAGTAACTGATTAAGTTCTCAAGTGAGTGCTTAATAATAGAGTGCTTAAGTTATAATGCATAAACCGTAACCTTAAGCATGAAATAAATTGTTAAGGACAAAAACAAGCATTCCAAAGGAAATTCGCCCCGCATAAGGACTACCGCGCCAGATTCATTTAATAGTAATAATCATATAAAATGTAAATATTATAACGATAAAATAATGATCATTCTTACCAGGATTCAAACCAAGGTAAGAGGTAGGTTACCTTGGTTTGAATCCTGGTAGTTATCCTGGTGGCTAAGAGTATTCTGAGTACTTGTATTGACTCCAGACCATTTCTTTCAAATCACAGGCAATAAAAACATCGAAAATGACTATATTACGGCCAGAATATTCCCAGTTGTTTACTAGCCGTAATATTAGATTTTCAGGTAATCAACCACCGTTTTTAAAATTTTTTGGGTCACTTTAAGTGATCGTATCGGCTCCTGTCGGATTTTACCGGTCCTAATTTATTTGATTCAGTGCCCCAAAAAACAAAAATTACGATCTTTTTCCGTGCGAAAGACACTAACCTTAAATTTTACCGATTTAATAAAAAATTGCTGACTCAGCAACCGGGTTAATGACGTCACAACAACCTGGTTTTTAATAGGATTCGTTGGCGCGCCAAGGTTGACTTTTGTACCAAATTTGATTAAAATTATTTTATCCGTTATCGTTAAATAGCATGCTTACAAGCAAGAATCAAAATACATATGCAATTATAAATGTATGTATGTGTATAATATATATATATATATAATATATATAATATATATATATATATATATATATGTGTGTGTGTGTGTGTATGTATATATGTATGTACATAAATTATGTTTGTATCAAAGAATATTATACTTATAGTATTATTATAATATAAAATATTATTAGCTATAATAATTAATTTTTTAAAACATGCGGGTCTAACACATGCATCTTTAAAAAAAATTGCATGATTGTTTTCGATTTTGTATACTACGTTAAATAATTCAACAGTTTCGTTTAAAATTTAATTCTTCTTCTTTAAGTCAAGTATTTAATATTTATGTCTTATTCCTAATTCGTGTAATGAGAACCCATCTCCTCACACACAAACTATAGTATTAATTTTGTGATCTTATAATTTATTTACAACTTAAAAAATAAATCAAAATTAATAAAAACTTTTACTAGAATGATTGTTGTTTCCAAGTTAATCATAATAATCAATGGAGCATATCCGCACTTACCTGAAACAAATAAAACATTAACATTATAAATTTAAAATTAAGATCTTGACATTGAAGACAAATATACTTTTCAATAAATCTATGAATGAAATTTTGAAATTCACGTTTTGTCTGTGTTAGCCTTAAATTTTGATGGTTTTTAAGAAAATTCATTAAAATAAAATATTACTGACAGAGGTCCTTTGAGATGGACCTCATAGTCAGATTGAATAGGCTCAACTAATATTTGAATTCTAATTAAGTTACTTATTTTATTTTAAATTATTTTTGGAGCTAAAGTATTTCTTAAGTAAAGCTACTTTTATTATAGAGTTCTGCATAAAGAATAATAGAACATTAATAATTTTTTGTACTATTCCAATCTATTTTTTTCAACTTACACATTTTTCTAGTGTAGTCAACAGAAAACTAACATTTTAGGACGAGCGAAGCGTTTTCTAGGTGTTAATACTCGAGTCATTGGGAACTGTTATATTTTGATGGCTAACGAAAAGAGTTCGAATTACCCTTTTATATTTTGAGGACGTCTGAAGCGATTTTAAAGTAACATCATCAGATCAGATTTTATATTTAAACTACCTCCTACTCATTATGTCGTAATTCTCATTATTTTTTTAACTGATTAAACATTTACCATTGCTTGTATCAATTATCAGCTCAGACGCACAACAGTCTCCCTGCTTACAAGATTTATAGCAATATCATCTTTAGCATCGATTCGAGTTGGTAATTTAACGAGTAAACGACAGAAGCGAAGAATATTAAGGAAAACCTTGAGAACTCTCGTGAGAGCAAACTCTGTCCTACATTGCTTTACTCATTCCTTCTAATGTCCCCAAGCATTTCCCCTAGGAAAAACTACGTTTCATGAAAATTCCATGTTACTATTAGAAAGTTAAAAACTTTTCTAATCAAGTCCATTCAGTAGAAAATACTAACTATATTAACCCAGCATTTTCAACGCATAAAAATTAGAATTAATAGTTAACTAGAGCGTCATTCAAAGAAAAAAAAATGTAACTTCAATAGATGGCTATTTCAGTAATAACTAGGCTAATCCATCAAGGTTGAGTTATGTCACAACCTTGATGGATGTTGCATTGGATCAAACACTCAATAAAGCGTAAGTTTAAATATCTCAGCGTAAAAGTAAAGCAAAGTTACATCAAGCTTATCTATCAGCTTAAAGTTAGAGGCTTTCAACAAATCTTAATTTTTATTTTATTTTTTAAGAAAAGAACCTTTCTGGTTCATAAAAAGCTAAGATTAGGATTATTTGTGACCAAATACCCGATTATTACCTCTATTTAAAGAGACTCTGAGGCTTTCCATAAAAGATCCCTTCAGCCTCAATCCTTTAGAAATCTGCTCTCTTAAAACCCTTTTCCAGGCCTTTACAAAAAATGCTTAGCTCTCTAAATCATAGACACCATAAAAGTTGGCCCTAACTGCATTCCTTCTTGAGAATATTACTTAGCATAGGACTTAAACTCTAAACCAGAAAAATGAGGGAGCCCTTGAGTTAAGGGTCAAGTTCAAGGTTTACACCCTGCGAAATATAACTAAACCAAATTTATGACGAGGGATAGAAATAAAGATAAAACCGACCTTCTAGATTAAATAATCGCTTTGCTTTATCAGAAGAATTGGGGTTACTGGCTTAGTATATCATATAGTATATTTAAGTCAAATTATAAATAATATTAAAGCAAGAAATCCGTTTTTGAGGCGGTACAATCCCTAAAAGAAACAAATCTGTTTGTGTATGACTATAATACGACACACGGCTAAAATCAATTGACAGCCCGCCAAAATCTCAATGCTTTCAACCCTCTTTTTTTAATAAAAAAATCCCTTCTTTTATGTAACAAAAACAATTCCCTACTCTGGCAACACTGAAAGTCTAGGTTATGTTTTGAATGTTATTATTTGTTTTTATTTGATATCATATTTTTTTATTTTTAAAAATTATTTATTTACTTTTTAAGAAGGAATATTGTTGTATCTTATAAATTTACCAACTAAGTGTTGCTTTAAATTTGTTCGGGAAGTATGAATTAAGTGGAGATAACGTTGTTAATTACGTAATGTAATGGATCATAATAGTTCTATGATAAAAGTTTGACGATTTAAATAAATTGTCAGCTATAACTACTTTTTTCCAAAACAAACTGCTTTTTTGTGTCAAGTTTGTATATAAGTCAAGACCAGGGGGGGTTAACTTGAATGAGGAAAAGTTTGGATTCCATTATCGCAAGCTACTAAAAATAGCGCTGCGGCGGACCGGTGCGGACAACTTATGAACTAACCCCTAATAGCTTTCCAAAGATGACTGATTATATTTTTATATTTAAATTTATGAATACCATGACAATTCTTGGTTATGACAGCTACATTTATTATTATTATAAAATTGATTGTTTTCTGTATGTATTTTTCACAAAAACGGTTCGCCGTTGCATGTTCTATATTTCCAAAATTCAGAAACTAAAAGTAAATAGAAACCTTTTTAAAACTTCCAGAGAACGCTAATGATGGCAGATAAGTATATTTCATTTAATTAATTTATTGATTTAGTCGATTTTATCAGGTAATTACATTTAATCACATGTGTGCATCTCGCCGATGTAATTAAAATACAGGCTGCATTAAATGCCAAAATCTATCTTTTAGCACGTGTAAAACTTTAGCCACTATTTCATTATTACCTGATTGAATCAATTAAATTAATAAATTACTTAAATGAAAAACTTAAAAATACTCACAAGTGTTCTGAGTAAGATTAAAGTGGTAGGGTTAGTTAGAAGTATAACTATACAAAGTATAAAAATTAAATTTCAAACTGACTGTGGGCATAAAGCGGGAAATTAAGACACGCCCACTCAATTGAAAGGTAGGTCCGCCGCAGCGCTAGCGTCGTCCAGAATCCAAATTTTCCCACCATTGAGTCGACAGTCTTACTGTTTAAGTATCTATAGTCTCTGGTCAAAACTGTCATCTATTGAAAGACATGGCATTTTCAAAAAAAAATGCTGTCTTTTGGTTGAAAGAGCACAAAACCTGCGCTGTATACTCAAATAGCAAGAAATGCTTGAAGAATACGTCAATGTCCAAGCGTCATATATAGGCACTCAGATCATATTACAACTTCGCAATAATTGGATGAATTGAACAGATTGGAATGAAACGAAACGAAATCAAACAGATCAATATGCACAATGAGGGAAATAAAAGCGACGCGAGGTTACAAATATTTACAACCAGTGTTGCCTTTTTATGATTTTATTTATAAAAAAGGTATTTTTTTAAACCGAGGTTGGCATGAGGTGGAGGGGGAAAGAGCGGGGTCTGTCTGAACCAATAGAATTCTTTCCCTCACAGATTTTTGGCGCGCTGTCAATTGATTTTAGCCGTGTGTCGTACTATAGAGAAAATTTCTTACGTCTTACTATAAGAATCTCTTGACTCCTTCTCTCTAACAATCACACTTTTGACCGCTTCTAAATAGGCCCTAGTGCAATTCTAATCATATGAATTGTAAAAAGTAAAACAATTTAAACATGAAATATTGAGACTATTACAAAGTGGCCTTTGCTATCTGATTGTCGATACGATGTTCAAAACCCTTCTTGCTTTTTTTAAAGTCGAAAAAATTTAAAATGCAAGGGGCGCTTAAGAATTATTTAAAGACTACCTGTACTAATTTGACTCAAATCAGAGGCATATTGGAAAAGTGATTTACAACAACGATTTGAAGGATGAGAGTAAGAAGTTATGTAATAACTAAAAATTAATACCTTATTAAAAACTAGTGTTTAATAAGAACATTACGAATATTTATTAAGTATTTACAAATTTGATTATTAACCTAGATTAAAACACCCCATCATGTTTAAATTAAGGATCAAAGGTCTGTCTCCTAGAGGAGCTTTTCTCTACCTTCGAGTCGCGAGAAAATTTTTGATACAAAGTACATTATCTTTAAACAAATTTAAAAAAATCTATTGTTATACTTTTTAAAAAATCTATAAATCAAAAATATTCTATTAACTTTATTTTCTTTTTTAATATTGTATAAACATCGATAAGAACTTAAGTCGGATATTCGCATGTTATTTGACAGTTGCCCTCCACTCTTTATTAGACAAAAACGGCTCTAATAAATGTTAGGTAAATTTATGCAACTTGCACGTTTTGTTGGTCTATTAAATTGTTTATATACCAAGCTGTATTCAAGAAAAGAGCAAATAGGGGCATTGCCCATCATCAAATTTTTGTTGCCTGTTTCCACATGTTGTTGCCGACTCTCCACAACTCAACTGCAAGAAAAAAGCCCAAAGGTCACCATATTAGGAGAAAAGATATAAATACTCGCTAATTTATAATTTGTCAAGTACTCTAAGAATATAAGCAAATGTGGAAAATTATATTAAATATTGTAAGCAAATAATAATTTACTATTCTACAGTACTTTGTAAGTAGTTGTTTTGTTAATTAATTTGGAAATTATTCAAAATTTAACCAAATACTAAGCCTGCAAAACTTAATCTTATATAAAGTATAAGAATTGGGTCGTGGGGTAATATCATCAAACTTCTTAGGTCGCGAATCAAAGAAGTTGAGAAGCGCTGTCCTAGAGGAAGTAAAAGTGGCTCAAGCAGTTTCAGGTTCCTCAGACCCGAGCTCTATTTATTTTCAGCTCATTTATTTTAGTTATGATGATGTTCCATATATGATGTTCTCTGTGGATAGACTTTCTAAACTTAACAAGTAATAAATTAACTCCATACTCTGTTAATTTCTTTTAAATTTGTCTGGTCTGATCGATTTAACGAACCGCATTCACCATTAGGTTGTAAAGCATAACAGTTTGCTTCTAGCTAAAAGTTGAAGCCTTTTAAAAAGCCATTTCTCTCTAAAGCACTCGTGGCAGTCCCAGATCTCAATTCTAGGACCCGAGCCAGCTCTATAATTGTATTAATATCTTTTTATAGTTAGCTATTTTGTTGTGGCTACGGCCTCACGATTGCCTGTATAGGTCGACAGTTGCTATGCCTAGATATTTCTCTTAAACAGGAATGCATATATCTCCCTCTAAGACCCATGACACTAATTTAAGGTATCAAACTTAAATTAGCCTCCTCAACTTTTTTTAAAAAAAAACCCTCTGTGTAAAAAAACCCCTAAACAATGGACACAGCTGCTTTTTTGATAGACATTTTAACACATCAATCATAAATTTAATTTGATCTGAAGTTTATATTGCTTATGCAACAAAGTTAATTATTTAGTAAATTCTCTAAAACTTAAAACTCATGCTAATTTTTAATTAAACTTTCTTCTTTCCTTTAAAGCAAACGAAATAATAAAAAAATGTATATTCAGAAGATAAATAAAATATAAAAATTTAATTAAGACATAGAACTCATTAAATCGTATAATAACAGACACATAAAACATTTTAATATTTTAAAGGGTTAGTTTTAAAGAGATGTTTTAATTGCTTAGGGTACAAAAATAATATTTTATTTTTATCTCCATTTTCTTATTTAAATTAACCAGCAAATAAAGTTTAAAAAAATGTTTTGTCGTAATAAATTTATAAGGTTGTGTAAAATGAATTTCAAATTAAAATAAGATAAAAATTAACTAAGAACTAAATTAATTAATTAAGATATCGATATTTATACAAATTTAACAAGAGTCAACACAAAATATTTGTTATACATGTTTTTGTTTAAATTTTACTTAAATTAATGTACATTTACTAATAATTTTCTCGCGACCTTACAACAATCATCTGCGACCAAATGGTAGGGTCGCAACCTTATGGTTGAGAATCACTTCTATATTAGTTCTTCAGTCTGTACAACACATTATGTTTGTGCTCATCTTTCAAAATATTTTCTTAAACAATTTAGTTTGTAACAGTAAAAAGTAAGTAAAGAGAGAAAAATGGTTTTTCTTAAACTGAATTAAATTAATAGCGTTTTGTAGGTTCGTCTTTTAAATTATTTTTTTTGTAATATAAATATTAAATAAGATGTACAAAAAAATGCGTACGGGATAACTCCCAACTTAAGATTATACTTAGATGCGTTACGCTTATCTTCGTAACTTCGGACTTGCTTTGCTCGTTTTCAGAATGTTTTAATACATATAATATATAATTTAGAATATCTCTGGGCTAAAATCACTTTTCTTTATGATAGGAAAGATAAGATTTGATTTCAGTAACCACCTATCCACCTACTGACCGCACGCTCGATGCTGATGCTTAACAAAAGTTATCCCACAAACGAATATGAAACTTTTAAAAGGAAAAGGAGTTTTTTACATTTGTTACAGTATAAAGGAATAGTCTTGTCAAATTTGACCTCTATTGGACAATTTTACGATACTTCAAAACTGCATGTCATTTAATAAAAATTGAACTATTTCTGCTTATTACTGCTGGTAACGATATAAAATATAAAATTTGTTGGTTAGAGTATGTAAGTGCTAAATTGATATTAAATTGATCTAAAATTTGTTTTATGATTTCTATTGATGTTTATTGAGTCAGTATTGAGGACGTCATGAAAAAACATTTTCTGAAAGGCACAACTAAAGCAAAAGATTAATTTTTGCACCAAGTTTACAAACATTTAGCAGAAACACACTTAGTGCTACGAAGATAACAAACATACATACAGAGAACTAAGTAAAAACTACTCAGGTCTCAAAAACATATAAGTATGAACAATGAAAACTTAAAAGTCTCTCCATAAAACAAAACATTATTGGCAAAGCGCTTTCAATCTGCAAAGAGGCAACCATCAACGCAAAACCATTGATACGTTAAAATGGAATAAGAACGGGTTTACGCTTTTTTACTTGATATCAAAGTCATACTCTGACTCTGATATCAAGTTAAAAACACAGATTCTTTCTTCTTCCCTTTTAATATCTCAACGGATTTGCACTGATGATGGCCTCTTTGTAGGTTGAATGCGCTTTACCAATAATGTTTTGTTTCCTGGAAGAAACCTCTTCGTAGTCATTATTTGTTGAAATTCTTTTTCCAAATTTCCATACTATATGAATGAGGAAAAGTAAAAAAACCAATTTATAACAGTTATAAGCCATGACCCATTTTATTTCATTTCTTTTCAAACAAATAGAATTTTCTAATGCAGTCTGTGTTTATATTCATAAATCACTGAAGATAATATCTGAAATTATAAAAGTTGACACATTTTAAAGAGTTATTAAAAATATTTCTAAAATAATAATTCTGCCAAAAAGTAGACAGCAAAAATTTAATTGGGTCAATGAATTTCGGTTTTTAACATGCTTTACACTTTAACATATGTTGTTTAGAAACAATTTTTACAATTTCTAATAAGCAGTATTTCTTATTTTAAACCCAATATGAAAAATGTTCCCTTTGAAGTAAAACTAACAATAAAATTTTGACACACACGAGATATAATTTCTTGGAATCGTCTTAAAAGTATCTCGTTTTTCACTTTTATAGTAAAATTCTATCTCTGAATATAAATTCATTCAAGCATAATTTTAACTTTAACTTTTAAATTAATTTTTATCAAAGCAAAATATAGGGTACGTGGCACCTCGAAAGTTTTCCTCACTACATCAATCGCAGTGTTCATCCTCCCTACTTCAGACTCGCTTCACTCGTCCTCAGGTAGTAAATACATTCATCTTATTCCCTGGATTCACCCATACAGCACTGACTAAGTTTAAAGCTGCTTGACTTTTAGGATCAACCAATGGATAACTTGCCGTATTGAAAGGACTTGGTGTATTTATTTATTACGTCAAGGTATATACTTGACCAAACTTTAACTTGACTGGAATATTTCCCATTTTTACAATTTTTTGGAAGACAATTTCTCATTAAAATTTAAAGTTTATGCTAGTTATACTATACTTTAACGCTATAAATAAGTACACCAAGTTTCATTTTAATACAACAAGTAAATCCATGATTTTTGCAGATTCATAAAAGTTAAGCAGCATCGAGCGTGGTCAGTGCCTGAATGGGTGACACTGGGAATGAAATGGATGTACTTCCTATTTGAGGACAAGCAAAGTGAGTCCAAAGACGTGTTGATGTATAAATTTAACAAATTAAATATTCTGAGGACGAGCGAAGCGAGTCTGAATTAGAGAGGATGAGCCTAGCGAATCCGATAGGTACCCGATTTTTTAACCAGTATTTTAACATTTATAATTCTGACAAGCAAGCATGGAAAAAATAGAAAAACTGTTCTATAATCAGACAAGTTATTAATAATTTGACACATTTTTACTATGTCTTATCCCTAAACCAGAGAACCGATAGATTAAAAGCATTTCCAGGTATCTAATACATTTGCTTTGGCTATTAGAGCCAATACACAATATGTCTACTCGTCCCTATATTTCTAATACATGGCTTGTACTTTATTTTGAGATCGCATATTGTGTTGCACGACTGCAGAACTCAAATAAGTAAAATCAAATAATAAATTAAAATGTTAGCTTGAACGAGGTCATTCATTGTTCTAACAACTTAAATAACAACTTTTATAAATATTTTTACATAACTGCTGTTTTAACACTTAATGTTCTCGGTTCCACTCGGTTATAAATGTAGAGGTAATTAATCTTCAACATAACTTTACGCTGTTCATTAAACTGAAATACAACTTTGAAACTTTGTTTTTACTCATAACTTTTAATTGTAAGTTTATAAGTAACATTACTTAGAGGCTTTAACTCGCTAAGTTTCCTGGAGCAACAATTTGTCATCACTAATTATATCGTTTGTAGTAATTAATTGCGAGATAACATTAAGACATAAATTTCAATTCTTACTCTCATTATATACTTCAAGTTTTACATAATTCTATGTATAATTATTTCTTATTGAAATTAAATATACGCAACCGAAGAACAATATAACACTAATAAACCATAAAAAATCGTACACCGTTGAAACTTCTTCATTTATCAGAAAATTAAAACTGTGTATAGATATGATACATCATAGGTTTCTATATAATTATACAACTTTGACACTGGTACTTTAAATCTACTTGAATTAGGATTAAGCAAAAATGTCGTATAACAAAGGTTGGGAAGTATATCTCAAGTATTTGAGCTTGAGCTTCAATGTTAAGTCGAACAGAATATTAGGGTACTTGACTTAAGTTGAAAGTCGTGTATACTTGACTTGGGGTAGACTTTATCAACTATGTCAAAATATTAATAGGTAATATAAAGGATATGACAAAATGATACTTGGAATTAAGTATACATACATAGATCAGTTAAAATTCCAACGGTTACCAATTCAATTACTGACCCTGTTAAATGCTGCTAAAGATTAGTGAGTCGTGAGTCAACAAAAACCGTGGATTTATTTGCCAATTTAAATATACCTTTTAAATTCTTTATAATATAATCGGATATAATGCATTAAAAAACAATGAGATGAATCTTGACACATTTGTCGGTCTTGTATAGGGCCGTGAAATTTCAAATCAATGCAATATTTATCAGTCTATTATGAATTTTTATATTTTTAAAAAAATCTAAAGATCAAACCCCAACAGTTAAACCATAACGTAAAAAAATAAATAATATATAACCTTTCCCAGACTGCCTAGGAAACCCTCTATGACACTCCTGTAAACTTCCTTTACAATATAAACTATTAAAAATACCACCAAAAATCATAAAGTCATCATCTTTTGAGAATCCTGAATAAATGAACTTTTATGAACTTGTTCATAAAAAAAATTTCTTAGTCATTACAGACGGTTATTGATGACATAGAGCAATTATTTTCCAGACGACCTAAAGTTTATACGTTTCAACTCTCTTAACATAAACGTTCTGCGAGCTACAATGATAACCAACTCATACAAATAGAGACAGATAGTTTGGTAGTTATTACCAAACCTCGCCAAAATTTTATATTGAAGGCTTCATGAGATGTTATATCTTATGAAGCCTTTAATACATCTAAAACGAATAATTCAGGAGAAATATCGTTCGCAGATTTATAATGCGAACACAAGACTTTGACATAACTCTAGTGTAAATAAGTAAAATCAAAAGCGATAAATTATTTCTATGAAAATACAACCTTAAAAGCACAATTAAATTTCATCAACAACCTCCACGGCTCGATATTAACAAAAATATTCCACTCTTAGTCAGTTTTATCCATAGGAAATAATTACTAGAGAGGCCCTATTGGCTGAATTTTGAAACATCGGAAAAATTATCATATAATCAATATAATTATCAATATAATCAAATAAACAAAACAAAAATACAGTAACTTATATAGTATAACGTTTAAAATACAAATCAAAACAAAAACAATGAGCGGGAAGCAGAAAACAATTAATTATAACCTTAACTCAGTCTTGGTGGAGGTTTCAATGCTGTTACACAGAGCTCCTGAGAGTCCTGAAAAGATGTTTTAGGTCTCTTAATGTATTGAGATACGCTATACCCCTTCTAGCATTATATCTCTATGGTTTTATCTACTGATTACTGTTCTTATAAAGCATAAAAAAGATATATATATATATATATATATATATATTATATATATATATATATACTAAAAAGAGCATAGCCTATCTCCATACATTAAGAGGCCTGAAACATCTTTTGGGGCTCTTAGGGGCTCTGATAGCCTCACCTTATTAAAACCTCCTTCAAGAGTGAGTTAAACTTAAAATAAATCAAATGATTTTGGCTTCTTGTTCTTTGCTTGTGTTTTGATTAGTATTTTTAACAATCTCCTATATAAGTTATTGTAATTTTGTATTGATTATTTGATTGTATTTATAATCGAAAGTGGTCAAGTTACTTTTTTAGTGCTTCACAATTTAACCTATAGGGCCCCTCTAGTAATAATACTTCTATGGCATAAAACGTATAAAGAATTAAGACGTAAAAAGTAACATCAATATATAAACTATTTAATAACCAACAAATTTAGAAACCAAAATATTTAAAAGTAACAAAACTCACGTGGAAATAGCTCTGAAGAGAATAAAAGTAATTTTACAAAGCATTCAACTATACATTCAGTCATTATCAAGAAGGCACATAAACTTTTTTTTAATTATTGATAATAAACAATTTACATTGATAAAGGCATATTATTATAACTGAAAGCTTGGCAAATTGATTTTTAGTATTTAAACCAATTCCACTTAAATACTATTACTTTAAAGTATTTAATAACATTAAAAATATACAAAGTTTATACAATGCTGATAGCCGATTTGAAACTTGTTAATATATATATTAACATTGTCAATACGTACTAAATATATTGAAAATGTGTAAATTATTATTATTAACAGTTTTATATATTTATTTATTTATACAATGCGAAAATTTATCATCACATAGATCATAACAACTTAAAAGCAACTTGTAAGATTCTATCATTTTCCTTGTCTACACGATGTGTTGAACACTGGGTTAAACACCAAGTCGAATCCTCAACACCGATTTCACTCCGTCTAGACAGGGGTTCAACCCGGGTTTAAATACTGATATCGACACCAATAATTTATACATTGAATCCCGATAATGTGTCGTGTAGACACTTATCTGGGTTGAACCCGGTATCCAAAGTCAGGTTATTTTAAAAATTATTATTGCTTTCCATTTCTTTGGTTATTTAATAAACATATGAATTTTTATTATAAATTTATTTACCTTTTTCTTATGATGTTTAATCAAAATATTAATTTAGCAGCATCATGCAGTCGAAACTTTATTGGTAAAATAAATGCATTCTTTACCTCAAAATTTAAGAACCGGTTCGCTGTAATAAATGCTGTTTATAATATTGGTTCTTCGACTTCTTATAAGAGTAGTAGTAGCCTCGTTTAATATGAATTAAAGCACTTATAATTAGAAACAGTGGACACAAAAAAGGAAAGAATAATTAATATTTTTTAAATATCAGAATGCTATAAAAATACAAAACAGAAACGAATAATTGCAAATCATGTTGATTTAGAAGAATGGCCAACCTACAAAAATAAATAATCCCTAAGGAACTGTCGATCTTTATTTAGATTTAAGTTATTATTTAGAATTATTTTATTGATAAACATCTTTATTAGTTCTATTTTTTATATACTCTTAGTATATTTCTTATATACTTTTACTGGTTAGTTTTGTTTGAATTTTTATAACAATTTTTGGTTTATTTACTTGGTTTTATTTATTCATTATCTTTCTACTTAAGTAAAATGTAATTAACAAATGTCTGCCAATACTGATGAAGTAATAAAAGTATATAATTATGTTTAAGTACAGGCTAAATTTAATAAAAAGAAAAAAAAACTTATCGGATAACTACTGAGCAGAGGTTATAACTTTTAATTACAGTATAGGTATTAAATCCCGGGTTAAACCCCTACTGTGAAGACGTTTGCGGGGTTTAACCCAAAACATAAATTATAAGTGTTCAACCCATCGTGTAGACGAGGTCATTGTTTTTTATAAGACAAAGCAATATAAATATTTTTACAAGAGGTGCCCTATTAGATGAACTTTGAAACGTCGGGAAAATTAACTAGAAACCCTTATACTATCAACATAATTAAATAGACAGCACAAAATTACAGAAACTTTTATAATAGAAAGTTTAAAATAAAAATCAAAAAAATATGTGAGAAGCAAACGACAATTGATTTATAACGTTAACTCACTCGTAGAAGAGGGTTGAATGAGGTTACACAGAGCCCCTGAGAGCCCCAAAATATGTTTCAAGTTTCTCAATGTATTGAGATAATTGAAAAAAGTCCCCTGTATGAACAAAATCGACCAATAGAATGACTTCAAATTTAAAGAAACAAAACCTTTAAGGTTAACTTTGGCACAAACGTAAATTTAACATGAAAAGAATCACTCAATTTAATTGATAAGCATAAAACATTACTTGAACTTAAAATATAGTTTAAATTACTTGAACACAACCATTATTCATATCTAAATTGAAGTAATTAAAAAGAATTACCTGAAAGAGTTGAAATAACAAACTAAATAAACACTACTACACGCATGCGCATAAAGCTATATTAAAATAATTTAGATATTCTAACGTTTATATTGTTAATAAAGATTAAAAGTAATTTTGAAACGTTAATTTACTGTTCAATTATTTTAAATATTAAGTTTAAAAAGTGGCTACACACACACGGTCCGTAAGAATCGAAAAACTTAGAAGTACTTTTGCGATCATGCGCAGTGAACTATATTTTTATTTAACACGCAAAAAACCAGGTTCATTTACAGAAACCAAATAATTAAACATTTCGATGATAGGTTGTCGTATATGATTTAAGTAAGAGATTAATTATATCGAATGTATTTAAATATATTGAAATATAATAAATAATTATTAAATAAATCAAATAATTTAATGTTTTGATTGCAAAATATAAGAAAGTATGAAATGCCGAAGGCAACAATGAACGTAAAAAGACAGCGCGTTTTGATTTAAAGCACAACAGAGTGTTGACTTTAAGCTTTTTTGACGATATCTCGGTCATACATCCAGGTACTGACCTTGCTTGATGCTGTTTAACTTTAGTGATCCAACAGAAACCGTAAATATATTATCCTTATTGAACTTTTCGCTGGGTTTATGACGGTTTTTAAACCAGAGAGGGAGCGCTACATTTGGAACTCAGGTACTCGGTAAATTTCTTTTTGTTCGCAACGATGCAGTGTTCTAGCAGTAGTAATTGTTGTGCATAACAGAGAATAAGTGTCCAGCTTCATGATAGTTGCTTTTAGTTCGCATAAGTGCTATCTCCATAATTCATACAAATATCAAGAGTAGTTTCGTCTTA